>CM046879.1:104900401-106100401 GCA_025667525.1 Glebionis coronaria
GTCCATATAACATTTCCAACTCTTCAATTGTCGTGTCGACTGTCATATCAGCTCTAGGAACATTTTCTGGAACCAGCGTTGAACTTGACGGTTCATTGTTGTGGTCTTGAGTTCCGAGTTCTGTGCGGTTGTGAACGGAAGTCGTTTGACGTTGTGGATCGGGACTTAAACTGTTTTGTTCAAGTGCCATTTCTTGCAATTCATCAAATCTGATATGAATAGTCTCGACTATCAGTTTTGTTCTCTTGTTGAACACTCTATATCCCTTAGACTGAGTTGCATATCCCACAAGAATACATGCATCACCTTTTTCTTTCATCTTATCCAAGTTTTCACCATCTCGAATGATGTAACAAGTACATCCAAAAACATGAAGGTGTTTGAGTGAAGGTTTTCGATCATGAATTATGTGATATGGTGTCTTTTCGTGTCTTGGGATAATTAAGGAGCGGTTTTGTGTGTAGCATGCGGTTGACACGGCTTCGGCCCAAAAATATAATGGAAGTTTTGAAGCGGATAATAATGTTCAAGCAGCTTCAACCAAAGTACGGTTTCGTCTTTCAACAACGCCGTTTTGTTCGGGTGTTCGAGCAATAGATGTTTCATGTTCAATCCCTTCGGCTTCAAAATACTTTCTCAGATTAGAATTCAAAAATTTTGTACCTCTGTCAGTACGAACCACTTTAACTTGAGCTTCAAGACCACGTTGTATCAATTTAAGGAAGCTGATGAGAACGTAGGGTGTTTCATCCTTGGACCTCAAGAAATGAGTCCATGTGTACCTTGAGTAATCATCGACTATTACTAGAATATATTTCTTGCCATTG
The DNA here is from genome assembly GCA_025667525.1 of Glebionis coronaria. Classification (NCBI taxonomy): domain Eukaryota; kingdom Viridiplantae; phylum Streptophyta; class Magnoliopsida; order Asterales; family Asteraceae; genus Glebionis; species Glebionis coronaria. The sequence goes on from CM046879.1 coordinate 104,901,229, forward strand.
ATACTCTGAACACGCATGGGACCACATAGATCCATGTGAAGAAGATCTAACCGTCCTTTAGAGCTTGGTGTGGTCTTTGTTTTGAAGCTACTTCGTTTAACTTTACAAAGTTCACAAGAAGAACAAAGATGATCTTTGATGAATTTCAAGCTTGGAAGGCCTCTCACAATATCTTTCTTGGAAAGCAAGTTAATGGTATCAAAGTTGAGATGAGAAAGACGTTGATGCCATAACCATGCCTGAGTCGTTGAAGCTTTTGCCATGAAGCAAATTGGAGTTGATGAAGTTGTGTCTTGAAGTGAAATTGTGTAAAGATCAGTACCCCGTGTACCGGTAAGTAAGTCATTCCCATCATAATCACGAACAAAACATGTCTTCTTTCTGAAAGCAACTTCCAAATCCGCATCACAGAATTGACCAACCGAGAAAAGATTGTGATTGAGCCCTTCGACGTAGTATACCCTTTTAATCGTGATATTCCCCTGAACCAAATCTCCATATCCTAGGATCGGTGCAAATTGATCATTTCCGAATCGGACCGTACCTAGGAACTTCTCCACGAAGTTAATTAGAAGCTTGAGATTCCCCGTCATGTGCTTCGTGCATCCGGAGTCCATTATGAAGAGAATTATTTGTATCACCTGCAGAAGAGTTAGAACACGATGGAGCATTTGCTAAATTGGATACCACAGGAGTTGTGATAGTAGAATCATTAGTGTCCTTATCAACATTTAAAGGCAAACTAACACTCGTTTTCACATTTTCTGTCCTAACTTTAGGCATCCATTTATATCCGGGAGGACATTGATTAGCAAACCACCATTTCCAAGACTTACTGGCAGACTCATATAATTCCTTAATTTTGCTTCTAGGATTCTTAGTGGTGGAGTCTGATGCATTACTTTTCTTAGTGGGGGTTGCACCAGAATGGTTCACTTTGCGTTTGGGTTTACTAGCTCTAATAGGCATTGCAACTTGCTTCTTAGTTCTAGTATCTACGCCTTTGACTTTATTTATAGCACACATAGAATGATTAGCATTAGCACACTTTCCACATTTGACACAAACAAATTTCACATTCATAGCATTCAAATCATTCACAGCATCCAAATCGTCATTACATGCGATTACAGACTTGTTATTCTTAAAAACATTCAAATTCCTAGGGTGTTCTTCTACTTCCTTCATCTTCCCTTGATTCTTGTGTTTCCAGACCTTATCATTCACTTGAGTGCGCTTAAGCTGAGGCCAGCTAACACTAGTAGTGGAAACTATTCCTGTAGTAGAAGACACACGAATATTAGTGTTTCTAGAAGTCTGAGGCGAGTGAATATCTTTGTTTGTGGGCTTAGTGGTCATTCTATACATCCCTGGTTTAATCACATTATTGTGCTTAACGCTTGGTGCTATAGGATTCCTTATGGGTTGAGCTTGTGGTAACCTTTCCTTTCCATCCATCTTGGGGGCAAACACAGGTTTTACAAACGAGGAATTAGATAAAGCAGATGGTTTTCCCAAGATAGAGGATCTATTCTCTTTAGAGGCATTGGGTTGTCTAACAACATTTTTCTTAATGCTAGGTTCCACAATTTTCCCACCCATTTTAGCAATGAGTTTCTGCAACTCTGCTATCGCTCTGTCCCTTTCTTGTAATTGAGCTTTCAACCCTTTAATTTCCAAATTCTGTTCATTCATTTCTCGAAATGTTTGGGAAAGTTTTTCTTGCATATTATTATCATGTGGAAAACGACCAACGTCTTTTTGCAAAGCAAGTTCAAGTGAATGACAATGTTTTTGAAGGAAATCAGTTTTGTGTTGAAGTAACTCAAAAGCCTTTTTGTCAACATTTTCTTTACGTTTCGAAAGCTCAATTTCAAGACGTTCACATTCTTTGATCTTATCAAGATATTGGCATGCAACTTCAAAATATTCATCAATATCAGCACAAGATGTAAAATAAGCACACATAACATCTTTAGAAACGCATTCTTGCAAGAGTAAATCATATTCATCTGAGAAATCAGACTTCTCCATTTGAAGATCATCAATGTGTTTCTCAATAGATTCAACATATTTTAAATCATCAAACATTTCAGTCCGAATGAACTCCTCAAGTTGAAGAACAGTTTCTTTAATCAACGCCGTGTTTGGAATTAAGAGTTCTTTGACAAGCAAGGTAATATCGTGAGGAATCGGACGTGTCCACTCAGCATTTTCACGTTTTGCCCAGTCTCTTTCAACAATAGATTTAACATTATCTATGTGGTGTTTAAGAATACCTAATGTTTTCCTACTCTTGCTTTTAGATTCATCTAGAGGGAGGTAGTTTATGTATTTGTAAACATTAGATTTCTTAGGGGCAAATGCTTTCTTCCATTGAATTCTCTTTTGTTTGCATTCTAGGAACACTTCCTCACGAGTTTTCTGAGTTTGTTTGTTGAACAGGCCATAAAGACTATTCTCATAAGCATAATTATATGGTTTCACAAACTCCTTATTAACAAGTGGTTGACTATCAGCATCCCAAAGGGAAGTCTCTTCACTATTGGCACTAACATGCATGCAATCAAGATCAGTCCTTTCAGTCTCATCAAGATAAAGATGCGGGTTCGCAGCTTGAGCTTTGGCAAGGTACTCAGGACTTGCAAAGCTAGCTTGACCCTTAAACATCGAAGGAGGTGCTAGCATTCTTACGGATTGAATAGAATCATGCGTTTTATAAACAACGTTCTTCAAAAAGTCGACTTGTGCTTCTAGTTTCGTAACTTTTTCGGTTTCTTTATCATATCTACTTTTGAAGTCTTGTTTTAACGCATCTACCACTTGTTTCTTATCCTCTAGAATTTTAGCAGAATCGGTAGTGGTCATAGAGAGCTTTTGTTCAAGTTCATTAACTTTGGTATTGGCAAGGTACGTTTTTTGACGTTCATCCATTAAGAAAACATTATATTGACGCTTCTCTTTAGCTAATAACTCAAGAGTTGTATTATATTTGTTTTCAAAATCGTCCTTTTGACTTTTTAACGCACTTCCCTTGTACCCCTCAAGCTCTTTGGTTTTCTGAAGTAGCGCATCTCTATAGGTTTCAGTCATCTCAGTAGATTTGATAAGAGCAGCTTTGCATTCTTCAAAGCTTTGAGTGAGCGTAGCGTTTGCCTTCTTTAATTGCTTTTGACTCTTTTTATTTTCAGTGACATCTTTTTGTAAAGTAGAAATTAAATTAGCAAGCGCAATACGTTCCTCTTCATCATATTCATTTGCATGTTGATCATCCTCAGACTCATTATTGCACATGTCTGATGAATCGGGTGTGGTATTGCTATCAACCGTTTCCATCATACACGTGTCATTAATGGCATTGGGTAGATCACTATGCTCAGGAATATCACCAAACACATTATATTCATCAGTAGTGTGTACCTTATCGATTGGCTCAGTGTCAAAGATAGGGCCATTGTCATCTTCAGTGACTTTGAGAACTTCTTCAACCTTTGCCATGTACGAGTAATGTGCATCAAGCTCTTGATCAGAATCTTCATCATCAGTATCATCAAGCATGGCTCCTTCCTCAGCTGACAATTTAACCCCTGCTTCCATCTTTTTGCATAGCAACATCTTTTCCTTGTGATAGCTGGAGTCTCTAACCCTTTTCGGCTTCCTGCATTCCTTTGCCATATGCCCAAAACCTTGGCAATTAAAACATTGAATCCCACTCTGCTGAACCACTTGACTTCCAACCGTTTCCCTATTCCCAGTAGCAGCAGCAATCCTCTGAGTATCATACTTTGCAGTTTGTCGATCATATCTTGCAGAACCCTCAACATGCGTTGGATTATGTCGATCATACCTAGAAGGACTTTCACCACGTCGACGTGTGTCATACCTTGGAGGACTCTCAACATATCGGTTCTTGGTGTTAGATGATGTGCGAAGATTGTTGTTGGTGGGTTTGTAGATCTTCTTGTAAGTCTTCATTATGTAAGCAATTTGTTGTTTCATCTCTCGGTTCTTTTGAGCTTGGTCTTCATCACTATCTTCTTCAGATGAGGACTCAGATGGTGGTGATGGTGCTCTTGACGCTTTACCTCGAGATTTTGTGGAAGATGAAGACTTAGATGATGTGGAATATCGTGGTGAAGATGATGTATTGGAGTATGGATTAGGAGCACGAGAGTGATGATCGTGAACATGTTGTGTGGTAGTCACTAAAGTAAGTGGATTAGTCGTCTTGGCAACACATTCAGTTCGAATCTCATTTGCTTCATTCTGAAATTGCTTCAAGATGTCAAAGAGTCGATGATATGAGACCTCGTCTAACTTTTCTTGTTGTTTCACCAAAGTGATGAATCGTGTCCACTCAGGTTGAAGTTGTTGAAGAAATTGAACATTGACTTGCATGGTGGAGACTTGCAGGTTATTTCTTGTCATGTCATTCATCATCTTATAAAACCTGGAGTAGTAAGAGTCAATTGATTCTCCATCCCTTGAAGTAAACTTGCCAAAATTCCTAAACAAGTTTGTTTTGACATCTTGTTTGTTGAGTGATTCTCCTTGTTGCAAGCGTTCAATAGCAGTCCACATTTCATGTGCTGTCGGGCATGCATCAACCGTGGAGTAAATATCATCTCCAATCCCACTTAAAACCATATAGATGGCTTCCTTCTCCGCATCATGCCAAGCACAATTTTCAGGTGTGAGATCAGCTCTTGTTTCATCACGTTCACTTGCAGGTATTGGATCAGTAGTATCTGTGGCTGCTCTTGGAGGAACTGAGATCTTCTTAAATATATATGGTCCATGAGTAATACATTTCCTCAAGGCATCACCATTAGGTCTTGTATCAAGATATCGTATGAAACGTGATTGCCATTGAGCATACCGACCAGATACAAGCATTGGTGGTCTCTCTTTGTTACCCGCCACCATTATGTTGTTGTTCGTCACACGATATTCGGCAGTAGAATCCATCTCAATATTCTCTGAAATGATGAAGTGAATATGGATCTTAAGTAGATTTGTTGTGATTGTTGTTGTGGTTTAAATTCCGAAAATTGCAATTTTTCTCCAGGCCGACAATAAATTCTCCAGTCCGACAAAACGGTAGACCAAAGAATTTTGTAATCACCAAAATTTGAAATCGAGCTAGAAATGTCCTAAAACTAGTATCGAAAATTGCATTTTTTTTTTGATCTTTGTGGAAACGATATTCCGAAACTAGTCTAGATGGTGGCTAAGTCTAAAAAATACTCAAACAAAAATTAGCAAAAACATGTCATCGGAATCACTTCGTCGGAATGTATGATCGGAATGTATGATCGGAATGTATGATCGGAATGACTAATCGGAATCCCCTCGTCGGAATGTCCAGTCGGAATATTCGAAGTCCAATCGGAATGTTCGAAGTCCAATCGGAATGTTCGAAGTCCAATCGGAATGTTGATCGGAAAAGCTGGTCGGAATGTTAAAACCCTTTTCCGATTTGAGTAATCGGAATCACTAATCCCTTTTCCGATTGCACTGATCGGAATATATAGTGCTGTTACGAGATTTTGGGGTAAAAAAATGAATTTTTCGACAAGAAATCCGCGATTTTAACCAACCAAATGCGACTAAATCCCTACCACAGCTATGTAGAAGATTTGTATCAATATTTAGAGCATAGAAACACAAAAAGAATCTTGAATTCGAGATGATTATATGAGAAAATCACACGAACCAAGTAAAATCAACAACGAATCACAAAACTACCCCATGGCGATTGATACCAAATGTTGTCCCATATATTTGTGATTGATTAAGCAATGAAGAAAGAAAGAAAATAGATGAAGAAGAGATGAATTCCTAGAGAGAGAAAGTAGTGAGAGAAAGTAGAGAGGAGATGATTAACTTGGTGAGATTAGATTAAGAAAAGAAGTTACAAATGATCATCCACCCTCCTAACATGCTAGGAGGGTAGTATATATAGTCCACCCACATGCGGGCTTTAATGGACTATATATTGGGCCGGGCTTGTCTTTTGGACTTTAATTAGTTTAAATCCAAGCCCGTGAACTACGACTAAATAACTACTTATTACAACGTTCTAATAAATATTACAATAGAAACCTATGACCGAACATTCTTGTTTGACTCAATATTTTGAGCCTAACAGAAAGTAAATGGTGGAAGACTAATTGTCACACTTAGCCAACAAGAATGAAATGTAAACAAGCCTAATCTATATATAGGGGAGGATTAGGAAGCTTCCTCCCCTCTTTCCTTTTCTCTTAATTGCGTAATTAAGTCCCTCCTTCTTTTAATCTTCATTAATTGCATACTTAGTCCTTTTCTTCTAATCTTCATTAAACTCGGACTTTAAGGGACTTTTGGCTTCGGGATTTCTTTGAATTCGTCTTTAATTTCTTCAATAAAATAGACTTGAATTCTTCGGCTTTTGATAAACTTCCGTCTTTTGACTTTTTCTTCGATAAATCTTCAGAATTGGTCGTAGACTTCCGTTCTTTTTGCACTTTTGACTTCTTGACTTCGTCTTTCATCCTTTTCTTCAATAAAAGTCCATAAATGCCCGTGAATTTCCGTGTTTTCTCCACTTTTCACCTTTTCATCCTAAATCACAACAAAAACACAAACCACGCATAATTCCGACATAAAAGACATAAAATACACGTTTTGGTCCGGTTATTATTGTAATTAAGTGGTAGAAAAGATGGGTGTTTACACACCTATAAAATCCCCTACACTTGACCATTGCAATGTCCTCATGCAATGCATTAGTTACAAAGCAAGATTACACTTTTCATAATAATCAATCCACGTTGGCCTTTATTAAAGAGATAGAAAATTAAAAACATACAAAATAAAGAAATCAAAAGCATACCTTGGGTTTTGAAAATGTTATGAATAATCATCATCCTCAAGTTTTCACTTTCTCCAAACCAAGCTTAAAAACGAGATCATTGTTATTATAAGTTAGTAAACTATCACGAACTCATGTGGGCCAATTACTCACTTAGACTCCCTTATTCCTAGGTGTATCTCTTATATTTTATTGTTGTCTTGAATGATCACGAGGATGCATTGTTTGACTTATTTCGATAGTTATTTAGTCTGAAAATAAAGTGAACGATTTAATCAATAGTTAGCTAAAGGACCAAATCTTTTAAAACTGCTTCTCGGGACCTCATAAAGTTCATATCTTGGCATAACTCGCTTCGCGGTTTGAGACCTTTCTCGGACCGATATTTGGCAGCGACTTCATACTTCAAATCTTGAGAGACGTTCATGAAATAATGGTCTTCTCTTCGTAATTGGAATTTCTTCACTTGTACTTTTTGAGAGATTCATACTTGGACCACGACTTCTTCATTTTTCTCCAATCTTTATTTTGGATTTCGATATACAACGATCCGCCTCCTTTTATGACTTGGATCTATTTATCCTCATACCTTGTTAGGGTCTTTTCGGATACACTTCTCCATGACTTTTGGGGAGTATTTGCTTTTCTTCGTGTGTCTCGATCCTTCATATTGATTTTCGATAAATGATTCTTCACATCACTTTGGATCTTTAGCAACAAAATATAGCCCTCATGCCTTGTTAGGGCCTTTTCGGACTCGCCAATCTTCGCGTCCCGCTTCAATAAGTTATGCCTTGGCTATGAACTCTAATCCATACAGAGCAACTTTTAAACGATCTGGGGCTAGAAGTTAAGTAAGTTTTCAAATCGTACAACCTTATTTATTAGCAGATAAATTATTAGCAAGCGATGGGAGAATAGGCTCATAATTAACTCACATAAATTCACGAAAGAGTACCAAACTTATAATTGGCTCTATCATTTCTCGTTCTCCACAATTTAAAATCTCAAGTAATGAGACTCGTGGATACTTAGCCTATTAAATCAAAGTTTTGGGTTTTCGAGTCGCCTATAGGATCTTGCAAATTCTTGGACTTTTTCAAGCTTAGAAATCGCATTTTAAAGTTCCCTTGATAAACGACTCTCTAGGATCAATTATAGGAACTTGCGAAAAGTTCTTGTTCTTAACCCGTGAGAGTTAAGACTTTCGCGTTTTATAGCTCCCTATATAAAAGCCTAGCAAAACTTGACTTAAACACGTTAAGGATACTAGCTAGAGTAAACTCGGATTGAGTCAAAAGATTCACAACGTTTGAAAATTAAAACCACTTATTAAACATTTATTATAGTAAGGAAAGAAAATAACTATACAATGGTAAAAACTAATAGGCCAAAATAGATGAAAAATTTTGAAATATGTCGAAAAATTGATTTTCCAGTTAAAATGAGGACAAATACAAGGAAAAGACCACTTAACTTCGATAGAAGTCCCCCCTACACTTAAGATAAACATTGTCCTCAATGTTTAAGCATGTGGGAGTAAACTCCCCTACACTTAGGACATTGTGCACTTTGTTTAAATTTCGCTAAGGAAAAGACAACTAAAGAGATTCCTATTTTAATATTGAGAAAATATAAAATAGTGAATCGAAAAGAGTTTAGGATAGAACCGGGAAGAAGTAGAACACGGAATCACGGGTCATCAAGAATCATCAAGAGTAGATCGTTTGAAGCTCGAATCCCTGATTAAGAAGTGAGGAGAGGAAAGCAAACCAAAGGGTCTCCCCTACACTTTTGATAAAGAAAGCGAAATGATAGATGCATGGGTTGCCTCCCAAGAAGCGCTTGGTTTTTGTTTACCGAGTCGTGAGCCTGACTCGACCTTGATCATCAACGGAAGAAGCATGAAACATATCCACCAGGATCAAAGACATAGTTTTCATCCATCAATAAACACGAGCTTAAGGCGAACAAGGCAAGCCAAATAAGAAGTGGCAAGGTTCCCTTAAGCAGCGATGGAGCATGGTGGAGGCAAGTATGGTGAGGTGCAAGCATGTCTTCAATAGTTCCAAAGATTTTTCCTTTTATTTCATCAGGTGGATACTGAGATGGCTTAAAGACTTCAATACCAGGGTCGAACACCTTTTCCTTTAAGGGAAAATAGCACTCAGGCGCAGCCGAGTGTGAAGAAGATCCGCAAAGAAGCACAACCTCGTCCTTAGAAGAGGGACAAAGAGGTGTCAAATCATATGTGCAACGGATTTCGTTGTCGACTGGTTTCTTCTCCTTTGACAGAATGCTCTTCAAATCCAAAGTAGGATCAAGACGATAATCTTCAAAGTCCAAAGGAGGAGCATCACTCTCATGAGGGAAGTAAGTGTTAAGAAATTCAGAAAAATCTTCCTCAAATGAATAAGCGTCCAAAGTAGGATCGAGTGATGGTGGAGGATCTTCATCATGTGAAGAATCGCTCGATAGAGTATCAGCCTCATCGAAATCATCGAAAGTGGGCAGCTCGGGATACTCAGAAGTACAATCAAAATCATCCGAATCTGAGCTAGAATCATCATCATCATAAGCATCAAAGACCGGTGAAGAATCATAAATGGGATAAGGTTCCAAAGTAGGGAGAGAATTATCCACATTATCTTCAAAGAGTGGATTATCAGTGGAAGACTCGAATAGAGGATTGTCATAGACGGTAAAGTCATCGAGCACATTAATCATATTCACTGATTCTCGGCCTCCAAAGGATTTGTCTGTAGGCGTCCCCATTTTGAAATTTTGTGAGGCATTCCCGACTCTTAAGATTAACTCACCTTCGGCCACATCTACTAAATCACGTCCGGATCTCAAAAATGGCCGGCCAAGTATTAAAGGAATACGAGGGTCCATTTCATAATCAACTACGACAAAATCGACCGGGAAAGTAAATGCGCCAACTTGAATGAATACGTCTTCGGCTATACCAACGGGGTAAGCGAGAGTGCGATTAGCAAGTTCGAGAGTCATCTTTGTTGGAATGAGATCGGGTAATGATAGTGTTTTCCAAACAGTCAAAGGCATCAGATTAATACTAGCCCCGAGATCAGCAAGGGCAGTAAATTCTTCAGTTTTGTTGAACACGCAAGGCAACACAAAACGACCGGGATCCCCTAGCTTTTCCGGAAGTTCTTTAAGAATAACTGCAGAGCAGTTTTCATTTAAGCATGTGTTGGCGAGTTCAATCAGCTTCTCCTTCTTGTTAAGCAATTCCTTAAATGCTTTAACAAATTTGGGCATGTGGACAAGTGCTTCAAGAAAACTAATGCTGAAGCCCATTTGAGAAATCATATTGATATATTTTGTTATTTGAGAGTCCTCCTTTGTTAGATCATTGGTCTTGCCTATGCGAGAAGGGTATGGGATTCTTGGTTTATAGGAGGAAGGTAAAGGTGTAGTCGGTAAAGGTTGAGATGTTGAAGGGTCCTTCCGAGATACATCGTCATGACGAGGCGGAGACGGTAATGGTGCACTAATACTAGGTGTAGGAGGAGTAGGGATACATGGTGGTGGAGGAGGTGTAGATGATGGGGGTGGGATTGGTGGTCCTACGATGGTGACTCCACTACGAGTAGTAATAGCACTCACATTAGCTCGCGGATTAGTGACGGTGTTTGAAGGTAGAGAACCCGAAGAAGAAGAAGGTTGAGCTTCGGGCAAGAAACTAGCCAATAGAGTTTTTAATTCAGTCGTTTGAGTGATGAAGGAGGATTGAATATTATCACGAACCTCGGTTCTGATGTCATTACCTTGCTTCAGGATATCTCCTTTCAAATTGATTATTTGGCTCTGTAGATTCTTGATTTGCTCACCTTGAGTTCTCATGATGGCGTCAACATCGGGATTAATGGGTGGGTGTTGTTGGGCGGGTGGGTTATAAGGATTAGAAGCTCTTGGTGGGATTTGGTTGCTTCGGTTGTAGTTGGTGGCGGGGTTTTGGTTTTGAGGAGAAAAACCGGGTGAGAGGTAATTGTTGGATCGGTAGCTCAGCAGATTTCTATCCCCTTGTTGTCTAGCTTGGTAATTTTCCGGCGAATAATTACCGTAAGCAGCATACACATTTTCCGGATTTACTTGTGTCGAAGGACAATCGGTGTATGAGTGAGGACCGCCACATGTTTCACAAAGATTAGCAACCGCTTTAACTTGTTGTTGTTGTTGGTTTGAAGCGAGAAGCGTAATACTTTTGCTCATTTCGGCCATCATGCGGGTGAGTTCGGTCATCTCAGGGTTTGCTGAGGTAGAAGAAACATTGACTCTCGGGTTGTTCCTAGAAGAAGCAGAGGAATCCCAGTTCTTATGATGAGTAGTCATGTTCTCAATTAACTCTCTACACTCCTCGGGTCTCCTTTTCATGAATGTGCCACCGGCGGCTGCATTAATCGTATCACGATCTCAAAAAATCAAACCGTTGTAGAAAGTATCTATTAAGGTCACAGGGAGCATGTTGTGGTTTGGACATCTATCAATCAAGACATTATATCTTTCCCAAGCATCAAAAAGAGATTCATCAGGGTCTTGCATGAAACCGCTGATTTGATTGCGAAGGCTCGTGACCATGGATGGTGGAAAGTAGCGCGATAAAAATCGTTGAGTCATGTCATCCCAAGAGTGAATAGAATTCTTCGGGAGACGATCAAACCATTTCTCGGCATGATGCGATAAAGTATGTGGGAAGAGTTGTAGGCGAAGTACATCCATTGTGGCCCCAGGCAACTTCATGCTTTGGGTGATTGTAATGAACTTGTCGAGGTGTTTATTGGCATCATCATCAGGCAATCCTCTAAAAGGGTTTGTTTGTACTTGCTGAATCATGTGGTGCTTCAACGAAAACTCAGGAGCGTTGATTTGCATCGGCGCAATCGGTCCTCCTCGTCCAAACATTGTTGGTTGACAAAGTTCCTCCATGGTCCGAAGATCGGGCTGTGGAAGAGCATTGTTGTTATTATTATTATTATTGAGGTGCGGTGGAATGTTGTTGTTATTAACACCTGTCATATCTAAATCTTCTTGAGGCTCGGGCTCTTGATAATTAGAAGATCTAGTACGCATACACCTGAAAATGCAAAAGAAAACAAAACCAAACACAAAGACAATATATATACACAAGAAAGATAAAATCTTTTTGGATTTTTGAAATTTTTAATTTTTATGATATTTATCAATTTTTAATTTTTATGATTTTTTTGAATTTTTTAGGCAAGAAAAATAACGTTCACAAGTGAGCGGATCCCAAAAAGCAACGTGTCTCTCACAGAAAACCGTCAATCTTAACGAAAAGAGCCGGCAGCGGCGCCATTTGATAACTAGGCTTTTACCTAATTAAAAAAGATTCGTTTAAGTATGTCTCTTCGAATTGAAAAACTTGTGTTTAATGTGTGACTCAGCTGTCTTTTGGTGGAAACAAAAATGTGTCGTTGTAGTATATTAAAAGTGCGGAACAATTAAAGTAAAAGTGCTCTTAACGTAAATCTAAAGCTAATAAGGTAAAATGCGAGAATTAAAAGCTTGACTAAAATTAAAAGGCAAAAATGTAAATAACGCAAACTTAAATCTAACTAAGGCAAACTTAAAACGCAACTAAAACTAAATCTTAAATTAAGGCAAATAAACCTAAAGTGCGGTTAAGGAAAAAGGCGGGAAAAATAAAGCTTAAAATAAAAGAGCAGAAACTTAAAAACTAAATTTAAAGAAACTGAAAATTTCCCCTATCCGGAATAAACACCTATTCGGAAAACTGTTACCAATCCAGAATAAGTTCTACTCGGAATAAAATCTCTATTCGGAATACTCAACCCTATTCGAAATAATCCTCCTATTCGTAATATCTGTCACTATTCGGAATATCTGTCCCTATTCGGAATAAAGTGCCTACTCGGAATATTTGGCCTATTCGGAAAGAATTTCTATTCGGAAAAATCCGTCTATTCGGAATGTCAGCTCTATTCGGAAAATTATCCCTATTCGGAAAATCCAGGCCTATTCGGAAAGACTCCTTACTCGGAATAACCAACCAACTCGGAATAAAACTACTATTCGGAATAATCAATATTCCGAATAGACATCCAGAGAAAAGCTTTACTCGGAATGTTTCTGGGCTCGAATACCTGGGGATCACAGTAACTATAAACCGAAGAACAAGGAAAGATAAAAACGCACAGATCTAACAAAAACTTAACCAAATCAACAAAATGATTAAATCAAACTAATAACCAAACAACTATTAAATATAAACAATCAATCCAAAACAATCAAACTCACAAAACTTAATCAAAATAATCAAAACCAACTTAAATAAATCAACAAAAATTAAGAACATGAACATGAACAAAGCAACACAAAGATTAAGAAAGGAAGAATGAGATTAACAAGATAAAGATAAAGATTAACAAGAATTAAAAGAAAAACTTACTTGAAATTAAATGGTAATTAAGTGCAAGACAAGGTAATTAAATTTGACAAGTATTTAAATTGACAAGGTAATTAAAGGTGCAAGGAAAGTAAATGGTGGAAGACTAATTGTCACACTTAGCCAACAAGAATGAAATGTAAACAAGCCTAATCTATATATAGGGGAGGATTAGGAAGCTTCCTCCCCTCTTTCCTTTTCTCTTAATTGCGTAATTAAGTCCCTCCTTCATTTAATCTTCATTAATTGCATACTTAGTCCTTTTCTTCTAATCTTCATTAAACTCGGACTTTAAGGGACTTTTGGCTTCGGGATTTCTTTGAATTCGTCTTTAATTTCTTCAATAAAATAGACTTGAATTCTTCGGCTTTTGATAAACTTCCGTCTTTTGACTTTTTCTTCGATAAATCTTCAGAATTGGTCGTGGACTTCCGTTCTTTTTGCACTTTTGACTTCTTGACTTCGTCTTTCATCCTTTTCTTCAATAAAAGTCCGTAAATGCCCGTAAATTTCCGTGTTTTCTCCACTTTTCACCTTTTCATCCTAAATCACAACAAAAACACAAACCACGCATAATTCCGACATAAAAGACATAAAATACACGTTTTGGTCCGGTTATTATTGTAATTAAGTGGTAGAAAAGATGGGTGTTTACACACCTATCACTACCCGTTGTTTGTTGTAGTAAGGTAACAATGTCATGCGGCTTATAATAATCCAATTAACGATAATACTGCTTTATGCATCAAATTACGATATATTGCCTGACTAGCAATACAGGGTCTTATCATTGATATTATGTTCGTGTTTTGGTTTTATATAACCATATTCACATAACGGTTTTTATTTAACTTTGTACAACGTTATAAAACGTATTGTATGATGTTTTTACGACATTGGCTCGTATAATGATTTTGAAGGCGAAAGTCTATATTATGATTTTGATAAGGAATTGTATAAAATGACTTTGGCTATTTTATGGCCTATTAAAATGATTTGTATAAAATGATTTTCGGTAATAATTTTATACCGATGTTATATTAATGATTTATTAAACTCTATGAATTCACTCGGCGTTATCGCTGACCTTTTCTTTTAACATGTTTTATCTCAGGTACTTGAAGGTAATTCTCGGGAAGACAACAAGAATTCATGGCCCGCACTTAAATAACAATTTCCATTCAAATATTTTGTAAAATTGTATGAAATGACCATGACTTGGGACCTATGTAACTTTGATATTTATGAATGGAAATGCTTTATTATTAAAACGATGCGACTTTTAAGCGTTGTCTATGATGTGAGTAATGTGCTATCCCGTAACACCAACTAGTCTTCTGCTGTACTGAGTCGTATAAATTTGGGGGTGTTACAGTTATCAAATCCCCTCACACTTAAGTTTTGCTCGTCCTCGAGCAAGGAAAAGAAAAACTTTGCTTGCCCTCAAGCAAATAAAAGAAAATTAAAGTTTAAACAAAATACCTAGATTCTAAAAGAAAATAAAAATTTTAAAATTCTATGAAAAATTGAAAATCTTTTTGTCTTTTTATAAGAAATGACTAAAGGTGCAAACCCTCTCACACTTAAGAGGTTGCTTGTCCTTAAGCAAGTAAAAGAAAATTATTTTTGGGTTTTTAATTTTTTATATATACGAAATCGCCGAAGGTGCAAACCCCCTCACACTTAAGAGGTTGCTTTTCCTCAAGCAAATAAAAGAAAATTACATCCCACATGGTGCATGAAAATGGTTTAGAAAAATAAGATGAAAATCTACAAAGTACAAACAAGATTAAACCAAATGGCATGAAAATCTACAAAGTACAAAAACTTGATGCGTTCTTTTGCGATTATACACAAGTTTTAAATTTATAACACGGATTTCCAAATAAGCTAAGAACACACGGGCAAGTATGACCCTTTTGTTTGTAGCTAGCTTGTTGTGGTAAGCTGAGGTCGTTCACTGGGATTTGGGTGTTTTTTGTTGTAAGGAATCTAAGTAACAATGTAACGTTATTGGTAAAGATGGTTGTCACTCCTAAAATTACCATACAAGCAACAATTAAGCAAAATAAGTAAACAAGTAGCAAGAATATGATTAAGCTAATAGCTTGAGAACAATAATATTAAAGACAACACTTGCTTGGATTAGTTCATAACATTTGGATTGTTCATATGAGGATGGCTTTGATAAATTGATTATAAGTAAAGAATATGATGGTCATAAATTCCAGTCTTTGATTTTAAAGTATATAACCAACGTGTTTGATTACAACACAATTAAATCAAGCATTAAGACAAATCAACCAATTCAAGACTATGTTTAGTTTAACAAGTTTGATTCACGTTCGTTTCACAAAATCATTAACAATCTCACTTAAGTTCCTTCGTATAATCATACCACTAATGAAATGGTCAATATAATAGATAATCATCCATAGACAAAACGATTATAACTAGTTGGTGAATGATAACCCTTTCGACCTATGAAATCACCAACAACTAATCAAGTATGATAAGCAAAAGGAATGGAACTTAAACACAATTGGATTTCAAACATAACATGAAATTGATCAAAATAATGATAAAACGTAAACAATCCTCATGTCACAACATCATCCAAACAAGTGTAAAGAAAACTACTCCATGATCATATTAATCAACAAACATTCAACATATGACATAGAGTTCAACATAATAAAATAACAAGATTTTACCCAAAGTATGAATACAATAAGTAAATGGGAGGAATTAGAGCAATCCTTAGGCCTCCAATTGACTACAAGTTTCTTTGTGGTCTTTCGGGTTATGCAAATGAAATTCGTATTTGAGATTTGAGGCAGGTTTTGGAGATGTTTGGTGAAGGTTGGTGGTGATTTAGGTATCAAGAAACACTACCAATGATAAGGGTAATGATCCCTTAGAGTTTGGCAAGGTTATTTTGATGATTGGAGCTTCAAAAGGATGAGTTTTTGGCACACTTGGACCAAATCCGGGATTTTCACCAAGGAGAGAGTTTCCTTGATGAATAATGAAGGTGATGTTGTAAGTGTTATGTTACAATGACCCCATGGATCTTATTTATAGTGGAGTTAAGGCCTTGGTCATCAACGCATGAACTTGGAGCCAAAGAAATAAACTTGAAGCCAAAGTCTTTTACTTGGTGGCAAAGTAGTTCTAGAATGCACATTAGAAGCTTCATGAAGGCTTGGAGAAGTTGCATGTATGTAGACAAATTTTTCCAACACAAAAGTAGGTGGCAACTTTGATTCCACCAGTGGAAACTTTTAGAAATGTTGGTGGCAACTTCCATGCTGATGGACTTGTACACTTCTTAGAAACACTAGTTCTTGCACCCGGAATGTATCTTCAAAGGCTTGTATTTGTCGAGATTCCTTCGTATATGCATGAATCGTCATTTATTCTTTCTTTCTTTGTCTTTTCTTGATCTTGGCTAACTAACAGCACAAAACACAACTTTACACATATATGAGCTATAAAGCCCGTTAGTATAACCAAAAACCATGCAAAATATACGGATAACGCTCAATAGAACATGTTGGATTTGAGCGTTATCAAGGCCACGTTTCTTTTTTAGGAGTGGGACTTGAAATTCCATGTAGAAAAGCCACGTCTCTTTCCATCTCTTAAAACAACGAACATAAGTCCACATTTTTGTTTTTAATTCTTAATTGAATTTAATTCTTAATTGTGATAATGGTTTGCTATATCCCTAGTTGGGCCGAGAATATAGATTTGAATTTAGGCTGCTTTGAGACTAAAGTTAGTTTGAGACAATTGTGGCTTCTAATGTTTTGAGATGGGTATTTTAAGAATTTTCACGATTTATTTTACGGTTTCTTCGTTGGTTTGTAAAATCCCGAGAAATTAATTTCTTGATTTATCCACGAATTATACTCTCCCGTATTGTTCAATGAAATCATTGAATTCGAAGTTTCAAGAGGGAGAATTGCATCAAATGCAAGACAACAATAGAGAAAGTGGTATAACTTCATTTCGACTACTTCAATATCATCTAGTGACTCTTTCATGGCTTCAAGGAGGGAGTGAATTTATGACACTCTTTAGTCAAGATCGTCATATATTCAGGGAATCGATGTTTCTCAACTTGAACCAACTAGCAGAGCAACTCCATAATGAAGAATTTAATCACTCTACATATGCACTTGCATATAAGGCTCTCTTGACACAACTCACGCCTTTCCTCTAATTCAATATCGTCAAGTCTGAAAGTTCAGTGATTTGCCAATCATTTCTTCGAGACACGCATACCGAGCTTCAAGATTTCCGTGGTACACTGTTGAAACTCATGACATCGGTTTCATCTTCAATTTATGCAAGATCATGACTTCAACTCGCATATGATAATGGAGTGCAAGCCTATACGAGGTAGATGCAAGAGGAGAATGGTCATACGATTGACATATTAGAGGTTGCTAAAGATGAAAGGGCATGGAATCAACAGCAAAGCAAGATATCAACAACACATCAGGGAATGTTAGATACATCTCTTATTATGACACCATACCCATTTATGACGAAGAGCCTACGAACATGATACACTGTAATGTTGTATATTATGTATATGCTGATGAAATGCCGCATATTGAGCATTCTGAACCTAATTATGACAAACATGGGATGGAAAAGAGTGATAGCGACACCATTTCTGATTCATCTGATGTACGTCATAATGGGGGAGAAAATGTTCAAAATGTTAACAATCTTGATAATTGCCTTATGACTGCTTCATTAACTACTTCTGATTCCAAGGTTAAAGAGCTCGAAACGATCATAGCTCAACAATCAAAAGATCTTGAGGATGCCAAACTAGAATTTTCTAAGAAAACGGACAAATTTGAAACATATTTTGAAAAACTTGAAAAGTCAAACGTTGTTCTTGAACGAAAATTGGATCAAAAAGCTCAAGATCCTAAAGCTGAAAAGGATAATCTTTTGATATAAATTAAATTGCTAGAATCTAAGTTGGTATCTCAAGATAAATTGATCAAAGAGAATGAGACTTTAAAAACTCAAATTCAGGAAAAGGTTTTTGCAATAGCTGTTTTGAGAAATGAATTAAGGAAAACTAAAGGAACTAGTGTGGACACTAATCTTGAAAAACCATCAATCTTGGGGAAACCACCTACAAATCAGTCCGTTAGACAACCGACTGCATTTAGATCCGAGCGACCATAATCCTCGAGACTGCGGTTTGCCTCCCAAGTTGATATGGTTCATATTTCTAAACCAGTTACTCCACTAACTAGGCCAAATGTGACTAAAACATCTTTTGCAAGACCTAATCACATGATTGCATCTAGCCTCCCTAGACATAGTACAAAAACCACATCTCGAACTAGTTCAAATGACGTTCGCCATAAATTTGGTCTGAGGGAAGCTAAGCAAAAGACACAAGTAAGAGATAGGAATTTCAAACCTAGTTAGATGCCTTCTAGTTTACCCAACACTGCTAACCGTAGCATGTCAATCTTAGGAGCATCAATCAATCATCTAGGAATTCTAAATCTTACTCGGACTTTAAATATGATACTTGTAAAACATGTAGGAAATGTGTCTTTAAGGAAAATCATGACTCTTATGTCAAGAAATTCCTTCATGAGGTGAACTCCCATGCTAGAATTAAATGCCAGTGGCTAGCTAAAATCAAACCCATTGGTAAAGTTTGGCGCCCCACTGGTAGAACTTTCACACTTGTAGGAAACGAGTGCCCTGTAACTAGAATATTCTCCGATCCTACTAAGACTACTTAGGATGAAATTGAAAAGGATGATACATCACTTAAGCCTGAACTTAAGGTATTCTATAAAAGGAAACGTTTCCCAGCTAAGACAAGTGAATCATCTCCTCAGGTCACCTCTGGCACAAGAAAGAAAACTGTAAATCCTCGCATGGTTCTAAGATAGATATCGCTAACCCATATAAAAGCATACAAACTCCAAATGATAATGCAGGTACCAAAGTCAAGGATCAACAAAAACAAACCGGTCCGATCTTTGTATATGGTCCAACTAAGGACACTCTCAGAGTTTGGTTACTGAAGAAGCAGGTATAAGATAAACAAGTTTCTCAGAGGATTTGCAGTTAAGCTTACAATGTCGTTGGCTCATCGTTAAATATCAGACAATGACCCGATCTTCAAATAAAGGAAAGTTTATCACCGATGATAAACTTATCCTCACAAACGAGGAATTAAATTTTCTCGGACACGAGCTAAAATTAAAACTATCCAAAGGTTTTAAGCTTGTGTACATGGTTCATTGTTAAATGTCAGACGATGAACCGGACTTCAAATAAAGGGAAGTTCATCTATGCAACGATAACTTACCCTCAAAACGAGAAATTAATTTTCTCGGACACGAGCTTACATTAAAACTATTCAAATGCTTTAAGCTCGTGTATATGGCTTACAATTGGATCATAGATTGTAACCCGAGCATGAAAGTAAGGAAAGTTTATCGCCGATGATAAACTTATCCTCACAACGAGAAATTAATTTTTCTCCGGCATGAGCTTATATTAAAAACATTCGAAGTTTTTAAGCTCATGCACAACGGTTTGCTGTCACATGACAGACTGTAACCCGAGCTTAAAAGAAAGCAAAGTTTATCTCGTAAACGATAACTTACCCTCAGAACGAGAAATTAAATTTTCTCGGACACGAGCTTACATTAAAACTATTCAAAGGTTTTAAGCTCGTGTAAATGGCGTATAATCACATTTCAGATTATGCCCCAGACTTTAACAAAAGGATAGTTTATCGACGATGATAACTTATCCTTACAACGAGAAATTAATTTTTCTCGGGCATGAGCAAATATTAAAAACATTTGAAGTTTTTAAGCTCATGCACAATGACTTATAGTTAAATATCAGACTGTAACTCGGACTTCAATTTTAGGAAAGCTTATCTTTAATGTTAGCTTATCCTCGTAACGGGTAATTAATTTTTCTCGGTCATGAGCTTGTATTAAAACATTCCAAGTTTTAAGCTCAGAAAGGAAAGTGTATCTTTTAAATAAGAGAACTTTTCTCATAACGAGAAATTCATCTTTCTCGGTCATGAGCGTTATGCTAAAATATTTAAAAGTTTTCAAGCTCATGAAAACGAATTCTAAGTAAATGTCAGCTTAGAACTTGTTCTTCGGTTAAAAGGAAAGTTTATCGCCGATGATAACTTATCCTTAAAAACGGGAAGTTTACAACTTCTCGGACTTGAGCTCGTGTCGTAAGATATTCTAAATCTTAAGCTCAAGTAATTGGTTTTCAAAGCATGTCTTCTGAAATCGATAATATTTACGATCCTAGAAATGTCGTTTAATAATGACACGGGGTTGTAAATAAAGTTCGAGCAGAAGTTTAAATGATTTAAAACATGCTCAAAATAGCTTGCTATTATTTCAGATAGTAACCCGCCTTTCATATTCAATTCAAGCATTTCACCGAAAAGCTTTGACTCAACAACGGGAATTAATTTTCTCGGGCATGGTTTATTTTTATAACCATGTAAGGGATTGTGTTTACGTAATAACAATCTAACACAAATATATGTACGCATCAGTGCATTTATTTGTTAACACAAGAGAAATCTTGTTTTTATAAAGTTATCATCTCCACAATCCGTAGCAATTTACAATTGATATCTACATACTCGACGATGCGACTACTTAAACAGCGACTACAACTCTTTCGATTGAACACAGGTCAACAATTGAGGGGGAGCAATTGTCAAACGTTCAGAATCTTCGATGCCGAAAGTGCCAAGTTCACAAATAGGTGTCAAGACAAATGAGATCAATCATACACATGGTGTCAAGAGATAACTTCAGATGTGACGAGGCGACCAACATTCGTGAACAAGAACCATGTGATTCTATCATATGATGTTCTCCATCATTCAGGTCCAACCTCGTAAATTATTAATCTTGTGAATACATTATCATATATGATCTTTGCACGTGATAAATACCTTACACATGTGTTTAAAAGGTATTTAATTTACGTTTCAAGTACACCCTCATTAATTTGAGGGGGAGCTTGTGCAGATCATGAAGATAATTGGATTTGCATTTTTCTTCCCAAATTTTCATAACATTTCATTAAATCAATTGATATTAAAAACATCGATTGGGTTAATATTTTTAATATGGGTGAGAAAATGTGATTTAATATTGAGATCAATAATGGTTTGACTTAATGTGCTAGCTCATCCCGACATGTGCGAAATGTTTTCGAATATCGTGGCATATGTTAAGGGAGATCAAAATGGATTTGTACATCAAAAATGTAATTCATGGTGATTTATACTTACCCACAACCCATTTATTTCACAACGATGAAGATTGTGGTGACAAAAGGATGGTAGGATAGGCTAAGTCCAATGATTCTTCCAAAATCCGAGGAATCTTCCCAAGGACATTCCATAGATAGAAATAGTAATCCTTAGGAAAGATGGAGAAAGATTGTGAACGTAGCTGAATGCCGACCAAGTACTTATGTTAGCACTAGAACAATCACAACAAGGTGCTAGTTATGACGTATTGGTAAGCATTGAAGGGGTTGAAGAATGAAAAAGAATTGTAATGATAAAGGGTGAAAAGAAAGAAGCTCTCCTTACAATCTTAGGCAGAAACCGGGTCAACTCATTAGCTATTGATATCATTTTAATGATGCTCGATATTGAAGATAAGACATCATGGACCCATTGATGCAATGCAAAACCCATCCCAGCTAACTCAGATATCTCTTAAAAGGTATTTATTTTAATCACACGGAGATCAACATGTTATCTATCAATTTATTCACTCCGAATAATTTGGTATTGAAATGGTGGCACTCCTCTCCAGCCTCCAATCACTAAAAATCCAAAGTGCACAATCGAGTCTAGAGCCATTTGAGATCATCAATAATCTCATTAGGACACATTTTCATAATTCTTTGCTTCTTCACACACTATGAAAAGTAAGAAAGATATTAAGAGTCCTACGCAAAATCTTCATGATCTTGCCTGAACATCCGAGTAATACGAAAGTATTTACAATGAAGATGGAAATCTTTCTTGAGCGAACATCAAAAAGCTCATGGTAGGTGACTTATGTGATTCTTTATGAATCAAACTTGTGATAACTGGAAAGCAACAGTGGTTTAATTCTTAAATGAACTCAAACTCGTTCCAGGCCTCTACGTAAAATCTCAGTGATCTTGCCAGAACATTCAGAGTAATACGATTAAGTATTTACAGTGACAAATGAAAATCCTTCTAGTGTTAACATCAAACAGCACTTGGTAGGTAACTAGCAAGATTCTATATGAATCAAGCTCGTGACAACTGGAAAGCAACGATGGTGCGGTTCTTAATTGAATTTCACTTGTTTCAGGTATATGAATTGACGTCTTCAATCATGCGGATAATTTTATCCAAACGATTCACTCTTTACGTTCGCAGTCAGCTTTGGGGCGGTCGATTAAAGAGAACGGGTTTACCCGCAAAATCTTGTAAATGCGGTTCTTAATTGAAACTACCTGTCACAAGTACGATATTTAATATCGTCCAACGGTCTTCACCGATCGGAGGTAAAAAGCTACCTAATTAGGTTGAAATGTTCAAATCCATTTCATCCATGTCTTTGTTTTGTTGCTAACTGTCTTATGCAGCGTAACAAGACGGTGGCATTGCGGTATCCGAGAAGAAGTCATCCATGCATGCTTATACTTTTTGCACTTAATACTTCAACAAATTCAAGAAAGCCTAAAAGTCGAGTCTTTCGATGTATCAAACTCTGAAGCTCTCAAGAATTTATAATGGTATAAGTATGTGGAACATGAAGTCACAAAGAGGCGAATATCACAAGTGATGAATGCACAAGGACAAGGAAAGGAAACATGCTCAAGACTAAAGTCAAAGATCTAATCAGCATATTCACAAGAACAAGATCGAAGACTCAAGCATAGTATGTTAGGTTTAAGATTTCGTAAAATGGTGTGACCTCCCTTAGGGGGAGACTGTTGGAAATACGTTTTTCCAAAGAAAGTCTCGGTCACATCATTGTTAGCATAGATCACGAGTTATAGACCATTTAGGACTTTGTAACTTGGAGTGTCCTCCCTTAGGGGGAGATTGTTGGAAATACGTTTTTATGTATTTAGAAAGGATCGGTCACTCCAACGACATATACGTAGTATGGGCTCATGATCTAGTTATATAACGATATAACCCATCAAGCCCACATGTAGGGTGGGTTATATATACCCCCTCCTAGCATGTTAGGAGGGTTGGTTCTCATCTTACAATTAATAAACTTCCTTTATCTCATTCTCTGATTTCTTTCTCTAGCTTCTCTCTCTAAGATCTTCATCTCTCTCCTTATTTCTTAATCATTCTAACACATAGACAATCCAAGGATTACGTGGACCTACACTCTTTCTAGATTGTAGGTCTACAAGAACCCATACTTTTTGCAATTCAAATTGCAAAAGCTCCTCTTGCATATCATCCACCCAACTTTCATCTCCAAGAGCTTGAGAAATATTCTTAGGCTCTATCTGTGATAAGAAACAAGTAAGCAGACAATGTTGAGTATCTTTGTGATTAGTCCTTTGTTGTTGCTTGACATAATTGATAAGTGCATGGGCTTCTTTGCTTGCTTTGGCCTGTCTCCTGGTTTGAAAGCTAACTTAGGATGACCAATAGTTTGAGTTGTAG
Source organism: Glebionis coronaria (assembly GCA_025667525.1). Classification (NCBI taxonomy): domain Eukaryota; kingdom Viridiplantae; phylum Streptophyta; class Magnoliopsida; order Asterales; family Asteraceae; genus Glebionis; species Glebionis coronaria. The sequence continues at coordinate 104,925,277 of CM046879.1, forward strand.
GATGATTGGTATTGACTCTATGAGTGGGAATAGAGCTGACTGGAATAGTTGTTTCCATATAGTTAATGTCAGTTGTTGCACCCTCCACATCATAGGAAGAATCAGAGAAAAATCCTTCCTTTGGACTAGCATATATGTCTTCATCATCCAAAGACTAAAGAACATCTTCTAGTGGATCATCAGCAGTACTTGTAGGAATGTCTTGATCTCTCAAAAAGTTGAAACGATCAAATACATCCTTTACTGGTAATAAACTTTGCACAACAGTACTTGAAGTTGATGTACCGCTAGGGTTGGTATGTGCCGATGATCTTGTGAACTCCAATGGTTCTTTTCTATATAAATCAGTTGCTGCCTTAGATGTCTTTTTTTGATCTTGTAGCCTCTGTAATTCATCTTTTGAGGCTTGATCATCTACTGGCTGAATTGGCTCCTTCTAATATGGGCTTGACAATGTAGGTGAGACGGGAGGCAAGAATGGTACAAATATTCTTTCATCAACATCTTCCTCTGAATCAGAGGTGGGAGCATCCTTCTCTTGTGTACATGTACTTGTAGTAGCTTCCTCTGAACCTACAATGTTAGTTTGACAATTTGATTGCATAGGATAATAATTCATAGAGTTGGTTAGATAGTCAAGATCAAACATCCAAGCATAGCCTATTCCTGGGACATTGGGCTTATTCTCTAAAAAGTTAACATAGTCATTTTCTTCTACCTGGTCAGATGAAAAATTATAAACCCTATATGCTTTGATTTGAACTAAGTATCCAACTAAGAATCCTGAATCAAATTTATCATCAAACTTTTCCAATGGATCAAGAGTATTTAAAATTGTCACATGACACCCAAAAGGTCTTATATAGCTTATGGTTGGTTTTATACTAGTCAAAAGCTCATAAGGTGTCTTATTGTGAGGCTTTGTTACTAACACTGTATTAAGCACATAACATGCAGTGTTGATTGCTTCTGCCTAAACGGTATTAGGCAAAAGAGAATCAACTAACATAGTCCTAGCAACCTCAATAAGTGTCCTGTTTTTCCTTTCAGCTACTCCATTTTGTTGTGGGGTCCTAGGATTACTAAATTGTCTCTTGAAACCTTTATACCTACAAAATTCATCAAATTCATCATTTTTGAATTCTGTCCTATTATCAGTCCTAATGATCATAACCTGTTTAGTAAACTGTTTTTCAACAAGGGTAATAAACTCTTTAAGCAAATCATTTGTCTCACTCTTAAGTGTCATAAATAAAACCCAACTAAACCTGCTAAAATCATCAGTGATAACCAAGAAAAAGGTCTTATGACTAATACTCCTTACAAAAACAAGTCCAAATAAGCCCATATGTAAAAGTTGTAAAAGGTTTAGTCACTAAGTTAACAGTCTTAGTCTTACAAGAGGCCCGGTGTATGACATCCGTCAAATTTCCATCTTAAATTCTTCATATAGTGGAGTACCTAAATTATTTACCGATGAGTTGTCGATATAAATGTGTTATTTACTTTGCTTTGCGGACAAAGCCCTTTTTAGGGAGAGCGAATGTAACAACTCGAGTTTTTCGTGTCTATTAATTTATGAATGAAACGCACGAAGTTGTAAACGTATTATGCATTGTCGTGTGTCTATTTGAAGTACTTGTTGAATCCCTTGAGGTCACGCATACTTGTCTTTGATTTAGATCGTGTGTCAAATTGTTATCGAGTCGTGCATATTCAGTTTTCGCGTCTAAGACTTAGACACTCGACAAACCTGGGCCGAATGGTATATTAGTGCAACATGTACAAGAATTTAAATTGTGAACTCTTATTTACTTTTATTTCAAAAACTTGTTTAGCAAGAGTCAATATTCAGTCATGACTTAATTACATAGTTTATTCACCCACTAAACACTACAATCCAGCACACATGCCAAGTTTACCCAAAATGGGTACATCACAAGCATACCAATTTCAGTTTGAGTCTAACCCTAAACTAATAATACAAGATTAAATACAGTCCAAATTTTATCCAATGTCCAAACATAACACAAACAATATTCACAGTCCAAATATTACAATAATTGTTCATGGACAAGTTTTTAAACACAAATCCTGGGTGAAAGTGAAGAGTAGTGTCAAAGCCGGTCATCCCTTCTCGTCCACACCTGCAAACCGAAACCAAATCATCCATTGTGAGTCTTTTAATCACCTTTTCATTTTTCTGTATAAATCCTAGTTGTGCTCGTAACCAAACCTGCGAAAATAAAACGAATGTGTTAGTCTTTGTTACGATTCTATTTTAATCAAAACTGTAAAGATAAATCATAGCATTTTTAACTTGAACTTGACCATAACCCCCTTTATTTTCTGTCAAGAACAAACCGAGACCCAAACCAAGACCCAAACCGAGACCAAACCGAGAACCAAACCAAGACCAAACCAAGGTCCTTGTTTCTGTCGAAACCCTTACCACTCAAAGTAACCATAACCCAAGATTTTAACTATTTCATTTTACAGAAACATCACCAAACCCCCAAATAAGCCGCGGGTATAAAAACCCCCTTTTTAATTCGAAACCCTAAAAATTGTAAACCTTTTTATTTACGAAATTAATACTTTATATATTCCAAAAACGTTATGTAATTTCAAATAATCGACCGTGTACAAAAACCCCCAATTTATATAAACCCTAATTTCATTTTATTAATTAAAACCCTAATTAAACCCAATCCAAACCCGAATTAATTAATTAATTAATTGGAATCAAGGTATGAATAAACCCCCAAATTTGACCGAAACCCTAATTTTTACAAAATCGGTTATATGTTGAAATTAACATGTTTTTATGAAAGAAAACGTTAATTGATTGTTATTAAACATGAGATTTAGAAAAACCCCCAAATATTTTCGAAACCCTAATTTGTTTCTTATTAAATTCGAGAGCCTTTTGTTCACAGCATGTTTATACAAATGATTTAAAACCACAAATCTTTTATAAACGAAAATCAATAGACCTTTTTATTAAAAGAAAAAGAGGGATGAAAACTTATCTTTGAATGATGAATAACTTAAACCCCTGGGGAAGAACACCTCGAAAACCGAATCGGTTTGATGTGGGGATGAAACCCCACATCCCACGCGAGTTTAATCATCATAAACCACCACAAATGATTTATGTATTAATCTGAAAATTATCATAGCCATGGGAGAGTTGAGGATCCGATCCATTTTTTTGAGAGAGAGAGAATTGGGGCGGTGGGAGTGTTTTGAGAGAAGAGAGAGAGATTGACTGAGTGTTTTTTATTTGTGTGAGTTACAAAACACGTATAACCCCTTTTCCTCCCTTGTTTGTATCGCCACTGGGTCGGGCCGGGTTAAATGACCCTTGGGCCGAGCCATGGGGTGGGTATGTTGGGTTTTGTTGGGCCAGTTTTGGTGTATTGGGTTATTAAAGGCCCAAAACGAAATTTGTAACTTAAAGGTATTATTTAGCCCGTAAATCTCGATTGTTTAATAACCGATTTTTATGTATCGTGTTTTTCCGTAAACGAAAGGTATTGTCAAGCACAACTAAGGTGTCGTGTCTTTTTACTAGTATAAATTTTAATGTCGTAACACGATCCTTATAATTAAATAGGTCGCGGCTAGCGTAACCGTACTCTCGAGCTACCTTTATCTTCGTCATTTTGCTGAATTACGAGGTGAGTTTATAGCCCCATGTTTAACTATTTTTACTGCTTTTTGGGGTGAGACATTGCTTGATTTAACATATGAACACAAGTGCATTTACTGATTTATATATTAGTCTAAGTCCCACTAAAAACCCAGTTGCTTTGGCCCGTGAATCATGAACTGTTAATTACTTTGTGTAAGCGCGAATGTTATGGATAGATCTATCGGGATTGACGTCCCTGTCTGTCTTGACCAACAAGGGGACAAGCGGGCACAGTTTCATTTGAGTCTGAGATAGGATGTCGTGGGTTTAGGCATCCAGTTGGGCTACATTTGTATGATTATACTACCGGTGTTGTTAACGCTTCGGTGTCACGAGCTTAGACTGTAATAAATACTTTTAGGATGACTTTGTATTTGTTATATTGTCATCACTTTTGGGAAAATTTTGTGGTTCATTAAACATTTCAAATTAACTAAACCTATGAACTCACCAACTTTATGTTGACGCTTTAGCAATGTTTTTCTCAGGTATTAAGAAGGAAGATGCTAAGTGAGGTCTCATGCGTGCCGTCATTTTTATTGAAACAAAGATCATTTGTACTATTTGGAAAACTATGCTTTGTAACTGTGACCAGTTTTATGCTTCCGCACTATGTTAAAACTATTTATTTTATCAATTACAAGTGATCTATTTTCCGAACGTCTCATTTAGAGGTCGTTCTTTGTAACTGTGTGTGTATGATAATCATGACGTCACCACTCCCTTGTCGCTATTATACTCTGATATTTTGGGAGTGTGACAGATTGGTATCAGAGCCATGGTTATAGAGAACTAGGTTGCATTTAGTAACTCTAGACTATAACTGCTATGTGTTTAATCGATTATCATACGGATTGTAAGTATTAAGTATATATAGATTCATGGATATAGATAAGTAATAAATGGGATACATGTGATTTAACAATTACGAGGTATATTTACATGGGTTACATGTGTAACAACAAAATCTGAATTATGTTATATGGGATACATGTGGATTCAACAATGATTGCTATGTTATGTTAATGTCCCTTTTACGGGCTAATTATATGAGGTATTTACCCACATTTATTTTGTTCATGTTACAGCGATGTCTTCTTCTGATGATTCCACGTCTACAGGAGCATACTACAACCGCAGTTCACAGTCGGCTATCAGTTCATCAGTAGGACTACCTAGAGGATCACCATCAGGATATCCGTGGTACCGGATGGTTTCAGATGATGAGACTGAGAGAGAGACTGAGGAGGTTCATCGTTCACCGATCCGTATCCCTGATGCATCAGCTGACGACGTACTTAGCCTAGAAGGCGGAGGAGAGGATGACCTAGACGCTGATGTGGTGCAGTCACCAGGTCAGGCATCAGTCACCAGGGAGGAGACGATAGAGGAGACAGAGGATGATGATATGGAGTTCACCGATGGGGAAGGTGAACCCATGGAGGTCACTGACACTGAGGACCCTCCTACTACATATGCTGCTACTCCTGAGGTTTCCCTCGCACACATCTCCTCATCTTCATCTGAAGACGAAGGGGAGAGGACTGACATCCCTGCTCCAGCACCTGGTACTCTACCCTTCTACTATGTGAGGCGACGTCTTCGGGGGAGAGCTGCTCGACCACCACTTTCACCTTACCGACCCCTCATACCCTTCACTGCCACTGACAGGCATGCAGCCCGCACACCTGCCAGTCCTGTTCCAGAGGTGCCACTACTACTACCACCACCAGAGACTGTACCTGCTGTGTACCAGGAGATGCTTGCTGATGTTGGCATCTCTACTGGGCCGAGAGCTACGACTCCTCTTCCTAGGAGAGCTACATCGACAGTGGTGATGCTTGGGGCAGCAGATGGATGTGTGACGACACGTTTAAACAGGTTGGAGGATGCTGTAGAGGCTTTAGGTGAGGAGTATAATGAGGTGCAGGATAAGCTGGAGGCACTGGCAAAGAAGTCCAGTTAGGGATGAGACAGTGTTGACGGTTTGTGTGACCCGTCTACGAGGACAGCTTCACGCTGTTCTTGATCAGATGGATACCATGCCGAATGCTCGTCTTGAGGAGATCGAGAGCCTGATGACCCATTGGGGAGTAGAGCCATTGGTTGAGACAGGCGGACTAGAGGCACCTGTGGAGGACCCTGTGGCAGACTTGGATAAGAGGTTTAGAGCCGCTTGTTATGATACCGATGTTAGACTTAGAGATTCCCAGGCTCGTGAGATCGTGGTTGAGAGGAGGTTAGCAGAGTTGGAGAGAGAGCTTCATCAGCGCCGTGAGGGCACTAGTTAGATTTATCTTGTACCATTGACTTATCATTGTATGACCACTAAGCTTTGAAGTTTATCTTAGCTAGTTGGCATTTTTTTTATGTTATTTTATTATGTATGACAAATTATGATGTACTACCAAACAATTCTATGAATGATATTATGGGTTACAAAAATTGTGGGAACATTATATACCCTGGAGCATTTCATAATTGTATTGTGCGTGCCATGCATGCTATGTCTGGCGAAACTCATTGTCCTATTACCTTTTTAGATTATGGCGCCAGTTAGAAGATCTGAAACGCAGAATCCACCAGCTACTACCGGTGGAATTGACACCGTCATGCTAAGTCAAATGATCACCAAACGGGTGGCCGAGGCACTCGCAACAGCCGAAGCAAATCGTACAGCAAGCACACAGGAGGAGACCAACCAAGGAGCTACTAATGCTATTGCACGGACTTGTACCTACAAGGAATTTCGTGCAGTTACGCAAGTAAGTTTCCGCGGTACTGAAGGAGCAGTAGGTTTAACCAGATGGTTTGAGAAGCTAGAATCCCAATTTGGGATTAGCAATGTTGCTGAAGCTGATAATGTGAAGTTTGCGTCAAGCACGTTAGTGGATGGTGCTTTGACTTGGTGGAACGTCTATGCTCGTGCAGTGACCATTGACGTTGCCCAAGCGACGCCCTGGAGTGAGTTTAAAGCTATGTTTGTGAGGAAATACTGTCCACGAAATGAAGTCAAGCAGATGGAGGTTGAGCTGTAGAACCTGAAGGTCAAGGGTACCGCTCTTACTGCTTACAATCAGCGCTTTCAAGAGCTGATCTTGTTATGTCCCGAAATGGTGCCCAACGACGACCGATTGTTGGAGCGATACATTGAAGGACTACCCTTGGGCATCAAAGGGAATGTGACTTCATCCAAGCCAACTGATTTGCACGAGGCAATCGACATGGCTCAGAGTCTGATGTACCAAGTGGTACAAGAGTTGGGAGAAAATACTGGGGATAAGAGGAAGTGGTCTGGCAACCACTACAACAACAATACCAACAATACCAACAACAACAACAACACAAACAACTACAACCAGAACAAGCGACAAGAAGTAGCAAGGGTGTTTACTGCTAGACAAGGTAATACTGGAAACTACGCTGGAAGACTTCCTTTCTGTGGAAAGTGTGGCCGACACCACGAAGGAGCATGTCCCCCTACATGCTACAACTGTGGGAAGGCCGGACATAAGGCAAAGGAATGTCAAGCACCACCTCGTCCTGCTAACCAAAGAGGACCTGGAACACAAGGTGGCCAAGGAGCAAATGTCACTTGCTTTGGATGTGGAAAGAAAGGTCACTACAAGAACAAGTGTCCAAGCAGTGGGAACCAAGGTCGTAGTAACCAGATTCGAGGCAATCAGAATCACAACCAAGGAAACCAGAAGCAGAATCAAGGGAACCGGGGAGGGAATAACCGAGCCACAACTAGTACTCCTGGAGGATTCACGGCACCTAGCAAAGTGTATCATCTCTGTGCTGAAGCTGCGGTGCAAGACAACAATGTTGTGACTGGTACGTTTCTAGTCAATAACAACTATGCTTCAGTACTATTTGATTCTGGTGCGGATAGGATTTTTGTGTCATCTGTATTTAGTGAACGCCTAAATATTACCCCTACTGCGTTAGATGTTAAGTATAATGTAGAATTAGCCGATAGGAAGTCAGTAACCACCGACGCCATCCTAAAAGGATGTAGTATAAGGTTACAAGATCGTTCGTTCAGTATCGACTTACTCCCCATAGAATTGGGAAGTTTTGACGTCATCATTGGAATGGATTGGATGTCGAAGCATCACGCGGAAATTGTATGTCATGAGAAGTGCGTCCGTGTTCCTTATGGAAACGATGTACTAATCATACAAGGCGAAAGAAGTGGAGTGAAGAATGGATCAAGACTGGAAGTCATCTCATGTATTAGAACCCAAAGATACATTGAGAAGGGATGTCCAGTATTCTTGGTTCAAATAACACAAAAGGAAGGAGAAGAAGATCACGAAAAGAAAGTGGAAGATGTACCGATCGTTAGAGACTTTCCAGACGTATTCCCAGAGGACTTACCAGGATTACCACCAGCACGGCAAGTGGAGTTTCACATCGAGCTTACACCAGGAGTCGCGCCTGTCGCTAGAGCCCCATACCGCTTAGCACCGGCCGAAATGACAGAGTTAGCTGAACAAATAAAGGAACTTTCTGACAAAGGTTTCATTAGACCAAGTTCCTCACCTTGGGGAGCACCGGTCTTATTTGTCAAAAAGAAAGATGGATCCTTTAGGATGTGTATCGATTACCGAGAATTGAATAAGCTGACGATAAAGAACCGTTACCCATTGCCAAGAATTGACGATCTTTTCGACCAATTGCAAGGATCTAGCATATACTCGAAGATCGATTTAAGGTCAGGATATCATCAGCTAAGGGTTAGAGAGGAAGACGTTCATAAGACGGCTTTTAGAACCCGGTACGGACACTACGAGTTCCAAGTTATGCCTTTCGGTTTGACGAACGCGCCTGCGGTATTCATGGATCTCATGAACCGAGTTTGCAAACCATACTTGGACAAGTTTGTGATTGTATTTATCGATGATATTCTCATCTATTCTCGTAATGAAGAAGAACACAAGGAACATTTGAAGACCATACTAGAGCTGCTAAGGAAGGAGAAGTTATATGCAAAGTTTTCCAAATGTGAGTTTTGGATAAACACGGTGCAATTCCTTGGGCATGTAATCGATAGCAGTGGTATTCACGTTGATCCTGCTAAGATCGAGGCCGTGAAGGATTGGGCGACTCCAACAACACCCACGGAGATCCACCAACTTTAGGTCTTGCTGGTTACTATAGGAGATTCATTGAAGGTTTCTCCAAGATAGCTAAACCAATGATGGAGTTAACTCAAAAAGACAAGAAGTTTGAGTGGAAAGAAGATCAAGATTTGGCATTCCAGACATTGAAGCAGATGTTGTGTGAAGCACCTATACTAGCCCTACCCGAGGGTAATGAAGACTTTGTGGTGTATTGTGATGCATCCATAAAAGGGTTAGGTGCGGTACTGATGCAAAGGACTAAGGTCATAGCTTACGCATCAAGACAACTAAAAGTGCACGAGAAGAACTACACAACCCATGACCTAGAGTTGGGAGCAGTGGTGTTTGCCCTGAAGATTTGGAGACACTACCTTTATGGTACTAAGTGTGTTGTATTCACTGATCATAAGAGTCTACAACACATTTTGAATCAAAAGGAACTCAACATGAGACAACGACGTTGGCTAGAGTTGCTCAGTGATTACGATTGCGAGATCTGTTACCACCCGAGCAAGGCAAATGTCGCGGCCGATGCTTTGAGTCGAAAGGAGAGAGTTCTTAGGGTGAAGGCCTTGGTGATGACCATTGACTTAGACCTTCCAGCCTTAATTCTCAAGGCTCAGAAAGAGGCAGTCGAGGAAGAAATTCTCAAGACTGAAGATGTTGAAGGCATGATAAAGAAGTTAGAAGCTCGCTCGGATGGAACGTTATGCCTTGATAATAGGAGTTGGTTACCGTGCCATGGTGACCTACGATCTTTGATTATGCATGAGTCGCATAAGTCAAAATACTCCATACATCCGGGATCTGACAAAATGTATCATGATCTGAAGATGTTGTATTGGTGGCCGAACATGAAGGCAGATATTGCTACATACGTTAGCAAGTGCTTGACTTGTGCCAAGGTCAAGGCCGAGCATATGAAACCATCAGGATTGTTGGTCCAACCCGAACTGCCAGAATGGAAGTGGGAAAGGATCACTATGGATTTCATTACCAAGCTACCTAAAACCTCAGCCGAATTTGACACCATTTGGGTAATCGTCGACCGACTCACCAAATCGGCTCATTTCATACCAATCAAGGAGACCAATGGAATGGATAAGTTAGCAAGAACATACTTAGAGGAAGTAGTCACGAGGCATGGTGTGCCTGTGTCTATAATCTCCGACCGAGACAGCCGATTTACTTCGCAGTTCTGGAAGTCGCTGCAGAAGGCATTGGGAACGCAGTTGGATATGAGCACTGCATACCATCCCCAAACTGACGGTCAAAGTGAAAGGACCATTCAAACCTTAGAAGATATGCTGAGAGCTTGTGTGATTGACTTCGGAAATAGATGGGATAGACACCTACCTCTGGTGGAGTTCTCATACAACAATAGTTATCACACTAGTATTAAGGCAGCGCCGTTCGAAGCACTGTATGGTAGAAAGTGTCGTTCACCCGTGTGTTGGGCAGAGGTTGGTGAAGCACAACTCACTGGACCCGAGATCATACACGAGACTACTGAGAATATCTTTAAGATCAAGAGCCGTATGCAAGCCGTAAGAGATCGACAAAAGAGTTATGCTGACATGAGACGCAAACCCCTTGAGTTTGAGGTTGGCGATAGAGTCATGTTGAAGGTCTCACCTTGGAAGGGTGTGATTCGCTTTGGAAAGCGTGGAAAGTTGAATCCTCGTTACATTGGACCCTTCAAGATTATAGAGAGGATTGGCCCCGTAGCCTATCGTTTGGAGTTACCCCAAGAACTTAGCCGAGTGCATAATGTGTTCCACATTTGCAATCTGAAGAAATGTTTAGCCGACGAGACACTCGTTATTCCTTTAGAAGAGATTCAACTCGACGACAAACTCAACTTTGTAGAAGAACCGGTAGAAGTTATGGACCGTCAAGTCAAACAGCTCAAGCAAAGCCGTATACCCATTGTAAAGATCCGTTGGAATGCGCGTAGAGGTCCAGAATACACGTGGGAACGTGAAGACCAATTCAAGAGCAAGTATCCTCATCTTTTCGCTAATCATCCTACTACAACAACGTCTTGATTTCGTGACGAAATCTCTAAAACATGGGAATACTGTGACATCCGTCAAATTTCCATCTTAAATTCTTCATATAGTGGAGTACCTAAATTATTTACCGATGAGTTGTCGATATAAATGTGTTATTTACTTTGCTTTGCGGACAAAGCCCTTTTTAGGGAGAGCGAATGTAACAACTCGAGTTTTTCGTGTCTATTAATTTATGAATGAAACGCACGAAGTTGTAAACGTATTATGCATTGTCGTGTGTCTATTTGAAGTACTTGCTGAATCCCTTGAGGTCACGCATACTTGTCTTTGATTTAGATCGTGTGTCAAATTGTTATCGAGTCGTGCATATTCAGTTTTCGCGTCTAAGACTTAGACACTCGACAAACCTGGGCCGAATGGTATATTAGTGCAACATGTACAAGAATTTAAATTGTGAACTCTTATTTACTTTTATTTCAAAAACTTGTTTAGCAAGAGTCAATATTCAGTCATGACTTAATTACATAGTTTATTCACCCACTAAACACTACAATCCAGCACACATGCCAAGTTTACCCAAAATGGGTACATCACAAGCATACCAATTTCAGTTTGAGTCTAACCCTAAACTAATAATACAAGATTAAATACAGTCCAAATTTTATCCAATGTCCAAACATAACACAAACAATATTCACAGTCCAAATATTACAATAATTGTTCATGGACAAGTTTTTAAACACAAATCCTGGGTGAAAGTGAAGAGTAGTGTCAAAGCCGATCATCCCTTCTCGTCCACACCTGCAAACCGAAACCAAATCATCCATTGTGAGTCTTTTAATCACCTTTTCATTTTTCTGTATAAATCCTAGTTGTGCTCGTAACCAAACCTGCGAAAATAAAACGAATGTGTTAGTCTTTGTTACGATTCTATTTTAATCAAAACTGTAAAGATAAATCATAGCATTTTTAACTTGAACTTGACCATAACCCCCTTTATTTTCTGTCAAGAACAAACCGAGACCCAAACCGAGACCCAAACCGAGACCAAACCGAGAACCAAACCAAGACCAAACCAAGGTCCTTGTTTCTGTCGAAACCCTTACCACTCAAAGTAACCATAACCCAAGATTTTAACTATTTCATTTTACAGAAACATCACCAAACCCCCAAATAAGCCGCGGGTATAAAAACCCCCTTTTTAATTCGAAACCCTAAAAATTGTAAACCTTTTTATTTACGAAATTAATACTTTATATATTCCAAAAATGTTATGTAATTTCAAATAATCAACTGTGTAAAAAAAACCCCAATTTATATAAACCCTAATTTCATTTTATTAATTAAAACCCTAATTAAACCCAATCCAAACCCGAATTAATTAATTAATTTAATTGGAATCAAGGTATGAATAAACCCCCAAATTTGACTGAAACCCTAATTTTTACAAAATCGGTTATATGTTGAAATTAACTTGTTTTTATGAAAGAAAACGTTAATTGATTGTTATTAAACATGAGATTTAGAAAAACCCCCAAATATTTTCGAAACCCTAATTTGTTTCTTATTAAATTCGAGAGCCTTTTGTTCACAGCATGTTTATACAAATGATTTAAAACCACAAATCTTTTATAAACGAAAATCAATAGACCTTTTTATTAAAAGAAAAAGAGGGATGAAAACTTATCTTTGAATGATGAATAACTTAAACCCCTGGGGAAGAACACCTCGAAAACCGAATCGGTTTGATGTGGGGATGAAACCCCACATCCCACGCGAGTTTAATCACCATAAACCACCACAAATGATTTATGTATTAATCTGAAAATTATCATAGCCATGGGAGAGTTGAGGATCCGATCCATTTTTTTGAGAGAGAGAGAATTGGGGCGGTGGGAGTGTTTCGAGAGAAGAGAAAGAGATTGACTGAGTGTTTTTGATTTGTGTGAGTTACAAAACACGTATAACCCCTTTTCCTCCCTTGTTTGTATCGCCACTGGGCCGGGCCGGGTTAAATGACCCTTGGGCCGAGCCATGGGGTGGGTATGTTGGGTTTTGTTGGGCCAGTTTTGGTGTATTGGGTTATTAAAGGCCCAAAACGAAATTTGTAACTTAAAGGTATTATTTAGCCCGTAAATCTCGATTGTTTAATAACCGATTTTTATGTATCGTGTTTTTCCGTAAACGAAAGGTATTGTCAAGCACAACTAAGGTGTCGTGTCTTTTTACTAGTATAAATTTTAATGTCGTAACACGATCCTTATAATTAAATAGGTCGCGGCTAGCGTAACCGTACTCTCGAGCTACCTTTATCTTCGTCATTTTGCTGAATTACGAGGTGAGTTTATAGCCCCATGTTTAACTATTTTTACTGCTTTTTGGGGTGAGACATTGCTTGATTTAACGTATGAACACAAGTGCATTTACTGATTTATATATTAGTCTAAGTCCCACTAAAAACCCAGTTGCTTTGGCCCGTGATCGTGAACCGTTAATTACTTTGTGTAAGCGCGAATGTTATGGATAGATCTATCGGGATTGACGTCCCTGTCTGTCTTGTCCAACAAGGGGACAAGCGGGCACAGTTTCATTTGAGTCTGAGATAGGATGTCGTGGGTTTAGGCATCCAGTTGGGCTACATTTATATGATTATACTACCGGTGTTGTTAACGCTTCGGTGTCACGAGTCTAGACTGTAATAAATACTTTTAGGATGACTTTGTATTTGTTATATTGTCATCACTTTTGGGAAAATCTTGTGGTTCATTAAACATTTCAAATTAACTAAACCTATGAACTCACCAACTTTATGTTGACGCTTTAGCAATGTTTTTCTCAGGTATTAAGAAGGAAGATGCTAAGTGAGGTCTCATGCGTGCCGTCATTTTTATTGAAACAAAGATCATTTGTACTATTTGGAAAACTATGCTTTGTAACTGTGACCAGTTTTATGCTTCCGCACTATGTTAAAACTATTTATTTTATCAATTACAAGTGATCTATTTTCCGAACGTCTCATTTAGAGGTCGTTCTTTGTAACTGTGTGTGTATGATAATCATGACGTCACCACTCCCTTGTCGCCATTATACTCTGATATTTTGGGAGTGTGACACGTGTTTCTTACCTTTTTGACAAGCAACATATGTAAGGTAATTTTGAAAAGACTTGGAAGGCAGTCCTCTTACAAGGTTTCCCTTAACAAGTTCGTTTAGATTTCTGAAATTGACATGACCTAACCTCCTATGCCATATGTTAGACTCATCAACAGAAGCCTTAGCACAAAACAAGCAATACCACATGTAGGAAAAATAGTATGGAGATTGAAAGTGTACATTATCTCGTGCCTTGGTACTTTGAGCAATATCTGTGCTTCTTTAGGCATCTCAAAGTCTGGTGTGACAACCATGCAATCTGTGCTAGTGAACAGCACCTTGTTCTTTTTATCACACATTTGTGATACTGAGAAGAGGTTGAATTCATTCAACTCCTTAACAAATAATACTTCTTCAAATCTAATTTACTTGTATTAATCTTTCCTTTGCAAGTAATTCTGCCTTTACTACCTCCAAAAGCAACTGAACCACCTCTGAATTCTTCAAATTCAACAAGATAGTCCTTATTCCCTATCATGTGCCTTGAACATCCACTATCCATGATTCCTTTATCTTTTAATTCACTAGCTAGATGATCCTACACAAATAGAAAACAAATTATTTTTAAACAAGGACCCAAGCCACATTAGGCTTGGATCTGGTGGGGCCAACATACTTATATGTCTTATGGGTAGATTGGCATGTGATGCTAGATGTGCTTCTATAGGTCATAGTTCTGGTGGGCCAATTAAAAGTATAAAGAGAGGTCATATCTTTGGCCATTTTCTGACCTGGCACATGTACCGTTTTGTATTTGCGGTACTTCCAGCAGTACTTGGTTTTGCCCTTTTGGCACCCACGTCTGAACTGGTCTTGGTTTCTGTCCATAGAACTTGTCTTTATACATCTTAGTGATGTCAAACAAGTTTCTTGGAGAAGTCTTAGACTTGGGGGTTCTATGTTTTGGACTGGCGGTACTAGGATTTTGTCTAACGGTACGTGCAGACATTGGTCTAATAGTACTTGCAGAGGTTGACCTCAAAGGTACTAAAGCAGTTCTTATCAGTACAGCTCTAGGAACAAGGTTCATATTGGCATGAGGGC
Organism: Glebionis coronaria; assembly: GCA_025667525.1. Taxonomy (NCBI): domain Eukaryota; kingdom Viridiplantae; phylum Streptophyta; class Magnoliopsida; order Asterales; family Asteraceae; genus Glebionis; species Glebionis coronaria. The sequence goes on from CM046879.1 coordinate 104,940,315, forward strand.
GACTATTTATATTGTTCTCATATGGTTTGTTTACCCTTTGTGCATAACCCCACTTAGGTTTGGCTTATCTTTGTCCCGTTTGCCCTTTACCCTGTGCACCCTTCTTACTGTTTCCCATAGCAATCTTTTTAGCAGCTTGTTGTCTAGCAATTATGTCCTCATAAAGAGTACAGTCCTTAATAAAATGACTTAAGCTATCACACACAAAACATCCTCTTCTTTTCATAACATAACCAAAAGGTAAGTTTTTTCTAGTGTTTTCAAACCCTATACCACCCTTTTTAATACTACCATGATGTTTTGGGTCTTTATCCATTGTCTTCCTAGGAGTTTTTACCTGCTTGGGAGCAAAACTAGGTAGTGACACATAACCTTTAGGAACAAAACTACTCATTAAAGGTGGATAGATAACCTTTTTAGTGATAATAGGTTTTGGTTGGGTCAAAATACTAGAGTCAGAGGTACAAGAGGTATAGTTAATAGAGTCAGATTCTGAGTCACTTAAAGCTTTGGTCCGTTTTCCATACACATCATTAGAATCATCTAACTCTACAGAGTTGTCAGAGGGCATGTATATTCCTGATAAGGGTGGGGGAACTACTTTCATTTATATCTATCATTTCCAGAAACATTCTCATTATCACTACTAGAACTATCAAAAATACCCTTTGACAGATCCTTGTCAGTTAGTATTTGCCCAAGTTGTTCATTCATATACCCCAACTCAGTTTTTTCATAATAACCCATCTGAGAGTTCAATAACTTTCCAATTACCTTTTGAAGAATTTTGCCAATTTTTAATTGTTTCTTTTTCATTAGATAACTTAGTTTTTAAAACCTCATTTTTTGTTGAAACTTTTAATAGCTGTCTTTCAAAGGCTTGGATTGCTGTTTCTTTCTGTTTTAAGTGAAGAGACATAATTCTAATTTTCTCTTTATAGTTTTGCTGAGCCTTTTGATACAAAACTATGTTAGCTTCTAACTTCTTAACACCTTGTTTACAAGCATTTACTTCTACAGTGTAGGTGTTAACCTTTTGATATTGATCTTCTAGTTCTAACTTAAGACTGTTAAATTTGAGCAAACAATCTTTAGAACAAGGATGTACCTCACTATCTCCTTGAGAGAGTGCCATCAGACCATGTTCTTCATCCTCCTGTGCTAGAGTCCAATTGATTGTACCATCTACTAAGATCATAGCCTTGGAATCTTTTGAATTCCATGGATTCCTGATAGAGCTCTTTGAACCACTTTCCTTGCTGCTAGTGTTGTTATTGGTTCTTTGATTACTTCCATCCTTCTCTTGTTTACATTCTCTAACAAAGTGCCCTAACTTTCCATAGTTGTAGCATTCCACCTTTGACTTATCATAACCTAGAGGCTCCCTTGGATGAACTATCATAACTCTTCCAGTCTTCTTATAGAGTCTATTTGACGTAACAGACACCATAGCTTATTACCACTTTATATCCATATCTTCTATATCAGCATCATCCATCTAGAATATATCATCAAGGGTTAATCTTGGTCTATTATCTTGATTAGCAAATAAGTAGAAAACAACTTCATTATTGAATGATGATTAAGGTATTCCTTCTAGCTTTGGAGTGGAGATTGATTCACTAGCGGTACTTTGGTAGTATGTACCGCTAGGCTGTTCTGACACAAAAGCCAGATTTGGTTTTGATGTTGAAGGTTTTATAGTTGTATTGGTTCCTCTTATGTCAACCTCAGACTCTGAGATTATTATAAAGATTATCAAAAGGTGTAACATCTATATCATCTCTAGTAATAAAGTGCATAGCCATAGCTTTCTATTCTGGTGGGACTCCTCTTAAAAATTTAAGATTTGCCTCATCAGTTGGAATACTGGCACCAAAAGTTGCTAGCCGAATAAGCAACTTACTAAATCTTTCATACCCTTTATGGATCCCTCTGCACTAGAGATTGAAAAACTATCAAACTCTTGTTTCAACACATTTTTCTTCATCTTCTTAGATTTTCCGTTTCCTCCAAACCTAAGCTTGATGGCATTCCACATAGTTTAGCATCTTTGTAATAATGAAAACTATGTAGAATATCTTCTGAAAGTGCCATGGCTAGTGTGGTTATAGCCTTTCTTTCCCTAATATCAGTTTGGATCTCTGCTGCAGTTACAGCAGGCTGAACTTGTATTGTACCATCAGCTAAGTAAGTAACTTGCTTTGGTGTGTTCCCATTCTTAATGACATCCCACAGAGTGTAATCTGTGTGATTCAAAAGTTGTTCCATCTGCATAGCCCAAGTTTCATAATTCTCATTTTTTAGAATTGGGAGTTTGATAGCAGAGAGAGTGTGTGGAACAGGTGTAGAATTTGAACTCTAGGTTCAACTTCTGTTGTTGCTACAGCTAGAGCAGTTGGTGCAGCTGGTGCAACCGGTGCTGCTGGTTGAAGAGGATCACCATCTTGAGTAACATCATCTAGGTGAGGGTTTTCATCATATTGAGACATGGTAAATTTTGTTTTGACTAGAGGTTTGGTTGAAGTTAGTTCTTTCAATTTAGAGTTTCTCTACAGGCTCTGTACCTACTTGTTGATCGCTTTGAATAGATCGAGATCCTGTTAAGTATTGCACTAATAGCTTGTAAACAAACTAGAGCACGAGAGAGACTCTTACTCAACCTATATAAGTTATGCGGAATCTAACGTATCAAAGCTTAAGAAGAACAGAGATATACTAATTATTCGATTCTTTATTAATCGTAAAACTTTGTGTTGGGGTACGTATAACTCAACGACCCTATGTTCCTTTTATAGTGTAAGGACCTAGAATATTCTATTAGGATACGTATATCACACACAATATACTCCTATAATAACTAGAACATATCTTTACTGAAGATATATCAGTCCTTATCTATACTAAGAGTACTTACAAATAAGCCTAACGGGACTTACATGTACCGCGTGAATACTAACAGTACTTGCTAATACTAACGATACTTGGAATACATACTAACAGTACTTGATACTTATACAAATAATTCACAACAACTTAGATATCCATCATAGGAGTTGTTACATCGAGGTTGGACTAGTATCCACACTGATGTTAACATTCGTTCGTTTATTATAGGTTATAGATTTTGAGTGCTTGTGCGAAGGACTTGGATTGCCTTGCATAAGGTGAGTTGTACTAAGCCCTTTTTACTTTTTATGTTTTGGGCTGGAAATGTTACTTAGTGTTTTTATAAAACCTTGTTTTATATTATTTTGATAAAGTAAGTATGAACATATGTGTGATTGAGTATGATATGTGATGCACTGGCGGAAGGCGCAATTGTATAGTAAGTCGCGGCCATGTGTGGGAGAGTGTGGTATAGACACGCCTGGATACATCACATGAGAATCTGTGATGGGGGAATATCCGGAGTGTGATTCCTTTGTAGTGAAGGTTCGCAACCTTCGTCGGGATGGTTGGATCTAGCGCATTTTCATTTGATCATAGTTATAAATAACTGTGATGATTGATAATAGTATGAGTATGATAAAACCTTGCGTAGGTTATGATATATGATTATGTGTTGAGTTATATATTCATGGTTTTGAAAGTTAATATTGTAAATGTTTTGCTGAAAATCTAGTACTCTTACCAGCCTTTGTGTTGATAGATTTTAGTATCATTTTTTTAGGTTTTGTTACGTTGATGATAGATGCTTTAGAGAGCGAAGGACTAGATCAACCATAGGATTGCATTGCGGAAGAAGTTGCTTTATGTTTATCTTACATGGTGAACGTGATATTGTTATATGCATTAAGTGAGCGTTCATGATTATATTTGAATAGATGTTATCATGACACGTTTGTGTTATGTTTTATTATATGTCATATTTAGATTTTATGTCTCTATTTTGACGCCATTGTGTCGTGATGATATCTATCAAATCACGCCTCACGATTCCGACTTGGCGGGGTGTGACAACTTAGTGGTACAATGGAGTCAAATTCAAACCGTTTTTTTAAATTAAAACATGTTTATCGTCCTAAAGCAATGCAATCGGCCGAAGGGGCCACTAACTCTCCAAAGATAACTCCTTTGTTGGTACAAATAAGGCTTAAGCGTTAAGTTACAATAAATATTGCATTAAGTCATCAAGCACAAAATGTAATGGGTTTTTTAATGACGTCAATCTTTTTTCTCTTTGTAACTCGTTCGGGGCTTTAAATGCTTGAAATCTAGTTATATAGAAAATAGTAACGAGTAATAAGGCTACTGCTTTTGGTAAGCAAAAGGAGATACAGGCTTCATCATTTGGTAGTCAAAGTACTATCCTTTAGCAAAAATGATTAATGTTCTTAGAAAAACATATGTTGGAGCATAAACTTGTGCTTGTAGATGATGATATGAAGCCATTTGAAAAGGCTGATTATCATGTTAATACGAATAGCGAGGATGAAGTTGAACAAGTTTGATTATGAAAATGAAATTTTCTGGCTTCAAAACAGACATGAGTGGAGTCAGATATGGTACATCTTGTTGGAGAATTGGAGTGACACAACAGTGGTTGATCACTACAATCCAGATGATGATGATGTGTATAACGCTCATAAAATTTCTAGAAATTTACAAGCTATATATGATGATTGAGATATCAGGGTATATGATCGGAAGAACAAATATATTATATTCGATGTTATGTTGAGTCAGTTGTGATCTAGTTATATTTGTACCTTTCTTATAAAAGTAGTTTGCCTATGTAAGGGATGAGATATGAGATTCACCCACATTCATTGTACTAAAACGTTTTTTAGAGTAACATATTTACAAGAAAATCCTTTACGCAAACAATAATTGATAAACATAATTGAATGATTTGTGTCGCAACTTATTTCGTCGTAATACATTTACAGTCCCACACACCCAAATCAATTATGCTCACGAATCGATTTTGTGAGCTCAATAAAAATTCTTGTGTATTAATTTAAAAACAGAAAATTTTGTGATGATGTCATAGATGTCGGTCAGAAAACCAAAATTTGTCTTTTCCTTTCATTATTCGTCCACATGATCCCAGATTTTGCATGGTTTCAGTAAATTCATTTCAAAATACCTAAAAGCACAAAAGAAACGATTTGGGACAATTTTGCATGATTTTAAGGGCTACTGACCCATAAGATAGTGTAATCTTGCATAATAATAATTCATGACAAAACTCGTTTGATAATACATTTATGACAGTTCAAGCACGGGAAAACAAGACTAACACCTCACATACTAATTAAGCGTTTGCATACTCTCATATAAAGTAGAGGGAAATGCATAATTGCTCCATGTGGTTTGTCCAAAATGCAGGCGGCCTCCCCGACTTTACGAAAGTGCAATTAAGCTCACCAACGTTTATGATAAGTAAGCAGGCGGCCTCCCAAGTGTTATCTTTGACCCGTTATGTTATTTCCATCAGGGGCAAGACCGTCTTTTACCTATTAAATAATAATAAACCGAATGGGTTTTAACCCATACCCATTTAAACGGGTTTATTAGCTGATTGTTTAAAAGTCAACCACCCTCACTCGTTTCAAAACACAAACCGTTCATTACCTCCCTCTGTTTCTTCCCCCCATTGATAAAACCTCCCCATCAAGATTATGGGTGACCCAGATAATCATTTTCCAAGCGATGAAATGTTCCAAAAAATTTCAATTAGGGCAGAGGGAGAGGATTTTGATATTGCATTATATGTAGGGGTGGAAACGAGCCGAGCCGAGCTCGAGCTCGCTAAAGCTCGAGCTCGGCTCGTTTAAGTTTTACAAAGCTCGAGCTCGAGCTCGGCTCATTTCGAGCCTTTGTCTTTAGGCTCGAGCTCGGCTCGTGGTATTGTAGACAAGCTCGGGCTCGGCTCGAGCTCGGCTCGTTTATACGAATTTTCAATGTAAAAATAAAGGTTGGCTCGAACTCGGCTAGTAATATATATAAATTAAGCTCGTTAATAAGCTTGTTATTAAGCTCGTTAAGGAGCTCGTATATAAGAAGTTAGGCTCGTTTAGGCTCGCGAGCCTAAACGAGCTTTGTACATAAAGCTCGGGCTCGAGCTCGTTTAATAAACGAGATCGAGAATTAAGCTCAAGCTCGGGCTCAAGCTCGTTTAGGCTCGGCTCGTTCGAGCTTTTTACCGATCCGATCCCGAGCTCTTCACGAGCAGCTCAGCTCGTTTCCACCCCTAATTATATGGTAATAACACTTCTAATCGATTTCTATTTTTTTTATTTTTTTTTAATTGACTCATTCCAGCTATAAAATATGTTTTGCAGATACCTACAAGGAATTATTTTCTTTGAAAGTGCATTACTATGGTAAGTTTACTGATTCGCCTAATAAGAAATACGTAGATGGTGAAGTATGCTTTGTGGACATGGTAGATGTAGCTACATTCAAGATTGATATCATGCATTCCATCTTGAATAGCCTAGGTTATGATATGCAAACTGAAGTGAGTCTTTTTTACAAACTCCCACTGAAAAACTTAGATATAGGCATTAATCCTTTGCTGAATGATAAAGAATTTAAAAGCCTATTAAGTTTTGTGAATATGCATAAGGTAATGTATGTGTATGTTGAGATTGTTGAAAAAGAAGTTAGTAACTCTGAGGATGATTCTGATTCTAAAACTGATGGTGAAAATCAGCTAGAAGATGAAGATCATACAGTTGATGAGGTTGAAGTGAATATGGATAACTTTAAGTTTTAACTAGGACCTAATGTGGAAGAGTGTGTTGACCCAATTAAACCTAATGTGAATGTAACAAAGGATGATATAGATGTGTTAGACTTTGATGAATTTGATATTGATTTGGAGGGTGATTTACCAGATAATGCACTAAGTTTAGGACTTAGAAAATTAAAGAAGAAACACAATTCAGATGGTTCCAAGATTAATTTTTATGTTGGGAAGGAATATCCAAATAGGGATATAGCCAAAGACTTGATTAGGACACATGCTGTTGAGACTAGGAGGAATCTACATTTCCTTAGGAATGATAAGAGACGAATTAGAGTAATTTGACATGGTGTTGTGCCAACTTTGAATAACTCAAATGTTCAAGGACCAGAACAGGGCAATTGTAAAAAGAAAAAAAAAGTGGTTGGTAGTGTAGAAGAAGACAAAACTGTCTGCCCTTGTCTATTATACTTATCAGTTGGTCATAAAGGGAAGTGGGTGGTCAAAACTTTCTATGAAGAACACAAATGTCTTCAATCCAGAAAGATTAAATACTGCACATCCAATTTCCTTTCCAAACATATCACAGATCTTTTACACATGAATCCTAGAATGCCTGTTAAAGCCATTCAAGAACAAATGCACAAGAAATTTCATGTTACAATTTCCAAAGATAAGGCTTTTAGAGCAAAGTCAAAGGCACAAGTTTATTTGAAAGGTGATGAACAGGTTCAATACTCACTGTTAAGAGATTATTGCAATGAGTTACAAAGATGTAATCCATATACCACAGTAAAAATAGATGTCTATGGAGAAGAAAATCCTGAAGTTACCACTAGGATTTTTAGAAGAATTTATGTTTGCTTGGGGGCTTTGAAAAGGGGTTTTATAGAAAGTGGTAGGGAACTGCTTGGTCTAGATGGAGCTTTTATGAGAGGGCATTATCCTGGACAACTGCTAACAGCTGTTGGGGTGGATGCCAATAATGGTATTTACCCTTTGGCATATGGGATTGTAGAATCAGAAAACCAGTACTCATGGACTTGGTTTTTAAAGTGTTTGGGTGATGATTTGGAGCTCTAAAGCAATTAAAATTTCACATTCATTTTAGACAGGCAAAAGGTAACTATTTAATTACATTCATCTCTACATTCATTGTATTATTCTGTCTAATATATTAGTTCTAGTATAGTAGTGTTAATCCAATGTATGTATTCTGTATGAATGTAGGGGTTATTACCAGCACTTGCTAAGATTTTTCAAGCTGCTAAACACAGATATTGTGTTAGGCACATAAATGAGAACATGAACCAAACTTGGAAAGGAGTTGAGTATAAAGAAATGCTTTGGAAGTGTGCAACATCAACAACCATTGTTAGGTTTGAAAGGAATATGCTTGAGCTTAAAATTTACAACAAGAACTGTTATGAATGGTTAAATAAGATTGCACCAGAACATTGGTGCAGAGCTTACTTTTCAGGTATTCATGTTTCTAAATATCAAAAAGAGGTTTACATTTTGTCCACCTCTTAATACTTATCATATGGAAATCTTTTTAGGAAGAGCCCACTGTGAAGTCTTAATAAACAATGTGTGTGAAGTCTTCAATAGGAAATTGTTAGATGCTAGGGATAGTCCCATCATAACTGCCCTAGAGTATGTAAGGGAATATTTAATGAAGAGAATTGTCATTGTACAAAAGGTGATTGAGAATTCTGATGGTGTACGTGCTCCAGCAATAAGTAAGGTTTTTGAGAAGATTAAGTTAGCTGCCACACAGTGTACTGTTGATTGGAATGGGTCAGAGTTGTATCAAGTTAAAGGTCCAGTCACAGGCCCAAATCAGGAACAATATGTTGTTAATTTGGTTCAAAAGACTCGTAGCTGTAGAAGGTGAGAAATATCTAGAATCCCTTGCAAGCATGTCATTGTTGCCATTTATGATATGGCATATAATGGTATGGAAGTTGGTATTCCTGAAGATTGGGTACATGAATCCTATAAGCTTTAAACTTGGAAGAATGTATACTCTCATAAGATAAATCCAGTTAATGGAAGGGAAATGTGGGCTAAGTTTGACTGTCCAACAACATTGTTACCACCCAAAATCCACCCCCAAATTGGAAGGCCACCAAAAACAAGGAAGAAGAGCAAAGGTGAGATTGAGATGGTCAAAAGAGGTAAGCTGGCTAGAAAAGGGAAAAGTGTTACTTGTACCAATTGTCTTGGTGTAGGTCATAATAGAAGGGGATGCAAAAATTCACAAACTCTAGGTTAGACTTCACAAGCAAATGGAGGTCAAAGTTCACAAGCTCAAGGTCAAAGTTCACAAGCTGGGGGTCAAAGTTCACACGTTGGATTTCAAAGTTCACAAGCTGGAGGTCCAAGTTCACAAGTTGGAGGTCCAAGTTCACAAGCTGGAGGTTCAAGTTCAAAAGCTGCTGCAGGAAAAAAGAAGAAAAGAAGTGCAAGTGGTATTGGTAACAGTTCACAAGCAGCACCTATGAGTTCACAGCAACCTTCTCCAGGGAAAATGACTAAAAGTAGTGCAAGAAGAATTTGATGTTTGTTTTCTCTAATGTTTCTATGGATATTTTCTGTTATGTTTCTATGGATTATGTTTCTAGTTTGAATTCTGCAACGTTTCTATGGATTATGTTTCTAGGTTGAATTCTGCAAGAACAAAATGTTGCTTCAATTTCTGTAAGACTAATGTTTGTAAGACTAATGTTTGTAAGACTAATGTTTGTAAGACTAATGTTTGTAATCTTATTTCACATGCTTATTTTGGTCAATAACATGCTGAAATTTCTATCCCTTTCCTTTTGACCCATTGTAAATTGTGTCCACATTGGTCTTGCCATAGGGTTTGACCCATTTCTGTTACTGACTAAGTAGTTGAAGATATGGAGTAAATTCACTCAATTACTTCCTCACTTACCACACTTGTTAAATAGGACTGATTAGCCTGCATTTTAGTTACTACATTTCAATAAACCTTCTCTATCAATGGCAAACCTCCCACCCTTTGGATCACCACAAAGACCCAGACCTGTTGTACCAAAAAGTCTTGCAAAACTCTTTAAGGATGGCAATGTTTCAGATGAAGATGTAGCAGACTATGGATATGTTGACTACTTTGAGTATCTTGATGATGAATACTAGTATGAACTCTCCATTCATTCTAGTGACTCTAGTGCAGAAGGCATACAAGACATTGACAATCAAGGTGAATCATCTAAGCCAGTAACAACTACTAGCAAATCCATTCCTGCTGCTAAGTATATACCTGTTTCCAAAAGTACCTCATCAAAACCAATCACCAAAAGCCTTGTACCCATAACTGGGGTCGTGTTGGGACTTCCAAGTCAAAGGACTTGGTCTTCCATTGAAGACAAACTAAGGAAGAGGCCTATTAACATCAAAAACAATGACAAAGAAAAGGGAAAGGGCAAAATCTAAAAGGCTAGTGCTTATGTTTTTCTTTATGCTTATGTTTTTCTTTGATGTATGCTAATTGTTCTGTTTTGGGACTTCATGTAATCGTTTTCCTATGAATTAATGAATACATTAGCTAATGTTATGAACAACATCATAGAACTTTAATAGAACTTAATTAGAATCTGGAAAATGAACTGACCATTACATAATTAACTGGTCAATTCGAAGTTCAATAACATTAACATTCCAAATCACATTCAAAATAAAAACAAAACCAAAAATAACAACCAACTAATCATGAGGAGTTTCTTGAGTCTTCGGTTTGCAGCAACAACAACCTCCATATCAATTTCCATCACGTTTCTAGCTCTTAATAATCCAGGGATGATAGCAACTGCACGAGCACACATTGGAGGATCGACCCAACTGAAAAAATGACAATGTGATGTTGAACAAGAACGAAACCGACGTCCTGGGTTTGTATCAGTCCATGACGTACAGACAATGCTTCGATTACCACAAAAACAATTCATTTTTGGTGTTTTTAGATGTGTTTAATAAAAAATTAGGGTTTGTGAGAGAAAAGGGGATTTCTTGAAAAGGGTTTGGATCGAGTGTTCTTATAGGACTAATGGACAAAAGTGTTTATTATTATTTAATAGGTAAAAAGACGGTCTTGCCCCTGATGGAAATAACATAACGGGTCAAAGATAACACTGTGAAGGCCGCCTGCTTACTTATCATAAACGTTGGGGAGCTTAATTGCACTTTCGTAAAGTCGAGGAGGACGCCTACATTTTAGACAAATCACAGAGAGCAATTATGCATTTCCCTCTGTAAAGTATAAACTATCTTGTCCAGAAACCGTTAAAACATCCACATGAGATGCTCAACTAGTATGGTCTTGTACAAGTTGCATGTGTCCTTGTACAAGGTGTAGTATCGATGTGTTACTTGGCCTACCAGCCAGGCTTCAAAGGTACTCTTTTCAACAATTCAGATCAATCGATCTAGATCCATAAATTATTATTAAATCATGTCACGTACTACTAAAAGACTTGGTGACTGACCACTGACTGACTAGGCCCCAATGGGATATACCAGCTACCAACTCATGTTGGTTGGACCATGCACTAATGGACCATACCGGGTCCATATCCATTGTGCGTTTATTAGTTTATTAGATTAGACTTGCTATGATCATTTATATATTTTTTTCTTTATGGTTCAGTGATAATAGAAATAGTAATCAAGTCCAAAAGTATATTCTTATGCTTTGTGAATGTGATTTCAACACTATACATCTTTGTCAGATAAGTCAAAACATACACAATCCTTTGTATATAAACGTTAGCCATCATATATACCAAAAGATGAACGGTGCAATTATTTCTCTGTTAATGCTAGATGTGCTCTCACACGGATATATGGTGTTCAAATGGGCAATTCACGGGGATGTATAGTGTATGGTGTTCAAAATGACAAGCACGAAAAAATAATTACATGGTTCATCCTTAGGATGTATGATGATTAACGTTTAGTCGTTTATAGACGAATGGATATATATGTCTCAACTTATCTGACAGGAATCGATCAGGATGTATGATGTTCTTTTGTATAAACTACAACGATGATGTATTCCGACTTAACTCTAGAAATAAATATATGAAAAAAATATGTTAATAAGATCGTGTAAACAAGTTATCATGTTAAGTCATTCAACTCATTTTATTTGTTTGACATGTTCAAGATCAAATGTGTAGTAATTAATTAACCACGTACGTCGTAACATGCTTTGTGACTGTCATAGGTTCAGACGTTCAGAGAGATACATTTATCGAGCCAATACTCCATAGGTGTGCATCAATAAAATGCAACTATTTGCAATGGTCATGTGGTTGGAAGAGGAGAGACACACTGTTTCTGTGAAGTTCTCGGGGGCCTTCACACCCTTGGATGATGTTTAAGAATCATAGGGAAATACCGCCCATGAACAGTTTTTCAACTCATTACTCATGCATTAAAACACAATACTTTGCGTTTACATACACTTATTTCAATCTTCTAGAAAGAGTCCGCGATACCACTTCGCTATATGAATACAGCTTAAAATGTAACTTCTATTCATGCAGACATAACTATTTGATACACTCCGTTATGACCAAAGTTTTAACTGAAGTAAAAAAAACGTTTTGACCATGAGAGTATGAGACCCGACATTAGTAAGAATCAGTATTGTGTAGCGTACTGATACTGACTACTCATGTATATCATTTAAACGATGTACTGCAGGATCTTGCAATTTTACTATTTTTTTTTTTCTTTTTCTTTTTTTTTCTTTTTATTTATTTATTTATTTATTTTTTTAGAACGGCAATTTTTTACAACTTCAGTTTTACTATTGAGCCCGGACTTTTGCAGACTGCCAGTTTACCATTAACTGTGCAAAAGAAAAAAGATTTAAACACACACATATAAGAAACCAAACCAGAAACTCGATACAAAAATACTAAACATGCAGAAAATATGAATAAAGGAGAACACATAACACATTATATGGCAATCAAGCCATCTTTCACCGAACAAACTTATTATTTTCAGGACAATTTTCAATTGCCTGCAATTATAAAGTTAGTATTAAAGAGACATTTCTTTAAGGTTGATAACTTTATACTAATAAATGACCTTGAATTGTCTGTTTTGTTGCTGGAAACCAATATGAGTGCATGTTTTCGATTCTCGTATATCTCTTTTCGTCACTTGTGCTTACTTCTTCTGTTTGCCTCGTTTCAATTATCACCGTCCAATCAAGAATTTGATGATGTAATACTATGCAAGGATAGCGATAAAACAAGCACTATTCAATTCAAGCACAGCCTCGTAGATGAAGCGAGTCGACTTGCTTCTTGTGTCAGTGAGGAGAGTGATCGCTGCAGATGGGTTGGGATTGTTTGTGATAACATCACTAGTTATGTTCATCGTGTTCATCTTCCTGGAGGCAACGGTCATTGTCATGGTCTATATCGCACATATAGGAATACAAAGAAGCATCAAGACAGAGGTTGAGAGGGGATTTAAGTTCATCGTTATTAAATCTAAAGCAACTCGGGCATCTGTACTTAAGTTGCAATGATTTTGGAGGAATCCAAATTTCAAGCTTCATTAGTTCTCTTAAGAACTTGAGGTATCTTAATCTATCCAAGTAGGAATTTGGAGGCATCGTCCCTGCTCAACTGGGAAATCTTTCAGAATTGCATGTCCTTTCGCTTGGAAGTTTTCATGAGCAACTCGAATCGACAAGCATGACTCCTGTGCTAACTATAGAGTTAACCATAATGCCGAACATGCATTAGTTGTCAAGTCTTCGTATGTTGCATCTCCTGGATTTGAGTAGGTAGACCTTTATCGATTGGCTTCAAGTGATTAACACCCTGTCCCGTTCAAGCCATGTACATTTGTCTGATAATAAACTCCCACAGGTAAATATACATCCCCCTATTGCTAGTAGTCTTAATCTCAGATCTCTTCCTTGATAGATCTTTCGAGAAACGATTTCAATAGTTCCATGCCATGCTGGATATTCAGTACTACCAGTCTCGTCTCATTGGATTTACGTGTGTGTAATCTTCACGGCCCAATTCCTACTAGTCTTTGTTCAAAAAAAATTCCTACTAGTCTATGTAGCTTTAGAAACTTAACTTCTCTCAAGTTTCTTCATGCCTCTGGAAACGATTTCATGAATTCTTCATTAGTATTGAAGGAGATTAGTTTTTGTGGTATTTCAAGTTCAGTACTCGATTCCCTTCACAACCTGAGCTCTCTTGTTAGCCTTGACATGTCAGAAAATCAACTCACAACTGCAACACCCAAGTGATTAGCTGACCTTTGCAAGAGATATGTATTTGTCAGATAACAATTTTAGTAATATTAGTTTAGCATACCTTCTCAAAAGCTTTTTTGAGTGCAAAAAATTGCCTTTTTTGGAGTCACTATCCATATTGTCCCCGGGACTTTCAGGTCATGTACCATATCAGCTTGGACAAATATCTTTCCTTAGGTCATTATATCTCGGCAAAAATTCGGTATATGGTCCTATTCCGCACTCAATTGGACGATTAACATCTTTGGAGCGTTAGATCTTTCACATAGCCAACTGAATGGCAGTGTGGAGTGGATTGGAAAATTAATATCATCGGAGGTGTTGGGTCTTTCGTATAACCATATGAATGGCAGCCTTCCTGATAACCTTGGTCAACTCTCCAAGTTGTATCATTTAGATTTTTCTTTTAACTTGTTTACCGGTTTCACGACACAAGCTCACCTTACCAAACTAACAAGTTTAAAATATTCCATCATGGTTGCGGGAAAAACTCTCTTCTTTGAGTAGTTTTTACCTTAGCTCCAACAATTTTGTTGGAGATATTCCTTGCGAGCTTTGCTATCTTACACATTTTCAAATCTTGGACCTTGCTGAAGTATTCCAAGATACACCAGCAACTTTAGTGTCCTTTCAGGGAAAGCTTCCGCAAATGAAGAATTTTACTTCTATAATGCCTTATGGTATATGTTGCTACTGATTCATCGGTGCTGAAGGGACAAGAAGACACATATAGCACTATTCTTCCACTAGTGACATTGATTGACCTGTCAAGCAATAAGTTTTCTGGGAATATTCCAAGTGAGCTTACAGCCCTCAGGGGGCTAACAACGTTAAACTTATCAAGAAATCAATTGACAGGAAGGATTCCGGTGAATACTGGAGACATGAAAGCAATAATATCGTTTGATGTGTCACTAAACAAGCTTTCAGAGGATCTTCCTATGAGCTCACAAGGCCTTTATTATGAGTAGCTTCAATGTGTCATACAACCATTTGGCTCGACGAGTTCCAGCAGGTACTCAGATTCAGAGCTTCAGTGACTCAAGCTTCTTTGGTAACAAACTTTGTGGAACTCCACTCACTCAGCAATGTGCAAGAGTTAGAGTACCTACTGATACAGATGACCAAGATGAAGTTGACGATGGATCACACCCACAAGATGAGATTGGGGGATTGTTATCAGCATTCTTGATGGATTCCTTCTTGGTTTTGGATCATTTTGGCTCCTCTGATTGTCAGCAGACCATTGAGGATTGCATATTTCTATTTTTTGCACGACGTATATGCTTTATGATATCAGCAGCAAGTATTGCTGCAGCATATTCTCCAGAAGATGGACTCTGTTCCGGTTTTCGCTTGTAAATCAGAATCTATTATCTTTAATAAAGTTAGAAACTTGTATTGAAGAAAATAATCCCAGACATGATTGAATAATCTGTATATTATAACAGTACTCATCATATGAGTCTATGAGTGTGTCATTACTTTGCTGTGGTGAATTTTAGGCGGGATGAGAACTGAGCCGCCACTGCTTTGCTTTAACCCTTTTGAACCAAATCAGGCATGCCAACTTCATATCTTGATCTATAAACTAAACTCGGTTTTTTTCCTTGCTACAGTTAACTCTTATTTTACCGTCACAAAATTGAAGAGTTTTGATAAATGAATGAACCTGGTACGAGATACAATTTGAACTCCTTCCAGACTTGTTTAGTTTAGGTGTAACTATCTCGGCTGTAGTAACACCGGGCACTTGTAGTTAAAAAAAAAAAATTAACAGTAACTACAATTTCTTTGAATTTTTTTTTTTTTTGGGTAAAGGGGTGATTCCCCGGTAAAATATATTACACCAAAAAATCAGTTAAGTAACAATGGAATGTGACCGTATGTCACATTAACCTCAAGTCAACACAGCTCGAACAGCCTCTACTCATATGACATGCCATATGAGATTCTTTGAATTTTGGTAGACTTGACATGGGCATTTGTAATTAACAAGCGGATATATAAAAGAGCCAACTCTAAACGGTTATAGTTACTTAAAGATTGCAAGTGTCCATGTAAAATATCTGTATAAATATGCATCATACACAGAATTTACTTTAGCATTTACACAGCTTATCCATGCAAGGATACTCGGATTTTTCTATAATAGTACTAGTATTAGATAACTGTGTGTAAGTGTACAGCACGTCTCACACGTTCAGTCTTACATCCCGAGTTTTGCACAGGGTCGAATTACCAATAATCGGTCACCACTAATTGCACAAAAGAAATAGAAGATTTCAATAAATTTTGTATTGTTCACTTGTAAATTGGGGAAATATGGAATTTTGTGTTTTATTTTGGGTAAATATGGAATTATCCCAAATTTAAAACCAGAAACCCAATATAAATATACAGAACACTAGAACAGAACAGAACAGATGAATCACTAGAACAAAACAGATGAATCAAAGAACATAGCACACATTATGCAGCAAATAATTCTCTGATAAATAACACAAAACTAATAGCATCTTTGCCTCTAAATTCTATTTACACTATTTTTTTTCTTGCTAGTTGCTACTTTCGATTTTTCCAGGATACAATTGAGCAAAAGATAAAAATATTTACAAAAATCCATCCCATAATTCTTTTTAAAGGATGAACAAAAACAGTAAAAAAGGGGACAGCCAAGTCTTTATGACTTTTATGATAAATACCATCTAATCTTACGTTCCTAATTCAGCACTACAATATACAACAGACTTGCAAGATGTCAAACCAAAAGGAACGTTCACAAAGATCAACTAGTACTAACTTGACCCGTTGCTATCCGTCTCACTGAACCAAGAGTCAACTCCAAATACTTCTTCGATCATGCTACCAGTTGGCAAAAACTCCGCCTTACTTTTAGGGAATGAAAAGTAACCAACATCCGAAGGATCAAAGGTAAAGTCATGATTGGCCCATGACTTGTTGAAATCTGCTTTGACATCACCTGTTTCGGGTTCTTGAAATTCAAAAGACGTGCACGACTCATCTTGAAAATCATAAACTTGAGTGTCAAACATTGAATCCTTAATACTCAAACTATACTTTTCAATCTCATTCCGACACAATTCCTCCTCTTCCTCATCTGTGTCACTTCCCTGCCACTCATCATCATCACTGTCCGCATTAGTTGGATCATATCTGTTCTGATCCGCTCTCCTATGCAGCACAAAAACGTTAAAATAATAGCTAACGATTTCTTGGTATGTTCGCGAAGGAAACGTCTCTTCAAGATGATCCCAGAAGTTTTTCCCAAAAGATGCGGGATTTGAGTACACAACATCGTGAAACAACTGTTCATCTTCTTCTGTCCATTTGCAGGAAACAACATCCCCCATGTTATTGAATCCAAGGGCTAAGAATCGTTCACGACCAATATTTCCCCTGAGATTATCTCTTGCTTCTGTTATATGTTGTCTAACACATCTAACAGAACCTTGATCTTTACATAGACAATCAGTTTTTCCTCTTCCAACCACATCATCACTGCACAGACTTGATTGTAATTCAGGCGCTGGGATGATGGTTGACCCCAAAAACTTGTTTTCATTGCATGCTGTATCATATTCGCCACACCAATCTGGGATGTTGGCTTGGTATTCAGGTCCAACAGGGATTCCCTTGAGAGGAGAAAGCCGTAAGAGACAAGAATATGCATCTTCCAGTCGAGTCAATGTTCTTGGTTTGGTTGTGATGTTACCACTTTCAAGTTGACATTGATTTTCAACACCTTCTTTGGAGATATGGGCCTCGACTATGCCTATCATATCATAGCAAGCGTCAATGTCGAACAGAAGAAACAAATGGTAGTGGAAGTAGCAATTCAGACCCATATACTTATGAATGAGTTAAATTGGGTTACATTTAATCTCTCAGAGGTCAAGCTATTATTTAAACATTAGCTAGGTGACATATTTTTGTAGCCAAAAGTACAATTTCAGTGCATAAAAATTTGAAGTTTATTTTTCAAAAACAAAGTGTTTCTGGTCTGGCTGGTAAACCCGGCCTGACCCAATTCAACCCACAGAAAAAAGTACGTTTTTGACCCATTATTACCCAGCCCACTCATTTGCCAGACCCTAGAAACATATTGTCCAGTAAAGTTTTTGCTAGGAGTAGAATGACGGATGAAAGAACTTGAATCAAATGGATTCCCAAAATAGAGTATCAAACTATTTACTATAGAGATACTTATGCAATTCCACACTTAGGGCAATAAAACTTAAAAATCTTGACACTATATAGAAAATGTAGACCCTTTGAAAAACAAAAAAGCAAATACTAAAACGCTCTCCCTCACCCACCTGAATTGTAGGGTTTTGGCAGCGAGTAAGTTGAAGGAAATTCCAAAGATGGAACCAACTGGCAACCATTTTCCAATTTCAAGTGTTTAGATGAAGAAACATTGTACTCCTCTTCGGCCAATTGACGTTTCTGTACCATGTTTAACTGCGCATTGTAGTTATAAACATGTCAAACACTAGAACCACGTAACAAGTGTACATATTGCAATATAAAAACTTGTTCATGTTCATTTAATATGTCCTCGAATACTGTCGCAAACATAAGAAGCATGGTACTTTATAAACACTTTTATTGAGAGCAATGTAAAAAATCACGTGCCAAATAAAATGCCCAAAATAATTACTGTACTAATTAAACCAAAAAATTTAAAAAAATCATTAATAAATAAAGATCATGTTTGGGTAAATTAAAGTTAATTTAAATAATCCTAGATTTGTTAATAGACATAAATTACTTTTTTACCCTTAATAAAATCCCCAATTTTTTACCCAAACCCTAACCCTAACCCTAGATCCCCAAATTAAAAAACGTAAAATTGACCTAATGGTTAATTCAAATCGAATAAAACCTAATTCAATTAGAACACTAATCAATTAAACAACAAACCCATCAATTAAACAAAAAAAAAACACAAACCCTAAAATCGAATTTAGGGAAAACAAGATTAAACCAAGATCTAAACAATTAACGCTTTGAATCGATTAAATAGATTATGGATCTAACAGATCTGATAACCAATCGAAGAAAAAAACGAAACCCTAACCTAGAAAACGATTAACGTAACGGCAGGGGAAGAAAAGGGTATCGATGGATAGATCGAGATGTGAATTGTAAGGATCGGTGATTATAAAGGAACGATTTGGTTGAATTGAGGGTTGATTTGAGGATATTAGGAATTAGGGTTTGTGTAAATAGGAGATTGAAAAAGATGATTGATTATAAATTGGGGGCGAAAAAGATGGGAAAGCGGCGGTCAGCGTTTTTTCTTTTCTTTCTAGCACATGCTTAAAATAAAACCTAAACTTTTAATAGAAATTTCTTTTTTGCTTTTTTTAAATAAAATATACATCAACTTGTTATAAGAAATTATTTTTTGATTTATTTATTTTTATTATTATAGTACCAATTTGATAACGACAAAAGTTTAAAAGTAAAGTTATTTTGGATATCATATTTATTATGGATACCAAGGACTTATCTCCACCATTTATTTTTAAAACTTAAATATCTTTTAAACCGCTAAATGTTAAACGGAAAAAATATACCATCACGACGAGCATTTAATTAGCTTTCTACGGATATGCAATATTGATATACTTTTGAAGAAAAAAAATTCGTTTTTTTTTTAATTTGCGTAAAATATCATATATGATAATAGTGTTTTATCATATATGATATTAGTGTTATGTTACAAATTATTACAGAATCATATATGATATTGGTTTATATCATATATGATAAGTTATATCATATATGATACCAGTGTTACTATCATATATGATATTTAGTATCATATATGATAGATTACGGAAAAAAAACAAAAAAAAAATTGTCGAAAGTATATCATATAGCATATCTGTAGAAAGATAATTAAATGCCCGTCGTAATGGTATATTTTTTTCGTATAACGATTGACGGTTTAAAAGATATTAATGTTTGAAAAAAATAGGAATTTGGTTTTATGTTTAATCTTATCCATTAAATTAAGATGGAGATGAGTGGTGGAGATTAGTCTCTTGGTATCCAAATAAAGTTTGGTATCTAAATGAACTTAAATCAATGTTTAATATATAACTTTTTTTTATTATAGATTCAAACAATCAATTCTATTTGGGATTGCTTTATTAAAAACAGATTATTCATTTTGAAAATAAATAATCATATAATCATTATTTTAAAAACGTCATTCTAGAAAATAGTGTTTGGATTTAATATTTTGTTTGAAATCGCAATAATTAGATAACCAGATTTTTTATTGTTTGGCAAATTTGATTTTTTGATAAGTAAAATGAATAAAATAAATTCTATTTTTTTCAAAACTTCATTTTGGAAGTTTACTTTGTCAAAACTCCATTTTGAAAATTGGATAAGTAGTTTTCCACTTAATTTTTCAAAACTCCATTTTGGAAGTTTCTAAACGCAAATAATCACTTTTCTCCATTTATTATCCAAACACTCATTTTATCTTATCTCCATTTTCACCTGTTAACGCAATCTCAAACACCTGTTAACAAAAAAGAGGTGTTTTGCACATTATATAAATTGATTGGCACATTCAAAATGTTTGTGTGTGGACATTTATACCCTTATATTAGTGGAGTAGGCAAATTTCAACATATATATTAAGGGTAAAAATGTCAACACATAATATTTTGAGTGTGTCAATCAATTTATAGAGTGTGCAAATCAACTCCTAACAAAAAAACTTAATTTCATTATATTTTAAAAAAATATATCACAAACTGTTAATCGTTATGCAAAACGAAATATATCATCGCGACCAGAATTAAATCATTTTTCTATCAGGGGCACATTTTATAAAATTTCAATGAACTTTTTTTGTCTGAGAAAATCATATATGATTCGTATCACGGATGATATATGATTTTTTTAAAATCATATTTGATTTATATCATGAATCGCATATGATTTGTATATGATATTTGAAATTATATTCCGTATGATTTTTTGAAATTATATATGATTTTCTAAAATTATATTCATGATTTACATAAATTATATATGATTTAACTTCTAAGGAAGGTCTTCATTCCCCTTTGAAAGAAGTCCAAAAAATTTTGAAAATACCGATTACATTACCGCAGGCCAAAATGAAATTTTGAAAAGCAAGCCAGAGAAAAGCATCGTTGAGATAATACCTTTCATCCTAATCTCATCTACTGAAAAAGGGGCCCTCTTGATCACCTGAAGATTTTTTTAGGCGGAATTGGCATAATTATTACCTTGAGGGTAGAGTCTTGGTAAGGTAGAGAGGGATAGGATCTCTAGTCCGATAAGCTTGTAGTGGATGAACTTGCAATGGCTCTAGCTGATTGAGACAGAGCCTTCTGAGGGGGGGTCTCTCTCCGGAAAACCTTACCCCTCAATTTGATGAACGCCTCGGTTTGGGAAATCATATATGATTTTTGTACAAGTCATATATGATTTTCTCAAACAAAACAAAATTCGTCGAAAGTTTATACATGTGCCTCTCGATAGAAAGATGATTTAATTTTCGTGGTAATGGTGTTTTTTTGTCGCTTGAGGATTTACCGTTAGTGAGATACTTACTTTATTTTTAAAATGTACATGAGTTTGAGTGAATATGATTGATTGGTTGGGTATATGCTAAGCTGGTGGTCAACATTGATCTCAACTCTGGTGATAGGAAAGGTTTAGTGTATGATGGACTATCGATCGGAGCAAATTATAAAATTGAACTGAAGCGAATAGATCGAAATATTTTTGGTTTAGTCCTCGATCTATGTCTTTAGTTGCATTCAGTCTTGGCCCGGTCTTACCAAAAACCCAAAGATTATGTATTGGAAGACTGGATCGAATATCGAATCGGACCATTGCGGGTCCTCAATTAAGTGTTTTGGACCAATTCGTTTTTGGTTCGGTTCAGTCTTAGCTAGTCTAGTCCGATTATTTAACCTAATCAGCCTAAGAAATTTTCTGAAAAAAAACTTCGTAGAGAAAGTTTAGTCAAGTGCTTTGAGTGAAGTAATGATGGTGTTAAACCGAGAAAATTCCACATCAACTGACTCTTCTTCAAGGATAGAAATTGTTCATATTGTTTAACAAGAAGATCAATTTTATTATCCTTGACTTGTAAGTTTCCTTGATGTGTGACAATTAACGAGTGCCAAATTTCTTTGACCATTTGACACATAAATATTCTTTCATATTCCTTTTTAGGTAGAGCGTTGTAAAGCATCATATTGGTTTCATTTTTTGCCAACATTTTCTTTTGATTGTCGGTTTGATTTACACGTAGAACCGATTCTAATTGATTAGTGGTAATATTCTTGACGGTTGGTGCATAATCACCTTCAATGATTATGTATAAAAGATCTATATCCTTATATTTCACATAAGTTTCAAAAAGGTTTTTCCAATAGATAAAACCATCGGTTTCAAATAGTGGTGGTCTTTGCATAGATTGCCCTTCCTTATAACAGAATCCATGGATCGATTCAAGTTTTGAAATACAATATACTTTAAAATCTTGAGTATGTAGCTCTTGATGCCAGGTGTGGAAAACTAGAAAGTGGTTGAATAATTAAACTGGTTAGTTTTACTTATTTGAAACTTCATGTGTGATTAGTGAGGATATATAGATCAAGTATGATTAAGTAAGCAATATAGATAGAGAATAATTGAATCAAACCACAATGCACAAGTGATTAATAGTGGTTTGACCTAGAAAGATCTCACTTATCTTGCACCTACTTCCACTCCTCGAGTATCCACTCGAGAGTTCGACGTTCACTAGTCAACAACCTCTTTTATACTGGTGGAGAAACCGTTACACGTCGCTTACAATCTTTACTGACACTTAAGCTAAGATGTAGTGTTCTTTTACATGGGTACAACAATTCCCTTCACCCCTATGTATTTTGAGGACTAAAATATTAACCACACTATTACACAAGTAGTAGATGAATGGGTACAACAATGGTGGTTGTATAGATAACACTTAACACAATTACACAAGTAAACTTTAAAGATCAAAGCTTGGATGTAGAGTTCTTGTATATGATCTTCTAAGAGTGTAAGATCTATACCAAGAGACAAGAATGATAACAAGAATAAAGATTAGAATGTTAGAGATAATTAGAGATTATAAAGAAGATGTGTGAGTTGAGATTGTAACACCCCATTTGTTAAATTGGAATGCTACAGTAAAATATGTCGTGTCATCAAAGCATGCAAGGTAAATGTCTAAACATTCATGACCATAAATAGAAATACCATAATCAAACATCGGTAGTCTAAGTAACTCACACACAAGCAATATTAAGTACTGTAAATGAAAGGACTAAACAATGTCCAAAAGAAATAAAGTATGAAAAGTAGGAATAAATGCATAAGGTAAAAGAGGTTGGATAGCTTCTATCCGAATGCACATACTCTGGAGATCCTACTTGCGACCTTGGGTATCTGCCGTTTGGGAACATGAAAATGGAAAACGGCTGAGCATAATGCTCAGTGCACGGATATATATAGCATAGCGTAAAGACATAAAGGAAAGAAAGCATATAAATCATGAATTGCAGCGGAAATGATTAAGTCTTGGGAAACCTAGATGTATGTCATGTTTACTGGTTTTAAATCTGAAAACATAGCTTATGTTACTTAGGAAAATCTGTATTAGTTTAATATACCAAAAGCCAATATAGGTCATGAGGTCAACAACGTGCATGAATACTTGGAGGGGTGACCTCGTCATGCAAATTAGAGGGGATGCTCTAATTAATGGTAATGGGTAGGAGGGGTCAGCTCCTTGTGAAAGATACAAGGCACACACCACATTCACTATGAAATCCTGACTGAAACTGAACCTAGGATGCACCCATACGCCCCACATGATAATAACAACATAATAATGGCCAAATAACTGAAAGGGACGCCACGAGCTATCACTCCGCCGTGGTGAAGTCATAACACTAGTGCCTCTAGTGTTATGGTTATGGTTCCTCCATAACTAGGTGAAACTGGCATGCATGTATATGGCTAAGGTAACTAATAAAACATAAGCATTTAATCTGTAACTACTGGGAAAAACAGTTGGCTGTATATGGAAAATCCTATCAAAGGAAGAGATTGTCCTTACTGAAGGACGGGAAATCCGTACCTTGTGTCCAGTAGAAGCTAACGGAAACGCTGAAGAACCTACTCCGCCTTGACGGATAATACTACATAAGAATAGGAACGTGTATGAGTTGTCTGAATTACATGTGTTTTACTGGTTCTGTGTGTTATTAGCTTGTTATACTTATTCTGTCATGTTTTAGTGTTTTACCGTTTTATCTGTAGTTATATTGGTGTTCTGTAGTGTATTACGCATGTAATAATGTATTATAATACTTGTATTGTAATACTAAGTAACTTTTTTTTAAAATAGCAGGTTTCCATAAATAGTAAGTTTCTACAAAATAGATAGTTTCTAAAAATAGTAAGTTTCCATAATTAGAAATAAGCTGGATTATTAATAATAAGTAAAGTTTAATTAGTATAATACAAGTCATGGTTTAAAGTAATAGCTTATTAATTAAATAACTTGGTTAATTAATTAAACTATACATTATAAGAATTTAATTAAAATACATGTTTTAATTAAATTAAGCTAAGTAAAATACTTTAGGTTATACATGAAATATTAATTTTAATATTTAACCTAATTCAGGAATTTAATTAAATTAAATAGTCTAGGAAATAATTTAATTAAATATATTTCTGATTTTTAATAGTTTTCCCGAAACCCGAACCCGTGTTTTAAATCTTAACCCGAGAGCCGAACCCGGGGTCACATATAAGCCGAGCCAAACAGCCCTACCAGTGGCTAGACCGGCTAGCCGGTTACCACTGCTGGCTCTCGGTTCTCACTATCGAGCCACGGCAACCACTGTCGAGCCCAGTTCACACCGGTTCGTGGCCGGTTCCCACCGGTTCGTAGCCGGTTCCCGCTGTTGTTGTTTTGTTCGGTTCCCACTATTACACCAAAAGCCCCACCGAGACCTCTATCGGTCTCGGTTGACACTCGATCCAACCCAAACCATACCCCGACCTTGAGTCGGGGTCCCTTGTCTTCGTCCGAGCACAAACCAACCAAGCCGAGCCCCTTGAGGGTCTCGGTGGTGGTGATGAAAACAAGTCGAGACCCTATGTGGTCTCGGTTGTCCTTCGGCCAAACAAACCAAACATCAAACACCCCTTAATCCATGTTTTTAATTAATCCCGTGTTTTTAAAACTTGTTTTTATGATTAATTAAAATAAGAATATGAATTCAATAAAGAATTAAAAAAGAAAAGAATGGTTTTGATTATACTGAACACGTGGAAAAGAAAAGTTATAATCACGAGCACGAACACACAAAATCAAATAGCAAAAATTTGTCCCGAATGCCCTTGGTGGTGCTGGTAGCCGGTGGCAAGGAAGAAAAGGGAGGCAAGGGTGATGATTTTTCTGTAACCTAAAATTATGAGAAAAATATCCCTATGGTTTTGTTTAACATGGTTTTAATTTGGGTCATGGGCCAAAGCCCATCTTTCTCCTTTCTTTTGTCTTTAGCCGCGGCACATGGGGCCCACAAAGGAAAACCCGAAGCTTTTATTAAGTTAAACTATATTCGTGTTCGTTCATGTTTAATTATCGTGGATTTTATATGTCGTGATCGTCATACATTTATAATAATTACATGTTATAAAATATCGTGACACGTGAATTATATTATAAATGGAAAGTTTATCTTCCCCTATAAAAGAACAATTCGTCCTCGAATTGGAGAAAACATAAACTGAACGAAACATACCTGAATCAGAACTGGAAATGAGGGTAAGAAGTCTGTATAGACTCCTCCGTCTCTCAAGTGGATTCCCGCTCAGGATGATCCCTCCAGAGGATTTTGACTAAAGGGATCCTCTTCCTCCGCATGACACGATCTTGTCGCTCGAGAACTCTCTCGGGTTCTTCGACATATGAAAGATCCTCTCGAATCTGATCAAGCGGATACTGGACAACATGAACTGGATGATAGTTGTATCCTCTGAGTAAGGACACATGGAACACGTTGTGAACGTGTGATAACTGAGGCGGTAACGCTAAACGATATGACACTTCACCAACGCATTCTATGATGTCGAATGGTCCGATAAAGCGAGGACCGAGCTTCCCTCTGATTCCAAAACGTTTAACTCCTCGTGCAGGTGATACCTTGAGGAAAACGTGATCACCTACGTTGAAAGATACATCTCTACGACGTTTATTAGCATAGCTCTTCTGGCGAGTACGAGCTTCCTGAATCTTCGCCTTGGCGACAACGACCTTCTCATTGGTCACCTAAATCATCTCTGGACCCTCGAGTAGTCGTTCGCCCACCTGGTCCTAGCAGATTGGGGTGCGACACTTCCTACCATACAACATCTCAAAAGGAGCACACTTGATGCTAGCGTGCCAGCTGTTATTGTATGCAAACTCCACTAGAAATATATAATCATCCCAGCTTCCTGACCACTCTAGAGCACACGCCCGCAACATGTCCTCCAATGTCTGAATGGTACGTTCTGACTATCCGTTGATCTGAGGATGAAAGGCAGTGCTGAGCTTAAGTCTGGTGCCCCAAGCTTCTGCAGACTCTGTCAGAAACGTGATGTGAAACGGGGATCTCTGTCAGAGATGATTTCTGATGGAGTACCATGCAGTCTCATGGTCTCCTTCTTAAAAGTGTCTGCCAATTTGCTGACCGGATCCTCCTTGCGGATCGGCAGAAAATAAGCAGGTTTAGTAAATCTATCAAAAATAACCCATATGGCGTCGTTCTTCCTCTGAGTCACAGGAAGACCAGTAACAAAATCCATGGTGATTTTTTCCCACTTCCATGCTGGAATATCTAGTGGTTGTAGTAAACCACTAGCTCACTGGTGTTCGATCTTAACCTGTTGGTAGATCATACATTTAGAAATGAAGGTGGCAACATCCTGCTTCATACCACTCCACCAAAAATGTTGCTTGATGTCGTGGTACATCTTGGTAGAACCAGGATGTATGGTAAATAGAGAGCTGTGAGCTTTAGTCAGCACAGCTTCCCTGAGTGTAGAGTCATCAGGAACCACTAGTCTAGTGTCCTGCCATAAGATACCGTTATCGTCAACATGAAACTCCGTATGTTGATCAAGGTTCTGAATGATAGTCCAAATCTCTTTATCGTCCTTCTGAGCTTCCTTGACCCTATGTAAGTCTGGTTCCACTCTAAGATTCGCCCAGTAACCGTGTTGTCCTCATACACAAAACTCAATATCAGTCATCTCTAAGTCACAGATGATCTCCTTTGTAATCTAGATGCCAACAATCATACCCGACCTTCTGCTTAGAGCGTTTGCCACCACATTCGCCTTACCAGGATGGTATTGAATGTTGGTGTCGTAATCATTAAATAGCTCTAACCATCTCCTCTGTCTCATGTTAAGTTCCTTCTGTGTGAAGATGTACTTGAGATTCTTGTGATCGGTGAATATGTCACATGATTCACCATACAAATAATTTCTCCCGATCTTCAATGCGAAAACGACTGCTGCAAGCTCCAAATCATGAGTAGGATAGTTTTCTTCATAAGGTTTCAGCTTCCGTGATGCGTATGCAATAACCTTCCCATGTTGCATGAGAACGCAGCCTAAACCCTTTCCTGAAGCGTCACTATAGATCTGAAATCCACCTGAATCAGATGGGAGAGTAAGAATAGGTACAGTCACTAACTTCTGCTTAAGATCTTCAAAGCTCTTCTCTCTTTCTTCTGTCTAAACAAATTTCTCTCATTTCCTCATCAGCTTAGTCAAAGGTAAGGCTAACCATGAAAAGTTCTCTACAAACCTGCGGTAGTAGCCAGCTAAACCCAGAAAACTTCTAACTTGAGTTGCAGATGTAGGTCTCGGCCATTTGGTGATAGCTTCGACCTTTGTAGGATCTATGGTGATCCCTTCTGTAGATACAATATGGCCCAGAAACGTCACCTTGCTTAACCAGAACTCACACTTAGAGAACTTGTCATACAGCTGCTTCTGACAAAGAATCTGCAAGACTGTACGAAGGTGTTCCTCATGTTCCTCCTTGGATTTGGAGAAAATCAGGATGTCATCAATGAACACGATAATGAACTTGTCCATAAACTTATATAAAACATGGTTCATCAAATCCATGAAGACTGCTGGAGCATTAGTGAGTCCGAATGGCATGACTACGAACTCGTAGTGCCCATAACGCGTACAGAAAGCAATCTTAGAGATATCCTGCTCTTTAACCCGTAACTGATAGTAGCCGGACCTCAGATCGATCTTGGAAAAATACTTGGCACCCTGAAGTTGATCGAAAAGGTCATCAATTCACGACAAAGGATAACGATTCCTGATCGTGATCTTGTTCAGCTCACGATAGTCTATACACAAACGCATGTTGCCGTCTTTATTCTTCACGAACAGTACCGGTGCACCCCATGGTGTGAGACCCCCAAAATCTTACATGGAACAACTAGGCAACGAGGGGGTAACACGTCATAGTACAAGAAACAGTTAATTACAGTTCATACAAAGCTGACGAAATAAAAACATGTACATTTCATCATAAAAGGTCAGAGTTTCTAAACATAGGTCCCAGAGTTTTAGAAGCGGAAAATTATATTATTTCGTCTCTATTTATAACATAAAGTTGCCCAAAAGATAGAATAAACTCCTGACAGTTTTTACTAAAAACAGTCTTTTAAAAGCATCACAAAAATCTCCAAGTTGCGATAATATCCTGCGGGCTCCCATCCAAGCAAAGCTAAGTAATAATACCTGAGATTAAACATGTAAAATCGTCAACACAAAGTTGAGTGATATTCATAGGTTTAGCAATAAGGATGTGGAACACAAGCATTCATTTGTAAACAAGATATAGGGGAAAATGGTTACGTACGATAACCATAGTCCGAAACATTATTATTGCTGTTTAGTTCATGAACCGAAGCTTAAATCAGTGTAAGTTCCTCTAGGGGGTATTCAGCCTAAATACTCAAGTATAAATTAATGTAATGCGTCATGGTTAAACAACCGCATCATTGGGACGGGGATAGTCAATCCCGATGGATCCACCCACAACATTCGCGCTTGGTAGCATGATTAATTAACGGTTCATGATCAATGAGAGGCAACTTAAGGCTAAAGACTAAAAGCAATAATATCAATGAAAATCAGTTGGAAATCCTCAAGTTCTGGAAAGCATACAATTTCTGGATAGCATACAAGTTGAGGATAACACATAGTTTTTAAATGGTTGTGTTCCACCATGTAAAATCTCACCCCGTGTTTAGAAACCATGTACAAGTAAAAAGGGGTTATGAACTCACCTTAGCCAGGAGGTAAGTCAATCATGGTACTCAGCAACTGAGTAGAAACAATGGTAGTGAGACGTTCACCGACGATATGGATGCCCAGGAAACACGAAAACCGCAACCTATCACAATAAGGCGCGCGTTAAGACTCGAACTCAATATCGATATATACCAAATACAATATGACTCAAATGTTTTCAAAGTATTTATATTTCAAAACCATTGACACGGACAAAATGAATTCATACTAACCATCTATTCCAACACTACACGTTAAAACACTTGTACACTTGAAATTTACCCGTCATACGACGCCAAGTCAACGCAAGTCAAACTATCCTTAAACCTTATTCGGACCAGTAGCTATGTCATTTATATAATGAATAAGTACTTGAATAAGTCACCATGTCCGATGGTGAATACTCAAACTCACGCAACACAAGCATTGAACTATGTGTCCAAAATAAAAATCAGCAAGTACACCCCGAATGTACACACCGATCTACCCTATCTAGACTTGTCCGATTTAGATGAAAATTGGTGTCAATGTCACTTATAACCTGTATAATACCTCACCAAAGTTTGAGCCAAAGTTCACACTTTAAAACCCATCAGCTCGACACTATACTCGACTCCAAATTTGGGACAGATTGTACACTTATTTTATAAAACCGTTTGGACCACTTTAAAAGTATTAACTCGACAATCCGTCTTTTGGAACCACTACTAGACTCATCAAATTAAGTTTGTAAACTTTGAAAACCAGTAGTTACATTTATCTAACCAAGCCTAAAGTCCCCGAGAGTCGACCCAAAATCAGCTACAATTTCGGATTGTGTCGACTTGCGTCTCCCGGTACACGAATACTAAAACTAGCATAACTTTTGACTCGTAAAGAGTTATAAGCTCTATCTTATACCAAAACGAGCGTCTTGTAAAACTCTACAACAGTATCAAATAATCTCAGCCTATCTCAGAACTTAAACCCACGAAACAATCTGTTATAAGCTGCTGTCCCAAAATACCCTTTTAGTAAACATGACAAATCAATTTTCCAAGCAAAACCACTCATTCCTATACCTATAGTATCACCCAAATAACATACCCATCAAACAAACACTCTTAAAAACATTTGCATGACAAATTTTAACAAAGATCAAAGATCAAAATAACCTTTTTAACATGAAAATATGATGATCCTACCTAGATCATCACATGCATGATGATTTAAACATAAATCAACCATAGAATCATACAATCTTTGAAAGTTGATGCATGTTCATGATTTTGGTATCAAAAGAATGGAAAGAAGATTTTAAGATGTGGTCTAATTTTAGTTTTGGCTAAATCCTTGTAAAAAATTGATGATCAATCGTGTTTTGTGTGTGTAGGGGTGGCGGAAAAACAAAAGAGGAGGTGATGATGAAATTTTTATAAAATTGTATGTGTGAAGTTTTAGTGGAGAAAGAAGTAAAAAAAATTCTATATATAGTGGTAGGTAAGTGGAGGGCTAGTTTTGCCAACTTTGAAACTTGTGGACTTAAAAACTATTTATTAGTTTAAAATGGTAGAAAATGGTTATTGGTAAATATTGAAAATATTTACGGGGCTCGGGTTTCGTAAAAATACTTTTCAAAAGTTACAATGCATCATAAAAATGATTATATGATTTCCCGACACGACTTAATACATAATTAAAATGACATGATCGAAAATATTAATTATCGAAAATATTAATTATCGAAACAATCAATAATAAAACGTAAGTTTTGGGCATCCGTCGGTATCGCGATCACTAGGAATTCTCGTTGTACATTGATTTTGAATAAACTCGTTGTAAACGCACGCGGGTGATTTTAAATAAAAAACTTTGATTTAAATTAAATATGGAAAAATAAAATAAAAATTTTATAATTCCATATAAAGTATTGTCAATGAACAAAAAAATACTTAAAAAGTATAAGTTATTAAAATTTAAGAATCTCAGGATTTACTATAACAATACAAGAAAACGTAACAGATTGGAAAATTCAAGAAGCACGAATAAAAAGAATAAAATAATGCTGGAAAAATACGAGTTCTCACACATGGCGATGCATTGGGACGGATGAAACCTCATTCCAGAAGTTCCTGCAGTTGATCTTTTAGTTCTTTAAGCTCTATAGGAGCCATGCGATAAGGAGCCTTGGAAATTGGCTCTGCACCTGGAATGAGCTCAATTCCAAACTCGACTTCACGAACAGGTGGTATGCCCGGAAGTTCATCAGGAATAACGTCAGGAAATTCTGACACAATAGGCCGATCTTGGATCGATGGAGACTCAGCAGTAATGTCATGAATATTGGCTATGAAGCCCTGACAGCTGTGTGTTAGTAATGGACGCGCCTCCATGGATGAAATAATTTGTACTGACCTCCTTAGCAGAAAACCATGGTGTACTTTGGAGATTTAACATCACCGAAGATAACTCGATAAGTATGGCAGTCAATCGTAGCCTGGTATTTGGATAACCAGTCCATGCCCAATATCAAATCAAAATCGCACATGTCCAAAGGAAGTGCGTCAACTTTGCGGATCTTATCATCAAATTCTAGGGGAAGATCTCTATACACCTGAGTGATTCGTACAGAGTCCCTAAGTGGCGTGGAAATGCATAAGACATTATCTAATGGCATAGGGGAAATCCTAACACGTACATCAAAAGTAGTGGATATGACTGAATGAGTCGCTCGAGTATCAAACAGAACACATGCTGCCAAACCATTCATAAAGAGGTTCTCAGTGATGGTACGTGAAGTCTTGTTCGCCTGATCTCTAGTAGTAGTGAACACGCGACCGGAAGTAGGAGGTGGTTTGGTGTTGGCATGTCCAGAGGTGCCTTCTATCTCACCTTGGCGACAATCCTTCTGTTGATGGCCTTGTTGGCCACACTTGAAACAACCACCAGTACCTCGGAGACAAACACCAAAATGTCTGCGCGAACAAGTAGGACAGATAGGATGCGTGAATCCTCCAGTAGGCGTCCTAGCTTGTTGAGAGCCAGATGAGGTAGAACGGTTAGGCTGTGAACCTCTACGGTCCTGATCCCTGTCGTTGTTTTTCCTGCTGTTGTTCGAGTTATTAGCGTTGTTACGGTAATTATCATTACCGCCGCGCCTCTCTAAACCAGAACGGTCGTTGGTCTGACCGTTTCCCTTATATGCTTGCTGCTGAGCGGCCGCAGCCTTACGGTCGTCAGTCTTTTGTCTCTTCACGGCTCGATCATCACCAAATTCCTCTTGTTCCTGAAGCATCTCAAGCTTTCGGGCTGCATCGGCCACCTGTGCCACTGTAGTGAACGTAGCACAAACCAAACTGTTGGCAACCAAAGTGCGAAGAGCCCAGCGAAACTTCTCAGCTTGCTCCTCAGCAGTACCAGCTGCTGCCCCTAAGAAACCAGCCAAACGGAGAAACCTCTGCATGAATTCGTTGCTATTCTACCCAGCAACCTGTCAGATATTATGATAATCCCGCTTAAGCTTCTCATTTTCAGCATGTGGGAAGTACTGATTAAGGAAGAGCTCCTTAAACTGGTCCCATGTCAAAAGTGCAACCCAATTATCACCACCATTGGACTGCTTGACATACTTCCACCACTACAACATATCACCTTCAAACTTAAAGCAAGCCAGTCTTGCCTTGAAAACGCCGTCACAACCCATCGCATTGAATATCTTCTCGATGTGAGAAATCCAAGCTTCAGCCTCGTTGGGGCTGTCAGTCTGCTCAAACGAACGAAGTCGCTGTTTGTTGAATCGCTCCAACCAAGTCATAAGAGTAACAGGTGGTGGTGGTGGAGGATTATTGTTGTAGTGGTTTTCAGGATGAGGGCCATACTGAACGCCCTGAGCTTGAATTTCAGTATGAACTGCGTCCCTGATTTCATTGCGAAGTTGGGGAAGGATGGATTGCAAAGCTGCATTGACAGCTGCAGCCAACTCTTGAGCATTGCGTGTGTTCACCATCTGACAGTTTAAAAACAAAATGCAACATAAATGATAAGTCTGAAATGAGATGAACATGAAATGCATGAAAAATGTATAAATCAATGAAGCAGTTTATAATGCATGAAACAGTGTAGAATGCATGATGCAATTTATAAAAACTATTATATGCGCGAGGGTAAACGCCTATGGTCAGTTCACCCAAAACAAAAGACATAGCGGGGGACGCCTATGGGTCGGTCCCAAAGTTAAAAGTCTCGATAAAAGCACATGAGACTAAATAGGGCCAGTCCTGTACCAACCATTACTTAGTCATAAACCTGCGACAATGATATAAATGCATGAAATAAAATGAAAAATGAATGAATGCATGAAAACCAGCTGTCAGTTTTAGGAAGACGCTAGTGACTACCCGTAAGTCATAGGTCATGTTTTACAGAGCTACAGGTCGAAACCTTGGCTCTGATACCATAATTGTAACACCCCATTTGTTAAGATGGAATGCTACTATAAAATATGGCGTGTCATCAAAGCATGCAAGGTAAATGTCTAAATATTCATGACCATAAATAGAAATACCATAATCAAACATCGGTAGTCTAAGTAACTCACACACAAGCAATATTAAGTACTGTAAATGAAAGGACTAAACAATGTCCAAAAGAAGTAAAGTATGAAAAGTAGGAATAAATGCATAAGGTAAAAGAGGTTGGGTAGCTTCCATCCGAATGCACATACTCTGGAGATCCTACTTGTGACCTTGGGTACCTGCCGTTTGGGAACATGGAAATGGAAAACGGCTGAGCATAACGCTCAGTGCACGGATATATATAGCATAGCGTAAAGACATAAAGGAACGAAAGCATATAAAGCATATAAAGCATGAATTGTAGCGGAAATGAATAAGTCCTGGGAAACCTAGATGTATGTCATGTTTACTGGTTTTAGTTACTTAGGAAAATCTGTATTAGTTTAATATACCAAAAGCCAATATAGGTCATGAGGTCAGCAACGTGCATGAATACTTGGAGGGGTGACCTTGTCATGTAAATTAGAGGGGATGCCTCTAATTAATGGTAATGGGTAAGAGGGATCAGCTCCTTGTGAATGATGCAAGGCACACACTACATTTATCATGAAATCCTGACTGAAACTGAACCTAGGATGCACCCATACGCCCCACATGATAATAACAACATAATAATGGCCAAATAACTGAAAGGAACGCCACGAGCTATCACTCCGCCGTGGTGAAGTCATAACACTAGTGTCTCTAGTGTTATGGTTATGATACCTCCATAACTAGGTGAAACTGGCATGCATGTATATGGCTAAGGTAACTAATAAAACATAAGCATTTAATCTGTAACTACTAGGGAAAACAGTTGGCTGCATACGGGAAATCCTAATAAAGGAAGAGATTGTCCTTACTGAAGGACGGGAAATCCGTACCTTGTGTCCAATAGAAGCTAACGAAAACATTGAAGAACCTACTCCGCCTTGACGGATAATACTACATAAGAATGGGAACATGTATGAGTTGTCTGAATTACATGTGTTTTACTGGTTATGTGTGTTATTAGCTTGTTATACTTATTCTGTTATGTTTTAGTGTTTTACTGTGTTATCTTTAGTTATACTGGTGTTTTATAGTGTATTATGCATGTAATAGTGTATTATAAGACTTGTATTGTAATACTAAGTAACTTTCTAAAAATAGTAGTTTTCTATAAATAGTAAGTTTCTGAAAATAGAAAGTTTCCAAAAATAGTATTTTCCATAATTAAAAATAAGTTAGATTATTAATAATAAGTAAAGTTTAATTAGTATAATACAAGTCATGGTTTAAAGGTAATAGCTTATTAATTAAATAACTTGGTTAATTAATTAAACTATACATTATAAGAATTTAATTAAAATACATGTTTTAATTAAATTAAGCTAAGTAAAATACTTTAGGTTATACATGAAATATTAATTTTAATATTTAACCTATGTCATGAATTTAATTAAATTAAATAGTCTAGGAAATAATTTAAATATATTTCTGATTTTTAATAGTTTTCCCGAAACCCGGACCCGTGTTTTAAATCTTAACCCGAGCCCGAACCCGGGGTCACATATAAGCCGAGCCAAATAGCCCTACCAATTGCTAGACCGGCTAGCCGGTTGCCACTGGTGACTCTCAGTTCCCACTGCCGAGCCACGACAGCCACTGCCGAGCCTGGTTCACACCGGTTCGTGACCGGTTCCCGCTGTTTTTGTTTTTTCGGTTCCCACTGTTACACCAAAAGCCCCACCGAGACCTCTATTGGTCTCGGTTAACACTCGAGCCAACCCAAACCATACCCTGACCTCGAGTCGGGTCCTTTGTCTTCGTCCGAGCACAAACCAACCAAGGCGAGCCCCTTGAGGGTCTCGGTGGTGGTGATGAAAACAAGTCGAGACCCTATGTGGTCTCGGTTGTCCCTCGGCCGAACAAACCAAACATTAAACACCCCTTAATCCATTTTTTTAATTAATCCCATGTTTTTATAACTTGTTTTTATGATTAATTAAAATAAGAACATGAATTCAATAAAGAGTTAAAAAAGAAAAGAATGGTTTTGATTATACCGAACACGTGAAAAAGAAAAGTTACAATCACGAGCACGAACACACAAAATCAAATAGCAAAAATTCGTCCCGAAAGCCCTTGGTGATGCTGGTAGCCGGCGGCAAGGAAGAAAAGGGAGGCAAGGGTGATGATTTTTCTGTAACCTAAAATTATGAGAAAAATATCCCTGTGGTTTTGTTTAACATGGTTTTAATTTGGGTCATGGGCCAAAGTTCATCTTTCTCCTTCCTTTTGTCTTTAGCCGCGGCACATGGGGCCCACAAGGGAAAACCCGAAGCTTTTATTAAGTTAAACTATATTTGTGTTCGTTCATGTTTAATTATCGTGGATTTTATATTTCGTGATCGTCATACATTTATAATATATACGTAATTACATGTTATAAAATATCGTGACACGTGAATTATATTATAAATGGAAAGTTTAAATTTTACCGTATTTTTGTATGTTCACTGTTCATGTGTACTGTTCATGTTATTTTAATAAGGGTTTTACAGAGAGCTTGGAGAATGCTTGGTATTTATAGGTAACATGATCATCCGATCACGGACCTCACATACCCAAATCATTTGAATCCGCCTCTTTGCGTTTGGGTCTGTGACATCTGACTTTTGTTGTCTCATAAATACCTTGTCCAATATCACACTCAATCATGATTACAATAGTTTTGACTTTTGTTTATCAGATTTATGGAGAAAGTACAGTGTATTCTGCACATGTTATGTTTATATAAAAACTTTCTAAGTGTAGAGAACTTTTTATAAAAGTTAGAAACGTAAAATCATTGATCCAAACTTTTTTGTTGTTTGGAACATAAGCTTAAAAATATATTTGATGTTTTGTCATTAACAAAACTTAGGAAGGATTAAAAATATAAACATCGTTTTAACGCGATATTTGTATTCACATAAAGGATGTATAAACTGCTAGAACGTTGAAAATTTCAACAATTGTATAAAACAAGAAATATCTATATTAATTAATAATACCTTAACATAAAGTCACATGTCACGAGTTCGACCACCGGGTCAATTCGGTTGAGTCACCGAGTCAAGGGTTCGATCATCGAGTCAACTCAATCGAGTCACCAGATCAAGTGTTCGACCACTGGGTCAACCTGTTCGCGGAACATGGTCGCCGGTTCGACAACTGAGTCAACCCGATCGAGTCACAGGTTCGACTACCTGGTCAACCCGGTCAAGTTACCGAGTTATGATTCGCTACCAATTCAACTAGCATATCGTTAATTATCTTTCGCTAAACAATTACCGCTATTATTCGTGGATACACGTCTAGTTAATTTAAAGTTAATTTATCTCGAACCCAAAATATAGATAGTCGTTCATGTGTCCACACCAGTGTTGCAAAACAAGGTCTACAAGGCCGATTAATCATCGATTAGTCACTACAAGGCCCTTTACCTTGCCGATTAATGGAAAGGCGATTAATAGTGGTCAACTGTGGTAAACGATGGTCAAGGGAGGTCAAACTTGCCGAAAACTTGCAATTTTTGCCAAAGATACCAAAAACCCACTGTAAACATGTGTTTATCACTTATATTAACTATGTATATGTATGAGAAGTTGTATTTTAAGAAGAATATTCCCAAAAATAGCTAAAACTCTTTAGAAAGACCCAAAACTTGCCGAAAAACCAAAAATTTGCTAAAAATTCCAATCTGATTAATCGCCGATTAATCCCGCCTAGAACGATTACGAGCTACAAGGTGGTCGACTGGCCAGCTAGCGATTCGCGATTTTTGCAACATTGGTCCACACTACAAAATTTATGACATTTACTAACTAAATTAGATGTTAAAAGAGTAAGTAATAAAGAGGGACACCAAAAGTATTTTTTTATCATCTTTAAAAATAATCATAAAAAGTTATTTTTATTATAAAATTAACTCCTACTAAAAAAAAGAAAAATAAGTATTAGATTCAAGTACTAAAAGTCTATTCTTACTCAATATTAAGTAAGAAAAAGTAAAATATTTAATGACTATTTTCTTTAGTAGACAAAAGATATAGATTCTTTTTACTTACTTTTATATCGAATGTGTTTTTGTAAAAGAAGTAGTAACGATTTAAATGATTGTGAAACTTATTACTTTATTAGTAAACAAAACTTCTATTAAGTAAATGTTTTTTATTTTGTAATGCCATTATAAAAACCTTAGCAAAATCAAATTTTTGTAGCTCAATAAACTGATTTATATTTTTATTTTCATAGTTTTGTCTTCTAGGTGACGTGAAATGAAATAGAATAAAGTCATGTCGGTTACTTTATATGCTTAACGGCCAATGTTATACGATGACTGATGAGTATGATGTAGCATTAGATTGTCAACTTGTCTTAACATATGATATCTTTTTATGAATACACTACACTAATCAACAATTTAGAGTTGGTACATACTTTAAAGTTTAAACAATCACATTATATAAGCACTAGACGTTGATGTTTAATTGTTTATGAGTTTGCTTCCAAAATGCTTCACCAAATAATGTATTGTTGTGTTATTATTTATTTCGTGTTCAAACTAAAATCTTATTGCCCTCTCGTTTATTATTATATTTTGATAATTAACATCTTTTTTTTAACAAGAAACAATGGACTTGACTTATATTTTGCTTTATTGTTTAGAGTCGTGTTGTAGACTTGTAATAGCATGAAAAGAAACGTAACATCTTTTATTATGTTTTTGGGTTTAATCAGTTCAAGCTTGGACAAAATACATGAATTATACGTACAGCCACAAATTTACGCTAAACCGTCCACGCTTTTGTTTTAAGGTGTGAAGCACAAAGAACGACGTTATCAGTGTCGCGTCAAGTTGCATCTAAATTGAAGAAAATAAGAATAGGAAATACAGGGTCGCGATCTTATGAAGTTGGAAGACATGGCATTTCTTTTAAACATCCCTCAAAGTTTTGTCTATAGTTCTATACCCAACATTGGCAACTACCATAATGGTTTGGGACTTTCAAGTCTATAACCATGTCACACGCCAACATAACAGACCTGTGTTGTAACCGCCATTTGTGCTCATCTAAGTTGAAGCAATATTCATGCTCCAAGTCCGAGCAGAAATAATTGCAATACCGCGTATCAACTAAATAATGTATCAAGCTTTGTAAAAAAAGTTAAAAAATTAAGGGACATAGCACACAGCAATCTACATCATATGCTTTTCTGCCTCTACTTTGTCAGGACTCACAAAGGATACAGCGAACCAACAGAGGGTCTACACAAAACCTTTTTCATTCTTATATATAGTTTAAAATTTCGTATACAAACAAGAAAGAAACAATATGACACTAAGGAGGAAAAAAGGCAAGAGCTACAAATATACGAACTGCTACTAGTTAACCTCACAATTAGTTCGTGTTCTAAGATAATTTAAGTGCCATTTCCTGAAGAAGAGCTCGTTTTTGAGATGCACTAATCACGTGATTTGTTTCAGCATGTGCTAGCACATCAGCGACTATAGCTGCTGCATGGCCCAGTGGTTCCTCTCCAGACCTTTTCAACATGAAGGCCTGTTCAACAGCATGCCCAACACAATATATCAGTAATTGAAAGAAAAGATTCATGTGTCTAAGTTTATTATCGCAAACCAAAAGTAAGAAATAGGTGAGTTACTGCAGATGCAGTGATATAGTAACTTGTAGCCACTAGACAGAAAGGACAATGTAAGTATAAGCTAGTGCGCTGCTTGTATCGAAGCTTTCTAGAAATATAGATAACGAGGCTCACTGATACCAATTCTATTCAAACTATATATTAGAAGACACAAAAATGTAGAGAGAGAACCTGGCCATGATGAGAAATGGTCAATGTGCATGGAGACTGCATCCATGGTTCACCGTCTATTTGAACAGGCAAGGGAGCAAGAAGCTGAATTTTAATGTTCTGCCCTTGCGCAAGCCTTCGAGCTCGAGAAAGTCCAACCTGGAAAATAGTCAGAAAGATTCCTCATTAGGTTTAAACAATATAATAAAGAAAGGCATTATTGTATAAAGGGTTTTTTTTTTTTTGCTTGAAAACGGATGCGAGTGTATGTTTTGGGAGGGTATGTAGGCAGCGAAATCCTTTCTATATGGGTGTGTGTTTGTTGTTTCAAAGGGGGCGTGTGTGTGTGCTCGGGGGACAGGCAGGTAGACCAATTTTTTTAAAGGTTGATGCATCGAGAAACTGCATATGAGAAGTGATATTACCTGTAGCTTTCCAAGATGCCAGGTCCCTGATATGCTCACAACTTCCAGTATTCTATCATGCATAGATTGAGGATCAAAATTATCATAGTTTTCATCTTCATTCTGCCACAAGTCTACACCACCCATATAGCTGCCAATATTGGCAACAAGAACACCCTCGGCATCCTGAAAGATGAATGCACAACTTGAATGAATAAATAAAAGGTGGAGCAGTTTAAACCACAAACACAAAACTTTGGCGTAACGATATGATTAAATCCTTTTATAGGAGAGAAAAAAAGAAGACATATTAGCACAAAAATTTGGTGTAATGATATGATTAAATCATTTTATAGGGAAAAAAACATATTAGCAGTTGGTTCAAAAAGTAAAGGTCGTTAAAATTTCAGATTGTGCTTTTAAAATGTACCTATAGGACAAGAAATGATGCTCTAAAAAACAAGTATCATATAGAATTTTTAAACAAGAATTGTATGATG
The DNA here is from genome assembly GCA_025667525.1 of Glebionis coronaria. NCBI lineage: Eukaryota > Viridiplantae > Streptophyta > Magnoliopsida > Asterales > Asteraceae > Glebionis > Glebionis coronaria. The sequence continues at coordinate 104,981,060 of CM046879.1, forward strand.
AAAAATCAGATAAGTAATCAGGATAACAGATAGTATGAATGAAGTTCTTCAATGTTTTTTTCTCGAAGTAAAAAACGTTAAACTAACCTCAGGCACCTCGATATCAACGCCATCAACCTCCACTTTCACTTGCCAAGGATAATCAGCAAATGTTCTATCCATAATAGTCCTAGCACCTTCTCTAGCATACAAGACTTTATTCATGAACTGCAATAACACACAAAGTACCTTAGCTTAACGAATATAACTAAGCAGGAATAAAAAGTTAAAAACTGTTCTTAGTTGCCCCTTAAATCAAGTAGAAGAAACACATGAACATTATAAGCCATTTAGGCCTTCACAACCTATACGTTTATACAATTCACAATGTTCAACTGGTTCATTGCATAATATTAAACATCAGATGTTAAACAAGACAATTGATCTGACCAAATAGGTAACCCATATGTCCCACCCCCAGTTCTGCCGTGATGGAAAGAACGATATTCACATATAAATGAAAATCCAAATCGTCTTATATGATGCATGAGAGAGTGGTATGTTATCAAAAAAGAAGTAGCCTGATTAGTATGTCAAATACACGTGTTCTTTTGACAAGTAAAACTAAAAAATTTATCTGCCGTAGAAGAAAAAAATCACCATATATTTGGGCCGCCATTTCACTATATATTTGGGTCGCTACAAAGATTCTTTGTCGGTATCTTTTAAACACTCATTCCTAGCATTGTTACCAGATATTTTGGCCAGTGTGTACGGACTTGTTTAGTGTTGAATTGAGACCAAGACAAAATAAAGGCAGTGCTTCTTTTGTAACAATTTCCTACTACCAGATCCAAAGAAAGCGCACATCTCAAGCCCAGTAAGCATTCAAGTGGGAATAACCAAATAGAGTGACGCATACCTGGTTATAGAATTTCTCAGGATTCTCCTCCCTCAGATTATGAATTTCTAAAGCAACCTTCGCATCGCATCCTACCCCTGTAATATGTTGTAAGATCATCCATGATTATAACAGAGGAAGATATAACAAGGCAGTAAACGCTTGAAAAACAATCACTAGTGTAATGACATTTGTTTTTTTATTTGTAGACATAACTAATGGACAGAAAACTACAAAAACATTTGAAAAACAAACAAATACGCAGGTCAGCCCCTCCTACACTTCGATCCGTAGTAAAAGATCACCCAACTTCCCGATTAGCCCATCTTGCTATATCTGGTTTACACAATACTTCAGGTTCACATACCCAGACATACATTCTTCAATATAATTAGTACGTGTCTAGAAATCCAATTGCACATACCACCCTCCGAAAATACCAAGAAATCAGACTTAGAGAATGGGGTTTAGGGAGTGTCACATACCAAGATAATTATTCATAAATTTTGGGGCACGAAGCTGCTTTCCCTTCTGGGTGGTTATAGAAATCTTCCAACGATCAAGAATGGTCACAGCAGCATGTTCTATGTCATGAAGCGTTGTGCAGAGGCCTCCCTGTTTCTCTAATGTTCCCAAACCACCTCCCCAGCCTAACACTCTTGCCAAGTCATTTCCAGTTCCAGCAGGTAGAATAGCAACTGGTGGAGGAGAAACAAAATTTAGCTTTTCAATGGCATCCAATACCCATCCAACCGTTCCATCGCCTCCACATATAAGAATTCTGAAATGGGGTACTTTTCTGAATAGATAAAGACCAACTTCTGGACCCTCCGTGGAGCTCAACTCAAAAACCTGAAAAGATATAAAAAAAACAAGTCGGATTAAGAGGCCCGCCCGCTACAAGAAAAGATCAAAAACCCAATTAATAAGCTCAATTCAACGACAAATAATTGTCTTTCGTAAGATATAAGCACTTGCATAATCTGCACTGATGATGAGCAAAATAGTATCACTTGTCTTTAGAAAGTGGATTTTCTATTCCTCGAACATATCTTCACATACTCTTTTTCTATAAGATAGCAGATATGAAGGGGCTTGGCATTGCATTTTCTGATTACCTGATTCGTGTGTTTCAATCCATGGATAACCAGTTTCTAGTGTTTAGATAAGGTGAAACCAGTTTTGTTATCTGGTTACTTATGGGTTTTGCAGAATCAATTTAAGTATTTTGTATACTGAACCGTGCCTGATTAAATTATAGTCATTCTGATTAAATTATATTTTACCGGGGTGTTGATTCCCCTTTACCCAAAACCAGTTTCGCAACAAAACTGTTTAGATTGCCTGATTGTTTAGGGGTCAATTTAGATCATTAGATGTAAATCCCTATAAATCAGAATTTTGCCAAAGAATCCAATAGTTGATATTCTAATTGTCAGAACTTCAAACAGAGGAAGCCCATCCAAACACTCCTCCAGCTCATTTTTTACAAGTATAATCTAGTTTTAGATATCTAATTATTCTATATTACATACTTGCTTTCAGTACACAAAGCCAGACCAGCACCAGGTTACAAGATGTTTTACAATCAAGGTTGTGTATATCTGTCATAAATGGCCACAACATAAGGTGGAATCAATGCAACAAACTGGAATACAACCTGTCTAGCTATTTAGCTAAAGAAATACGTTTGAGATCTATTTAACAAACCTAATTCCTAAAAATTTCAATTTTCACATTTACGCATTCGCCATCTTCTTAGACAGCTAAAAGGGATCTAGTGTGTTAAAATCAGCAGAGTTAATAAACCTAACTATTGGCAAAAGTATATGTAGAATCGAAAACACTAATGAAAGCAACATCCTCAAAGTATTTTGACACCTTATGGTGCACTAACCTGGACAGGGTTCAAGAGGATATTCATTCGTAGCCTGAGTGAATCTCCTCGCTGAGCACCACTCTTCTTGTTAATGAAGACTAAGAGAGGCCTCGCATCTGGACCCAAATCAGTCAACTCATACTTCTGCTTCATCCCTGCTATATAGGCCTCATCTCTCTGACTATTTGATGTGCTTCTCTTAAAACTCAGTTTTCGACCAAATGTTTTGACCAAATGACCATCTTGGGGTTGATTTGCACCCTCTATGTTTGGATTCCCATTTTCTTGTGGTCCGTTTGAGGCGTCATTTACTAAATTAGTTTCTGTCGTACTTGGTGTGGAAGATTCCGCTACACTACCGTTACTGATTTCCACAGGGACTTCGTTTCCTTTCTTTGTTTTCTTACTTTGGTTTCTAATACTTGCACGTACAGAAGATGCAATCTCATTAGCTCCATGGGTAATAGAACTCAAGATTCCACCTGATGATGACCGACTCAGTTCCCTAACATGAAGAGGTGACACAATCGACCTTCTAAAAGGACCCAAATCACAAACATCGCCTGTATCACTATAGAAGCTACTATGACAGTCAACATGAACCAACCGCTGACACCATAAACAACACCATATTGGTGATCCACCAATAAAAGAGGCACTGCATGGTTCTTCACAGTGGCTGCAGAACGAGATTTCATCAGGTTGGTCAACCACCTCAGTCCAGCGAATAGCCCATAGGTGCAAGATACGTGAAGAGCCAATCATAGATACACATTTACAATCTCTGTGAGCCTTTGAGGAACAACTGAGGTGAGCTGCAGCCCCACATATTTTACATCGGTGAATAAAGCTATCTGAACCAGCCATGGGGCCAAGAGTCTGAGACGATGACACTGATTTTAAGCACACACAACAATTTAAGCTTTTCCCACGAGACCCAGACTCAAGGTACCATGTATGAGCGGCTAAAGGAACTTTGTTTCTGGATTTTGGATCTTTCTTTTTTCTTGTTGCGGTAGCTTTCATCAAGTTTAGACTGATGTTTCTTCTCCATTGGAAAGCGGTGTACACTATAGTTAGTATACCGATAATACCAGCAATAAAGCAAGAGATGATGAAGACATTTGATTCTGCTAATTCAGATGGATTCTTATTTATCCATGCCGGTGGCAGAATCTCAGGCTGTCGATAGTCATCCATTCTCTATAATCTGATACTATGCATTCCACAATTTCCAACTCATGCTCTCACTCAAGGGTATCATGCACTCGTATAGAACCCAATATATAAAGATTAGTTTTAAACAATTTTACGTCTTCCTGTGACCTTCAATAAGCTGGAAGAGAGAACGACTTTAAAACAAAAATATACCACCTACAAACACACAATAAATTGTGTAAGCATGGGACTGATAATACATACATAGGAATATGACACAAAATAAAATTTTCAAAAAATTTGTCCATGCGTACACCCATGCCTCTATTTATTTTCAGCAGATAAGTTGCTATCAACAAATCATAACACGCTATCATTCAATGCCTACAAATACCAGGCCCCTACTAATCAACTATACTCTCATGACCAGACACCTTTTTCACATTAAACCGAATGCGCCCTTTTTTAGTAAAATATCACACTTCAATACTTAATATCTCATATAAGAATTACAGTTACAGATACCTGCTGGAATTGCTTACTTTTTTTATTAAACCTTTTCGAGATAACCTAACATCGTCATTACAATCAGACTCTCGTATCTATCTACCAAAATAACTAAACACAAGTAACACAATTAGAGCTCTTGAATATCATATGCACTCCCACCCACCCCTACAGACCAAAGAATTAGGCAGTATTGTTATTTCTAGAAGCTAAGATCCCCACCTACCACATGTTCTAATTAACCGTTTCAAAATTCATCACCAAATAATGAAATCGAAACAAAGGCTACTTCAGTAACAATTTCTAATAAATAACTTTAATAGACTATAAATCGTGTAATCAGATTCTTGCAATAATTGATCTTCTAAGAAATTTAAACCTCGGAATGTTCTACTTCATACTAAACAGCATAAGTTACGTCTAGAGTTAAGAACCCCCACCAAACACCAAACAACACGTAGATTTTTGGGTATGAATTTCTGTCACTAGACAATTTAATCAAAAAAATACTAGTTGAATAACAAACATCTAGAGTTTATATTACCGGATCAGATAAAGTAAACAGTTACTCTTTACCAAACCTTACGTTCCACACTTGCACCAGAAATTCAGCCAAATGCGAACACACACGGAACATGGAACATTCTAAAGTATATATTAAAAGTTACCAATTTAAACATTTATCAATCATTTACTAAACCACATATACAGTTCCCGTTACTATCCTAACCCCAATTTCCCCCACATTAAAAGCCATAATACACAAAAACCGTAAATTTTGTGTTTGTTTCGGCTTGTATAGTGTGGTAATGGTTATGGCTTATTTGGTTTTGTGCTTATGTTTCATAAGCTCACTTTTTGTGGCTTATTTTAAAACTCTTCAGCTTACATAAGTTTATCATCATGTCATAATAAGCTTAAAAAACAAAAAAGTTTCAAAATAAGCCACAAAAAGTGAACTTATGGAACCATAAGCCGAACGAAACAAAAGTGAAGTTTTGACAAAGCAATTATAACCTTATTTTGACAACCAAAACGCACAACGCAGAACAATAGACGCCGTAAGTCATAAGAATCATTACTGAACCACAAAAAAGATAGTACTAAGCAGTTTTAACCCCTAAAATTTCACCACAAAATAGAGTTAGGTGATGTTTGATCGCTTAACTGACTTAATAGAAAAAAAAAACTGAATTTATTAAGTGATATAAAAAATGTTTGTTTCGAACTTAACAGAAAAGGTAAGTTATCTGTTAATTAAACGCGACTTAATAAAAAAATTAAACAAACAAACAATTTATAACCCTAACTAAATTGAGCAGAGAAATAAATAATAAGATAACTTACAAAATAATTATGAAAGATCTGGATTGATTGATTGATTGATTGAAACAGTGAATGAGAATGAAAAACCCTAAATCACGCAATAAAGCAAATAAAGTGAAACCACAATTGCTAACATATATTCCACAGATCTGATACACTCACCTTTAATTTAATTTTTATTTAATTTAAGCTTATAACATGTTTTAATTTATTTATTTATTTTTTGGGACAATATTACGGAAAAAAAAAAGAAGATTCAGATTCTTTTTAATTATAATTTCCAAATTTGTGTGCGCGCGATTTATTCCCTCTCGTCTCTAGAGAAAGAAGAATAAAGTGGGGCGATCAAATGAATAAAGGTGGTGACGTGGACTTTAGTGGGGCCTGGTTGGTTTGTTTTGGACCTTTTGGGTTTGGAGATGGGTTATTGAGGATTAACCATGTGGCGGTCACGTGGCGTCAGTTGAGTGATTGACATCTATTTGGTTTTAGAAGTTTTTTTTTTGGAAAAATATGGAACAATCATGAATTATGCAAATGTTTTCAGATCCGGATCAATCAGTTAACTTGATTTTGGTCAAAAAATCGAATTATATTAATTCGGGTTTTACATTTTGAAATCCGGTTAAACCCGTTAGATTTAGGGTGATTTGAGTCAACTCGGTTCTCAAAATCTGACCGAGTTTTAATTTTGATTTTTTCGGATTTTGTTTTAAAAATATATATAATTTCTACGTATTTACGACGAAATTTTATTTTTACATATTATATTGGTTGGTAAACAACTTATATTTTCAATATACTGAAGTTTTTATGATTTTTATATATGATTTTGGTTCATTATTAAAAACATGAAAGAAAATATTTAAAAAAAAACAGGATGAACCGGACCCGATGACTAGATCAGGTCGATTTAAAACCCGGGTTTTAGAACATTGGGATTATGTTATGTTTGTGTAAGTTAGAGCCGATGATCAGGTCGAAATCGAATTAAACCCGATTAAAATTGATTTGAACAGAAATACGATATTATGAAAAATATGAATCGAAAAGACTTAATTTTGATCGTTTTATGTCAGTGTCTTACTCGGTTTTAAGTATGTTTTTCTCACTTATACCTCAAACCAACCCAAGCCAAAAATAAAAATCATAAATAAGAATCTAAAAACCAAAACAAATAGGATCGAGTGGGTTTTGATCGAGACGGTTAAATTCGATTTTCGGTCTATGTTGCTCAGCGTGAGTGCAAGTGTTGTGGTAAAATCTTCTATTGACTTAGGGTCCGTTTGGTTAGCGGTGTTAATGGGTGGGATATAACTTTAGGGTTAAATATTATCGTTTGGTTTATTTTGAAAAGAAAATATTCAGACTTTAGCCCAAGTTAGAGCTATTATCCATAATATTTGCTAAAGGATGGGTTTTTGCCCGATAGGTTAATTAATGGTCCCATTATATTTCTAGTTTATCTCATTTTTATGTATAATTTTTATTAGTTAATAAATTAATATTTTAATCTCTCACTACCATTATAAAATTATATATCAAATTTTATATATTTTTTTCTCTTTAACTCAACATAATTCTAAGAGTTAAGTACATTTTTGGTCCTCATGATTTGACGGGTATAACGGTTTTGGTCCCAACTTTTAAAAAGTATCGGATCTTGTCCTACTTCACTCGACCCGTAACACTTTTGGTCCTAAACGTTAGTTGACTAACGTTTGACTGTTAAATGAAAGGCTATTCTTGTCTTTCCATATGTATAACATATCAACAAACACACAATTTAATACTAACACATAATCGTTAACAGAAGGCCACCTCCACCTCTAATGGGTTACCCAATCCCACCGCCACCTCCCACCTCCCACCCTCTGATCTCAATCCCACCATCACCTTCCAAATCCAACTCACCTCCCAAATCCAAAATCACCCCATCGGCACTTAACCCACCACCTTCCTCCGCCGAAATCCCCATCATCACTGTAACCCTATCACCACCAAACCCTCACCACCACGGAAACATTCACAACACAAAAGGGGTCTCAAGTTAGAGTCGTTGTTCATGCTTGGTCGATCTACTCTCAATTCAAACTCAAACGGATGGATGTGGGTCTTTGGAAAAAACAAACAACAACAACACAAACCAACTGATAACCCATCTGTGAAAGATGTGGATCGAATTGCTTCGTCATTCTGCGTCACGAATTTACCTGGTTCGTTAGGCGCAAAGGGGCTTTGGAAGGAATGCAAACCTTATGGACAGATTGTCGATGCGTTCATTGCTAATAAGTGCTCGAAAATTGGTAAGCGTTTTGGTTTCATTAGATTTTTTAGGGGTTGTCAATCAGGAAGAATTCGCTAAAAGTCTCTCGAACTTTTGGATTGGGAGTTTCCATGTATTTGTTTCAGTTGCTAGATTTCAAAGACCTCAGAGACCTAAATCGAGTTCTAGGATTTTTGACAATAAGAAAACCACTCATACCCAACCTATCCATCCCTCTAAGAGTGCCAATATCACTCCTGTAGTCAAGCAATCGTATGTCTCGGTGGCTACTGGTTCTTCACCAAATGCATCCTGACACAAGGGAGAGAATATGGTTAATGTTGTACTTAATGACCACGATCTTACTAATTTTATAGATACTTCCACTATCTTGTTGGCTAAGTTGAAACAAGTTGACTCCATTAGCAATATGCATGACATGTGTAGAAACGAAGGTTTTGATGATGTTAATATACACTATGTTGGAGGATTATGGGTGTGGGGCAGTTGATGCTTACTGCGTAGCAAAGTATTGTCCTAAATGGATCCGAACACGAACTGTAATCGACTCACCAAACCCCATCTTGTACGAACAGTACACTTGGCAAGTCTTTGATCCGTGCACTGTTGTTCTGGTGTTAATAAAATGAGAGAAATATAGTTGGCGTTCGATTCACTTCGATTTACTTGTGTCTCATTGGTAAATCTGATGGATGCAAATGTACACCCAGCCTTTCCTACCAAATATTATAAAACAGGGGCATTTTAGTAATTTTATGTAAATTTAACAGTCAAAGTTAGTCAAACTAACGTTTGGGACCAAAAGTGTTACGGGTCGAGTGAAATAGGACAAGATCCGATACTTTTTAAAAGTTAGGACTAAAACCGTTATGCCCGCCAAACCATAAGGACCAAAAATGTACTTAACTCTAATTCTAAACCCACTTATAAACCAAACGGGCCCTTAGTTTTTATGTTTTATCGTAAGTTTTTATGAGTAGTTTTTACGTTTGTATTTTTCTAGTTTGTTTTTATTCAAGTATTCTATTTTGCTAATACAAATGTGTTGCTTGATGATACCGTCCTATTTTAATATTTATCTCATTTTTATTTTTATAGTATTGGTTTTATTATAAAATTTAAATACTAACTGAAAATGAAGTTTTATTCTTATAAGTATTGATCAACACAAAATACGAAGAAAAAAAAGATAAAAAATTGTATTGTTTTATTTACTAAAAGAATAAAACGATTTAAAAAAATGCTGCTATCAAAGTGCATCTCTAACAAGTAACAACACTCATGAAAATAAGGTGTTTGTGAGACTCTTCGAGATTTAAGGTGTTTGTGTTTGCACTTATCAATTAAATTATTTATTTATTTTATTTTGAAAATAAAGTAAATTTAAAATAAGTGTATGACAAAAAGAAATAATAATTACTTATTTGCGTTTTGAAATAAATAAAATAAAGTTTTGTAAAAGTAAATAGATATTTGCTTTTTCAAAATAGAGTTTTGATAAAAATATTAAATTACTTAGATATTACAAAAGTACCATCAAATCTTATCATCTATATTAGGTTTTTTTTTCTTCAAATAATCAAATTCAAACATTATTTTTCAAAACTACGTTTTATTACCATCGATTATTTAATTACTTATTTTTAAAATTAATTATTTATTTTATATAAACAATCCCAAACACCACCCTTTACTAACAACCACAAACTGAAATAGACTATAAAACCATTTTCACGGCAATGAGTTTCTAAAGATGTACAAATGTAATTATCTACAATAAATATGGCTTATTTGTGACGTTAGAAACACAAGCTAGTCACTAGCTACTTAGCTTTGATGAAGAAATGAAGAACCAAAGGCCATGCCGACATACAGCACTAGTGTTTACACTTTTCCAAGTCTGCCGACATACAATCTTACCAATCAAAAAATACATGCTTAAAAAAAATATACATGCTTAAAGAAACAAAGTTTTGATAGTTTGAGTTGCTATCATAATCAATTATCAAGTTGGCAACATCTTTTTATAATTTTAGAAAAGTTAGTATTTTATATAAAATTTGAGAATATTTATTTTGAATATTATAATTTTTTTTAAATATAAGAGGACATCCCACATCCATTTCTTTTTCATCTAATGAATAAGATTAAATATATTTTATTTTTTACCTACTTTTTATAATTTGAATATCTTCTAAACCGTTAACTGTTAAACGAAAATAATTATATCATCACGATGGGCGTTTAATTATCTTTCTATCACTATGCACTATGATATGCTTTCGAAAAAAAAAATCGTTTTTTTTCTTCTTGTTAAAATTTACGTGAAATATCATATATGATAATACTGTTTCATCATATATGATAACAATGTTAAATCGTATATGATATATGTTTCTATCATATATGATAGGTCATATCATATATGATACTGGTGTTACATCATATATGATATTAGTATCATATCTGATAATTTTCGAAAACGTGAAAAAAATGAAGAAAAAAAATTGTCGAAAGTATATCATATAGCATATATATAGAAAGATAATTAAATGCTCTTCGTAACGGTATGTTTTTTTCGCATAACGATTAACGGTTTAAGAGATATTAATGTTTGAAAAAAATGGTGAAAATATATTTTGTGTTTAATCTTATCCATTAGATTAAAATGGATATGAAAGGTGAAAAGTAGTCCCTTGATATCCAAATAAAATTTAGTATCCAAATGAACTTAAATCATGAAGTTTTTAATTTTTTTTTTAAACTTAGCAAACAGTCTTTCATACACGTCTTTAGATATTAAATAAGTATACATTAAATGTCATAAGTGCTTCAAATCATTAAATATTTAGGTCATTATAGATTGAAGGTGATTTGCACACTCCTAATTTAATTTGCAAACTCAAATTATTGTGTCATTACATTTATACCCTTAGCACTTATATTTTAATTTGAACACTCCACTAAATGATTTAAGGGTATATATGTCAAAAGGCAAATATTTGAGTGTGCAAATCACTTCCCATTTTAGATGCTCGTAGAGGATGTTTGGTTCGTATAATATTTTTTAAAGGAATTGTGATATTTGGAAAGAATTGTACTGATGTAATTGTAATTGAAGGAATGAAAATGTGTTGAAATTGTAATGAATTAAATTTGAGATGTATTTGGTTGAGTCTCAACTTAATGTAATTCAAATTTTTTTTATAAAACTTAAAAAATTCATAAAAAATAATAAGTAAAATAAAATAAAATAATAAAAATATAACTAAATTAAAATAAAAGATTATTATTAATAAAATATTAATATAAATGATAATAAAAATAATTAAAAATTAAAATTATAAAAAATAATAACTAATTAAAATATAAAATTATAAAATTATAAACAAATAATAATAAAAACAATATAAATTAAAAATAAATTAAATAAATAAAAAATAAAATAAATATTATATAAAATAAATTTAATAATTAAAAAAAGGAAAAAAATATAGATTAATAAATTAATAAATTTTTAAATAACAATATAAAAATAATAATAAATAATAGTAACTAATAATAATAATAAAATTATTATTATTAACTGTTGAATATTTTATGATATAATAATAAAAATAAATTTTATTTTTATATATTATTTTAATATAATAATAATAATAATATATATTATTTTAATATAATATCTGTGTGGGCGTTTCATCCTTCCATCACCATCCTTTCATTCATTCATCCTGTCCATCCTTCCATCCTTTCACGCTCCATCATCACCATCCATCCTTCCATCCTTGGATAATAATAAGAATTTGTTTGGGCGATTCGTACCTTCCATCTTTTCACGCTCCATCATCACCATCCCCTGTCCATCATCCCTGTCCTTTCTCGCTCCATCATCACCAACCGTATCAATTCCATTTCCATTCTTTTATCACGTTTCTATCTCTTATCCATCCTCTCTTTTCGCATCTGTTTCGGGTTTTGTTACTGTTTCGGTTGTGGGTTCTGGGTAGGTTGCGGGTTTCGTTTCTGTTTTGGTTGTGGGTTCTGGGTACGGTTCAGGTTTTGCTACAATTTCGGTCGTCAGTGGGTTGTTGTGGTTTTCGTTTCAGTTTTGTTACAGTTTAGGTTGCGGGTTCCTAACTGTTGTGGTTGGTTTGATTCCATTTCTCCGGTTTACTGTTTAGGTTGCGGGTTCCCTGCAGTTTTGGTTGGTGGGTTCCTATTAGTTTCGTTTATGCTTCGTTGCTGTTTAGGTTTCGGGTTCCTTACATTTTTGGTTGTAGGGGTTGCGGGTTCGTTTCAGCTTTGGTTGTTGCGTGTGGTTGGTTTGCAGCGGGTGTGGTTGGTTTGCAGCGTGTTGTTTGTTTGGTTTTGCAGGCCCGTTGTATGTTTGGTTTTGGTCGCTGCGTGTGGTTGGTTTGTAGCGGGTTGAGGTGGTGTAGGTTTGTTGTAGGTTTGCTGCGGGTTGTGGTGTTGTAGGTCTGTTGTATGTTTGGTTTTGTTTGATGCGTGTGGTTGGTTTGCAGCGGATTGAGGTGGTGTAGGTTTGTTGTAGGTTTGGTTTTTGTAGCGCGTTGTTTGTTTTGGTTTTGTGGGCTTCGTGTAGTTTTTTTAGGCTTCGGTTGGCGAGTGGCGACTGGTGGTGTTCGTTATAGATTAGGTCATGGCGATTGTTCGGTTTCATTGTCCGTTTGTTGGTCTTAACGGATGTCGTGATGGTAGTGGGAATGGGCTTACTAAGTCGTCTTTGATTATTCATCTTCGTGATAAACATTTTAGCGGCGATGCCTTAGCTTGTACCAAACAATCCATTCTATCCGATTTGGTTGTTTATGAGAGGGCCGAGTTAACCTTCAAGAGTATGGGGATTTGGTTATGTGGTGGTTGTTTCACTACGCACACGTTTCGGTCTAAGTGTCGGCATGGTAAGGGTTCGGATTTTGTACCACCTCCTGATTGTGGTGATGGTATTGTTCGCTTTGTTCTTTATGACCCCCCTAAGCCTCCCGTTCCATCTTGTCCTTTGCATCTTGTTAGTGGTGATGATGTTGTACGTAACTCGCATTGTGGTTTTGACTTGGGGGCTCTTGATTGCTTATTTTCAAAAGGGTTGCGTACAGTTAAATCTATCCCTCCAAAGTGTTGTTTGGGCTTTTCTCGCGCATTGAAAGGTGCCATTGACAAGGTGGTTAACAAGCCTGATGACATCTCTTCTTGGGTTCGTTTGCTTGTTTTGCCTCTTTGTCTTCTTAAAACCTTTCGTCCGAGAAGTAATCTGGAGTGTAGGTCCGTTATCAAGAGACAAAAGCAAGAGGAGTATATTATTAATGCTATTCGTTCTTGGGAGACGTTGGATGGTAGTTTACAGCTTCTTAGGGAGTGTTTGGCTGAACCTTCTCCCGCTTTGTCTAATGTTCTGTGTGAAGATAGTGGGTTGGTTGAGCAGAATATTAAGCAGTGTAGGCGAAAGATTTCTGATGGGCATTATTCTGCGGCTGTTAGAGTTCTTTCCTCATCTGTGTGGCTCCTTATAATGATATTACTCTTGAAGATCTAAAAAATAAGCACCCTTTTGTTCATGCTCCTTCTTTGCCGGATATTTCTCTTGACCATCATCTCCTTGTTGTTTCTCGATCTAGGGTTCTTGACATGATCAAGAGTTTTCCCCGTGGCACGTCTTGTGGGCGGGATGGGTTGCGGGCCCAACACCTTATAGATTGTTTGAGTGGTTCTACGGTTGCTATTTCTGATGATTTTGTTTCTTCTATCACCCAAGTAGTGAACCTTTTTCTTGATGGGCGATGTCCCAAGGTGTTGGGTGAGTTTATCGCCAGTGCTCCTCTCACTTCGTTGGTTAAGTCGGGTGGTGGGATTCGTCCCATTGCTGTTGGTACTGTTCGGAGACGGCTTGTCTCCAAGGTATGTGCTTATGAGGTTGGTCATTCTTTGGAAGGGTACTTTGGTGATTTGTAGTTTGGGGTGGGGGTGTCGGGAGGGAGTGAGGCTATTCTTCATGATGTGAATCGTTTACTTGAGAGATATGGTGATGATGTCGGTTTGTCGATGTTACTTGTGGATTTTAAAAATACTTTCAATCTGGTTGATCGAGAGGTTATGTTGCGAGAGGTTCGTCTTCATTGTCCCTCCATCTCGTCTTGGGTGGAGTTTTGTTATTCTAGTCCGGCAAGGTTGTATTACGGGGAACATGTATTAAGGTCATGTCAGGGGGTACAACCGGGTGACCCTCTTGGTCCGTTACTCTTTGCTCTTGTACTTCAACCATTGATATGTAAGATTCGGGACTCCTTCTCTCTTTCTTTACAGGCCTGGTATTTGGATGATGGTACTATTATTGGGGATACTTTGGTCGTAGGGAAAGTTTTGGAGTGCATCATGGAGGATGGCCCCGTGTATGGACTGCATCTGAATATTGATAAGACTGAAGTTTTTTGGCCGACCGAGGATCCTCGCAACAAGTTTATTGGTGTGTTCCCAGATAGTATTGCTCGACCTACGCGCGGTGTTAAGTTACTTGGGGGGCCTGCGAGTGTAGATCTTGATTTTTGTAGTCAGCTTGTGTTGAAGCGTGTGGTTAAGACTATTGAGCTTATGGATGTTGTGGCGAAAATTAATGACCCTCAATGTGAGCTGCTGCTTCTTCGTTCATGTGTCGGTATTTCCAAGTTATATTTTGCTATGCGTACTTGTTCACCCTGTGCTTTTAAGTCCGCCCAAAGTTCTTTTGATTTGACACTTCGTTCTTCTTTGGAGCGTATCGTTGTTGCTTCTGGATCGGGATTTGGTGATTGGCAGTGGAGACTTGCTACGTTGCCCTTTTCCTTTGGAGGGTTGGGTGTTTATTCTGCGGGTGATGTATTGCATTATGCTTTTCTTGCTTCTCGGTTACAATCAGTTGATTTGCAGTCTAAGTTACTTCAACACACTGATATTAGATCTTATGGTCTCCAGTTTGATGATGCCTTACGTGTGTTTAACTCGGTTATGGAGATTGATTTTCTAAGTAATCCGAGTGAGGTCGCTGCCCCCAAACTCATGAAGAAAATGGCAGATATATATTTTGCTCGGGTTATTAAGAATGCAGAATCCACTTTCGCTTTATCTGCTCGTCAGTCGGCTTTATGGGCATCTCAGAGGGAGGATCATACGTCTGACTGGCTTAGGACGGTTCCTATCCCCGGGTTAGGTCAGACTATGAATGGGAGGTCTTATCGATGTGTTTTGTGCTATCGCTTAGGTATTCCCTTGTTCTCTGTTTTGAAGCCCTATTCAGCTTGTTCGAGAGTATTTCATGGGGATATATTTGGGGATCATGCGGTATCGTGTGCTGGCATCGTTGGGATTAAGCATCGTCACAATTTGGTACGTGATACTCTTGCTGATATATGTTACCGTTCAGGGATATCTGCCGGAAAGGAAGTTAATATTGGATTAGATGGAGGACCTGATAATGCCTTACGCCCGGCAGATATTTTGTGTTATTCTTGGGAGGGAGGTAAAGATGTGTGCGTTGATCTGACTGGTTCTTCTACCTTGACTCGTATGGGGATGAATGACTTTGCTCCTGGCCGAGCTGTGATTGATGCTGCACAACGTAAACGAGACAAGTATTTGGCTAAGTGTGCCGCTCTCAGATATGGGTTTCTTCCTTTCTCCTTTTCTTCTTTAGGGGAGTTACAGGAAGATGCAGTTGCGTTGCTGAAGCGGATCCAGAGATTTTCTAAGACTCATGACATTGGAGCGCGCGCTGCTGTACATATTTTCCATAGAATAGGTTTTGCCATTGCTAAAGGGGTGGGAGCGCAGATAGTATCTCGACTCCCATCCAATTTGTTGTAAATCCCTTTTTGTTTCTAATAAAAAATTAAAAATAAAAAAATAAAAAAATAATAATAGTAATAATAATAAAACTGATTATTAATAATTAATAATAATAATAAATAGTGGTTTAAAAGTATAAAATTACGAATTACGACGTAATTCAAAACATTTCATCCAACTTGCTATGTAATCTGAATTACATCATTTGATGTAATCGTAATGTCTCAATTACAATTACGTAGCATACCAAACACCATATGTAATGTAAAACACATGACAGTCTCCTCATTGTGTGAACCAAACAGGCTATGTAATGTAATTGAATTACAATTACATCCAATTACAACGAACCAAACGGGGCCTTAGAGCATGAGGTATGGTGAGCTGTTGACTTAGTACCAAAACTACAAGCCCAAAACTTCATTAGCGCACTGTAGCAGGGCTGGTGCCAAAGTGGTTGGCGCCAAACCTAACAACTTAGTTGTTAGCTGTAACACCGCACTTGGAAAAGTGGACTGTTACGTGTACTTATGGCGTGTCATCAAAGCATACAAGGTAAATGTCTTAAATATATTAACTGGCCATAAAGGAAATACCTGAATCAAACATCGGTAGTCTAAACATAAGCTCATACATAAATAATTAAGTACTGAAAGGAAGGAGTAAACAATGTCCAAACAAGAAAAGTAATGTATGAAGTGCATAAAGTAAAGAAGTCTGGATAGCTTCCATCCAACTGCACATACTCTCTCAGAATCCTAAGAGCGTCCCTGTGTACCTGTCGTTTGGAACATGAAAGGAAAACTACGACTGAGCATAACGCCCAGTGAACGGATATAAAGCATGATAAGAAATATTGGAATGAAACAGATAACAAATACTGAAACTGTAAGACCGATATATAAAGTGCAGCGGAAAACTGTGTATGTTCTGAAAAGTCTGGTTTATAATTAGTAAAGCTGAACTATCATCTGTTAAATCTGAAAACATGCATTTACTGTATATTAAGTGCTAAGAGCTTATATAGGTCATGTGATGTAACAACGTATGCATGAATACATAGATGGGTGACCTCGTCATGTTGTAGAGGGATGACTTCTAACTGATAAGCTGGGTGGAGGGATCAACTCCAATGTGAAGGATGTAGAGCACACACCATATTCACCTGATAAGCTGTAACTAATAACCTAGGATGCACCCATATGCCCCGCTGATAATCCTGATAAAATGGCCAAGCTGAAATAAAAGGGACGCTGCGAGAAATCACTCCCCCGCAGATGAGTCATGACACTAGTGCCTCAAGTGTCATGGTTACGTGATGCGTTCTCTTGCGATTACACAAGTTTTAAATTTATAACACGGATTTCCAAATAAGCTAAGAACACACGGGCAAGTATGACCCTTTCATTTGTGGCTAGCTTGTTGTGGTAAGCCGAGGTCGTTCACTGAGATTTGGGTGTTTTCAGTTGTAAAGGATCTTTGTGACAATGTAACGTTTGTGGTAAAAATGGTTGTCACTCCCACAATTACCATACAAGTAATAATTAAGCAAAATAATCAAATAAGTAACAAATAACACTAAGATGACAATTAAGCTAATAACTTGAGAACAATAATATTAAAGACAACACTTGCTTGGATTAGTTAATAACATTTGAATTGTTCATATGAGGATGGTTTTGATATACTGATTACATGTATAGAAGATGATGGTCACAAATTCTAACCTTTGATTTTAAAGTATATAACCAACGCGTTTGATTACAACACAATCAAATCAAGCATTAAGACAAATCAACCAATTCAAGACTATGTTTAGTTTAACGAGTTTGATTTACGGTCGTTTCACAAAATCATTAACAATCACACTTAGGTTCCTTTTTCATAATCATACCACTAAAGAAATGGTCAGTACAATAGATAATCATCCATAGACAAAACGATTATAACTAGTTGGTGAATGATAACCCTTTGACCTATGAAATCACCAACAACTAATCAAGTATGATAAGCACATGGAATGGAACTTAAGCACAATTAGATTTCAAACATAACATGAAATTGATCAAAACAATGATAAAACATAAACAATCCTCATGTCACAACATCATCCAAACAAGTGTAAAGAAAACTACTCCATGATCATATTAATCAACAAACATTCAACATATGACATAGAGTTCAACATAATAAAAATGACTAGATTTTACCCAAAGTATGAATACAATAAGTAAATGAAAAGAATTAGAGCAATCCTTAGGCCTCCGATTGACTACAAGTTTTGTGGTCTTTCGGGTTATGCAAATGAAATTCGTATTTGAGGTTTAAGGCAGGTTTAGGAGAGGTTTGGTGAAGGTTGGTGGTGATTTAAGTATCAAGAAACACTACCAATGATAAGGGTAATGATCCCTTAGAGTTTGGCAAGGTTATTTTGATGATTGGAACTTTAAAAACGTCACTTTTTGACACTCCAATATTAAATCCGGGAATGGGATTCTTCACCAAGGTTGGGAGAGTTTCTTTGGTGAATAAAAAAGTTGGTAATGAATTACCTTCAAGGGATATGTTACCATGACCCCAGGGGTCTTATTTATAGTGAAATTAAGGCATTTGTCTTCAATGCATGAACTTGGAGCCAAAGAAATGTACTTGGTGGCAAAGTACTTCTAGAAGTCCCAATAGAAGCTTCATGTGTATTCTTGTATATGACTTGTAGAAGTTGCATGTATGTAGACAAAATTCTGTCAACACAAAAGTAGGTGGCAACTTTGATTCCGTCAGTGGCAACTTTCATGCTGAGTGACTAGTATATTTCTTGAAAACACTTGTTCTTGCATCCGGAATTGATCTTCAAAGGCTTGTAGCTAGTCGGGATTCTTCCATATATGCATGAATCATCGTTTATTCTTTCTTTCTTTGTATTTTCTTGTTCTTGGCTAACTAACAACACAAAACACAACTTCACACATATATGAGCTAAATAGCTCGTTAGTATAACCAAAAATCATGCAAAATATACGGATAACGCTCAAGAAAACATGTTGGATTTGGGCGTTATCATTACGGTACCTGATGTGTCGAGGAAACGTCGATGTATTTTAATTAGATATGATATAGGACAAATTTAGGAAATTACCCTTAGAAAAAAGTAATAATCCATAAATAAGTCGAAGACGGATTTAATTAAACACGTTGATAATCCAAGTTCGTTGTACACGAAGATCAAGTGAATTTGAGACGTTTTGTTTCAATTTGGACAATCGATTTGAATTTAAACAAAATCTATTTTTTTTATAAAACTAATTTTATTTAAAACCAATTTAATTGAAATCTAATCCCTATAAAAACTCATTTTTTTATAACAATTAAAATTTCTAAAATTAATAAAATAATTTTTATTTTGTTTTTGATTTATTGATTCTTTTTAAACTTTATAAAAGTAAACTATTAATTAGAATTTACTTTAATGAAAACTTATATTTAACACTCTACTTAAAACTGACAGCCAAATTAAATGAAACTATTTTAATAATCGAATCAGTATTAATACACAAACAAGTGCTAGAACAAGTGGTTATCATGTTGGGCATTCAACCATGAGATCATGGGTTCGAGTCATGTAAATCTCAGATATGATAAACTCAGTTATAAGATTACAAACTATCACAGCCCAATACAATATCAACTATCCTTAAACCTTATACCTACAAAGCTTATATCAGGTATCAAAACTGGATAATTAACCCATATTTAAACCAATTAGTTCAGCAGGCATATTCATTCACCAATCCTAAGCATTATTCAGTAGTGAGAGACCAAAATCATACAACAAAGAGACTTAAATTAGCAGAACCATAAACATTCTGAAAATTAAAAATTACAGCTATATTAAGCACTTATATCAGCGAAACATGAACCAATAAAAACTTCTCATAATAACACCAAATATCCAGCAGACATAAATAAGTATCAAAACATCATTCAGCAGACTATAGAACTAGGATTAGGTCTAAACAGTTTAACAGATTGAACCAAATATACAGACTATTCAAAACTCACTTATGAAGATTTATCCAAACTCCTATAAAACATATCTATTATCAAATTAAAAATGACATTATAACCCTATTCCATCTAACAATCACTCCACTAAAATCATCTAACAGATTCATTTAAAGTAAATATAAACAACTTAAAAAGAATAAAAGGACTTAAAACCTTTTGTAGATAGCCATTGGGGAGAAGAATTGCGCTGAGCAATCTTGTCTAACACACCACCATTAACCTCCATTCGAACCTCCAACGTAAACCATTAAACCACATACCATCATATCATTCGAACAGATATTCGAACCAATTTTTAATGAACTTTCCAATGGGGAAAGTTCCTCCCCAATATTTATTTTCTTTATTTAAAACAAGCTATTAATTAATTTGATTAAATAAATTTTATAATTATTATAACCAAACAGTTTAAAGATTAAATTGCAATAATAAATTTCTCAACTGAAAAATTAGACACGATTTTAATTAAACAAAAATAAACTTTTATTAAATACCAAGAGTGATTACAAATACTGGAAAAGAAATTACAATAATCCTAAAATTAATCTAGCATAATAACTTTAGAAAATAAAATGGGATCCTAAAATTACAGAAATATGGGGGGGTTTATAGCCAACCCCCAAGGCTCTTGGTGATGGTTGTTGAAGCAGATCTTGAATCTCAGCCGTCCATCTCTTCTCTTTCTTCATTCTTTTGATCTTACGATTGTAATTAGCCAATCTAGCACACGGGTTGCCAGCTTGGCAATCAAGTGTGCTAGTTGTGCTAGTTGTGCTCTGAGGTGGCATCATCTTATAGGTGGATTGGAAGGATTGAGGTGTCGCAACCAATCATAAGCAAGGGATGAGCCACGTCACCCTGGTTGAGTCCATCTTCTTTGATCCGAAAAACTAGTTAATTAATTTAAGGGCGTGTAAGTCACGCGCCTTTAGATAGTAAAAGCCCCAATTTATTTTGTAAATTAGGGTTAGATGAATAGTTACTGGTTTATTTGGTTTGGGGGTGAGAGAGAGGAAAAGGAACTTTGGAGATATCGAAGGAAGTTATTGGTGTGTGTGAGTTGTGTGTTGAGTGAATGAGTGTAAAAAGTTAATAAGTATAATAACCTTTTATTTGTTTGTTAACCGGCCATGCGTATTATTAAACTTGATAGGCCTTAAAGCCCAATAATTCCACGTCCCACACTTGTAGTAACTTGAATTGGGCTTTTGGTTTTAGGCTATTGGGTTTAACTTATTTCCACAATTGGGCTTTTGGGCCCATTAAGTTCAATGTAGGACCCACAAGCTCAAATAACCTCCTTTAAGATTAAATCCGCTAAAAACGAGCTTGTACTTGGATTTGTTGATCTTTTCTTCAAACTCGTGTCGATTTTGCCGGTTTTCGCGAACTTTGGTACCTACACACATTAAAAAACAAACAAACAAACGTATACAAGGCCATTTTTATACATTTTATGCATTTATTTATTGATTTAAGATACAAATGATATGAGTAATTTAGCTCATATCCAACTTCCCCTTGCTAAGCAATTGCTGTGTCCTCACGCAATGATAAAATAAAACACTAACTACACTTTTATTCAACTTTTGACATTTTATTTTGCAAAGACATAATGTAAGACTTTCATTATTTGAAAAATAACTTTTAGGATCATAAAACTCAAATAGATTCATCGTCTTCGACTTTTCACTTCTTCCATGCCAAGTTTAAAAACAAGATCATTGTCAATCATAAGCCCCAAAATTAAGACAACTCATTCAAGTAATTTGTGTTAAACTCAATCTCCTTTTATTCCTAATTGTATCTCTAGATTTTAAATGTCATTCACCCAAAGGCTCATTTGACTTATTTGATATTTATTAATCCAAAAATGAAGGCAAAAACGGTGTAAACTCAACACTCAAAACCTAACCTCGACTTCAAAAACCGTTGTCACTAAAGAAAGCCCGCATCAAGGATAACTTAACACGATTTGAGGGATAAATCCCCGGATCCGAAATTTGGCTAATAGGTCTTCTTATATAGCAACAATAAATCCTCCAAATTCAATTATTACTTTATTAATAGAGTTAGCAACAATTATATCATATCACCTTGTGGCTCTTTAAGATGTAAAAGTGCTCCTTATTTAATATCCACACCCGAAGGCTCCTTGAACAAAAATAAGGGAATTGACATTCACCATCCCACCTTATGGCTCATGATGATGAAGCAATTTTTATTAAACACGTCCCCATGCCATACACCCTAAGGCTCAAATGACAAGGTTAGTGCTACATGACTCCCACCTGAAGGCTCATGGAGAACATGTTTTTATTTATTCTTCTTCTTAATATGATATTTATTGTAAGCCAAATTTTCGCAATCCCATGATCAAAAGTTCATCACGCTGACACCCTTAATGTGTTCTCACTTTAATTACAAGGGAAGAAAAAGAAGGAGTTACGAGTTAAGATATTAAGCCTAAACCGTTAAAAACTTCATTTATTAAGCAATTAATATTCAAGCGTGAAAAATAAATACAAGGAGATTAAATCAAACACAAAAATAATTACACGAGGAAGAATTAACCGTAGAAACTTATGATTAAACTATATCATCTCTTATTCTCCATATTGTAAAATTTCAAAAAATGTGAAATCAATGGATACTTAGCCTATAAATCAAAGTTTTGGGTTTTCAAGTCATCTATAGGATCTTGCATCTTCTTATACTTTTTCAAGTTTTAGAATTTGCGTTTTAAAGTTCCCTTGATAAACGAATTTCTAGGATCAATTATAGGAACTTGCGAAAAGTTCTTGTTCTTAAACCCGTATGAGTTAAGACATTCGCGTTTTAAAGTTCCCTATATAAAAGCCTAGCAAAACTTGATTTAAACACGTTAAGGAAAAAGATAAGGTAAAAACCGAGTCGAGTCAAAAACTATTTTTATTTTCACCAACGGAAAGCCTACATTTGTGTCAAAAGCACTTATTTTATTTACTAAAACTTAAATTAACACTAAATTTTTTAAATTTTTTATGAAAAACGAGAAAAACGATTACGTTTAGACACGACAAAAGCAATTGCAAGCGATTATATTGATTGACTCCCCCATGCTAAAACCAAACATCGTCCTTAATGTTTCTTAGCTCAAGAGTAACACCCCCTTGCTAAAACACGAAGAGTCTAATGAAAAATCCTAACATGGAAAGAGCACGTAAATCTATAAGCCGTTTATTAATTATGCTTCAAGATAAAAAGTTAGTCGATAAAAATCAAAGGATAGATAGTGTGCCCCTTTTGGCAATCAAAGTATAGAAGATCAAGTGGACCGGCAAAAACCGAACACGAGAGTCCTCAATGATTAGGGTCATACCTAAGATTCACAACACCACAAAATACGAGCACGAGCTTGAAAGATCAAGCCTTATTAATGTTAGAAAATAGATAGAAGATAGAATGTATGGGACTCCCCCACAAGGCACCTCGTTTTTTTTAACCGAGTCATGAGCTCGACTCGATCCCCGCATTCATTGGTCCTTAGGGAAAATGGTGAAAAACGGCATGATGGAATTAATTCCAACATAAAGCACGATGTCATGGTCAAAGATCTCATCCTCGTTGTCGGATGACAAATGAAAGGATAGAACTCTAACATAAATCTCCAAAAAGAGATAGTAGTCACAAATTATGGAATGAATATAGCATGCTCCCCGAGATAAACTCTCACCAAGATGATAGAAAAATCTTTCAATATTTGCATCGGTGAAAGGCCGAGATTTCCCTAAATCACTGATTCCGGGATCGAATACCTCGTCCTCGGGAGAGAAAGGAATAGACAACACGGTGTCTTCCCCCCATGCTAATCCAAAATCATATAAAGCACATGATAATGGTGTGGTAGAAGTCTTAATCATATTGGTATCAACTTGCATGACTTTGTTGATCTTATCACTCTTATGAATGTGAACAAAGGGGTCATGATACTCAAAATGAGTCGCATGAAAAACTCGCACATTAAGATCAAAACGAGTGGGAAAGAGAATTGGAGTAAAGGTAATTTCTCCCTCCGGATCAACATTATCATCATCGTAAATCGGGTGATCAAACCAAGAATTTTCATCACCGTCATTAGACTCTTCCTCAAATTCCGAAGGAATGTCTATATAAAGAAACTCATCAACCTCCTTAAATAAGAGCTCATCATCACAAAGGTTGTGAGATGTAGGAAGTATGATGCTCTCAAAATCCTCTTTAAACAATTGATTATTGTTCCTTGAAACTTCAAAGAGTGGATTCGAGTAGGTCACGAAAGTGTCATCAATCTTGTCATCACAAGAAATATCTGACAAAGTATCAAGTGTGTCACACTCGGATACAAGATCATCATTCTCATTAGAAGGAAATTCATCGGAGAATTCCTCGAGAATGGTAGGTAAAACATGAGAAGCACACTCGATCTCGAGATCGAAAACGTCTTCACTTCCCCGTGAAAGTGGATCAACAAGTTCATCGACGACTTATCTAACGATTAGTCACTAACATCACTCGGTGTGAAGTTAGGAATCAAAGGCTCTTCAAATGAAGATTGTGCCTTAGTATCATCAATTTGGTCCTTCGAAGAGAGTGAAAATGAGTCCATTTTCAATGATTTTTCAATTAAAGCAATATCTCCCTCGGGATCGAAATTCTCACAATTAAACTCACTAGCATCAAATGGTGCATTAAGGTAATCATCAATTTCCTTCTCAATCTTAGAACTATCATCTTCGAGTGGAGTGAGTGGAGATGAGGTAAGATTACAACACGTTTCAACAAAACAAGCATCTCTGATATGAGTGATTTTACTCATATCATTTGTATCTTAAAATGGACAATAAATGCATTAAACATATGAATTTTGCCTTGTATGTGCATGTTTTGTTGTTTTATGTGTGTAGGTACCGAGATTACGAAAACCGGCAAAACCGACACGAGTTTGAAGAAAAAGATCGACAAAGCCAATATTGAGCTCGATTCACGGATTTATCAAGATTGACGACAAGTGGGTCCCACATTGGGAAAATGGGTTTAAAAGCCCATAAATAAAATTTCTTATTCACTTTCATAACCAAAAGCCCAATAGGCCCAATACCATGGTGATGTTACGGATGGAAAAGTTAAAGGCCCAATTGAAAAGTTAATAACTGTTGGAGTGTGCATTACTTGGGCCAAAAGCCCATTAATTTGGCAATTATACAAGAAACAAAAAGATTTTTCAGTCAACCTATTACACGTTTATTTACCCTACAAATAAATGTCTACTCTCTCACCTAATAAAACCACACGTTTACACTTTACACCACTCACACTTTCTCACAATTAAAAAACCTTCGATAACTCCTATATGTTTCTCTCCCATAACAAAATACATGTAAATCCACTATTCACAAAACCCTAAACCAACAAATCATCAAATTAATAAGGGGGTTTTGATGTACTCGTGTGATTCACACGAGTGGGTAAATAATCCCCATTGATTTCGGAAGAGAGAGTGGAAGATCAAGGCTACGTGGCAGCGTTTAATTGGAAATGACAGCACATCTATCCTATTCAACCAATCATTGGAAGCCATCTCAGCAACCAACTAGCACAAGAAGCACACGGATTGCCATGTTGGCAATCCGTGTGACTATGGGCTCTTATTCACCCTTGGATCAAAACAGAAAAGAGAGAGAAGATGGAAGAGATGATCGAAGGGCTATGATTCGTTCTTCAACAACCCCCAAGCCTCTCGGGTCCAACTATAAATACCCCTTCAATTTTATTTAGTAACCATCCCTTCTTTTACTTTTAATGTTATAATGCTTAAATTTAGTTAGGTTTGTACTTTCTTTTAAAGATATTGTAATGTTATTTTGATTTAATAAAATTTCAGTTTTAATCTTTCAATCTCTTATTTAATCGTTAAAACTATTGATTCAGCTTTAACGAATTAATATCAATTAAAATGATAAATTCAATTTAGAACGCAAACAGTAACATTAAACGATTAAATAAGAGATTGAAAGATTAAAACTGAAATTTTATTAAATCAAAATAACATTACAATATCTTTAAAAGAAAGTACAAATCTAACTAAATTTAAGCATTATAACATTAAAAGTAAAAGAAGGGATGGTTACTGAATAAAATTGAAGGGGTATTTATAGCTGGACCCGAGAGGCTTGGGGGTTGTTGAAGAACGAATCATAGCCCTTCGATCATCTCTTCCATCTTCTCTCTCTTTTCTGTTTTGATCCAAGGGTGAATAAGAGCCCATAGTCACACGGATTGCCAACGTGGCAATCCGTGTGCTTCTTGTGCTAGTTGGTTGCTGAGATGGCTTCCAATGATTGGTTGAATAGGATAGATGTGCTGTCATTTCCAATTAAACGCTGCCACGTAGCCTTGATCTTCCACTCTCTCTTCCGAAATCAGTGGGGATTATTTACCCACTCGTGTAAATCACACGAGTACATCAAAACCCCCTTATTAATTTGATGATTTATTGGTTTAGGGTTTTGTGAATAGTGGATTTACAGGTATTTTGTTGTGAGAGAGAAACACATAGGAGTTATCGAAGGTTTTTTAATTGTGAGAAAGTGTGAGTGGTGTAAAGTGTAAACGTGTGGTTTTATTAGGTGAGAGAGTAGACGTTTATTTGTAGGGTAAATAAACGTGTAATAGGTTGACTGAAAAATCTTTTCGTTTTTTGTATAATTGCCAAATTAATGGGCTTTTGGCCCAAGTAATGCACACTCCAACAGTTAATAACTTTTCAATTGGGCCTTTAACTTTTCCATCCGTAACATCACCATGGTATTGGGCTATTGGGCTTTTGGTTATGAAAGTGAATAAGAAATTTTATTAATGGGCTTTTAAACCTATTTTCCCAATGTGGGACCCACTTGTCGTCAATCTTGATAAATCCGTGAATCGAGCTCAATATTGGCTTTGTCGATCTTTTTCTTCAAACTCGTGTCGGTTTCGTCAGTTTTCGTAATCTCGGTACCTACACACATAAAACAACAAAACATGCACATACAAGGCAAAACTCATATGTTTAATGCATTTATTGTCCATTTTAAGATACAAATGATATGAGTAAAATCACTCATATCAATCTCGCTTTAACTTTAACTTTTCTTTCATCACAAAATGAGGTTTCCATAATTGGTAAAACACCTTTGTAAAAGAGAGATCCCTTGTTTGTGTTACTTTTAATAGTCTTAACAAATTTCACACTTTCCACTTTCTTAGAAACAAATCTTGGAATTTTTTCCGGTTTGAAAATAATATTTTTATCCCCATAAAACAATTTAATCTCCTCTTTCCTCATATCAACTTAAACATGAGCCGTGCACAAAAATGGTCGTCCTAAAATGATAGGCACACGAGGATTGGTCTCATAATCAACGATTGCAAAATCGGCTAGGTACAAAAACTTCCCCACTTTAACAATGACATTTTTCGCTATACCAACCGGATGGGTGGTGGTACCATTAGCTAGCTCAATGATCCTTCGAGTGGGACTAAGTGGTGCATAGTCAAGAGTCTTCCAAATGGCTAAGGGCATTAATTTAATGCTAGCTCCTAGATCGGCTAGAGCTTTGCATTCCCCAAGCTTATTGAAAACATAAGGTATCAAGAATTGGCCCGGATCTCTATATTTCTCGGGAAAGAGATCAAAGAAAACCAAGGAACTAATCACATTTAAAGTAGCCTTGGTAACATCAAGAAAGGTCTCTTTAGGTGGAGGATCAAACTCAATCACCTCTTCTAAATTATCACAATCATCATAAACGGTGACGGCCTTAAGCTCTCCCCTCGGGTTAGGAATGGTATTGCTAGGTAAGCAACCCTAAGAAGAGGAAGGTTTGCTCATAAAAGACTCAAACATCAAAAGAAATTTATTCTCAAACTTAGCTTGATTTCCCTCAAAACAGTTTTGACTTTGTTCCAAACTTTTTTAACTTTGCTCTAATCTTTGCTCAAAACGGTTTTGGTTTTGCTCTAGTCTTTGTTGGTTAAGCTCAATCTTGTTATTTTGCCCCTTAATCGTATTTTAAAACTCATTTTTAAAAGTGGCAATTTGTCCTTGAACATTGTTTTGAAAAGCTTTCAAATTTGCCTTATTTGTGTTGATATAGCTTGACAAATCATTTTGGTTATTGCCTTGAAAACCTTGATTGTTTTGATTAGAATTAAACCCATTTCATTGGTTGAAATTCCCTTGGTTACCACGGTTAAAATTATTCCCATTATTCCTATTGTTGTACCTATTTTGAACCGGTGGAAAACCCGGTGGAGCAACATGATTTTGACGAGGAACTTGACCGTTGGAGCCATAAGTTCCCGTCGTGGCAAAAGCACTATCTTGATCAAACCCCGTGGTTGAACAAGCATAATTCGGATGTGCTCCACCACATGATACACAAAAATTCTCAACCATCTTAATCGTTCCATGAGGATTCTTCCTAATCTCATTCAGAATCGTGTCAATCTTAGAGTCCAATCTAGCAATCTCGGTATTAGATGAATTCACATTGGAAAAAACCGGTGTATTTCGTGAATATTACACTCTAGACTTATTCTCAATGATACCCCACGCGTCTCTCGGAGTTTTTCTTAAAAGATTACCACCCGCGGCGGCATTTAAAGAATCTTGTTCAACCATATTAAGTCCATTATAAAAAGTATTGATTTGGTGCAATTCCGAGAAACCGTGGTGTGGACATTGTCTTAACAAATCTTTAAACCTTTCCCAAGCAACTCCAAACGATTCATGCACTTTTTGTTCAAATCTAGTGATGTCATTCTTAAAGTGTGTTGTTTTGGATGGTGGAAAGAAATAATTCATGAACTTAGACACTAAATGATCCCATGTCAAAATCGAACCCGGTGGTTCTTTCTCATACCAAATCTTAGCATTCCCCTCGAGCGAGTACGGAAAAAGCATGAGCTTAATCGCGTCATTCGGCACATCTCTAAACTTGAGAGTCAAGGTAATACGAAGAAAATTCCGAATGCAAGAGTGCGGGTTATCGGTCTCATTGCCACAAAATTGGTCGACACGAATGAGTGATAAAAGGCCCGCCTTAATCTCATAATGATCCACCAAAATAGTCGGCACAACGATTGCTTCCCCATACCCTTCGGTGGGTGCACGGAGCAATTTCTCCATTGTTCGGTTATCGGCCATCTCTACAACAATAGGTGGAAGCTCGGGTTCTACTATTCGTTGTTGACGATTTCTATTTCTACGAGGAATATTTTCAAGCCTATTTTGATCAATCAAAAGTCGAGAAGATCGTAATTTCATAAACCAAAGTGACGAGAATTTAGAGGGTTGAAGAAAAGAAATTAGACAAGAAGAAGATTATTTTTGGTATTTTTATTTGGTATTTCTCAATCAAAAAGATTGATAAAAACAAGGAATAAGGATAATTACTATGAAAGTAAACTACCCTCGGTCGACTTTGAAACGATAGGTGAAAACCTAAACGTCTCGAGGTTAAATAAGTAAACTACAAAAATAAGATTTAATACTACTTGAGTTGGCAAACCAATAATCGGTCGTCCCTCTCAATATACGCACAAGCAAGCGGGGAAACGAGGTGGCACAAAGCACTTAAAAACCTTTTTCCATTGACGGCCTTTTATATCTCGTCGCCTTATACCCACCTTATAGTTTGTATAAATCGAGTTCAAACTTTTTATTAGTATTTATCTATTTTGCCTTTTTTTCGTTTTGGATTCGAATACAATAGCTAGGTGATGAAATCCCAACTAAGGTATTATTTGGAAGTAGGTAATTTTATTGTTCTACGTAATATAATATAGTAAACACAAAAAACACGAAAAACGATACATACTATATATAATAGAAAATTAACAAACTTTCCGAGGATGGAAAGGGTCTTTAAATCAACGATCAACAAATCTCAACGAAACGAATCGTACACAAGATTCCCCGGCAGCGGCGCCAAATTTTTTGATGTGTCGAGGAAACGTCGATGTATTTTAATTAGATACGATATAGGACAAATTTAGGAAATTACCCTTAGGAAAAGGTAATAATCCATAAATAAGTCGGAGACGGATTTAATTAAACACGTTGATAATCCAAGTTCGTTGTACACGAAGATTAAGTGAATTTGAGACGTTTTGTCTCAATTTGGACAATCGATTTGAATTTAAACAAAATATATTTATTTTTATTTTTTTTAAACTAATTTTATTTAAAACCAATTTAATTGAAATCTAATCCCTATAAAAACTCATTTTTTATAACAATTAAAATTTCTAAAATTAAAAAAAAATTTATTTTGTTTTTCATTTATTGATTCTTTTTAAACTTTATAAAAGTAAACTATTAATTAGAATTTACTTTAATGAAAACTTATATTTAACACTCTACTTTAAACTGACAGCCAAATTAAATGAAACTATTTTAATAATGAATCAGTATTAATACACAAACAAGTGCTAGAACAAGTGGTTATCACGTTGGGCATTTAACCATGAGGTCATGGGTTCGAGGACATTCTTTTTTGGTTATTATTATTTTTGACAAAGTAAAGTAAATAAAAGTCACGGGAGTGACTTTTTGATGATAAGCTATTTTTGGAAATGATAAAATCAGCATAAAATTATACAGACCAATAAAATTTGTTAGCTAAATGCTTAGCAGAAATAACATAAAAGCAGCAGAGTTAAAAACTTACAGCAACATAAAAACTCAAATCTCAGATATGATAAACTCAGTTATAAGATTACAAACTATCACATCCCAATACAATATCAACTATCCTTAAACCTTATACCTACAAAGCTTATATCAGGTATCAAAACTGGATAATTAACCCGTATTTAAACCAATTAGTTCAGCAGGCATATTCATTCACCAATCCTAAGCATTATTCAACAGTGAGAGACCAAAATCATACAACAAAGAGACTTAAATTAGCAGAACCATAAACATTCAACAAATTAAAAATTACAGCTATATTAAGCACTTATATCAGCAAAACATGAACCAATAAAAACTTCTCACAATAACACCAAATATCCAACAGACATAAACAAGTATCAAAACATCATTCAGCAGACTATAGAACTAGGATTAGGTCTAAACAGTTTAACAGATTGAACCAAATATACAGACTATTCAAAACTCACTTATGAAGATTTATCCAAACTCGTATAAAACATATCTATTATCAAATTAAAAATGACATTATAACCCTATTCCATCTAACAATCACTCCACTAAAATCATTTAACAGATTCATTTAAAGTAAATATAAACAACTTAAAAAGAATAAAAGGACTTAAAACCTTTTGTAGATAGCCATTGGGGAGAAGAATTGCGCTGAGCAATCTTGTCTAACACATCACCATTAACCTCCATTCGAACCTCCAACGTACACCATTAAACCACGTACCATCATATCATTCGAACAGATATTCGAACCAATTTTTAATGAACTTTCCAGTGGGGAAAGTTCCTCCCCAATATTTATTTTCTTTATTTAAATCAAGCTATTAATTAATTGATTAAATAAATTTTATAATTATTATTACCAAATAGTTTAAAGATTAAATTATAATAATAAATTTCTCAACAGAAAAATTAGACACGATTTTAATTAAACAAAAATAAACTTTTATTAAATACCAAGAGTGATTACAAATACTGGAAAAGAAATTACAATAATCCTAAAACTAATCTAGCATATAACTTTAGAAAATAAAATGGGATCCTAAAATTACAGAAATATGGGGGTTTTTATAGCCAACCCCCAAGGCTCTTGGTGATGGTTGTTGAAGCAGATCTTAAATCTCAGCCGTCCATCTCTTCTCTTTCTTCATTCTTTTGATCTTACGGTTGTAATTAGCCAATCTAGCACACGGATTGCCAGCTTGGCAATCAAGTGTGCTAGTTGTGCTAGTTGTGCTCTGAGGTGGCATCATCTTATAGGTGGATTGGAAGGATTGAGGTGTCTTACCCAATCATAAGCAAGGGATGAGCCACGTCACCCTGGTTGAGTCTATCTTCTTTGATCCGAAAAACTAGTTAATTAATTTAATGGCGTGTAAGTCACGCGCCTTTAGATAGTAAAAGCCCCAATTTATTTTGTAAATTAGGGTTAGATGAATAGTTACTGGTTTATTTGGTTTGGGGGTGAGAGAGAGGAAAAGGAACTTTGGAGATATCGAAGGAAGTTATTGGTGTGTGTGAGTTGTGTGTTGAGTGAATGAGTATAAAAAGTTAATAAGTATAATAACCTTTTATTTGTTTGTTAACCGGCCATGCGTATTATTAAACTTGTCTAGCCTTAAAGCCCAATAATTCCACGTCCCACACTTGTAGTACCTTGAATTGGGCTTTTGGTTTTGGGCTATTGGGTTTAACTTATTTCCACAATTGGGATTTTGGGCCCATTAAGTTCTATGTGGGACCCACAAGCCCAAATAACCTCCTTTAAGATTAAATCCGCTAAAAACGAGCTTGTACTTGGCTTTGTTGACCTTTTATTCAAACTCGTGTTGATTTTGCCGGTTTTCGCGAACTTTGATACCTACACACATTAAACAACAAACAAACGTATACAAGGCCATTTTTATACATTTTATGCATTTATTTATTGTTTTAAGATACAAATGATATGAGTAATTTAGCTCATATCAGTACCTCCGTAACTAGATATAACGGGTCATCCATGTATATAAAGCTCAAGCAATTTAACATAATTATCATGGCAATTCATGTAAAGTTTATAACATATAACTGGGGAAAACATTTGGCTGCAGACGGGGAATCCTAATCATGCATAGGAAAGGAAGTCTATACTGAAGGACGAGAAATTCGTACCTTGTGTCCAGTAACTGACTGCAAGGAAAACCGAATAAACTCCTATCTGACTTCATGAAATATACATGAATAAAGGACGTGAATGAGTTGTCTGGTATCTGTTTACTTTTACTGATACTTACTGTTCTTAACTTGGTTTATTATGTTCTTGTAGTTTTACTGTTTGTGTATATTTTGATAACTTTGACTATTGTTAAGTAATTCTGATTAATGTACTACTTGTACTCTGATTAATGTATAACCTGTACCCTCGTACTCTATATATAAACTATTAATAGTAACCTGCTAAAAGTAGAAAGTTTCCTTAAATAGAAGGTTTTCATAATTGGTTTCATGAGAATTAAATCATTTAAATAAACCATACGTTTTAAGCCAATAAAATAATTAAACTATCAAAACCTTGCATTTATTTATAAAACCAATAAACTTGGTTAATTTATTTATAAAACTATTTGATAAAATGATTTACTTATAATAAAATAAATCTTGCATTTATTAATACATATGTGATCCCGAAAACCCGAGTTAAAACTTTCCCCGAGACACCCATGTCTCAGGTCAAGCCAAAACGAAGCCTACCACGACCCACGATCGTGGCCTTTTGCTGCTGGCCCACGAACAGTAGCCACTGGCCTAGTGCCAGTTGCCACTGTTGTCATGGTGGTTCCCACCGATTTATTAGAACTCTCGATTCCCACCGCCTGTACGTTGTTCCCACTGTTTTGTTTTATTTTCCCACCGCTGCTAACCTAAGACCCACCGAGAGTCTCTAGACTCTCGGTTGCCACTGAATCAAACAAAACACCCCCAAGCTGCTGATAAAATGGTTTTATATAGGTTCAATTTGTCTCTCGATCCTCTCGAATTGATCTCGGCCTTAAGTGGAATGATTGTTCTTGGTTACTAAATAAAAGGTTTGGTTTTCTAATCTACTAAATGTTAAAATGTATTAAAATGAAAATTTAAATAAAAAACAATTAACTTAATGGCAACTAACAAGACTGGAATTAAAATTAAAATTAAAATTAAAATAAAATAAAATAAAGAAATAGTAAAGAAATAGTAAAGAAACAGAAATAGTAAAGAAACAGTAATACAGTAAACCTCAGAAATGCTTAAAAGAAACTTGATTCGGAAGTAAAGCCTTGATTCGGAACTTTCATGTGGAAGTTAATCCGGAACTTGGTTCGGAAGTTTGGCTCGGAAGTTGGGGCGGAACCTTCATGCGGAACTATATTCGGAAGATTGGTTCATTCGGAAGTTTTACTTCATCCGGAACATTTAGACTCATTCGGAACTTTTTAAGAAACAACTCATTCGGAACTTTTCAAAAAGAAATTCATTCGGAAGATTTAAAAGAAAGTTTATTCGGAACTTTTCAAAAATACATTCATTCGGAACTTTACACTCATTCGGAACTTTCAATTCGTTCGGAACTTTCTATTCATCCGGAACTTCAGTTCATTCGGAACTTTCTATTCATCCAGAACTTCAGTTCGTTCGGAACTTTCTATTCATCCGGAACTTCAATTCGTTCGGAAGTTTTGATTCACTCGGAACTTTTTAAACAAAGACTCATTCGGAACTTTTGGTGTTCATCCGGAACTTTTGGTGTTCATCCGGAACTTTTGGTGTTCATCCGGAACCTGGGAACACAATAAACAGTCGTTTTACCCGAAGAACAAGGAAACCAATTTTGATCCAAAAATCACCAAGTTTTTCACCAAAAACTTAAATAAACTAATCACTAAGCATCTACTAACCATAAACTACAAATCCCATCAATAAAAACACAAATCCCAACAACTTTTAAAGATCAAATCAATAAAAATAAGAACTTGAAAACTTGAATAAAAAGATGATGATGAACAAGATGAAATGGAAAGATTAACAAGAACTTGTATTGAATGATTGATGTTTTAACAATAACAAAACAAGGATTAAAATTACAAGATAAAAAACAAAGATCAAGATCACCAAACACCCTAGTGGTGTTGGTGATGCTACGAACAAGAAGGAGAAAAAAGTGGGGAAGAAAAAACTCAAAACTAACTGGCTAAAATGTGTGAGGGTGGACTATTTATAGGCTTTTCTTTTGGTTGGTGAGTGGGCTTTCTCCCGTTCTTCTTGTCTTCTCGTCTTTTCAGAAAAGTTGACGTTTTCGATTCTGATTCGGGATTTGTCGTCGATTAAATTCAACTCGTCTTTTAATTTCTTCGTTTAATAGACTTGAGTTTCTTCGACTTACATAAATCTTCCATCTTTGGTCCTTTTCTTTGATAAATCTTCGAATAGGCCCAGTGACTTCAAATCTTTGGCATCTCTTGGACAATAGACTTCATCTTGAGTCTTTTTCTTCGATAAATCCCGTGCAATCCCATGTTTTCTCCAATATCCATCCGGTTGGCTCTGAAAACACAATAAACACAAAAACCACGCATAATTCCAAACAAATGATATTAAATACGTGTTTTGGTCTTGTTTTAGCCAGAATTAAGTGGTAAAAGGATGGGTGTTTACACACACCTATCAAATCCCCTACACTTAACCATTGCCATGCCCTCATGCAATGCTTAGTGATAAAGCAATTTTACATTTTTCTCATAATTAATCAACCTTGGCCTTATTCAAATTCTACTAAACAAAAATTAACACACTAAGAGAAATTAAAACTTTAAAGTAAACAAAAGGATGGAAATAACTTGTAAAGTAACCAATGACTTACGTTAGGGCTTTGGTGCTGCGAAGATTTATCACCCTCAAGTTTCACGTTCCCCAAACTAAGCTTAAAAACGAGATCATTGTTATTATAAGTTAGCAATTCAAACACTTACACACATGGCTTAATTAAATGCTTAAACTCCCTTATTCCTAGGTGTATCTCTTATATTTTATTTTTGTCTTAGAATGATCATGAAGATGCATTTTTGGACTTATTTCGATAGTTTATTTAGGCTGAAAGCAAAGTAGGACGATTTGATCAATAGTTAGCTAAAGGACAAAATCTCTTAAAACTGCTTCTCGGGATATCAAAAAGTTCATATCTTGGCATAACTCGGTTCACGATTTGAGACCTTTCTCGGGCCGATATTTGGCATGTACTTCATACTTCATATCTTGAGAGACGTGCTTGAGATAATGGTCTTCTCATCGTTCATAGAGTTTCTTCACTTGGAGACTTTTGAGAGGTACTCCAACTTTGTTGACCACGACTTCATGATTATTTCTTCAATCTCTATTTGGGATTTTGAGATACAACGATCCGCCTCCTTTTCGGACTTGGATCTATTTATCCTCATACCTTGTTAGGGTCTTTTCGGATAGACTTCTCCATCATCTTTATGGGAGTTGATTGCTTTTCGTCGTGAGTCTTGATCCTTCATATTGACTTTGGGAATAATGCTTTTCACATCACTTTGGATCTTTAGCAATAAAATGGAATCCTCATGCCTTGTTAGGGTCTTTTCGGACTCGCCAATCTTCGCGCCTCGCTTCATAAGTTATGCCTTGGCTATGAACTCTTATCATTACCGAGCAACTTTTAAACGATCTTGGGCTAGAAGCTAAGTAACTTTTCAAATCGTACGACCTTACTTATTGCAGATAATTTATTAGCAAGTGATGGGAGAATAGGCAAATAATTACATAAAGTGAGCTTGTGCAAGAATACCGACTTATAATTGACTCTATCATTTCTCGACCTCCACAATTTAAAATCTCAAGTAATGAGACTCGTGGACACTTAGCCTAATAAACCAATTAAGGTCTACATGGTTAAGGATACTAGCTAGAATAAACTTGGATAAGTCTATTCAGGTTGAGTCAAAATAAACGCAACGGGCCTAATATGTCAAAGACTTCTAAACTAGCTACACCACTTTATTAATATTTTTGACTTTATTGTGGGATATATACATATGAAAGCAAAGATAAAAATTTAAAAATTATGACAAAATGGCCAAAGTTAATAAAAAATTTGAAAAATGTTGAAAAATAGGATTTTCTGGTTAAATGAAGGTATTTTCATGGAAAAGTCCACTTAAAACTTCGATAGAAGTCCCCCCTACACTTAAGATAAACATTGTCCTCAATGTTTAAGCATGTGGGAAAAGTCTCCCCTACACTTATGACATTGGGCACGTTGGTTAACTCAAGTTAAGGATGGGACGACTAAAGTGATCAATTTCTAATGTGAGTATGAAGAAAATTGAATCACGATAGTTGAGAGATAGAACCGGATTTCGGATAACACGGGAGCACGGTTCTTCAGAGATTCCAAGAGTGCACATATCCCTGTAATCACATCACCACACAAAAACAAACACCCTATAGAGGTCCCCCTACACTTAGGAGGTTAAAACATAAAATGATAGATACTCGGGCTGCCTCCCGAGGAGCGCTTGTTTTTGATAACCGAGTCACGAGCCTGACTCGACCCAAAATTAGTTCATGGGGAACGTGGTGAGGGATGGAATCACCTCCTGAGAGGTGTCCTCACCAAAGTACAACTTCACTCGTTGGCCATTCACCTTAAAATTTGGTCCATTAGGTTGAGCGAGCTCGAGAGTACCATATGGAAAAATTTGGGCAATGGTGAATGGGCCGGACCAACGAGATTTGAGCTTTCCCGAGAAGATTTTCAACCGAGAGTTAAAGAGTAAAACTTTATCTCCAACATGGAACTCTCGGTTCTTAATCTTAGAGTCGTGAATGAGCTTAGTCCTTTCCTTATAGATCAAAGAATTTTCATAAGCCTCATTACGGAGTTCATTGAGCTCATTGAGTTGGATCTTGCGTAGGTCACCGGCTTTGTTTATATCAAAATTAGCCCACTTCAAGGCCCAGTAAGCCTTGTGCTCCAACTCAATGGGGAGGTGGCATGCTTTCCCGTACACAAGACGATAAGGCGTACAGCCGATCGGGGTCTTGTAAGCAGTACGGAAAGCCCACAAAGCATCATCGAGTTTATCAGCCCATGAGGCACGATGCTCTCCCGCGGTCCTTTCAAGAATTCGCTTTAGACCTCGGTTGGATATTTCAGCCTGGCCATTAGTTTGTGGGTGGTAGGCTGTGGAAAGACGATGATTTACACCGTACTTAGCCATGACTCGAGCAAATTGGTCATTGCAAAAATGAGTCCCACGATCACTAATAATGGCACGAGGCACACCGAATCTAGCAAAAAGAGCTTTTAAAAAGTTACAAACCACCCTGGCGTCATTAGTGGGTAAAGCTTTGGCTTCAACCCACTTTGAAACGTAGTCAACGGCTACAAGGATGTATTTGTTTCCTTTAGAAGAGGGAAATGGCCCCATAAATTCGATACCCCAAACATCAAAGATTTCACACTCTTGAATGAAATTCTGAGGCATCTCGTCTTTATGTGTGATTGTGCCTTGTTTCTGGCACACATCACATCTTTTAACCATATCGTGAGCGGCACGATATATGGAGGGCCAATAAAATCCCGAATCAAACACTTTTTTGGCGGTGTAGTTGGGACCAAAGTGACCACCGGTGGGTCCTTTGTGGCAAGCATCAAGGATTTCTGACGCTGCTGATCCGTCAACACATCACCAGATAATCAGGTCGGCACATTGTTTGAATAGGTAAGGGTCGTCCCAAAAGTAAGTCTTAATGTCGGTGAAGAACTTTTTCTTTTGTTGAGACGTCAACCCTTCCTTGAGAATTCCACCCGCCAAGTAGTTTGCAAAGTCCACAAACCACGGGGTTTCATTAGATTTCGAATTTATAGACATTAAGGTCTCTAAGGGAAAAGAATCATTGATTTCTTTGTTCAGATGATCCCCTTGGTAAGGATCCTCAAGTCTGCTGAGATGATCTGCGGCTAGGTTTTCTGCTCCTTTTTTATCGCGAATGTCGATTTTAAATTCCTGGAGCAGCAAAACCCAGCGAAGAAGTCTTGGTTTGGAATCTTGCTTTGTCAACAAGTACTTCAGCGCGGAGTGATCGGTATACACAATTGTTGTAGAAAGGACAAGATAGGGGCGGAATTTTTCAAAAGCATAGACAACAGCTAAAAGCTCTTTTTCGGTTGTCGTATAATGCAATTGTGCCCCTGTCATTGTCTTGCTAGCGTAATGGATTGGTTGGAAGTGTTTGTTCACTCTTTGTCCCAGAACCGCTCCAATAGCAAAATCACTAGCATCGCACATCAACTCAAAGGGTAGCTCCCAATTAGGGGTAACCAAGACGAGTGCCTTAGTTAGCTTATCCTTCAGCGAGTTGAAGGCTTCAAGACACTCTTTGGAAAAGATAAAAGGAGTATCTTTTTCAAAGAGGTGGGTCATCGGGCGAGCGGTTTGAGAAAAATCTTTGATGAATCGACGGTAGAAGCCCGCATGACCCAGAAAACTTCTCACACCCTTCACGGTTGAAGGTGGAGGCAACTTGGCGATAACATCAACTTTAGCACTGTCTACTTCAAGACCGGCTTTGGAAATCTTCTGTCCCAGCACGATGCCTTCTTTTACCATAAAATGGCATTTTTCCCAATTTAGAACAAGGCGAGTGTCTTCGCACCGCTTAAGCATACGTTCCAAATTGGCAAGGCAAGAAGAGAAAGAATCCCCAAAGACCGAGAAATCATCCATGAAGACTTCCATGGTTTGTTCAACCATGTCATGGAAGATAGCTAACATGCACCTTTGAAAAGTCCCGGGGGCATTACATAAGCCAAAAGGCATTCTTTTGTAAGCAAATGTGCCATAGGGACAAGTGAATGTAGTCTTCTCTTGATCTTGGGGATCGATGGGTATTTGGAAATAACCCGAGAAACCATCAAGAAAGCAGTAATATTCATTACCCGCTAATCGTTCAAGCATTTGGTCCATAAAAGGTAGAGGGAAATGATCCTTTCTTGTGGCATCATTGAGTTTGCGGTATTCTATACAAACTCTCCACCCAGTAACGAGACGAGTGGAAATCAACTCGTTGTGTTCATTGGGAACAACGGTTATTCCGCTCTTCTTGGGCACACAATGGATTGGACTAACCCATGGTGAATCCGAAATAGGGTAAATCATACCCGCATCAAGAAGTTTGATAACCTCTGTTTTGATGACTTCATGGATTTTTGGATTCACCCTTCGTTGGCTTTGAATTGTGGGCTTAAAGTTGTCCTCCATGAGAATTTTGTGGGTGCAGAAGTGAGGATCAATTCCACGAATATCAGAGATTTTCCAAGCAATAGCCTTCTTATGATCTTTCAACACGGTGATAAGTCGGGCTTTTTCTTCTTCCTTCAAGTCCTTAGCAAGGATGACTGGCGACTTCTTCTCTTCTTCAAGGAATACATACTCGAGATGGGGCGGCAACTCCTTAAGTTCTAAATCCAGAGGATTTTCGACGGGAGGCGTATTCGAAGTCGGAGTATCGATAGCAATGACCGTGGGAGATGGAGGCGAAGGATTGTCTTCGTTGAGAAGATCGTCAAAGAAATTCATGTCTTCATCCCCATCGGTGGGAGAATCATCAGTAGCTAAATTCACATCTCCCATGGTGTCTTCAAGATTGTTCCAAAACAAATCACTATCTCCAAATAGAGACAATGATGAATCAATAGAGGAAACGGTTTCAACATTGGGAAGAGAGGTAGGAATACTTTTACAAGCATCTTTGAAGTGTTCTTCACAAGCCTCATCCAGAACGTCAATACAATTAACACTCTCGTTGGAATAAGGTTGTTTAGACAACTTTCCCATGTTGAAGACGATTTTATCGTCACCCACTCTCATGATAAGCTCACCAGCTTCAACATCGATGAGAGTGCGACCGGTCCTCAAGAATGGACGAACCACGATCAAGGGAAC
This sequence comes from Glebionis coronaria, assembly GCA_025667525.1. Classification (NCBI taxonomy): domain Eukaryota; kingdom Viridiplantae; phylum Streptophyta; class Magnoliopsida; order Asterales; family Asteraceae; genus Glebionis; species Glebionis coronaria. The sequence goes on from CM046879.1 coordinate 105,021,716, forward strand.
ACGAGGGTCCATCTCGTAGTCGACGACGACGAAATCAGCAGGAAAAGTGAATTTGTCGACTCCTACAAAGATGTCTTCGGCTATCCCCACTGGATAAGCAACCGTTCGGTTAGCTAATTCCAAAGTCATTTTGGTGGGGACTAGCTCAGGGAGAGATAATTGCTTCCAAATGCTTAGAGGCATAAGATTAATACTGGCACCTAGATCGGCTAGGGCCATGCAATTCTCTACTCCCGGGAAATTGCAAGGGATTAAGAAACGACCCGGATCACCAAGCTTGGTTGGCAATTTCCTTAAGAGCACTACGGAGCAATTCTCATTAAGTTGGGTGTTGGCAATATCGAGGAGCTTTTCCTTGTCGCTCAGAAGATCTTTAAACATTTTCGCATATTTGGGCATGTGAGCGAGAGCCTCAGCGAAGGAGATATTGAAATTCAGTTGTTTAAACATCTTAAGAAAGTTAGAAACCTGAATATCATCCTTGCTTTTGAGCTTCTCTTTCCTCAACCTAGATGGATAAGGTATATTGGAAGAAGAGGAAGGCTTTGGAAGAATAGGATCACTTACATCCTTGGGTGGAGGAGGGGTAGAAGGAAGAGGTGGAGAAATTGGGGAAGGAGAAGGATGAGGAATAGGAGCAGGTGTCTCGTTCTCCTTAGTCACAACCACCGGTGGAGGTATAGGAAGCTCGGGTTCCTTGGTACCTTTGCCACTTCGAGTGGTGATTGCTTTCATCTCCCCTCTTAGATTTGCAACGGTGTTACTCGGAAGAGTACCCGAAGAAGAGGGTTGATTACCTTGGAAGAAACTAGCCATCATGTTCCTCAGATCATTAGTTTGGCTATCCAACGTGTTTCTCATGTCGGCTCTCAAATCGTTTCCTTGCTTGACCATGTCTGCCTTCAAGTTTCGCACTTCCTGTTGGAGATTTTCCACGATCACATCATTGGTCCTCATGTAGGTTGCAACCTCTTGGTGTAATGCAGTGGTGGTTTGGTTGGGAGGAGCATTGTATGCGGGTGGTTGATAAGCAGGTTGTTGGTAAACTTGGTTGTTACGTTGAGGTGGTTGTTGCTGCTTGTGAGGAGGGATGTATGGTTGTCGAGGTTGTTGTTGTTGTTGAGGAGGGCGATTAAGGTTTTGTTGTTGGTTTGGGTTGGTAGGAGGAAAAACAGGTGGTGAAAGATAATTGTTGGAGCGGTAGCTAAGCAAATTACGGTCACCTTGAGGTCTAGCTTGATAAGCAGGTTGAGGATAGGTGCCATATGCCGCATTCACATTCTCAGTAGGGTAGTCTTGGGTGGCAGTACAAGTAGTGTAAGAGTGAGGACCACCGCATATCTCACAAGGTTGGCTGACAGCGTTAACTTGAGCGTTTTTAGCGTTGTTGCTGTTGTTGTTGCTGACGGTGTGGGTAACAAGCGATTCAAGAAGCGTAGTAATTTTGTCCAATCGCTTCACTAGTGCTAGCACTAGCGACATTGGTCCGAACACTCTTGGTTTGCACACGAGACTTATTCTCAATGATATCCCAAGCAGCATTGGAAGTCTTAGCCAAAAGATTACCCCCCGAGGCACTGTTTAGTGAATCTTGGTCACTCATGCTTAAATCATTGTAAAAAGTATTAATTTGATGTACTTTGGTAAAACCATGTTGTGGGCATTTTCTTAAAAGATCTTTAAAACGATCCCAAGATTCACTGAACGACTCATCGTACTTTTGTTCAAAATTTATGATTTCATTCCGCAAAGCGGTAGTACGAGAGGGTGGAAAAAAGTAATTGATAAACTTTGTTTCCAAATTCGTCCACGAGAGAATACTCTGTGGCGGTTCCTTAGCAAGCCAATGCCGGGCTTGTCCCTCTAAAGAAAAGGGAAAAAGTTGTAACCTGATAACCTCTTGTGGCACACCATTGAATTTGACCGTGTTGGTTAGTTGCAAGAATCTCTTGATATGGTCGTGTGGATCATCAATGGTACGTCCCAAGAATGGTTGAGCGGAGACCATCTGGATAAAGCCTGATTTGAGCTCGAAATTGTTGGCTGCAATTGGAGGTATGACAATTGGATCAGTGTTGCCATCTACATGAGCTTGCAGCAATTCAATCATCGGGCGATTATCCGGAAGGGGCTCATTGTTGTTGTTATTGTTCATGTTGTTGAAAGGCGGGTTGTTGTTGTTATTATTGTTGTTCGGAGGTGGTATGTTATTGTTGTTTTGTACACCAGCCATGTCTAAGTTATCGAGAGGCTCAGGCTCTTGATAAGACGTGGATCGAGTGCGCATACACCTGCAAAAGAACGAACAAAGAAAAACAAAGCAAAAATATTTTTGGTTTTTATGTTTTTTAATTTTTTTGTATTTTTGAAAATTTTATATTTTTTAGGATTTTTTGAAATTTTTTTTATGAAAAAGTAACGTTCACGGGGAACGGATCCCAAAATCCAAGTTCTCACAAAAAACTTTTGATCTTAACGAGAAGAGCCGGCAGCGGCACCATTTGATAAAATGGTTTTATATAGGTTCAATTTGTCTCTCGATCCTCTCGAATTGATCTCGGCCTTAAGTGGAATGATTGTTCTTGGTTACTAAATAAAAGGTTTGGTTTTCTAATCTACTAAATGTTAAAATGTATTAAAATGAAAATTTAAATCAAAAACAATTAATTTAATGGCAACTAACAAGACTGGAATTAAAATTAAAATTAAAATTAAAATAAAATAAAATAAAGAAATAGTAAAGAAATAGTAAAGAAACAGAAATAGTAAAGAAACAGTAATACAGTAAACCTCAGAAATGCTTAAAAGAAACTTGATTCGGAAGTAAAGCCTTGATTCGGAACTTTCATGCGGAAGTTAATCCGGAACTTGGTTCGGAAGTTTGGCTCGGAAGTTGGGGCGGAACCTTCATGCGGAACTATATTCGGAAGATTGGTGCATTCGGAAGTTTTACTTCATCCGGAACATTTAGACTCATTCGGAACTTTTTAAGAAACAACTCATTCGGAACTTTTCAAAAAGAAATTCATTCGGAAGATTTAAAAGAAAGTTTATTCGGAACTTTTCAAAAAGACATTCATTCGGAACTTTACACTCATTCGGAACTTTCAATTCGTTCGGAACTTTCTATTCATCCGGAACTTTCTATTCATCCGGAACTTCAGTTCGTTCGGAACTTTCTATTCATCCGGAACTACAGTTCGTTCGGAAGTTTTGATTCACTCGGAACTTTTTAAACAAAGATTCATTCGGAACTTTTGGTGTTCATCCGGAACTTTTGGTGTTCATCCGGAACCTGGGAACACAATAAACAGTCGTTTTACCCGAAGAACAAGGAAACCAATTTTGATCCAAAAATCACCAAGTTTTTCACCAAAAACTTAAATAAACTAATCACTAAGCATCTACTAACAATAAACTACAAATCTTATCAACAAAAACACAAATCCCAACAACTTTTAAAGATCAAATCAATAAAAATAAGAACTTGAAAACTTGAATAAAAAGATGATGATGAACAAGATGAAATGGAAAGATTAACAAGAACTTGTATTGAATGATTGATGTTTTAACAATAACAAAACAAGGATTAAAATTACAAGATAAAAAACAAAGATCAAGATCACCAAACACCCTAGTGGTGTTGGTGATGCTACGAACAAGAAGGAGAAAAAAGTGGGGAAGAAAAAACTCAAAACAAACTGGCTAAAATGTGTGAGGGTGGACTATTTATAGGCTTTTCTTTTGGTTGGTGAGTGGGCTTTCTCCCGTTCTTCTTGTCTTCTCGTCTTTTCAGAAAAGTTGACGTTTTCGATTCTGATTCGGGATTTATCGTCGATTAAATTCAACTCGTCTTTTAATTTCTTCGTTTAATAGACTTGAGTTTCTTCGACTTACATAAATCTTCCATCTTTGGTCCTTTTCTTTGATAAATCTTCGAATAGGCCCAGTGACTTCAAATCTTTGGCATCTCTTGGACAATAGACTTCATCTTGAGTCTTTTTCTTCGATAAATCCCGTGCAATCCCATGTTTTCTCCAATATCCATCCGGTTGGCTCTGAAAACACAATAAACACAAAAACCACGCATAATTCCAAACAAATGATATTAAATACGTGTTTTGGTCTTGTTTTAGCCAGAATTAAGTGGTAAAAGGATGGGTGTTTACACACCTATCAGCTGCCCTCTTTTCCCACTGTTTTCAAAACCAGACGCCCCCTTGGTGGTTTTTAGGGCTGTGGATAAAAACCAAACCAACCACGCACCCACTTTGGGTCGCGGCTGATCTCAACAATCAACACCGAGCCCTATTGGTCTCGGTTTCGTGAATCCAAAACAAAACCCGACCCTTTTAGATTAATTCCATGATTATCTTTTAATTAACATTACATTTCTTTTAATTAACATATGAGATATCGTGATTAAATGAAAGACAAGAAGAAAAGGGTTTACCTTTAAACGTGATTAGATAAGGATCACAACACACAACCGAATCAACAATGGAATCAAAACCTTTTTTCTCTTTGTTGTTTGTTCTAGCCGGCGGCACCCCAAGCAAACCCTCAACCCTAATTTTTTTTTCTTTTCTTTTGTTAAATGAAATGAAAGTGTGAAACTTGTTTCCTGTGATAATTTTTAAGACGGGCTGGGCTCAAGGCCCATTCTTTCTTTTGTTTTCTTAAAAACCGCGGCCCACGAACACAACTATACATTTCATTTGATTCACGTTTTAAAATTTTAGACGTTCGTGTTCGTGTTTTAAATTCTCGTTCTGAAATGTATTATTCATTTTTCTGAATTATAATGCTTACGTAATACCTGAATTAATTATTTTTCTGAATATTTAATTACGTCACATTTTAAATAAAACTGAGATGTGTATAATTAATGTTCTTGGATTTTAAATGCGGGTTTTACAACTCTTCCCCTCTAAAATAATTTGTCCTCGAATTAAGGATGCAATAATGCTGTAGTTTTACAATTCTCCATCTCTAAAAGGATAATTTGTCCTCGAATTAAAGGTAACTTAAGCTGGTGAAGTTATAAAAGCTGAAAGGACACATAGGCTGAAAGAACATGAAAGCTGAAAAGACATATAAGCTGAAGGACATACCCGAATCATAAATGGAAGTGAGGATAAGAAGTCCGTATAGACTCCTCCGTTTCCCAAGTGTCCTCCCGCACGGAATGGTTCCTCCATAGGATCTTGACGAAAGGAATTGTCTTCCTTCTCATAACCCGATCCTGACGATCTAACACTGCTTCGGGTTCTTTAACATAGGACAAATTCTCTCGAATTTGATCGAGCGTATAATTAACTTTGTGAAGCTCATAATAGTTGTATCCTTTGAGTAATGATACATGGAGCACGTTATGACATGTGAAATCCGAGGCGGTAACACCAATCGATTTGATACTTCAGCGACACGTTCGAGGATTTCGAACGGTCCAATGTAGCGAGGCCTGAGCTTGCCCTTGAGGCGAAAACGTCTGACCCCGCTTGTTGGTGATACTTTGAGGAACACACAATCCCCAGTCTGAAATGCTAGATCTCTGCGATGCTTGTCGGCATAACTCTTCTGACGAGTACGCGCTTCTTCCAATTTTGCCCTGGCAATGGCGACCTTTTCATTGGTCAACTCTAAAAGTTCTGGTCCCTCAATAAAACGTTCTCCAACTTGATCCCAACAGATCCGAGCATGACATTTTCTGCCGTATAACATCTCAAAAGGATCACACTTGATACTAGCATGCCAACTGTTGTTGTAGGCAAACTCAACCAAGCAGATATAATCATCCTAATAACCTGTCCATTCTAATGCATAGGCGCGTAGCATGTCCTCCAAGGTCTGGATGGTACGCTCTGACTGACCGTCCGTTTACGGATGAAAGGCTGTGCTGAGCTTGAGCTTGGTTCCCCAAGCTTTATGCGGACCTCCCCAGAAATGTGAAGTGAATCGTGGATCCCTGTCTGATATGATATCTGTAGGTGTACCGTGTAATCGTACGATCTCCTTCGTAAATATATCTGCTAATTTACTGACTGGAAAATCCTTACGGATAAGGAGGAAGTGTGCTGACTTGGTCAAACGGTCGACAACGACCCAGATTGCATCATGTTTCCTCTGAGTTTGCGGTAACCCGGTGATAAAATCCATAGATATCTTGTCCCATTTCCACGTTGGAATATCTAATGGCTGAAGTAGGCCACTAGTACGCTGATGCTCTATCTTAACCTGCTGGTAGGTTAGACATTTGGAAACAAAAGTGGCGACATCCTGCTTCATGCCGCTCCACCAGAAATGCTGCTTAAGATCGTGGTACATCTTGGTAGAACCTGGATGGATAGAAAACGGAGAGATGTGAGCCTCAGTTAATAAGGCTTCCCTTAGAGTAGGGTATTCTGGAACACATAGTTTGGTACCCTGCCATACGATACCATCATCATCGATACGAAATTCAGTCTGCTGGTCAATATTCTAAACAATCGCCTAGATTTCACCATCATCCTTCTGTGCAGCTTTAATCCGAGAGAGTAAATCTGGTTCCACTCTCAAATTAGCCCAGTAACCTGTCTGTTCGTGTAAAAAGCTCAATATCATACCGCTCTAAGTCCTGTATGATCTCCTCCTTAACTTTGATGCCATTAATCATCCCTGACTTTCTGCCGAGGACATCTACCACCATATTCGCTTTACCTGGGTGATATTGAATGTTAGTGTCATAGTCTTTCAGCAGCTCCAACCAACGCCTCTGCCTCATGTTCAGCTCCCGCTGTGTGAAAATATACTTGAGACTCTTGTGATCGGTGAAGATATCACATGACTCGCCATACAGATAATGTCTCCAGATTTTGAAAGCGAAGACGACTGCTGCAAGCTCCAGATCATGCGTGGGATAATTTTCCTCATACGGATTTAGCTGTCGTGAAGCATAGGCAATGAATTTCCCATGCTGCATAAGTACACATCCTAAACCTTTCCCTAAAGCGTCACTGTATATCTGATATCCACCTATGCTAGATGGGAGAGTAAGGATCAGTGCTAAAACTAAACGCTGTTTGAGTTCCTCAAAACTTTTTCTTTATCCCCAGTCCATATAAACTTCTCCCCTTTGCGCATAAGTTTGGTCAATGGTAATGCCAAACATGAGAAGTTCTCTACAATGCTGCGGTAATATCCTGCTAACCCAAGAAAACTGCGTACTTCTGTGGTAGATGCCGGTCTCGGCTATTTAGTTATTTCCTCAACCTTTGCATGATCCATGGCGATCCCCTCTTGAGAAACAATATGGCTTAGAAACGCCACCTTACTCAGCCAGGACTCAAACTTAGAAAACTTAGCATAAAGCTTCTCCTGTCGGAGAATCTGTAAAACTGTACGAAGATGATCCTCATGCTCTTCTTTAGACTTAGAGAATATAAGTATATCATCGATGAATACAGTCACAAATTTGTCTAAGAACTCGTGGAAGATTCGATTAATCAAGTCCATGAATATTGATGGCGCATTCCTGAGGCCGAATGGCATGACAACGAACTCGTAGTGACCATACCTCGTGCGAAAAGCAGTCTTGGATATATCCTGCTCCTTTACACGTAGCTGATGATAACCTGACTGTAGGTTGATTTTGTAGAAGTGCTTGGCACCCTAAAGCTGATCGAATAAATCATCGATACGAGGAAGTGGATAACGGTTACGAATTGTGAGCTTATTCAGTTCGCGGTAGTCAATACACAGCCGCATACTACCATCCTTCTTCTTGACAAACAATACTGGCGCGCCCCATGGTGACACACTCGGACGGATGAAACCTCTTTCCTAAAGTTCCTGTAGCTGATACTTTAGTTCCTTAAGCTCAATGGGAGCCATACGGTAAGGAGCTTTGGATACTGGTTCTGCTCCTGGGATAAGATCGATACTAAACTCTACCTTTCGAATGGGAGGTATGCTTGGATATTCTTCTGAGAAGACATCAGGAAACTCTGGCACAATTGGCTGATCATGGAGTGAAGGTGTCTCAAAAGTAGTATCATGAACGATAGCTAAGAAACCATCACAACCATGGTAGAATAGAACACGGGTCTGTAAAGTTGAGATAATCTAAACATGTTTTCCTGGCAGAAAACCACGGTGAACGTACTCTGGAGTCTGAATATTACCGAAGATGACCCGATATGCATGACAGTCTATAGTAGCACAATGTGCTGACAACCAATCCATACCCAGAATTATATCAAACTCACACATGTCTAGAGGAATGGCACTAACTGGGCGGATTTTATCGCAAACTCTAGAGGAAGATCCCTGTACACCTTAGTAATGCGTATAGAGTCTTGCATGGGCGTAGATATACTTAGCACACTATCAAGTGGTGTAGGGGTCATGTCTATACTAGCAGCAAATGAAGTAGATATAACTGAACGTGTAACGCCTGTATAAAAAAGAACGCATGCAGCCTGTCCGTTTATAAACAAAATACCAGTGATGGTACATGTGGTCTTGTTTGCCTGCTCCCTGGTTGTGGTATAAACATGACCTGTGGTTGGTGGTAGTGGTGGTGGTGGTGGTAAAATCTGAGGAGTATGGCCTGAGGTACCGGCAGTATCTCCCTTCTTATAATCTCTCATCACGTGACCCGGCTGACCACACTTGAAACAGCCACTAGAACCACGGCGACACTGTCCGGGGTGTTTCTTCCCACATGTGGTACATGTGGGATTAGTATACCTCGTAGGAGCTACTCTGGTGTGCTGCGAACCTGATTACAAAAATGTACAAGTGTTACAATCATGGTGACATAACATGGATAAGGCTGATAAGTTGTGAATTTTATTACCAGAATTTGTTGGTCTGGCAGACTGCTGACCCCTGTGATTTTGGTCACGTCCCTGCCCAACATCTATGTTGACATGCTGAAAGTTAGAATTTGTGTCACACATCAGTTTGTATTGCAAAGTTTAAAGAAGCACATGTGGTTTACAGAATAGTAGGAGTCATCGCGGTAGTTGTCACCACCGCCTCTCGTTTCTGATCTGTTACGGTCATAAGACTGACCGTGATTCCTGTAGCCCTGCTACTGATTAGTTGACTGGGATCGGTCTCCTCCTTTCTGTATGAAAGATAATAATTGTATAGTGTATGTTATATATTGTAAGGTACGTACAAGAGTTAAATTGTTTATGTCTGATAAATAGAATATACCTCTTCTAAGGTCGCTCTACGTTCTCGAGCTCATCCCTTTCGTACAGCATCTATAAATTACGGGCCGCATCAGATACCTACGATACGTTGGTGTACGTGGCACTAAGTAGTCTATCTGCAGTCCAGGAGTGAAGAGCCCAGCGAAAGTGTATCGCCTGCTCCTTCGCAGTACATGCAACCGCTCCCAAGAATCCAGCTAACCTGAGATAACGCTGCATAAACTCCATACTGTTCTCTCTAATCCTTTGACGAATGGAGTGAAACTCTCTCTTCAGTATTGCCTGCTCAGCATGAGGGAAGAATTGATCATAAAATAGTGCCTTGAACTGTGTCCAAGTCAATGTGAGCACCTAATCATCTACTCCATTCATCAGCTTATATGCCCTCCACCAAGATAGGGCGTCACCCTCTAACTTGTAAATAGCTAGCCTGACCTTGAAGGCATCCCCGCAATCCATAGCCTCAAAGATTTTCTCCATATGAGAAATCCAGTTTATAACGTCCGCTAGAATTACTGTTTGCTCAAAAGACCGAGGTTTTTGTTTGTTGAACCTTTCTAGCCAGGTAGCTAGAGTAACAGGTAGAGGGTTGGGAGGATTATTCTGATTCTAAGGTCCATTTTGGAACTCAGCCCAAATCTCATCCCGAATCTGTGGTAGCATGGCTTGCACAGCTGCTTGAACAGCTGCAGCAATATCAACAGCTGTAGCAATATTCTGATTATTGCGTCTGGATAGCATCTAAAAGTTTAAAGAGGATAAGATGATTAACTTGTTAGAAACATGGAATAAGAACTCTGAAATATGCATGAGGTAGTTCATGAAGGCATAGCCAACGAAATTTGACATGAATACTGGTGAACGCCTATGGGTCGGTTCACAAAATAACATTCGACTGAAAACATGAATCTGGCATGAGTAAGGGTGAACGCCTATGGGACGGTTTACCAAAACGAAAAATTCCCAGAAAAGCACATGCAACTAAATATGGCCAGTCCTGTACCAACCCTTTACTTAGCCAAAATTAGGAAAACTGACTGATGAAATTCATGAGAAACATGAAAGATAACAATGCCAAAATATAGGAAGTTCGTGGTGACTACCCACTAGTCACATGTCAGTTTTAGAGCCTACAGGTCGAAACCAGGCTCTGATACCATAATTGTAACACGCCACTTGGATAAGTGGACCGTTACGTGTACTTATGGCGTGTCATCAAAGCATACAAGGTAAGTGTCTTCAAAACATTAACTGACCATAAAGAAAATACTAGAATCAAACATCGGTAGTCCAAACATAAGCTCGTACATAAATAATTAAGTACTGAAAGGTTGGACTAAACAATGTCCAAACAAGCAAAGTAATGTATGAAGTGCATAAAGTAAAGAAGTATGGATAGCTTCCATCCAATTGCACATACTCTCTCAGAATCCTAAGAGCGTCCCTGTGTACCTGCCGTTTGGAACATGAAAGGAAAACTACAGCTGAGCATAACGCCAAGTGAACGGATATAAAGCATGATATGAAATACTGGAATGAAACAGATAACAAATACTGAAACTGTAAGACTGATATGTAAAGTGCAGCAGAAAACTGTATATGTTCTGAAAAGTCTGGTTTATAATTAGTAAAGCTGAACTATCATCCGTTAAATCTGAAAACATGCATTTACTGTATTTTAAGTGCCAAGATCTTATATAGGTCATGTGTTGTAACAACGTATGCATGAATACATAGAGGGGTGACCTCGTCATGCTGTAGAGGGGTGACCTCTAACTTATAAGCTGGGTGGAGGGATCAACTCCAATGTGAAGGATGTAGAGCACACACCACATTCACCTAATAAGCTGTAACTAATATCCCATGATGCACCCATAAGCCCCACTGACAATACTAATAAAATGGCCAGGCTGAAATAAAAGGGATGTTGGAAACTCACTTTATGTGACGACATTTAAGAATTCCCATTAGTTATCATAGTCACACACATTTAGACTAGACTAGGTTCGTTGTATAGTTTATGTAGTGTGTGTGACTATATATACCCCTCCTTTACTTCCAAGGAGGGGTGTTGCTTGTGTCACTTTTCTAGTTTTAATACATTTTCTATTCTTCACACACAACCTCTCTTCTCTCTCTCTTTCAACAATGGCTTCCACCACCATATTCCACCATGTTAGACCACCGGATCACATATAGCAAATCCACAATTGGCATCAGAGCTTCGGTTCCATCCTTGGATCGTGTTCGTGTATTCGATTTGGTGGTCTAATTTTTTCGTGTCTCGTTTTATCAATTTTTTTTGGTCCAATCTGTCATAACTTTTTGTCACGTCGTCTTACTCTTTGTCCAATCAGTCCAAACAGTCATGATGTTTTGTGGTATCCATTTATTAATTAATATTCATTCTCGGTTTCATCATTTCTTGGTCAATCTTTCACACGATTTTTTGTTCATTACATCTAACAAACCTATTTTCATTGGGAAAAGGACAAAAGTTTTCAGATCCACCATTTTCGGTTCTTCAAAACCCTTTTCCGATTGGGTTTCCGACAGCTTTTCCGATGGGGATTCAGATGGGGACTCCACTTATGTTTATTCCGATGATTATTCGGATGGTCATTCCGATGATCATTCGGATAGCCATTCCGATGGGATGTTTCTTTGATTCCGATGGTTACTTAATCATTCCGATGAGACCATATTAACAAAAACATTCCGATGGTGACCACAAAAACATTCCGATGGGATTTATATAAACATTCCGATGGACTGTTTATAAAACTTGTGAACCAAAAATTTGACCGAGACAAATCCATCCTGCCTTATCACTCAAAACCATCTCAACCAACTCAACTCGGTAATTATCGAGTTGACTCAGTTACCTCACTGAGTCGACTCAACCTCCCACCTTTTAACTCCCAATCAACACCATAACTAAACCTACACCCATCGACACCTAACCCATCTATAATCAAAACTAACTCGAATCAATTAAACTAAATTTAATCTCAGATTCCTCAAACTTTGTAAGATCTTTTAGATCTTGTAAGTTCGAGAAAACCCATCATAGATCGAATTATGTTTGGTTTCTCCCATATTTTTAATATTCGAAATCACGCCATGATTTATAACATGATTGTTATAATCCATTTGTTTGATTTCGGTACGAACTCAAAACGAAAACCATGTTTACTTTTCGATTTTTATGAAGATAATCAACATGCAATCTTTCTTAACCCTACCTGTGACCTTTATTAACAAAGGTCTCGAAGTATTGTTCTTGAATCAATTCAAGCTCGAGGACTTCTGTGGTTTTATGAGGTTTTGAAGATTTAGATGATGATTAATGGAGTTGAGATTTAGGGATTTGGTTTGATAGATTGATTTTGTATGAGATTAAAGATAATGATGGGGGACGGAGGTTTCGATGGTGGGTGATGAGATGAAGGGGAGTAGTGAGAGGATTTTGGGGGATGGAGTTTTTTAGCTTTCTGTTGGGAGAAGTTTGGTGAGGGACGGAGGTTACAAGAAAAATTGTGGGCGGAGTAAGTAATGTGAGGATTAGGGTTTGCTGTGTGAGATATTTTAGGATTGTGAAGTGTTATAAACCAATTGATGGACCGGGTATTGCATCTAAACATGGGCCTGTTTATCCGATTTTCACTTGCAAATAGTTTCACAATGTCAATGGGCTGCAAATGATGGGCCGAAAGTTTGTTGACATTGGCTAGTTCAATGTTGGGCCGTGTAACTTTACTTATATACACACAATTTTTTTTAACAAATTTTTTTTAAATAAATTTTGTGTGTATTAAGTTATACTTCGGTTGTCATCGGGTCGAGACAAAAAGTGACGTGACAAAGTAACGTGACGAGACAAATGTGACGAAGATTTATTTTGACGAGACCAAGAAAAAATGGGCGATTTTTTAGTGACTACAGATTTTTCTGGATCGGGTATTAATTATGGGAAGTTGAAGACGGATTTTTCGAAGGCGTGAACTTATTTTATCTTTCACAGATAACTTGCTCGTGCTTAATCTTAGAATGACGACTTGGTTATCTGGTTTCCGGGTTTGGGGTGGTTGGTTGATGACTCGGATAACTATCACTTAAAGGGGTTACATTGTTGTACTCAGTGTCACGCGCTTAGTCGACGTGGATAATTTCAAGAGGTGTTGTGCTTATAGACTTCTTCAGTGATGCATTGAGTACTTAGAGATTTCTCCACCGTTCTTCATTCAACAATTGTGCAAGCTTAAGTCACAAGATCGAAGGATTTTTATTCAGCTTCATGTTTGATGTATCTGTTTCATTCAATCAGTGGTCACTTCAAATTGCTTTCACGTGGGTTGGTAAAGGTGGCCATGGAGAGTTTATGAGAAGAGATTTTTGATCAACAGCTGATTCTCACAAAATATATAATTCAGCTTATTTATTATTCTCACGATATTTCAGGTTCATGTGCATACGATTTGTTGATGGTTCCGAGTTTCAAAACCATCAAGGGGGAAGAAGAAGACACATTGAACGCACAACGAGTACACGTGATGAACTTCATACCTTCTTTTGATTTGAAGACATTCCGGGATGACATTTGTCATAGCCACAGAGAAAATCAGTGTTTTAACTCGTGGTGTTATCAATCTCTAAACGGTACACTACTGATTCGAGGTTTAATTGTTTGATTGTTGCAATTAAACATCATCATTATCCTATATGCATTCCCGGGACTTAATTGACTCTGGTGCATCTCCGGAAGAAGATATGTGCATTTCCGGGACTTAATTGACTCTAGTGTTACGATGTCAACTTCATGAATGGGATAAAGTGTCCACTTCAGTATTTGAGCTTCATAATGGGGATTGATTTACTTTCTTCAACTATGTGGGGGAAGAAATGTCTTGATTCTTTCTGGTATGCATAACTTGAACTCTCAGAGGGAAGAAAAATTCAGAAGAATTATTCAAGCGTGAGAAGAGAAGTTGTTGATCTACTTGGTGTACCCCTTATTTTCAATCCCTCTTAGCAATGTTATCATGTTATATGATGGGATTTTCTTGTTAGATTCCGCTGTGCGCTTAATCATTCTAAGCTTTATTGAAAGCTTTGAAGTTGCTTACAAGGATTGTCGATTTAGGAGGAAGCTATTTAAAAGCTTCTACATCAAGTTTATGTGGCATGAATTCGGGGGAAGCTAATTCAGAAGCTTCTCCTTAACCAGAAGTGTATGGGTTACTTAGCTCGTGCCGTTACAGTATTTCTTCTACAAGTTACTTTAAAGATGAGTCGTTTTGAAGACGAAGGCCTCAGAAGACTTCATCAGCATTGGACGCTTCATGAAAGCTCTTGTTCTTAATCATTATGTACTTGTTAGGAAGAATATTGTAAGGAATTCTACACGTCGTCCCATGGGGGAAGATTGTTGGAAACTCACTTTATGTGACGACATTTAAGAATTCTCATTAGTTATCATAGTCACACACATTTAGACTAGACTAGGTTCGTTGTATAGTTTATGTAGTGTGTGTGACTATATATACCCCTCCTTTGCTTCCAAGGAGGTGTGTTGCTTGTGTCACTTTTCTAGTTTTAATACATTTTCTATTCTTCACACACAACCTCTCTTCTCTCTCTCTTTCAACAATGGCTTCCACCACCATATTCCACCATGTTAGACCACCGGATCACATATAGCAAATCCACAATTCGGAATAATTCCCACTTTTCTCGGACAAAACTCAACCAATTCGTGATTTTAAGCCAAAAAATGATCAAAACACCTAAATTTTTTGTGTTTTTAGCCAAAGTAACTATACCAAATCCCTACCACAACTATGTAGAAGATTTGTAATCAGAATAGGGTTTAGGGATTCCGATTTTGGGTACATTCCGATCAGATATTCCGATTAGGTATTCCGATTAGGTATTCCGATTAGGTATTCCGATTAGGTATTCCGATTAGGTATTCCGATTAGGTATTCCGATTAGGTATTCCGATTTGTGCATTCCTATAAGGACATTCCGATCAGGGTATTCCGATCAGCATTCAGATAATCACATTCCGATCAGCATTCAGATAATCACATTCCGATCAATATTCCTATAAAGTATTCCGATAGGACATTCCGATCAGCATTCAGATCACTATTCCGATCAACATTCCGATAATCACAAATTTTTCCATTGATCGATCAACGTTTGTAAATCTTAACTTATTGAAATGGAGTACACATCTCTTACGGATAAGTCCATCCTCTCGGGTACGGATAATCGTCCACCAATGTTGGTGAAGACTATGTATGAGGAATGGGCTTCCCGAATGGAACTTTATATGTTGAACAAGGAGAATGGACATCTCATTCGGGCATCGGTGCTCAATGGACCATTAGATTATGGTACAGTGATGGAAGGTACAACTACTCGTCCTCGCACAACGGGTGAATTGACTGGAGATATGAAGATTCAAGACAAATGTGATAAGTATGCTACAAACATCATTCTCCAAGCCCTTCCCAGATGTCTACAAACTCGTCAGCAAACATAAAGTTGCCAAAGAGTTATGGGATAGAATTCATGTTCTCATGCAAGGAACCTCGTTAACTAAACAAGAACGAGAGTGTAAGCTTTATGATACTTTTGATAAGTTTGCCTATGTGCCAGGGAGACTCTCAATGACTACTATCTGAGATTTACCCTATTGTTGAATGAGCTCAATATCTATGGCATGACAATTCCTACCTTTCAATTAACACCAAGTATTTGAACACTCTTCCTTCAGAATGGAAAAAATACGTGACGGATGTTAAATTGGCTAAGGACTTGCATAACACCAATGTGGATCAACTTCAAGCTTTTCTTCAACAACATGAATGCCATGTGATCGAGGCTCGGTTGTCTACACCTCAAGTTCATGATCCACTTGCAATGTATGCTTCTCAACAAAACATGGCTTATACTTATCAACAACCATCATACTTGCAGCAACCACCACCACACACCTATGAGCAACCATCTTATCAACCACCAATGATGCCACAACAAGCATTTCAACAAGGTGTTCATCAACAATCTTTTCTGCAGCAACCACCATATCAGACATCACCATCACAAGCCAACACTTCTCCAATGGGCTATACTCCTCAGCAAGGATATTTTCCAATAGAAGCACAACCAGCACAAGCTTTCTACTCTAATGAACTTCCACCAATCCAAGCACCGGTCTTTACTCCAAATGATACGCCAGCTGATGTTCTAAACCATCTCACAGCCTACTTGTCAAAACTTGTTGCAACTAGAGGATTTCCACCAACAAACAATCAGCTACGCACCTCATCAAATCCTTGACAACAAGCCACTGTTCAAGATGTTCAAGTGACGGTGCAACCAATTCAGGGAAGGAAAAATTCATATGGACCTCCTATAAGGACTGGGAACAATCAAGCTGTGAATTCTCAAGATAGTGGAAATGGGAGTCTTATTGGTCATAAGAAGGTTGTGACTTGCTACAATTGCCGAGAACAAGGTCATATGGCTAGGGAATGCACTCAGCCGAAAAGGAGGAGGGATGATGCATGGTTTCGTGAGAAGATGTATTTGGTTGATGCTTAGTGTAAGGGGAAGATTTTGGATTCAGAGGAGTTAGCATTTCTTGCAGACCCAGGGGCAGCAGATACGGAAGGCATTGCCGTCGTTTCTACTTCTAATACAGCTTATCAAGCAGATGATCTTGACGCATATGATTCGGATTGTGATGACATTCACTCTGCCCAAGCTGCTCTCGTTGCTAATCTCTCTCACTACGGTTCTGATGTCGTCAGTGAGGTACCAACCACATCTACTAATATTGATGATAACCAACATCAAGTTGGGCATGAAAATGACAACCTCGAACAGCATTCGGGAACTAGTAACTCAAATGATGTGGTACCTAATCCTACACATTTGAGTGAACCTCAACCAAATGCTATGACGGGTATGGAATCTTATGCTCAACATGATTTGGTCATGGTGCCTAAACATATTATTGATCAAATGCATATGGCTCTCAGACAATCCGTAGATACGAATTCCACCCTAACTGCTGAGCTTGCGTTGCATAAAGAAAAGGTCAAAACTTTTGAAATGATCCCTCAAGCAGAGAAAATAACATGTTCTGAATTTTACCAATTTCGTTTTGAAAAGATTGAACACTTGAAAGAAATAGAATCATTAAAAGCTAATCTTTCCAATGAATTAAAAGAAAAAGAGTCGGTTGTCAATGATTTTCAGAAACTTAAAATGGATTTCAAAACTCTCGAGTCTAAAAAGGTTGAATCGGAAATTAATGCTACCAAACTTCTTAAATTTAAAGAACAACAGCTTTTAAAACAATACGCTTCCATAGAAAAGGTTTATCTTTTAACTAAATCATTTAAAGAACTCGAACTTAAGCGTCTTCACGATTTACCACCTAATCTAGGTTATGCAAAACAAGCTCAGGAACATATTCTCGGTCTTTATGATATGACCATAATTGGCAAATCGAAAGAAGCACCTTTTGTTCGTAGTACTAAGGAGACACAGTCACTTGCGGATGAAACTCATTCTAAAATGATTTCAAAATTCCATACAATCGATTATGATAAACATAACAAAGATCAATTTTCGAAAAAGACACGCATTCGCTTACAAAAGGAATTAGCTGAATTAACAGTTCTTGTGCCCCAAAGTTTGTCAAATGAAAACCTTCCTAGTACGTCTCCTACACTTGTCAAAAAGGATTTAACGAAGTTAATTCCACCGGTAAGTAAGGCGTCCGTTAACTTAAATGCGGTTCACCAACACTTAGCCGTTTTTGACAAGGTCATTTTGGAACGTACGACGGCCACGGCCATAACGGAAGGTGAATGGAACTTTGAGCACACTAGAGCTGCGTTTCGAGATGAAATTGTTCCGTTTGTAGACAATGTTAAAGCTTGTCTTAGTAATCTTGATCAAGATTTGTTTTCGGAAATAGAAGAAGTTAGACGTGTTTTCAATAAAATGGAAGATGCTTATGAAAACAGTTTACTTGAAATAGAACGGGTTTCACGCCAAAATGATCTGCTTCTGAAGCAAGTGATGTCTCATGATCTAGTTTCCGTCTGTGTGAATAAAAGTGTTGATAATGATTCTATTGTGCATAATGTTGAATCTGCGGATAATGTGGTAGATAGTACTTGTCACGAATCTGACGCTGAATTTTTAAAGCTTCAAGATTCATATTCTTCGCTTTCAAAACCTTTTGATGAGATTCAAACACATTGTATTTCGCTTGAATGCAAGCAACAATTTATTCAAGAAATCTTTGAAAGGTAATTCGAAGGTGTTAATATCGATGATGCAAACTTTGAAAAGAAATTTCAATTGAATTTACAATCAAAACAGCGTCGGCCAAGTGACAAAGTTGCTACATCTCTGCCGATAGAATAGAGAAATCTAAGGACCTTAACTGTGTGAACGTACTTGAGGCGTCTGAGAATTATAAACTGGATCTAGATAATCGAGTTTCCAAGATTTTGTCCAAAGTTGATAACTTAAAACAGAAAAATACACGACTTTTCGATTCAGTAAAGCCCGCATGTGTTGATAACACTGCACAGAATCAATCATTGATTGAACAATTGAATCGAAATTCGGTGGAAATATCTGATTTGAGGGAACAAATTTGTGATAAGAATCTGGTCTTGGCTAAGTTAAAGGAAACACTTCGTACTCTAAAAGGTAAGAATGTTGTGGATAACGCAGCCACTGTCTCAGTATCGTCCTCTAGTGCAATCAAAAGGAACCTTATAGCCGTCACACCACTTAATAAGGGCCCTAGGACTAAACCATCTCAAACTTTGGTCACTAAAGATAAGGCGGAATCAAAACCAGCTTCTAATATTCCCGTGTTGCCTTCTACAGGAGTAAGCACCACTACTAAGGCTCCAAGATCTCAGTTTAAGAGAAACAAGAAGAATGATAGGATCTTACCCCCATCTAGTAGTCAAGTGAAGAAGAAAGTAGAAGCCCATCCTAGGAATTTTATTTCTGTTTTGAATAAAAAGAATCATGTAGCTAAACCTAAAGGCTTTGCGGTTGTGCAGCGTTCTAAGCCTACTATGAATTCTAATTTAAAATGTTGGAATTGCAATGAATGTATGTTTTCTAGTCGTCATGATTCTTGCCTTATTGACCATGTGAATGAGATGTATGCCCGGAAAAATGGATTAGAATGGAAACCGACTGGGAAAGTGTTAACCCACGTTGGCTGGATGTGGCGCCCCACTGGTAGAACTTTCACTATAGTAGGAAATACGTGCCCTTTAACTAGGATCACTCCCACTAAAGCGAAGAAAGTGTACCCTTTAACTAGGAGTACCAAGACTACCAAAACACAAGCGTGCCCTTTAACTAGGATCACTCCCACTGAAGTGAAGAAAGCGTGCCCTTTAACTAGGAGTACCAAGGCTACCAAAACACAAGCGTGTCCTTTAACTAGGAACACCAACACTACCGTAGGAACTAAGTGCCCTTTAAATAGGTCTACTCCCACTGTAGTGCTCGCGAATAATCCAAAACCTAAGAAAGTTGGAACAGTAAAACCTGTTAGTGCTAAAACTCACATTAGAAAACGCAGGAAATCTAAGGGTCACAAAAATGTTAGAAATTCTGATAATATTTTATTTGTATCTGCTAACACTCTGGAACCAATAGTTTCCAATGCATTGTCTACCGTTGTTGTTGAAAACAGGTGGTCCAAATTGTTCTCTGGTATTTGGACTCTGGTTGTTCCAAGCATATGACCGGAGATCGCTCTCAGCTCAGAAATTTCGTCAACAAGTTTCTTGGTACGGTTAGATTTGGAAATGATCATATTGCAAAGATAATGGGTTATGGTGAATATCATATTGGGAATGTTATAATTTCAAGAGTGTATTACGTGGAAGGTCTTGGTCACAACTTATTTTCTGTGGGACAATTTTGTGATGCAAACCTAGAAGTTGCTTTTCGAGAGCATACCTGCTTCATTCGTAATTTGAAGGGGTTGATTTATTGAAAGGTACTCGAGGGAATAATCTGTATACTTTGTCTCTACAAGACATGATGGCCGCTTCTCCCGTATCTCTTCTCTCCAAAGCATCGAAGACTAAGTCATGGTTATGGCATCGACGGTTATCTCATCTTAACTTTGACACTATTAATCATTTGGCGAAAAACGAACTTGTTCGTGGTCTTCCTAAACTTTCATTTCACAAGGATCATTTGTGTTCCGCGTGTACAATGGGGAAAAGCACTAAGAAGTCTTACAAACCCAAGACTGAAGACACCAACCAAGAGAAACTTTATCTGTTGCATATGGATCTTTGTGGGCCAATGCGTGTTGAAAGTCTTAGTGGTAAAAAGTACATCCTCGTCATTGTCGATGATTACTCTCGGTTTACATGGGTGAAATTTCTTAAAGCAAAAAATGAGGCACCTAAATTCATCATCGGATTTCTCAAGATGATTCAAGTGCGTCTCAACACTACTGTCTGACGCATTCGTACAGATAATGGAACCGAATTTGTGAATCAAATCTTGCGTGATTATTATGAAGAAGTTGGCATATCTCATGAAACATCAGTGGCACGCACTCCACAACAAAACGGTGTCGTTGAAAGGCGAAATCCGCACACTTATGGAAGCTGCTCGAACGATGTTAATTTACGCAAAGGCTCCATTGTTTTTATGGGCAGAAGCAGTATCTACAGCAGTGTACACCCAAAACCGGTCACTAATTCGTAAACGCCATGGTAAAACACCTTATGAGATTCTCCATGGAAAAGTACCAGATTTATCATATCTTCATGTATTTGGTTCTCTTTGCTATCCAAATAATGATGGTGACAATTTGGGAAAACTTCAACCAACGGCTGATATTGGTATTTTCATTGGTTATGCACCCGCAAAGAAGGCATACCGAATCTACAACCGTAACTCTCGTAAGATCCTCGAAACTATGAATGTTGATTTTGATGAGCTGACAGCAATGGCTTCTGATCAAAGCAGCTCTGAACCCGCACTTCATGAAATGGGACCCAGTAACATTAGCTCTGGTCTTGTCCCAAACAACCCCACTTCATCATCATTTACACCACCTACTATGAAGGAATGGGATACGTTGTTTCAACCGTTCTTTGATGAATTCTTTACTCCTCCAAGTATTGTTGCTCCAGAACCTGAGGTAATAGCTCCGGTAACCGAAGTTGTCGCTCCTGCAACCGAAGCACAATCAGATACGTCTGCAACTACAATTGGTCAAGATATACCATCAACGAGTAATTCTCAAGCAACACCCGCACCAACTACCCATGTCATGCCTATTGATGATGAAGAGGATGATGATGATCACGATTTGGAATTCGCTCAAATGCGTGAACTTCCATTCTTTGGTGTACCAATTCCCGACCCTAATCAAGCTGGGTCGTCCACCTCAGAGGAAGCTCCTTCTACAGTTTACTCCAATCCACGGATTCGTGAACATGACAGTAAGTGGACAAAGGATCATCCTATAGATTCTATTATTGGTGACCCTAATCGTCCGGTATCCACACGAAGTCAGTTACAAGAAAGTGCAATGTTTAGTCACTTTGATGCTTTTCTCACTGAAGTTGAACCTAAGACATGGCAAAAAGCTTTTACTCAATCATGTTGGATAGAAGCTATGCAAGAAGAACTTAACGAATTCATACGTCTTGACGTTTGGGAACTTGTCCCATGCCCGGATCAAGTGCAGTTAGTCACTTTGAAATGGGTTTACAAGGTGAAACTCGACGAGTTAGGCGGAATATTGAAGAACAAAGCTCGACTAGTAGCTCGTGGATACAAGCAATTATTGGGCATCGACTTTATGGAATCCTTTGCACCTGTTGCCCGTTTGGAAGCAATTTGACTATTCCTCACTTATGCAGCCCATATGAATATGATCGTCTATCAGATGGATGTGAAGACGGCATTTCTTAATGGTGAACTCAAGGAAGAGGTCTATGTTCAACAACCGGATGGTTTTGTGAATCCTAATTATCCTAATCATGTGTACAAGCTTAAGAAGGCTCTCTCTGGGTTGAAGCAAGCTCCTCACGCATGGTATGATCTTTTGTCAGAATTCCTCATTACGCAAGGCTTCGCTAAAGGCAAGGTGGATCCCACACTGTTCATTCAGAAACGAGGTAAAGATATGATTATGGTACAAATATATTTTGATAATATTATATTTGTAGCCTCGACCCAAACCTTATCGGATGAGTTTGGGAAACTCATGTCTTCCAAGTTTAAGATGTCAATGATGGGCAAGGTATCATTCTTCTTAGGTCTTCAGATATCTCAGAGTCCCAGAGGCATCTTTATCAATCAATCCAAGTATGCCCTTGAATCGCTTAAGAAATATAAGATGGAATCTTGCGACCCCGTGGATACTCCAATGGTGGAACGAACTAAGATTGATGAAGATCCACATGGAGTTGCCGTTGATCTGACACTTTATCGTGGAATGATCGGTACTCTTCTGTATATCACAGCTAGTCGACCTGATCTTCAGTTTGCTATATGTATGTGTGCTCGGTATCAAACTCGGCCTACTGAGTTACACTTGGCTACTGTGAAACGGATCTTTCGATATCTTAAAGGAACCATTAATCGGGGACTTTGGTATTCGAAGGACTCTTCGATTGCCCTAATGGCATATGCAGATGCGGATCACGCGGGTTGTCAAGATACAAGGCGTAGCACGAGTGGAACTTTGCAACTACTAGGAGATCGACTAATCAGTTGGGCATCGAAAAGGCAGAAAAGTGCTGCAATTTCAAGTACGGAAGCAGAATACATAGCTATGTCCGGTTGCTGTGCTCAAATTCTTTGGATGAGATCGCAATTAACCGACTATGGTCTAGGTTTCAATAAGATTCCGATGTACTGTGACAACAAGAGTGCAATTGCCTTATGCTGCAACAACGTTCAATTCTCCCGGTCGAAGCATATTGACATTCGCTACCACTTCATCAAGGAGCAAGTGGAAAATGGAGTGATCGAGCTTTACTTTGTCCGATCTGAGTATCAATTGGCGGATATTTTCACGAAGGCTTTAGATCACGCTCGAATTGAATTTTTGGCCGACAAGCTGGGAATGAGAACCTTCTCGCCTGAGACTCTAAAGGAACTGGCAGATGAAGCGAAAGAATAGTGACGGTAAACTATTCTCCGTATCCTTGGTGATCATCTGTATATATTGTTTATATTTTTATCCACAAAAGCAAAATACAAAAATATAAAACCATATAAAAACCATAAAAATTGAAAAATTCATAAAAATCCAAAAACATTTTTACTTAAAAGGCATGTCTTTTGGTACGATAATATTTACGGCCTTAGAAATGTTGATTAATATTGACACGGCGCTATAAATAGAGTTCGTACAAAAGTTGTAAATATTTCATAAAACATGCCTAAATGGCTTGTAGTTATTTCTGACTGCAACCCGGTTTTCACATTAAAGTCAAGTATTTCTTATGAAAGCTTTGGCTAACAACGGGAATTAGTTTTCTCGGGCAAGGTTTACTTTAAAACCTTGTAAGGGATCAAGTTTACTTTATAACTTGGTCTAACACAAATATATGTACGTTTCAGTGCATTTATTTGTTAAAACAAGAGAAGTCTTGTTTTTATGAAGCTATCATCTCTACAACCATAGCTATCTACAATTGGTATCTACATCCTCGACGATGCGACTACTCAAACCACGACTACAGCTCTTTCAATAGAACACGGGTCAACAATTGAGGGGGAGAAATTGTCAAGCATTCAGAATCTTCGATGCCGAACGTGCCAAGTTCACAAGTTGGTGTCAAGACAACAATACCAATCGTACACGTGGTGACAAGAGATGACTTCAGACGTGACGAGGCGACCAACATATGCTGACAAGAACCATTTGATCTTATCATATGATGTTCTCATCTATCAGGTCCAACCTTGTCAATTCTTTTCTAATATGGTGAATATGTGATCATGTTACAAATCGGTATCATATCTCATACGTTTGATATCATGAAGATAAAATGGATTTGCATTTTTTTCCCAAAACCTTTGTTAAAACTTCATTAAATCAATTGATATTAAAAACATCGATTGGGTTAATATTTTTAATATGAGGGAGAAAATGTGATTTAATATGGGATATTATCACAAATGGTTTCACTTAATGTGCTGACTCATCCCGACATATGCGAAATGTTTTCGAATATCATGGCATATGTTAAGGGGGAGCAAAATGGATTTGCATATCAAAAATGGATTTCATGGTGATTTATACTTACCCAAAACCTATTTATTTCACGACGATGAAGATTGTGGTGACATAAGGATGGTAGGATAGGTTAAGTCCTATGATTCTTCCAGAACCGGAGGAATCTTCCCAAGGACATTCCATAGCTAGAAATAGTAGTCCTTAGGAAAGATGGAGAAAGATTGTGAACGTAGCTGAATGCCGACCAAGTACTTAAGTTTGCACTAGAATAATCACAACAAGGTGCTAGTTATGACGTATTGGTAAGCATTGAAGGGGTTGAAGAATGAAAAAGAATTGTAAAGATAAAGGGTGTAAAGAAAGAAGCCCTCCTTACAACTTTAGGCAGAAACCGGGTCAACACATATGCTATTGAGATCATTTTAATGATCTCAATATTGAAGACAGACATCATGGACCCAGTGATGCAATGCACAACCCATCCTAGCTAACTCAGATATCTCTCAAAAGATATTTGTTTTAATCACACGGAGACAACACGTTATCTATTGATTTATTCACTCCGAATAAATTGGTATTGAAAAGGTGGCACTCCTCTCCAGCCTCCGATCACTAAAATCAAAAATGCATGATCGAGTCTAGAGCCATTTGAGATCATCAAATATCTCATTAGGACACACTTTCATATTTCCTTGCTTCTTCACACACTGTTAAAAGTAAGAAAGATTTTAAGAGTCCTACGCAAAATCTTCATGATCTTGCCTGAACATCCGAGTAATACGAAAGTATTTACAATGAAGATGGAAATCCTTCTTGAGCGAATATCAAAAAACTCATGGTAGGTGACTTTTGCGATTCTTTATGAATCAAACTTGTGATAACTGGAAAGCAACAGTTGTTTAATTCTTAACTGAATTTAAACACGTTCCAGGCCTCTACGCAATATCTTAGTGATCTTGCCAGAACACTCAGAGTGCTATATTAGTGTTCACAGTGATGAGTGGAAATCCTTGTAGTGTTAACCTCAAACAGCACTTGATAGGTAACTTGCAAGATTCTATACGAATCAAGCTCGTGACAACTGGAAAGCAACGATGGTGCGGTTCTTAATTGAATTTCACTTGTTCCAGGAACATGAATTGACGGCTTCAAATCATGCGGATATTATTATCCAAGTGATTCACTCTTTATGTTCGCAGTCAGCTTTGGAAGGTCGAATAAACAGAACGGGTTTACCTGCGAAATCCTGTCAGGAAGTTACTTAATTGAAACTATCCGTCACGGGTACGATATCTAATATCGTCCAACGGTCTTCACCGACCGGAGGTAAAATGCTACCGATCTAGAATGAAATGTTCAAAGCCATTTCGTTCGTGTCTACTTATGTTGCGGCATTTGAAGACGGTGGCGTTGCGGGATCCAAGAAGAAGTCGTCCCCGCATGCTTATACTTTATGCACTTAATACCTCATCAAATTCAAGAAAGCCTAAAAGTTAAGTCTTCCGCTGTATCGAACTCTAAAGCTTTCAAGAATTACGAAGGTATAAGTATGTGGGACATGGTGTCACGAAGAGGCGAAGATCACAAGTGATGGATGCACGAGATCAAGGCAAGAGATTGATGCTAAAGATTGATATCAAAGATCACATCAGCATGTTCACCAGAAAAGAAAAAAGAAAAGAAAGACGAAGACTACGAGCTCAAGACAAGCATAGTATGCTAGGTTTATTTCATTATTGTAACTCGGGTAACGCCCTTGTTTGGAGTGACCTCCCTTAGGGGGAGATTGTTGGAAATACGTTTTTACGTATTTAGGAAGATTCGGTCACTCCGACAATATATTAAGTAGTAGCTCGTAGTCTAGATATCGTTATTAAACAAACAAAGTCAAGCCTAGCCTACAACATGTGTAGGCCGGCCCAACATTGTAAGCCCAAGCCCATCACAAGGTTTGGGTATATAAAGCCTCTCCTTTGATGGAGAGGGTGTGTGTTCCTCATTTTTACACATAGTGAAAAAGTGTTTTTCTTTCACTTTCTCTCTCTAAGTGTGTGTGTTCTCACCATCTCTCTATCTCTTTCTCTCTCTAAAACATAAGAAAGATTTACATATCCTACAAGGGACGCTGCGAGAAATCACTCCCCCGTAGAGGAGTCATGACACTGGTGCCTCAAGTGTCATGGTTACGGTACCTCCGTAACTAGATATAACTGGTCATGCATGTATACAAAGCTCAAGCAATTTAACATAATTATCATGGCAATTAATGTAAAGTTTATAACATATAACTAGGGAAAACATTTGGCTGCAGACGGGGAATCCTAATCATGCATAGGAAAGGAAGTCTATACTGAAGGACGGGAAATTCGTACCTTGTGTCCAGTAACTGACTACAAGGAAAACCGAATAAACTCCTATCTGACTTCATGAAATCTACATGAATAAAGGACGTGAATGAGTTGTCTGGTATCTGTTTACTTTTACTGATACTTACTGTTCTTAACTTGGTTTATTATGTTCTTGTAGTTTTTCTGTTTGTGTATATTCTCATCACTCTGACTGTTGTTAAGTAATTCTGATTAATGTACTACTTGTACTCTGATTAATGTATAACCTGTACCCTCGTACTCTATATATAAACTATTAATAGTAACCTGGTAAAAGTAGAAAGTTTCCTTAAATAGAAGGTTTTCATAATTGGTTTCATGAGAATTAAATCATTTAAATAAACCATACGTTTTAAGCCAATAAAATAATTAAACTATCAAAACCTTGCATTCATTTATAAAACCAATACACTTGGTTAATTTATTTATAAAACTATTTGATAAAATGATTTAATTATAATAAAATAAATCTTACATTTCTTAATACATGTGTGATCCCAAAACCCGAGTCAAAACATTCCCCGAGACACCCATGTCTCGGGTCAAGCCAAAACGAAGCCCACCACGACCCACGATCGTGGCCTTTTGCTGCTGGCCCACGAACAGTAGCCACTGGCCTTGTGCCAGTTGCCACTGTTGTCATGGTGGTTCCCACCGATTTATTAGAACTCTCAATTCCCATCGCTTGTACGTTGTTCCCACTGTTTTGTTTTATTTTCCCACCGAGTCATTAGTCTCTAGACTCTCGGTTGCTACTGAATCAAACAAAACACCCCCGAGCTGCCCTCTTTTCCCATTATTTTCAAAACCAAACGCCGCCTTGGTGGTTTTTAGGGCTGTGGATCAAAACCAAACCAACCACGCACCCACTTTGGGTCGCGGCTGATCTCAACAATTAACACTAAGATCTATTGGTCTCGATTTCGTGAATCCAAAACAAAACCCGACCCCTTTAGATTAATTCCATGATTATCTTTTAATTAACATTACTTTTCTTTTAATTAGCACATGAGATATCATGATTAAATGAAAGACAAGAAGAAAAGGGTTTACCTTTAAACGTGATTAGAAAAGGATTACATCACACAACCGAATCAACAATGGAATCAAAACCTTTTTTCTCTTTGTTTTTTGTTCTAGCCGGCGGCACCCCAAGCAAACCCTCAACCCTAATTTTTTTCTTTTCTTTTGTTAAATGAAATGAAAGTGTGAAACTTGTTTCCTGTGATAATTTTTAAGACAGGCTGGGCTCAAGGCCCATACTTTCATTTGTTTTCTTAGAAACCGCGGCCTACAAACACAATTATACATTTCATTTGATTCTTGTTTTAAAATTTTAGACGTTCGTGTTCGTGTTTTAAATTCTCGTTCTGAAACGTATTATTCATTTTTCTGAATTATAATGCTTACGTAATACCTGAATTAATTATTTTTGTGAATAATTATTTACGTCACGTTTTAAATAAATTTGAGACTGTGTATTATTAATGTTCTTGGAATTTAAATGCGGGTTTTACATTAGCTTTTCTTCTTCTTTTTTAAAATAAAATATGGAATATATAGGCTCATGATACCACTTTTTTATCTTTCAACATCACTTTTTCTTTGGCCCACTACACTACCACAAGATGTGATGTGATGAGACTGCTTTTATACATGTTCTCATCGTCCAAATTGGGCTTAAAATGCATTAAATATCATGAAAATACCCAAATATATGCTTGTGTTTGTTGCTTGTGTATTTTAGGTACGGATATTGAGAAAATGACAAAAGATCACAAGAATCATGCAAAAACGAACATGGGAAACAAAGCCGCACAAAGAACCGGACCCGAATGATGAATTTTCCAAATTAGTCCTTGAAGAATTGAAGAAATACAAGTTTGATCCCTCATCTTTGAAGACTTGTCATATTTGGTCCTTGAAAAACCAAATTATACAAGTATGGTCCTTGAAGATTGAAGTCATGACATAATCAGCCCTTCAAGATTGGTCAAGATGTATTTTTGGTCCCTATGAAAGCTTGATAAATTGTTTGTGCCAATTTTGACAACTACACCAAAGATAATACAAAGGGAAATTTGTGTTAGAGCTGCCAAGTCATGTTTGAAGAAGTTTGCAAAGGCCAAGGATTGATTCTGCCACAAACCAAAACCCAAACCCATTATACCTTCCAATCACATTGTGCCACCTCACTAAACCCGGATCCATACCCACCAAACCCTACTTTGCCCGTTACCCATACCCATGTCAACCCATAACTCAAATTAACCCCACTCAGTTTTATTGAAAATTGTTTAAACACAATTTAATATAAAAACAAAACGATTAACAAACCACCGTCTTCATCTTTTTCCCCAAATCCAATACCCTAATTTCACTTAAACTTCAATCTTGTGCAATAGAACCCCTAATTAACAAAAAGGGTTTCCAGTCTGAACCTCACGCGCCCAAAATGCCTCTCGGACCCCACCCCAGCTCAGGGGTTGTTTCAAAAAGAAGAACAAGACAAAGACCAGGCAGAGAATCAACGACTTGGAGGATTTGCTTATTGCCCACACCAAATCCAACGTACAGAATTAATTCATCACAGCTAGCATATCACGGGTACCCTCTTTTGACCAAGTTAAAATTCAAAACGAAGCATATTCTTGAGGAATATACGAGGGCTCATTGGGAAATTCAGCAAATTAGGGTTAGATTTTTTTATTTTCTAGAATCATCTTGTAAACCCTATAAAGAGGGTGATAGGATTAGCTGTAGTTTTTTTGTTCTTGCTTTCCTGGTTCACTGCATTGTAATTCCCTCTTTTTATGAATGAGAAAAAGATTGGTTTATTGTTTGTAAAGAAAGCAAGTCCCAAGCTATATCTCTGTTGTTTTTAGTCATCATTGATTGAAGGTGTTTAAAGTTTTTTTTTTTTAAAAAAAGGTTTCTGAAAATCTTAATTAGTTATCCTTGCTAAGTACATTGGGCTCAACAGCTTAGAACACGAGACTTATATTTGATCATAATCCCATAAATGAAAGTCGGGTTATGGGATAGTGAAGATATAAGGCTTGGGGTTAGTAGCTCGTGATGCTAAAGTCTTGCAAGAGACTAGTTTTACCTTTTCGTTTTGTTCCTTGTATAAATCTTGGCTAACCCTCATCGATTCAAAGCCTTCAAACTTTGAATCCCTAAATTCTTCTTTTTTTTGTTTTTTTAGCATCGGGAAGCTTGTGCTTTTACTGCTAGCACATAAGCTCGAAAAATCGGGGGTATGGATGTGTATCCCTGAGGTTTTCCCACCTTTCTTTTCGTAGTTCATTTTTTTCATTATTCTGCCATGCTACATGATGCCTGTGTGATTTGCAATTTGTGTATGTTCTCGTTACGTTTTATCAACTGAATAGGTTATTTGAAGTTTGTTTTGCTTTTTGTTTCATAAAAAAATCAGAAAAGTAAAAAAAAAACTTGTGTGTTAGATTCATTCTTTTTGAGGTAATATAATCAGTGGGATATAAGTCCTGTCTGGCTGTTGTGTTTTGGTGTTAGTTTTGGTGTCCTTGGTACCCACAGCAAACACATCAAAACCCTACAGCCTTACCAAAGAAAAAGAAAGAATAGGGCTGCTGTTGTGTTCGTATTCTCTACTGGGCAAACATAAATCCCACGTGAGTCATAATTGATGGTGCTTTAGAAATTGAAGAGTGAATGTTAGTTGAAGTTGGTTAAAGTTTTATCTAAATCTGATAAGCACAAAGTTCACTAACTGGTATATTAGAAACCTGCGTGTTTTGAAGAGATTAGGTGGAGTTGCTGATGAGCTTTCATTTAGAATCTGAAATCTAGTGATCTGCATTGGGTTTGGAAGGTCAAATAGGTTTAATCTAGCATTCAATCAAGAATATAACCAGTTTAGGCGCGTATGTTAGAGTTTTAGAAAGCGAGGTTTTGCTTGTAGCTGCTTTAAACAATCAATAGGGTGTTTTGGCGTTCTTCTTCTGTTATTCAGTAAGCTTTGGTGGATAAATTGTTTAGGTTAGCTATTTTTCACCATTCCGTGAACTGTTTAAATCTATAGCCTGCTTGTATTCTCACTTTCTTTAACTGTGCCTGTCGTGCTATTTATTAGTTCAATTTAGCTTACCTGATTGCCCAATTGCTGCCTGTTTAATTTTAGATTATTAGTGAAGCGGTTGTATTACTTATTTCTTGACTCCCTACAGGCACGAATTCTTGCTTACTTTTCATATCAGCAATCTTAGGTGATCTCTTTAAGGCGTAGGTACTTGGAGTTTGGTACAAGGTTTGGTTTCGGGTTAACATAGGACTGGACGTAGTTAGAATTTAGGATAAGGTAAATTTGAGCAAGTTTAGCCGACTATTATGCTCCTAAGACTAGCTTTTTAGAACAATTTGCATCTAAACAGCTTCACTCTATTACTTTTCTGCTAATCATTGATTCATTGTCTGATTATCTGATTGTTGTGCTTACTATGTATTGATTGTTGCTGCCTTGGTGTTTCCTTGTGTTTGAGTCTGACTCCCATAAGCACACTTGCTTGTGGGGTGCCGTCTGTAGCCCAGCAACATCCACTTCCCATACCGGGCTCCATAAACCCCCTCTCATCAGCAATTGCAAAACTTAGAAGAGATAAGAAAGTAAAAATGTCCAGGTCTGATGAATGATTGATCAAAAAGTGTAGGATTTAATCATTTTTTTGTTAAATCTTTTTTTCTTTGTGTTTTTGGAAGTATTGAGTTACTAATTTCCAGTTTTAAAAAGAAGAAGTAAAAAAAAATATTTTTTTTACAAAAAGGGGCGTGGCCAGGACTCGAACCTGCGCCACCCACCTCACACACCAACGCCTCAACCGTTTGCCCTTGGGTCTTTTATTGGTAAGTGTTTACTAGATTAATTATATAAGGGGTGTTCTGTTTTAGCTTAATTTAAGCAGTCCGAGCTTATTGAAGCTGATTAACAGCTTATTTGGTGTGGCTTTGAGTTCTTTTCATTTTTCCTAGGACTTCACCTTAGTTTAAGATTTTTTGGGACGAAAAATAGATTTTTAACTTTTGTATTTCATTTTTTTAAGATTATTTTTCCTCACGTATTTTATAAATTAGATATAAAACAGGAAAAAGTGTTTTTAAAATTTTGAAAAATAGTTTTTATGATTTAAATAAATAGTTTTAGGTTTACATTCAATAAAATTTTCATTTTAACTTATGTTTAATTTTATTTAATTTTGGAGTTTTTATTGACTTTAAAAATTAATTTAAAATTATTAAAAAGGTTTTAGATACTTTGGTTTCCAATTTTGTGTTATTTATATTTTTCTTTAGTTAAGTTAATTTTTTGGTAATTTTTAGAAGACTTTTTAGTTTTGTCGAATTCTACGTTTTTGCGTTTTTTACGTCTTAGGGTTATTTTTAGCGTAATTCGTCTTTTTCTTTCTCCTTTCTCATCAAATATAATCACAAATCATTTATCATCTCTTAATACAACGCACCAAGCCTCCTTGAGAACGATCCCACACAAAGGGTCATAAGTGCTTTCGTTTTCCTAAACGAACACTTAATACTTACCGTTTTTACCTCGTTTTCCTAAACGAGTGTAATCATACCACAATCATTTTGGCGCCGCTGCCGGGGAGGCGTGTTGTGTTTTGATTTGGAATTGTTGTTTTTATATACTAAC
Source organism: Glebionis coronaria (assembly GCA_025667525.1). Taxonomy (NCBI): domain Eukaryota; kingdom Viridiplantae; phylum Streptophyta; class Magnoliopsida; order Asterales; family Asteraceae; genus Glebionis; species Glebionis coronaria. The sequence goes on from CM046879.1 coordinate 105,054,281, forward strand.
CATAATAGTATTTGTATTAGTAGCACTCTACTAATACGTATTATCGGTTTTTGTTTTTTGTGTGAATACTATTACTATATTGTATACGTAGAACAATAAATTCACAAGTACTCCAAATACGTGAGAAATCACAACCTTGACTTGGGAGGTCATTACCCAATCATTGTATTCGAATCTCAAACCAAAGAAAAAGGCAAAAATAGATAAATACTTCCGTGAAGCTCGATTTTGAAAAATACAAACTATAAGGTGGGTATAAGGCGGATATTATAAAATATATCCTAAGGAAAAAGGCTCTTAAGTGCTTCGCGCCGCCTCGTTTCCCCGCTTGCTTGTGAGTATTTGATTTTGAGAGCTAATCGAGGGTTTTGCCGCCCAAAGTATTACTAAGTTTCATATATATTTTCTTGGTTTCATTTGATTAAACCCTCTTGAACGTTTTGGCGTTCCACCAAACGTTCTAAAGTCATCGAAGGCGTTCACTTCACGTGATCGTTTTCATTCCTTGAGGCTTCTTTAATCAAGAGATTTGATTAAGGAGGAGATTTGTAGATTTTTGTCTACTTAATACATTCCAAAATCCAAAAAAAGTAAAAACAATCAAAAACCACAAAAAAAAAAAAATTGAAAAAGTAAAAACACCAAAAATAATCTTCTTTGCTCATCCTCTCGTTGTACGTGACGTTTATGCAAACTCGCTCCAAAGCAAGACGTGCACGTAAACGTCGTCAAAAGGAAGGAAACAAAACATCTTCTAGTGAAGAATCTCCCATTGTTGAACCCATCGTAGAGAAAGAAGCACCCATGGCTAATCGAACTATGATGGAGTTGCTTCAAGCACCCACCGAGGGTTATGGAGAAGCGATTGTGATTCCCGCTATCCTTGCGGAGAATTTTGAGGTTAAGACGGGTTTGTTGTCCATGATTCAAAACAACAAGTTTCGTGGTGACGAAAAGGACAACCCTGATAACCACATTCACCAATTTAATCGTCTTACCGCCACTTGCAAGTTTAAGGACGTCTCAAACGACTCGATTAAAATGATGCTTTTTCCTATTCCTTAGCGGGGCCCGCAAAAATTTGGTTAGAGAAAGAGCCACCCAATTCTATATTGACGTGGAAGGATCTCGTTTCAAAATTCGTGAACCAATTTTTTCCACCCTCTAAGACTACGCATTTGAAAAACGAGATTTCAAAGTTTTCACAAGAGTATAATAAGAGTTTTTCAACGGCTTGGAATAGGTTTAAGGAAATGTTGCACGAATGTCCTCATCATGGTTTTTCCGACTTGCATCAAATTGACACGTTCTACAATGGCTTGAACAATCATGAGCGTGATTATCTTAACGCCGCCGCGGGCGGTAATTTTTTGTGTAAGACGGTCGAGGAAGCATTGTTAATCATTGAGAATAGGTCTAAGGTTTATAGTCCTCGTAGCACGTCGAGTGTTCGTAAGACTTCGTCTTCACCTTCGCCTTCATTGTCACATACCATTGATGCTTGCCAAATCGAGGCTAATTTGGAGAACAAGATTTTTGACAAGCTTAAAGGATTGTTAATTGAGTTTAAAGTTGGTGAACAACCCACTCCCGCTACGGCTAAAGCGGTTGAGGTTTCTTGTATGTATTGTGGTGGAGCTCACGATTACTCCAAGTGCATTACCAACGGTGGTAACACTTCGAGTGCCTACGCGGCCGCGGGAACTTATAACCAAAACGGTCAAGTTACCCGCACTAATCAATTGACTCCACCGGGTTTTCCACCAAATCAAAATGCTAACAATTATCGAAACAATCAAGTTGGTTACCAAAACAATCAAAGAAACAATTACAAGGGTAATAACAACTATGGGAATCAAGGGAGTAGTAGCCAATTGCAAAATCAAAACCAAAACCGTAATTTTCAAAACACAAGTCAAGGTCTTCAAAATGTTTACACTAAAGAACTTCCAATGGACTTTTTGAATTACGCTACGGAAAATGATAAGATTTTGGAAAACATTCAAGAGCAATTGGCTAGTCAAGCTAGGGACACGGCTAAAAACACAAAGGAGTTAGCTAATTTTGTTAAGGAAAATGTTAACATGAGAAATGAGTTGAAAAATGATTTTGCTAATCAAATTAGAGGTCAAAACAATAAAATTGAGCAAAGTCATGCTAGGCTTGAACAAAGGATAGACCAAAAAGCCGCTAGTCAAGATGTTAAGCTTAATGCTATTTTAGAAGCGGTCATGGGGAACAAAGCCTCTACTTCGGGTAGTTTACCTAGTAACACCATATCAAACCCGAAGGGAGAGATGAAAGTGATTACCACACGAAGTGGTAAGGCACTTAAGGAACCGACTCCTCAACCAATTACTCCAACGGTGGAGGAAATTAAGGAAGAACCCAAGGTGGTGGTCGAAAAGGAGCATATCTCAAGCCCACAAAGTACCGCTCATGCCACACCTACGGTTGACCCATTACCAACATTGGAACCCGAGATTCCAAAGGCTATGCCTATGCCCCAACCCACACCACCCTTACCTTACCCATTAAGACTTAGGAAAGAGAAACAACAAGAGCGCGACAATTATCAATTTGAGCTTTTTATGAAAATGTTTCGTGATTTGCACTTTAATGTGAGTTTCGCCGATGCTTTGGTCATGATGCCTCGATTTGACGCTAACTTTAAGAGTATGTTGAACAACAAGGAGAAATTGCATCAATTGTCTAGTTGTTCATCGGTTTATCTTAATCGCATACCTCAAAAAGTCGGTGATCCCGGTAAATTTTTGATCCCTTGTGCAATCCAAGATATGGAAGAATGCTATGCCTTAGCCGATCTTGGTGCTAGCATTAACTTGATGCCACTTGCAATCTTCGAGTCGCTCAATCTTCCTAATCTTACTCCTTCACTAATGTCTATCGAGTTGGCCGACCATTCCACGATTCGCGCATGTGGATTGGCGGAAGACGTTTTTGTGAAAGTAGGGAAGTTCTACTATCCCGTAGACTTTATCGTTTTTGATATTCCCACGGATCCTGAAGTTCCTCTCATTTTAGGTCGTTCGTTTTTAGATACGTCTATGGCTTTGATCGATGTTCATGCTAGAAAGATCACCTTACGTTTCAACGACGAGGAACTTGTTATAAACGTAACTCAAAATTCTCAACTTTCTCATGTTTATTCCGTTGCTACCATAAACCTCGTTGATATGATCGACGTTGTTTGCGAGGAATTTTCACAAGAAGTTCTAGGTTTTGGTGATGTTGAAAATAGTGGCGATCCCACTATGCTTGATCCCATTCTTGATAATTCGACACCAACCTTCACTCCATTTGAAGGTGGTGGTTTTACGTTGGAAGAATTCAATGTTCCACGTACTTGTAACGAAGACCTCGACAACGATGAGGACTTCTCGATTATCAAGGATTTTCTTAACGATTTCCCATTTCCTCCACCCGAGGAGGTTATGAGTATCGAGCCCAAGTCTTCACTTGAGGAACCACCTATCCTCGAGTTGAAAGATTTATCTCCTCACCTCGAATATGTCTATTTGGAGGAGGACGACAAGTTGCCGGTTATTATTGCGAAGGAACTTTCGAATGATGAAAAAACCGCACTTGTCGATGTTCTAAAGGATCACAAAGGGGCAATTGCGTGGAAGTTATCCGACATTAAGGGAATCGATCCCAAGTTTTGTACCCACAAAATCTTAATGGAGGAGGATTACAAGCCCGCAATCCAATGTCAAAGGAGGGTGAACCCCAAAATTCACGACGTCATCAAAAAGGAAGTCCTTAAAATCCTTGATGCGGGAATGATTTACCCTATTTCCGATAGCCCTTGGGTGAGTCCTACTCATTGTGTCCCTAAAAAGGGAGGAATGACCGTTGTGTCAAACGATGCCAACGAGTTAATTCCCACTAGAATCATGACCAGATGGAGAGTGTGCATTGACTATCGTAAGTTGAATGAAGCCACTCGAAAAGACCATTTTCCCTTGCCCTTCATGGACCAAATGTTGGAGCGTCTTGCGGGAAACAATTTCCATTGCTTTTTAGATGGTTTTTCCGGTTACTTCCAAATTCCTATCGATCCTCGTGATCAAGAAAAAACTACGTTTACGTGTCCATATGGAACGTTTGCCTATCGTAGAATGCCATTCGGACTTTGCAATGCACCGGGAACCTTTCAAAGGTGCATGATGGGTATTTTTCATGATATGATCGAGAAGACGATGGAAGTCTTCATGGATGACTTTTCCGTGTTTGGTAATTCGTTCACCTCGTGTTTGTCGAACCTAGAGAGAATGTTGAAACGTTGTGAGGAAACCAACCTTGTGCTCAATTGGGAAAAGTGTCATTTTATGGTTAAAAGTGGAATCGTCTTAGGGCACAAGGTCTCGAAAGCGGGGATTGAGGTAGATCAAGCTAAGGTAGAAGTCATCGCCAAATTACCTCATCCCAAAACCGTTAAGGGAGTTAGGAGTTTCCTAGGCCACGCGGGCTTTTATCGTCGATTCATCAAGGATTTTTCAAAGATCTCTCGACCTATTACACATCTCCTCGAAAAAGATGCACGTTTTGTCTTTGACGAAGATTGTGTACGAGCCTTTGAAATCCTTAAGAGGAAACTTACCGAAGCTCCCATTCTTGTTGCTCACAATTGGAACCTCCCCTTTGAGCTCATGTGTGATGCTAGTGATTACGCTATTGGGGCCGTTTTGGGGCAACGTCATGATAAGCACTTCTTGCCTATTCACTATGCTAGCAAGACGATGACCGAGGCTCAACTTAAATACACTACAACGGAGAAGGAGTTCCTTGCCGTGGTGTATGCATTTGAGAAATTTCGACCTTATCTCGTCTTGACGAAATGCATAGTGTATACGGATCATTCGGCTATTAAGTATCTCATGGCAAAGCAAGATGCTAAGCCTAGATTACTTCGTTGGATTCTCCTCCTTCAAGAATTTGATCACAAAATCGTTGACAAAAAAGGAGCCGAGAATCTAGCGGCCGATCATCTTTCTCGTTTGGAAGATCCTCACCAAAGTGTTTACGAGCCCAAGGAAATCACCGAAACATTTCCGCTTGAGACACTTGGTGTAGTGAATTCTAAGCTTGATTCTTCCACTCCATGGTTTGCGGATTTCACAAATTACCATGCGGGTAACTTCATCATCAAGGGTATGACGACTCAAGAAAAACGAAAATTCTTTCGTGACGTCAAGTTCTACTTTTGGAACGACCCTTACTTGTTTCGAACTTGTGCATATCAAATCATCCGACGTTGTGTATTTGGCACCGAAGCTTCTAACATCCTTAGAGCTTGCCACAGGGACCCACGGGTGGTCACCACGGTGCTAATCTCACGGCTAAGAAGGTGTTTGATGCTGGCTTCTTTTGGCCTACTATTTATCGAGATGCACAAGATCTTGTGAAGTCATGTGATTCATGCCAACGACAAGGAAAAGCCTCACAAAAAGATGAAATTCCACAAAATATCATCCAAGTGTGTGAGATCTTTGACGTTTGGGGTATAGACTTTATGGGGCCGTTCCCATCATCTCGTGGTAATAAGTACATTCTCGTTGCGGTTGACTACCTATCTAAGTGGGTGGAAGCTAAGGCTTTGCCCACCAATGATGCTCGTGTGGTAGTCAAGTTCTTGAAAAGCTTGTTTTCTCGGTTTGGAACCCCTCGTGCGATCATAAGCGATCGTGGAACCCATTTTTGTAACGACCAATTCGAAAGGGTCCTAAGGAAATATGGGGTTACACATCGGCTTTCTACGGCTTATCACCCACAAACGAGTGGGCAAGTCGAGGTTTCAAACCGAGCTTTGAAGAGGATCTTGGAGAGATCCGTTGGGGAAAACCGACAATCTTGGTCGGATAAGTTGGACGATGCTTTATGGGCCTTTAGGACCGCTCATAAGACGCCCATTGGGTACACGACCTATAAGCTTATGTATGGAAAGAATTGTCATTTGCCTATCGAATTAGAACACAAGGCTTATTGGGCCCTAAAGCATTGTAATGATGATATGGAGACCGCGGGAAAACACCAGAAAATGCAATTAAATGAATTGGATGAATTAAGGGATATTGCTTATGAAAATTCATTGATTTATAAAGAAAAAACTAAAAAGTTGCATGATTCTAAAATTAAAAACCGGGTTTTTAACATTGGGGATCAAATTTTGCTTTTTAATTCTTGCTTGGAAATCTTTTCTGGTAAGTTGAAATCCCGTTGGTCCGGTCCATTCACCGTGACTCAAGTATTTCCATATGGGACCATCGAGCTAGCTCAAGATGATGGTCCTAACTTCAAGGTGAATGGACATAGGTTGAAGCACTACTTTGGCGGGGAAGTTCCATCCTTGAACTACCTCGACCAAGTCACTTTCCCCAATGATAATTAGTATTGAGGGGATCGAGTCGAGCTCATGACTCGGTAATCAAAAACGAGGTGCCTCGTGGGGGAGTCCCATGCTTATCCTATGTACATATTATCGCTTTCTAATGTAGTAACGTGTGGGGATTTGTGCCCTTCCAACCTTTGTTCCGTGGTTGTTTATGAATTGTGAACTTTAGATGATCGTGATCTTCACAATTGGAGCCTCTCGTGTTCGTTTTATGGGAGCACTCGATCGTTTGCTTTGAAGACTTTCTCAATATCCAAATGATATATCCTTTGATGTTCTTAGGTTTATAGCACACTTCATAAACGGCTATTAATTTATTGGTTACACCCTTTCCATGCTAGATTAGGCATTCGACTACGTCTCTAGTATGGGGGTGTTTGCACCCCTAGACTCGAAACACTGAGGACAATATTTAACTTTAGTATGGGGGGGGGGTGAATAGATACTTGCCTTGCTAAACCTTCACGCTTTCTAAAGTTTATCTTTTTGTTTATCGTTTTGTTGCAAAATAAGGCTAAAAATGGCCAAATTTTAAAATTTTTCTCATGTTTTATAAGTGTTTGAAGACATGAATGTAGATTTTCCGATGGCGAGAATAAGAGTAATTTTTGACTCGACCGTGCGTGTTGAGCACTTAGCTTCGATTCCTTAACTACACATTAGGCTAAGTCTCTTAAATGAGGACGAGAAATGATAGGGTTAATTATAAGTTGCTATGCTAAACGTAGAGTACTCATATTCTTTCAAAAACTCATGTGTTCTCGTTGTTTGCTTATTCTCCCTTCGCATGTAAATATTTTTTGCTTAATAAATATTGAATTAGCGGTTTAGTTGGGATTGTTGGGTTTCTAGTCTTTTCTAGTAGCTTTCGTGTAATTAAATTGGGAAGACATTAAGGTATCGCCAGCGTCACAGTTTTAAAGTATTGGCACCCGAATAATCGAAAGCTTCACCCAATAATAAGATTTCAAGTGCTCACCTAAATCAAGCAAACAATTTGAAGCCCCACAAGGCTGAAAAATCTATGCAAAATTGAAAGTGAATCAAGCCTTAATCTTCGAAGCTTTAAAGATCCAAAATTCGCCTTAGCGTGAGGATATACATCTTTGGCTAATAAAACCACCGATGAGGCGGATAATAAAAGGCAAGGCAAGACCGAAGTCATAATAAAAGCTTCATGGCGAAGTTGAATAAAAGATGGAGGTAAACCAAAGATAATAAGGCCCTTCCGTTAGGGTGCGTATAAAAGTCTTGGTAATAAGTCTCATGTTCAAAACCGTTATAAAACCATGTTTATCGATCCTTCTTGTTGACTTAATTTTTTGACATCGTTGTCTATTAGGAGGGGTTATTGATTTGATGGTCTTGGTTACACCGTTAGGACTCTATTTTTAGACCTAAATCTCTATTATCGCATAAGTCAAACAATGTATCCTCGTGAAACATTCAAGACAAAATAAAATATAAGAGATACAACTTAGGAAATTGGGAGGATAAGTACGTGATTAGGGCATATGAGTAGTGTTAGCATTACTAACTTATAATGAGAATGATCTCGTTGCACGCTTGGCATGGAATTGGGGTGAAAATCGAGGACGATGAAATTATTTCTAACGAAGCATTCACGTGTTCTTATTCTATGAACCTTAACGTCCTATTTTGCGATGAAAATCATACATTATGTCTAAAACGCAAGTAGTAGCAATAGTAGTAGTGTAGCTAGTTTATCATTCAATAAAGTGAATAAAAATGAATTTTGGAGGTGCTACGATACTTTATTCTAGCATTGCGTGAGGGCACGATAATGGTTTAGTATGGGGGAGTGATGAGACTGCTTTTATACATGGTCTCATCGTCCAAATTGGGCTTAAAATGCATAAAATATCATGAAAATACCCAAATATATGCTTGTGTTTGTTGCTTGTGTATTTTAGGTACGAATATTGAGAAAATGACAAAAGATCACAAGAATCATGCAAAAACGAACACGGGAAATAAAGCCGCACAAAGAACCGGACCTGAATGATGAATTTTCCAAATTAGTCCTTGAAGAATTGAAGAAATACAAGTTTGATCCCTCATCTTTGAAGACTTGTCATATTTGGTCCTTGAAAAACCAAATTATATAAGTATGGTCCTTGAAGATTGAATTCATGACATAATCAGCCCTTCAAGATTGGTCAAGATGTATTTTTGGTCCCTATGAAAGCTTGATAAATTGTTTGTGCCAATTTTGACAACTACACCAAAGATAATACAAAGGGAAATTTGTGTTAGAGCTGCCAAGTTATGTTTGAAGAAGTTTGCAAAGGCCAAGGATTGATTCTGCCACAAACCAAAACCCAAACCCATTATACCTTCCAATCACATTGTGCCACCTCACTAAACCCAGATCCATACCCACCAAACCCTACTTTACCCGTTACCCATACCCATGTCAACCCATAACTTAAATTAACCCCACTCAGTTTTATTGAAAATAGTTTAAACACAATTTAATATAAAAACAAAACGATTAACAAACCACCGTCTTCATCTTTTTCCCCAAATCCAAAACCCTAATTTCACTTAAACTTCAATCTTGTGCAATAGAACCCCTAATTAACAAAAAGGGTTTCCAGTCTGAACCTCACGCGCCCAAAATGCCTCTCGGACCCCACCCCAGCTCACGGGTTGTTTCAAAAAGAAGAACAAGACAAAGACCTGGCAGAGAATCAATGACTTGGAGGATTTGCTTATTGCCCACACCAAATCCAACGTCCAGAATCAATTCATCACAGCTAGCATATCACGGGTACCCTCTTTTGACCAAGTTAAAATTCAAAACGAAGCATATTCCTGAGGAATATACGAGGGCTCATTGGGAAATTCAGCAAATTATGGTTAGATGTTTTTATTTTCTAGAATCATCTTGTAAACCCTATAAAAAGGGTGATAGGATTAGCTGTAGTTTTTTTGTTCTTGATTTCCTGGTTCACTACATTGTAATGCCCTCTTTTTATGAATGAGAAAAAGATTGGTTTATTGTTTGTGAAGAAAGCAAGTCCCAAGCTATATCTCTGTTTTTTTTAGTCATCATTGTTTGAATGTGTTTAAAGTTTTTTTTTAAAAAAAAGGTTTCTGAAAATCTTAATTAGTTATCCTTGCTAAGTACATTGGGCTCAACAGCTTAGAACACGAGACTTATATTTGATCATAATCCCATAAACGAAAGTCGGGTTATGGGATAGTGAAGATATAAGGCTTGGGGTTAGTAGCTCGTGGTGCTAAAGTCTTGCAAGAGACTAGTTTTACCTTTTCGTTTTGTTCCTTGTATAAATCTTGGCTAACCCTCATCGATTCAAAGCCTTCAAACTTTGAATCCCGGAGTTCTTCTTTTTTTTTTGTTTTTTTAGCATCGGGAAGCTTGTGCTTTTACTGCTAGCACATAAGCTCGAAAAATCGGGGGTATGGATGTGTATCCCTGAGGTTTGCCCACCTTTCTTTTCGTAGTTCATTTTTTTCATTATTCTGCCATGCTACATGATGCCTGTGTGATTTGCAATCTGTGTATGTTCTCATTACGTTTTATCAACTGAATAGGTTAGTTGAAGTTTATTTTGCTTTTTGTTTCATAAAAAAATCAGAAAAGTAAAAAAAAAAAAACTTGTGTGTTAGATTCATTTTTTGAGGTAATATAATCAGTGGGATATAAGTCCTGTCTGGCTGTTGTGTTTTGGTGTTAGTTTTGGTGTCCTTGGTACCCACAGCAAACACATCAAAACCCTACAGCCTTACCAAAGAAAAAGAAAGAATAAGGCTGCTGTTGTGTTCGTATTCTCTACTGGGCAAACATAAATCCCACGTGAGTCATAATTGATGGTGCTTTAGAAATTGAAGAGTGAATGTTAGTTGAAGTTGGTTAAAGTTTTATCTAAATCTGATAAGCACAAAGTTCACTAACTGGTATATTAGAAACCTGCGTCTTTTGAAGAGATTAGGTGGAGTTGCTGATGAGCTTTCATTTAGAATCTGAAATCTAGTGATCTGTGTTGGGTTTGGAAGGTCAAATAGGTTTAATCTAGCATTCAATCAAGAATATAACCAGTTTAGGCGCGTATGTTAGAGTTTTAGAAAGCGAGGTTTTGCTTGTAGTTGCTTTAAACAATCAATAGGGTGTTTTGGCGTTCTTCTTCTGTTATTCAGTAAGCTTTGGTAGATAAATTGTTTAGGTTAGCTATTTTTCACCATTCCGTGAACTGTTTAAATCTATAGCCTGCTTGTATTCTCACTTTCTTTAACTGTGCCTGTCGTGCTATTTATTAGTTCAATTTAGCTTGCCTGATTTCCCAATTGCTGCCTGTTTAATTTTAGATTGTTAGTGAAGCGTTTGTATTACTTATATCTTGACTCCCTACAGGCACGAATTCTTGCTTACTTTTCATATCAGCAATCTTAGGTGATCTCTTTAAGGCGTAGGTACTTGGAGTTTGGTATAAGGTTTGGTTTCGGGTTAACATAGGACTGGACGTAGTTAGAATTTAGGATAAGGTAAATTTTAGCAAGTTTAGCCGACTATTATGCTCCTAAGACTAGCTTTTTAGAACAATTTGCATCTAAACAGCCTCACTCTATTACTTTTCTGCTAATCATTGATTCATATTCTGATTATCTGATTGTCGTGCTTACTATGTATTGATTGTTGCTGCCTTGGTGTTTCCTTGTGTTTGAGTCTGACTCCCACAAGCACACTTGCTTGTGGGGTGCCGTCTGTAGCCCAGCAACATCCACTTCCCATACCGGGCTCCATAAACCCCCTCTCATCAGCAATTGCAAAACTTAGAAGAGATAAGAAAGTAAAAATGTCCAGGTCTGATGAATGATTGATCAAAAAGTGTAGGATTTAATCGTTTTTTTGTTAAATCTTTTTTTCTTTGTGTTTTTGGAAGTATTGAGTTACTGATTTCCAGTTTTAAAAAGAAAAAGTAAAAAAATATTTTTTTTACAAAAAGGGGCGTGGCCAGGACTCGAACCTGCGCCACCCACCTCACACACAAACGCCTCAACCGTTTGCCCTTGGGTCTTTTATTGGTAAGTGTTTACTAGATTAATTATATAAGGGGTGTTCTGTTTTAGCTTAATTTAACCAGTCCGAGCTTATTGAAGCTGATTAACAACTTATTTGGTGTGTCTTTGAGTTCTTTTCATTTTTCCTAGGACTTCACCTTAGTTTAAGATTTTTTGGGACGAAAAATAGATTTTTAACTTTTGTATTTAATTTTTTTAAGATTATTTTTCCTCACGTATTTTATAAATTAGATATAAAATAGGAAAAAGTGTTTTTAAAATTTTGAAAAATAGTTTTTATGATTTAAATAAATAGTTTTAGGTTTACAATCCATAAAATTTTCATTTTAACTTATGTTTAATTTTATTTAATTTTGGAGTTTTTTATTGACTTTAAAAATTAATTTAAAATTATTAAAAAGGTTTTAGATACTTTGGTTTTCAGTTTTGTGTTATTTATATTTTTCTTTAGTTAAGTTAATTTTTTGGTAATTTTTAGAAGACTTTTTAGTTTTGTCGAATTCTACGTTTTTGCGTTTTTTACGTCTTAGGGTTATTTTTAGCGTAATTCGTCTTTTTCTATCTCATCAAATATAATCACAAATCATTTATCATCTCTTAACACAACGCACCAAGCCTCCTTAAGAACGATCCCACACAAAGGGTCATAAGTGCTTTCGTTTTCCTAAACGAACACTTAATACTTACCGTTTTTACCTCGTTTTCCTAAACGAGTGTAATCATACCACAATCATGATGCCAAAAGATTCTCATGTCAAATATATGTGGTACTCACTTTTCCTTTCGCTCTAAGTTTAAGCCCAGCATAAGAGCATCAACAATGCATAACTCATTGAATGACTTGAAACATTAAATGCATTTATTGTTTTACATTTTAATGACTAAAGCTTTGAGAAAAACCTTAAGCCTTGTCAAGTTTTTGGCATAAAGTTTTTAAAAAGCTATTTCTAATGCAAAAAAGTGCACCAAAAAACTTTTAAGATGCGTAAAAAGCTTTTGTCAACTTGACCCATTATAGATGCTCTAAGTAATTGATAACAAGACAGTGTTGCTCCGTTTGCCATGCTTCATTTTTCATGAATTCTAACTAAACATCAGGCTATTTTCATTGGCTTAGAATCACACTCGTCTTTAAATTCTAAAAACTTTTGAAAGATCTAGACGATATCACGCCTTTCGATAAGAAATGTTATGTATAAACTATAATGTGTCACAGTCTACAAAATAGAATGCAAATTAGTTAATAAAACGATTAACATATGTTTAATTTGACATATTTTCTCATCTAAATACATTTTTCTTCAGGAAAAATATGTGTATGCATCTAATTGTCAACGGAACAAATGTTGAGGCCTGTATAATTTTTAGACCATGTGTTGTCTCTTACCTTGCACAACCTTAAAAACGATCCTGTTTAAAATCTCGTCATAAACAAAAATGTTGTCAAGTTAACATTTTTTGTGATACAGTAAAACTTATAAATTATTTGTTAGTCTCTAACTAACACATAATTCAATAAAACACAAATAAATAAATAAATGATGTGGGTTAGTTTTGACGGCGCCAACCCCTATGACACGATGTCTGGTGTCATTGTCATGTTATTCGTTTGGTCAGTGAGATGGCTCTCATGCCACTGGACACCCACACCCAAAGATATAAATAGTGTAAAAAGTGACATGTCTAGGATAATTTCTTATGTAACCCAATAAAGCATCAACAATCGAAACTTCATGAAACCATATCATATGAACAACACAACTAGTTTTTAGGAATAAGGGAATTGTTATTCAGGAGAACTTTACAATACCGAATATAGAAAGTGGAAGTGAAAGTGAGGATGATTGCGATAGACCCCGTGGAAGGAATTAACTATTGTTTGTATAGCGATTATTATAGTGATAGTGATAGTGAATATTCAGACAAGTTTGTAAACTATTTATCCGAAGGTAAAGAAGAGTTGATAGAACTTAGGAAGCGAAAGAGTGAAGCTAAGAATAAACCTAAGGTTCGTAGTCAACAAAGTGCAACTTCAAAGGAAGGTACTGCTAGTGGCATTAGGCTGAATAGGAACCCTGTTGTAGGTGATAATGAAACAGTAATTGAGCATGAGGGCTTCATGGACGATTTATTGAGAAAGTTGAAGCAATATGATGGTCTGATTGATACATTTCATATTGTTGATTCTAAGTTTGAAAAGTATCTGATACATGATTTGGACACTCACTAGAGGATACGAAAACCTAAGGTAATATGTTATAACTTAATTTTTTATTACTTTCAAACTATAACTTGCAATTCTTAACATTCTATTTTTTTGTAGGTAAGTGAAAAGTTTGTAGATGCTGAACAACTGAAAGAATGTTTGATGTATTATGCTCTTGCAAACGGCTTCTCTTTATGGTTCTACAGAAGTTCACTAACCAAGGTTATAGCAAAATGTGGTTTATGACCAGAAAAACCTAAGGAATCCTGAGTTAGGAAAAAAAGCAAGCTTAAAAGGTACACAAGTGAAGCTGATAGATCAACATGTAAGTGAAGGTGTTACGGTAGGAAAATGACAACTGAAAATTCCTTTCAGGTAATATCAATGGTGGATGAACATACTTGTGTTACGCAATTTAAGTATGGTTCTTTAGTTAGCTACAAATTGATTGGTAGGCATTTTGGCCGAAAGATAAGGTTGAATCTCGATATTAAGCTTCATGAAATTGCCGATTTAGTTTTTAAAAGTATAAGTGTATTGTTACCCCAAATCAGTGTAGAAATGCAAAAAGGTAGGCTCTTAATAAGGGGAAACAAACATTGAAGATCATTATGGTTATATTAGGTCATATGCTAAGGAAATTTTGGATTCAAATCCTGGTTCAACATGTAAGGATGATGTTATAGTTAACGAAGACGATAAAACATATTTTGATAGGTTTTACGCATGTTTGAAAGGGTTAAAAAGGGATGGAAACAAGGACTTAGAAAGATAATTATGTTATATGGTTGTTTCCTTAAGAAATCAAGTTAGGGTGAAATGCTAACAACCATTGGTCGAGACGTAAACAATCACATTTATCACGTTACGTGGGCGGTTGTAAATGTTGAGAACAAAGACAACTGGAGGTGGTTCCTAGATTTACTTGGGGATGACTTAGAGATGTCTACCGGTAATAGATTGAATCTGATGTCGAATCAACAAAAAGTAAGTCTTTTGTTTACATCTTCATGTCGTATAACATTACATTTGTTGTATATGTATCATAACAAATTTTATGTTTTTTCTGTTAGGGATTGATTGAAGATGTTAAGGAGGTGATTCCACACGCAAAACATAGACAATGTGCTCGTCACATATGAAGGGTTTAGAAAGCAATACAGCGGGCTAGAGTTTAGACTACTACTCTGGTCTGCTTCAAAGGCTACCTTTCCCAGAGTGTTCAACAAAATCATGGAGAAGATAAAAAAGGCCAACCCTAATGCTTATGACTATCTATTGAAGAAAGATAAAAAAACATGGTCAATGGAAAATTTACATATAGGTACTAACAATGAAGCTATTGAAAACGGCTTTAGTGAATGTTTTAACGCGATCATATTAAGTGTTAGGAATAAGACCCTTATAACTATGCTTGAAGCAATGAGGGTAATTGTTTTGGAAAAAAATGCATATTATGAGGAACATGTGTGAAAAATAGACCGAGGATATTTGTCCAAACATTCAGAAAAGATTGGAAGCAACTAAAGACTAGCACAAGTATTCCTATGTTTTTACTTTATGGTTGTAAACACAAGTAGTAATTCCGTACTAAATTTTTATTTTTTTTTAGAATGGAAAATGTTAGTGGTTAGTGGGTCGAATCGTGCAATGACATCCAAGTGGAAGAATATCTTCTTCGAACCCTCGCCTAGTTATGCTAGACTCCTTATCCGCTTCGCCTGAAAGGACCTTGGCAGTTCTTGAACCCAAGACCTCCAGGAAACCTCCCCCAAGGAAACCACTTAGTGGAACCTTGGTGGCTAACTGAGCTAAGCCAGTTGGTTAATTACGTACTAAATAGTTAACTTCATTTTTATGGTTATACAGGTTTTGGTATGTTATATCAACTGGTGGTGGATTATTTGAAGTCAGAAACGGGTCACAAGCCTATGGGGTTGATGAGCAACGAAGAACTTGTAGTTGCATATCTGTGGCAACTATCAGGTTTGCTATGTTGTCATGCTATAACTATTATTTTCAAGTTAGGAAGAATGATAGAGGAATATGTTCCAGCTTGTTTTAAGAAACAAGCCTTTCATGAGACATATCATCAATACTTAGCACCAGTTGGTGGAATGTCTCTTGGCCTAAGTGTAATGATATGTCTAGAGTGTTGCATCCTAAGCCCAAAACAATGCCTGATAGGCCACGAAAGAAGAGGGTTAGGGCTCCCCATGAAAATAAGAACACAAACAAGGTTTCTAAGGATGGTGTTAGTATAACATGTAGTGATTGTCAACAAAAAGGACACAATAAGAAGGGTTGTACTAATCTTACATTTGTATTACCACCCAAAGAACTATGTAAGAAAGGTAGGCCTAGAAAGAAACCCATAGCGGGTAATGCACTTGTTGATGAGGATAGTGATAAACTAGTGGAAACCATACCAAGTTATGGAAGAATAAGTTTTAGAGGCATATGTAAGTGACTATGAAGTTAGTGGCTCTAGACAATCAAATGTTAGATGTTTTAGTACGTTTGGTGTTGGGAACGCAGGCCTGTGGTGTTGGGGGTTCAACAAAGGCAGATGATTTTGGTGGTTCAAATCAGTCAAGTGGTATAGGTTTTTCTGAGCTGGGAAGAGGTAAAAGGGTGAAAAAACAGTTACGAGAGGACATAGGAGAACTTATGTACTAGCTTCAATATTTGGTAAGATTGGTCGATGGTTCAGGTTAGGACAAAGTGATAGCGAAAGTGATCCTATTTATAACTCCAAAGTTGGACAACATGATACTCAAACTAGCCGTAGCTTCTCCAAATATACATTTGCATCTACTTAAGCTAGCTAGACACCACAACAGGTTGCAGCTCAAGTTGCAGAACATGGTGAACAAGAGACACATCCCGAAGCAAGACCAAGAGGTGTAATTAACTTTATCAAGCCAAGACCAAGGAGTGAAAGGATTTTGAAGCGAAAATTGGCCAAACAAATTACCGAAATTGGTTCTACAAGCTCAACTACAGTTGATTTGGATCAACTTTCTTATGAAGTATCTATATACATGGGACTTATTATGTATGTAAATGTTGTGCTCTCAAACTGTATGTAAGGAAGACTATGCTATGTAACTAAACTGTATGCACTTGAAAAGTATATGATATATGTAAAGTCTCACTATTATGCCAATTTTCAAAATGTTGAGGCATAATTACTAATTAATGATGATATCTTTTGCCTAATTATCTTTGTTAACTGATCTATATGATCATGCCATCATATTTGTGCAAGTATCACGTATTAAACAACTAGGAACAAAAAATAACATAAAAACTGCCATATCATTTAACATTTATGTTTCTATAACAAATGACAGTGAACATCAAAATACATAATATGATCAGCTACTTAAACAAGTTATACTTAGTGCACAAGACAAATTCCAATTACAACAACAATTGACACAACAATGAAACTTATTACAAAGAACACTTTATCATAAAATTTGACTTTTGACTTTATAAAAGTCATCTCATCCATCATTTTGATCACTTCAGTTGTGGATACTTTATAAGATTCATCAGAGATGGTAAAGTTTGCCATGTTCCTCAATCTCTTGTTTTCTGCATGGGTGTTGTATAACAAATCTTTGTAATAATGACTTGGTAGTTCTATGTTAGTAAATCCATAAAATGCACACTTTTTCTTCATATCCTAACAAAAAAAGAAGTACAACTGTGGTGAATATAGATTGTAAGTGTAACACCCCACTTGTTAAGATGGAGTGCTACAGTAAATTATGGCGTGTCATCAAAGCATGCAAGGTAAATGTTTAAACATTCATGACCATAAATAGAAATACCAGAATCAAACATCGGTAGTCTAATAACTCACACACAAGCAATATTAAGTACTATAAATGAAAGGACTAAACAATGTCCAAAAGAGGTAAAGTATGATAAAGTAGGAATAAATGCATAAGGTAAAAGAGGCCGGATAGCTTTCAATCCGAATGCACATACTCTGGAGTTCCTACTTGCGACCTTGGGTACCTACCGTTTGGGAACATGGAGAAGTAGACGGCTGAGCATAACGCTCAGTGCACGGATATACAATAAAGCATAGAAGACATAGAATATGAAAGCATATAAAGAGCATAAAGCATGAATAGCAGCGGAAATGAATAAGCTTATGTTACTTATGAAAATCTGTCATGTTTACTGGTTTTAGTTCTGAAAACATAGCTTATGTTACTTATGAAAATCTGTGTTAGTTAATATACCAAAAGCTAATATAGGTCATGAGGTGAACAACGTGCATGAATACTTGGAGGGGTGACCTCGTCATGCAAATTAGAGGGGATGCCTCTAATTAATTGGTAATGGGTAGGAGGGATCAGCTCCTTGTGAAGGATGCAAGGCACACATCACATTCACCATGAAATCCTGACTGAAACATGTAACTAGGATGCACCTATACGCCCCAGTTGATAACATAATAAATATAATGGCTAAATAACTGAAAGGGACGCCACGAGCTATCACTCCGCCGTGGTGAAGTCATAACACTAGTGCCTCTAGTGTTATGGTTATGGCACCTCCATAACTAGGTGAAACTGGTCATGCATGTATATGGCTAAGGTAACTAATAAAACATAAGCATTTAATCTGTAACTACCAGGAAAAACAGTTGGCTGCATACGGGAAATCCTAATGAAGGAAGAGATTGTCCTTACTGAAGGACGGGAAATCCGTACCTTATGTCCAGTAGAAGCTAATGAAAACCATGAAGACTACTCCGCCTTGACGGATAATACTACATAAGAAATATGGACGTGTATGAGTTGTCTGAATTACGTGTGTTTTACTAGTTCCGTGTGTTATTAGCTTGTTATACGTATTCTGTCATGTTTTACTGTTTATTGTGTTAACTTTGTTATTTTGATGTTCTATTGTGTATTATTCATGTATTAGTGTATTATAATACTTGTATTGTAATACTAAAACTTTCTAAAAATAGCAGATTTCCATAAATAGTAAGTTTCTAAAAATAGAAAGTTCTCAAAAATAGTAAGTTTCCATAATTAGAAATAAGCTGGATTATAAATAATAAGTAAAGTTTAAATAGTATAATACAAGTCATGGTTATAGCTTATTAATTAAATAACTGGTTAATTAATTAAACTATACGTTATATGGAATTTAATTAAAAATACATGTTTTAATTAAATTAAAATAAGTTAAATACTTTAGGTTATACATGTAATATTAATTTTAATATTTAACCTATGTCATGAAAATATTTAAATTAAAAAGTCTAGTAATTAATTTAATTAACATGTTTTCTGATTTTAATAATTAACCCGAGACTCGAACCCGTGTTTTAAAAATTAACCCGAGCCCGAAACCCGGTCCAACATATAAGCCGAAACATACACCCTTGACAGTGGCTAACCCGGCCTAGCCGGTTTCCACTGTCCGAGTGGTTTTACCACTGCCCGAGCCGCGGCTAACCGCTGCCGGTTCACACCGGTTCATACCGGTTGTGACCCGGTTCCCCTGCTTTTGTTCGGTTCCCACTGTTAGCCAAAAACAGCCCCACCGAGACCCTATAGGTCTCGGTTGGCTCTCGGTCCAAACCAAACCACACCCCCGACATGTGGTCGAGGTTTCCCCTTGTTGCGTTCGAATCACAAGACCCCAACATCGAGACCATGAGGTCTCGGTTAAGCGAATCAAACACCACCGAGAGCCCCCATGCTCTCGGTTTGGTGCTCGGCCGGAACAAACAAACACAAACACCCCATTTAAATCATGTTTTAATTAATCCTATGTGTTTTATTAACTTGTTGTTATGATTAATTAAATAATAACAAGAATTCATAAAGAATTAAAAAGTGTTTAATTTACCGAACACGTGGAAAGAAAAGGTTATGAACACGATCACGTACACACGAATAATCAATAAGTAAAAATTGTCCGATTTGTTCCTTGTGGTTGAGGTAGCCAGCGACAAGAGGCAAAAAGGAGGCAAGAGGAGAACTTTTCTGTAAAACCTAATTTATGTTTTATGTTTCCTGTGTTTTTACTTACGATGTTTTTTAAGTTGGGTCATGGGCCAAGCCCATCCCTTCCTTTCCTCTTGTCTAGCCGCGGCCTAAAGGGAGCCCACGGGGTAACCCGTAGTTTTCCCGAGTTTAATTATTTACGTGTACGTTCATGTTTTAATGTCGTGATTTTTATATGTCGTGTACTTAACAGATTTATAATATATACGTAACTACATGTTATTAAATACCATGACACATAGATTATATTATAAGTGGAAAGTTTTAAATTTATCGTATTTTCGTGTGTGTACTGTTCATGTGTACTGTTCATGGTATTTTAATGCGGGTTTTACAACTCTTACCCTCTAAAAGAACAGTTCTTCCTCGAATTGGAGAAACATAAACTGAAAGAAAACATACCCGAATTAGAACTGGAAATGAGGGTAAGAAGTTCGTATAGAGACCTCCGTCTCCCAAGTGGCTTCCCACTCAGGATGATCCCTCCAGAGGATTTTGACGAAAGGGATCGTCTTCCTCCGCATGACACGATCTTGTCGTTCAAGAACTCTCTCGGTTCTTCGACATATGAAAGATCCTCTCGAATCTGATCAAGTGGATACTGCACAACATGAATTGGATGATAGTTTTATCCTCTGAGTAAGGACACATGGAACACGTTGTGAACGTGTGATAGCTGAGGCGGTAACGCTAAACGATATGACACTTCACCAACGCGTTCTATGATGTCGAACGGTCCGATGAAGCAAGGACTGAGCTTCCCTCTGATTCGAAAACATTTAACTCCCCGTGCAGGTGATACCTTGAGGAAAACGTGATCACCTACGTTGAAAGATACATCTCTACGACGTTTATCAGCATAGCTCTTCTGACGAGCACGAGCTTCCTAAAGCTTCGCCTTGGTGACGACGACCTTCTCATTGGTCACCTCAATCATCTCTGGACCCTCAAGCAGTCGTTCTCCCACCTGATCCCAGCAGATTGGGGCGCGACACTTCCTACCATACAACATCTCAAAAGGAGCACACTTGATGCTAGCGTGCCAGCTGTTGTTGTATGCAAACTCTACTAGAAATATATAATCATCCCAGCTCCCTTACCACTCTAGAGCACATGACCGCAACATGTCCTCCAATGTCTGAATGGTACGTTCCGACTGTCCGTCGGTCTGAGGATGAAAGGCAGTGCTGAGCTTAAGTCTGGTGCCCCAAGCTTTCTGCAGACTCTGCCAGAACCGTGATGTGAAACGGGGATCTCTGTCAAAGATGATTTCTGTTTGAGTACCATGTAGTCTCATGATCTCCTTCTAGAATGTGTCCGCTAATTTGCTGACCGGATGCTCCTTGCGGATCGGCAGAAAATGAGCAGATTTAGTCAACCTATCAACAATAACCCAAATAACGTCGTTCTTCTTCTACGTAACCAGAAGACCAGTAACAAAATCCATGGATATGTCCCACTTCCATGCTGGAATATCTAATGGCTGTAGTAAACCACTAGCTCGCTGGTGTTCGATTTTCACCTGTTGGCAGATCATACATTTAGAAACGAAGGTGGCAACATCCTGCTTCATACCACTCCACTAAAAGTGTTGCTTGATGTCGTGGTACATCTTGGTAGAACCAGGATGTATGGTAAATGGAGAGTTGTGAGCTTCTGTCAACACAGCTTCCCTGAGTGTAGAGTCATCAGGAACTACTAGTCTAGTGCCCTGCATAAGATACCGTCGTTGTCAACACGAAACTCTGTCTGCTGATCAAGGTTCTGAATGATAGCCCAAATCTCACCATCGTCCTTCTGAGCTTCCTTGATCTTAGAATGTAAGTATGGTTCCACTCTAATATTAGCCCAGTAACCGTGCTGTCCTCATACACAAAACTCAATATCAGTCATCTCTAGGTTACGAATGATCTCTTTTGCAATCCAAATGCCAACAATCATACCCGACCTTCTGCTTAGAGCATCTGCCAGCACATTCGCCTTACCAGGATGGTACTGAATGTTAGTGTCATAGTCCTTCAATAGCTCTAACCATCTCCTTTGTCTCATGTTTAGTTCCTTCTGGGTGAAGATGTACTTGAGACTCTTGTGATCGGTGAACATGTCACATGATTCACCATACAAATAATGTCTCTAGATTTTCAACGTGAAGACAACTGCTACAAGCTCTAAATCGTAAGTGGGATAGTTTTCTTCATAAGGTTTCAGCTGTCATGATGCGTATGCAATAACTTTCCCATGTTGCATGAGAACACAGCCTAGACCCTTTCCAGAAGCGTTACTATAGATCTGAAATCCACCTAAGCCAAATGGGAGAGTAAGAATAGGTGTAGTCACTAACTTCTGCTTAAGATCTCTAAAGCTCTTCTCTCTCTCTTCCGTCCCGACGAATTTCTCTCCTGTCCTCATCAGCTTAGTCAAAGGTAAGGCTAACCATGAAAAGTTCTATACAAAGCTGCGGTAGTAGCCAGCTAAACCCAGAAAACTTCTAACCTCCGTTGCAGATGTAGGTCTTGGCCATTTGGTGATAGCTTCAACCTTAGAAGGATCCACGGTGATCCCCTCTACAGATACAACATGGCCCGTAAATGCCACCTTGCTTAACCAGAACTCACACTTAGAGAACTTGGCATACAACTGTTTCTGATGAAGAATTTGTAAGACTGTACGAAGGTGTTCCTCATGTTCCTCCTTGGATTTGGAGAAAATCAGGATGTCATCAATGAACACGATAACGAACTTAACTCATGGAAGACACGATTCATCAAATCCATGAAGACATCTGGAGCATTGGTGAGTCCGAATGGCATGACTACAAACTCGTAGTGCCCATAACGTGTACGGAAAGCAGTCTTGGAGATGTCCTGCTCTTTAACCCGGAACTGATGGTAGCCGGACCTCAGATCGATCTTGGAGAAATACTTGGGGCCCTAAAGTTGATCGAATAGGTCGTCAATACGCGGCAAAGGATAACGATTCCTGATCGTGATCTTGTTCAGCTCACGATAGTCTATACACAAACGCATGCTGCCGTCTTTCTTCTTCACGAATAGTACCGATGCACCCCATGACGATGCATTGGGACGGGCGAAACCTCGTTCCAGAAGTTCCTGCAGCTGATCTTTTAGTTCCTTAAGCTCTATAGGAGCCATACGGTAAGGAGTTTTGGGAATCGGCTCTGCACCTGGAATGAGCTCGATTCCAAACTCGACTTCACGAACAGGTGGTATGCCCGGACTTCACGAATAGGTTGATCTTGGATTGATGGAGACTCGACAATAATGTCATGAATATTGGCTATGAAGCCCTAACAGCCGTATGATAGTAATGCACGCCCCTCCATGGATTAAATAATTTGTACCGACCTCCTTGGCGGAAAACCATGGTGTATGTACTTTAGAGATTTAACATCACCGAAGATGACCCGATAAGTGTGGCAGTCAATTGTAGCCTGGTGTTTGGATAACCAGTCCATGCCCAAAATCAAGTCAAAATCGCACATGTCCAAAGGATGTGCGTCAACTCTGCGGATCTTATCATCAATTTCTAGGGGAAGATCTCTATACACCTGAGTGATTCGTACAGAGTCCCTAAGTGGCGTGGAAATGCATAAGGCATTATCTAATGTCATCGGGGAAATCCTAACACGTACAACAAAAGTAGTGGATACGACTGAATGCATCGCTCCAGCATCAAACATAACATCTGTTGCCAAACCATTCATAAAGAGATTTTCAGTGATGGTACCTGAAGTCTTATTCGGCTGGTCTTTAGTAGTAGTGAATACGCGACCAGAAGTAGGAGGTGGTTTGGTGTCAGCGTGTCCAGAGGTGCCTTCTATCTCACCCTGGCGACAGTCCTTCTGCTGATGGCCTTGTTGGCCACACTTGAAGCAACCACCAGTACCTCGACGGCAAATACCAGCATGTCTGCACGAACAACTAGGACAGACGGTATGCGTGAATCCTCCAGCAGGCGTCCTAGCTAGATGAGAGCCTGTTTCAGGATTTCATGCATGAGACATGATCGTAGAATATAAACATGATTATATAGAAGGTTTAAAAAAATACCAGATGAGGTAGAACGGTTAGGCTGTGAACCTCTACGGTCCCGATCCCTGCCGTTACCATTGTTCCTGAATTAACAATTGTTGGAGTGTCAGAATACCATAACACAAGATAGTTTAACATGAAAGAAGGTTAATGTAGGGACCTGCTGTTGTTCGATTTGTTAGCGTTGTTACGGTAATTATCATTACCGCCACGCCTCTCAGAACCAGAACGGTCGTTGGTGTGACCGTTTCCCTTAGAGGCTTGCTGTTGAGTGGCCGTAGGCTTGCGGTCGTCAGTCTTCTGCCTGAATATAAGGTTGAACAGAGGATTATATGAAAATGAAGTTACTGATGGAAATGAATGGTTTACAATTGGTGATTGAAGATACCTCTTCACTGCTCTGTCATCACCAAACTCCTCTCGTTCTTGAAGCATCTCGAGCTTACAGGCTGCAACGGCCACTGTAGTGAAAGTGGCACATACCAAGCTGTTGGCGACCGAGGTGCAAAGTACCCAGCGAAACTTCTCAGCTTGCTCCGCAACAGTCCCTGCGGTTGGACCCAAAAATCCTACTAAATGGAGAAACCTTTGCATGAACTCGTTGTTATTTTCACCAGCAACCTGCCGAATGTTATGGTAGTCCCTCTTGAACATACTCTGGAGTTCCTACCTGCGACCTTGGGTACCTGCCGTTTGGGAACATGGAAAAGTAGACGACTGAGCATAACGCTTAGTGCACGGATATACAATAAAGCATGGAAGACATAGAATATGAAAGCATATAAGAGTATAAAGCATGAATAGCAACGAAAATGAATAAGTCCTGGAAAACCTAGTTGTTTGTCATGTTAACTAGTTTTAGTTCTGAAAACATAACTTATGTTACTTGTGAAAATCTGTATTAGTTAATATACCAAAAGCCAATATAGGTCATGAGGTCAACAACATGCATGAATACTTGGAGGGGTGACCTCGTCATGCAAATTAGAGGGGATGCCTCTAATTAATTGGTAATGGGCAGGAGGGATCAACTCCTTGTGAAGGATGCAAGACACACACCACATTCACCATGAAATCCTGACTGAAACATGTAACTAGGATGCACCCATACGCCCCATATGATAACATAATAAATATAATGGCCAAATAACTGAAAGGGACGCCACGAGCAATCACTCCGCCGTGGTGAAGTCATAACACTAGTGCCTTTAGTTTTATGGTTATGATACCTCCATAACTAGGTGAAACTGGTCATGCATGTATATGGCTAAGGTAACTAATAAAACATAAGCATTTAATCTGTAACTACTGGAGAAAACAGTTGGTTGCATACGGGAAATCCTAATGAAGGAAGAGATTGTCCTTACTGAAGGACGGGAAATCCGTACCTTATGTCCAATAGAAGCTAATGAAAATGATGAAGACTACTCCGCCTTGACGGATAATACTACATAAGAAATATGGACGTGTATGAGTTGTCTGAATTACGTGTGTTTTACTGGTTCCGTGTGTTATTAGCTTGTTATACGTATTCTGTCATGTTTTACTGTTTACTGTGTTAACTTTGTTATTTTGATGTTCTATTGTGTATTATTCATGTATTAGTGTATTATAATACTTGTATTGTAATACTAAAACTTTCTAAAAATAGCAAATTTCCATAAATAGTAAGTTTCTAAAAATAGAAAGTTCTCAAAAATAGTAAGTTTCCATAATTAGAAATAAGCTAGATTATAAATAATAAGTAAAGTTTAAATAGTATAATACAAGTCATGGTTATAGCTTATTAATTAAATAACTGGTTAATTAATTAACTATACCTTATATGGAATTTAATTAAAAATACATGTTTTAATTAAATTAAACTAAGTTAAATACTTTAGGTTATACATGTAACATTAATTTTAATATTTAACCTATGTCATGAAAATAATTAAATTATAAAGTCTAGTAATTAATTTAATTAACATATTTTCTGATTTTAATAATTAACCCGAGACCCGAACCCGTGTTTTAAAAATTAACCCGAGCCCGAAACCCGGTCCAACATATAAGCCGAAACATACACCCTTGACAGTGGCTAACCCGGCCTAGCCGGTTGCCACTGTCCGAGTGGTTTTACCACTGCCCGAGCCGCGACTAACCGCTGCCGGTTCACACCAGTTCATACCGGTTGTGACCCGGTTCCCCCTGCTTTTGTTCGGTTCCCACTATTAGCCAAAAACAGCCCCACTGAGACCCTATAGGTCTCGGTTGGCTCTCGGTCTAAACGAAACCACACCCCCGACATGCGGTCGGGGTTTCCCCTTGCTGCGTTCGAACCACAAGACCCCAACACCGAGACCATGAGGTCTCGGTTGGGCGAATCAAACACCACCGAGAGCCCCCATGCTCTCGGTTTGGTACTCGACCGAAACAAACAAACACAAGCACCCCCTTTAAATCATGTTTTAATTAATCCCATGTGTTTTATTAACTTGTTCTTATGATTAATTAAATAAATAACATGAATTCATAAAGAATTAAAAAGAAAAAGGAAGTGTTTAATTTACCGAACACGTGGAAAGAAAAGATTATGAACACGATCACGTACACACGAATAGTGAATAAGCAAAAATTGTCCGGTTTGTTCCTTGTGGTTGAGGTGGCCGGCAGCAAGAGGCAAAAAGGAGGCAAGAGGAGAATTTTTCTGTAAAACCTAATTTATGTTTTATGTTTCATGTGTTTTTACTTATGATGGTTTTTAAGTTGGGTCATGGGCCAAGCCCATCCTTTCCTTTCCTCTTGTCTAGCCGCGGCCTAAAAGGAACCCACAGGGTAACACGTAGTTTTCTCGAGTTTAATTATTTACGTGTACGTTCATTTTTTAATGTCGTGATTTTTATATGTCGTGTACTTAACACATTTATAATATATACGTAACTACATGTTATTAAATACCGTGACACGTGGATTATATTATAAATGGAAAGTTTTAAATTTATCGTATTTTTGTGTGTACTGTTCATGTGTACTGTTCATGGTATTTTAATGCGGGTTTTTATAGTAAGACTAATCAAATAAATATTAACCAGGGCTAATGCACTTACATAGATGGGATATGCCTTGAATTTTCTACCTGGATTAGTAGGGGTCCAAGCAACTTACTCATGAACTCATAATGGTGGTTTGTAATCATAATTGGTAGTATTGATGTAGAAATAGATGTCCATTTGATTTGATTTGGAATTGGATAATGATAAAGCCATGACTTTTAAGTTTTTGTTAAATGGAAAAATTGGTGGCTAGGTTAAAGAAGACAGGGTTTGATGAAAACGAGTGGTTGAAATAGTTAATGTAAAGTGGGTAAAGAATAAAATCGAAAAAAATTACAAAAATATGACATGGTAGTCAACCGGCTCCACGTAAGCATAGCCAGTCTCGCAGGTCATCGGGAACACCAATTGACAAAAATAAAGACTCCAATGATAATATGAAGAAAAAAAAGAAAACATAAAACTATAAAAAGTGTCAAGTTAAATGCACTTTTAAGTAGGTATCCCAAAGTTTATAAACCAAACCATAAAACATCATCAAAGATAGTAGAGCTGTCGCAAGTGTACTACACATTACATGAATAAAATGGAATCAAAGATGTCTTTAGTTTTGTTACTATATGAACCAACCCTTCAAAACTCAACACCCAAATCATCATCTTCAGTAAACAATAGGCTATGGCGACCAGCAACCCAAAGAAACAGAAAAACCAATGGTCCAAATTAAACTCCATCAGACAAGAATGGGTTTCTTCTTCTTCCAATACGCGATCACACGCCACGTCTCTCGTTATTTCTTTTCTTTCTTAGTGGCATTTCCTCATACACCTTCTCTACTTTACTTTTTTTTCTTACTTTTTTATACTAACACTAAGTGCAATCATACCAACACGAGGGTGTTTCTTTCGGCTTATATAGCGTGCTTATGGCTTATTTGGTTTTCGGTTTATGTTTCACAAGCTCATCTTTTCTGGCTTTTTTTTTAATTTTCGGCGTTAGTTAACATATAATTACATGATAAAAGCTTATATAAGCTGAAAATCTCAAAATATGCCGCAAAAAATGAAATTATGAAATATAAGCTTAAAACCAAATAAGTCATAAGCTCGGGCTTAAGATTAGTTTTTATGTCTTATTTTAAAACTTTTTTGCTTATATAAGTTTACTATCACTTGATAATCTTATATAAGCCGAAAAGTTTCAAAATAAGCCGTAAACGAGCTTGTGTAACATAATTTGAAAACCAAAAAAGTTATAAGCCCGCTATATATGCTTGAACAAACACCCCTTACTGATAGAACTAGGGTGGGTCATGGGACACCAATTGTTAGCCCTATATCACATATAGTCGAACAAGAATGTAATAGGTCATCTTAGTCGTTAAATGTCTTGTATTATAATAGGTTAGTCGGGATAACCGGCCTTGGACTTTAAGCTAATATTGTATAAGTTAGGGGATCTAAGCCCAAGTCAGACCAAGCCCAACCCAAGGAAACAAGCCCACAAGCCCACCAAACTCGTGGGTATATAAACCCTCTTCCATGTGTGGAAGAGGGTGTTGGTTCACTTTTACTTTCTCTCTCTCTAGTAAAGTTTAACCTTCCACCATCTTTCTAATTTCTCTATCTACTTTCTTCTCTTTCTCTCTCTAGATCTAATCTATATCTTGTGTTATGGATTGATTGGGATTAACATTTGGTATCAAGAGCCTATAGTAGATAGGTGATTGAAGATTTATAGTTTGTTTTTATTGATTTCGTGTCTATTTGATCCAAAAAACCAAGTCCCAAATTTATTTATTTTGTATTTTTCTGGTTTAGGAATCACCTACATAGTTGTGGTAGGGATTTGGTTACTTTGGATCATCCAAAAACACAAAATTTTGGGGCGTTTGGCTCGATTTTGGCAAAAAAAACCACGCTTTTTTTACCGTTTTGCGGAATTATTACGGAATCTTCACCTCATAATCTCGCAATAATTAGGGTTCTGAGATCTCATTATTCCGGAATCTTTATTCTGAGATTTTTGAATTATTGCGAGGTCTTTGGGATATTGCGAGATCTTTGAGAATTATTGCGAGGTCTTTGGGAATTATTGCGAGATCTTTGGGATATTGCGAGATCTTTGGGCTATTGCGAGATCTTTGGGTTATTGAGAGATCTTTTAGTTATTGCTAGATCTTTCCATCATTGCGAGATCCTGAAGTTATTGCAAGATCTATGAAGTTTCGCAATATTGGGTTTATTCCGAGATTCTTGTTCGAGTAATTTTTAGATTTAGCCACTATCTAGACTAGTCCCGAATCATAGTTTACAAAAAAAAGAGTTTAAATATTTAGGTCAAGTAAAATCAAATTTTTTATATACTAGTTTTTGGCTATTTCTAACTCGATTTCAAAATTCGGCGGTACAAAATTTTTTGGTCTACCATTTTGTCAGACTGAGGAATTTATTGTAGGACTGAAGGATCTCGCAACGCTTCGAAATTTTAACCACACCTCATCACAACAATCTACTAAGATTTGTAATCCATTCACAAGCATTTACCATGTCAAACAACAACAACAACAATGCGAACGCTAATCAAGTTTGCTCGGAACAAGGTGGCAACAGTAATCCACCTATGCTGACAGCCGGTTGCTACGTCAGTGGAGCTCTCGTTTCCTTAGATTTCTCGACACTAAAGAGAACCGAACTGCTCTTCGTCATTGCCATGAAAATGCACCTCCCGTCTTTGAATTCAGACCAATGATATGAGTGGATTCTCATATCAATTATAACATATAAAACCCCTAAAACACAAGGAAATTACCAAGTTTTATTGTGTAAAAATGGAATTACGTGGTATTCTTTGTTGTTTGAAAGTGTGTAGGTAAAAAGATACGTTTTGGTGAAAACACGGATTTCAAGGCTTAAATTTGAAGAAAAGACAAAGGAAGGACCAAAGTTGACAAGTCTCCAATGTGTAGATGGGCCCGAAGCTTTTAAGATCTTAGAAGCTTGCCATAAAGGACCCACGGGGGGCCATTTTGGGCCCAACTACATGGCTAAGAAAGTTTTTGATTCGGGTTATTATTGGCCTTCGATTTACATGGATGCTCAAGAGATGGTGAAATATTGTGATGTATGCCAAAGACAAGGAAAAATTAATTAACGTGATAAGATGCCACAAAATTTCATACAAGAGTGTGAAATATTTAATGTGTGGAATAGACTTTTGGGACCTTTTCCATCTTCCAAGGGAAATAGATACATACTCGTAGCGGTGGATTATGTTTCAAAGTGGTTTGAGGCTAAGGCCTTGCCTACTAATGATGCTCGAGTTGTAGTGAAATTCTTGAAGCAATTGTTTGCTAGATTTTGGTGTATCTCATGCCATTATTAGTGATCACGGGATTCATTTTTGTAATGATCAATTTACTCGAGTCATGAAGAAATATGGTGTTAACCATATAATTTCTACCGCGTATCACCCACAATCTAATGGGCAAACCGAGGTCACTAATCACGGTTTGAATAGAATTTTGGAACGTACGGTGGGAGAGCATCACGCTTCTTGGGCGGATAAACTTGATGATGCATTGTGGGATTTTTGAACCACATACAAGACACCAATAGGTTGCACACCGTATCGTCTTGTATATGGGAAAGCATGCTACCTCCCTTTTGAGTTGGAACGCAAGGCTTCATGGGCTTTAAAATGGGCTAACTTTGACCTTAATCAAGCCGGTTCACATAGGAAGAACCAACTTAATGAGATGAATGAGCTTAGAACCAATGTTTATGAGAATTAATTGCTTTACAAAGAGAAAACTAAGCAACTTCATGATGCCAAGATTAAGAACCGTGAGTTCAAAGTTGGAGATTCTGTTTTACTCTATAACTCACGGTTGAAACTTTTTACGGGCAAGCTTAAGTCACGATGGACCGATCCATTCATTATAGCTCAAGTGTTTTCCTATGGGACTATTGAGTTATCTCAACCAAATGGCCCAAATTTTAAAGTGAATGGCCATAGTGTGAAGCATTATTTTGGGGAGGACATTTCCATGGAAATGGTCCAAGAGACCCCCATTTTCCCTATGAATTAATTAATTGTAGGATGAGTCGAGCTAGAGACTCCTTCAATCAAACTTGAATAACTAGGTTAGATCATCTAGAGTAGACTTTGGTAGGTTAGGAATAATAAGAGGGTGATATAGTTGAGATGAAGTATAGGGGGTGCCTCTCTTTTGTCTTTTTGGTGTTTGTGTAGGGTTGCTCTCTCTCATTTCATTCATGGAGCTTATGGAGGAGGTTCTCGTATCGGGTTCACTTTGATACTTTTGTGATTCAAACTTGGCTATTAATAATGTCTAAAATGAATTAACTTTAGTAGACCTTTCCTTTGTCCAAGATAAACAAAGTACTCAATGTCCTAAGTGTAGGGGAGTTTACTCCAATGCTCTAAACATTGAGGACGATGTTCATCTTAAGTGTAGGGGGGGTTTCTATCGAAATAACCTTACCTAGACCATTTCCTTTGCCTTCATGATAATTTGGATAATTAAAATTTTCAACATTTTTCATATTTTTGATCTACTTTGGCCATAAAATATTGCATTCATCATTTTTTGCATAATCGTTTTCATTTTCATACACCTTGCGTTGTCTTTATATCTTTTTATTCTTAAAATATAAATGAAAAAGAAAAAAAATATAATAAAGGATATGGTTTTAACAAGTTTAGGCTAAGCTTACTCTAGCCGAGTTTGCTCATCCAAGCTTACTCTAGCTAGTATCCTTAACCATGTAAACCTTTCATTTGGTTTATTAGGCTAAGCATCCACGAGTCTCATTACTTGAGATTTTATATTGTGGAGAACGAGAGATGATAAAGTTTGAAGTAAGTGCAAGGGGCTAGATAAACCTCATATTAATTACTTGTGTATATTTTACCCCTTTTGTAACCTTTACTTTCTTGTCAACACATGTATATGTTGTTAATAAATAATCAAGAACGATTTTAATCGGTTTGTAGTCTTTTATGCATTTTTGACTAATCATTCGTGGTTGGTATAAGTATGTCTTAAGATTCTAAGTTAGAACGTTTTATGTGTACTAGACTTTTGTCATGCTTAATACTTAGCGGGTGTTTTTCTTTCAATTATTTTTCTATTATTTGTGAGTAATCAAGAAAAATAAGAGCGACTTATAAAAAAATGAGTGGCTAGAAAAAGAATAAAAAAAGAGAAAAAATAATAATTATACAAGACTCCCAAGAGGGTAGTGTGGTGTTAATTATAGTAGCTATTAAATTCCAATATTACTCTCACAAGGGTTTTAGGGATTTAGTAGTTGCTCCAATCCAATATTACTCTCACAAGGGTTGCGGCGTTGAAGATCAAGGTCTCAAAAAGGCGGCGGATATAAATTATTGCGTGAGATTTATTTTTCTTTTCGTAGCGAGTGAGTAACTACTTATTAAAGCATGACATAAGTTTCTTACACATAAGGCGAATGACTTATTATTTTAGGTCAGACTTATATCAATTGTGGGCAGTTATTCGAGTAATGGATGTAATGGTTACTTAGGATTAAAACCGTGCTTCCTTATTTTCAGATTTTACACTTCTTATATTTCACGCTTTAAATAATGACAAATTTTCTCTCAAGCAATTTGCTCAAATAATAACCGGTCTTAGAGGCACAATACGTGGGGGTATAATGGTAACATAATTAATTTTTATGAATAAGTCGATGCACTTGCACTTATGAATGACAACGATCTCGTTTCTAAGCTTGGTATGGGGAAAGTGACACTTGAGGATGATAAATATTCATGGTACAAAAGCCCTAATCAAAATATTGATTTCTTAATGAGTTATTTCCATTTAACCATTTCATGAAAAACTAAAAATATATAAATAGAATTGTTTCTTTGCATTGCATTGTAAAAATCCAAAATCATGCATCATTTAGGTTAGCATAGTATAAATGCATCTCATATTGGCTAAGGTAGGTTAATTATGAGAAAAGTGTAACATATTGCTTTTAAATACGTCATTGCATGTGGGCATGGCAATGGTCAAGTGTAAGGGATTTGATATGAGTGGATTCTCATATCAATTATAACATATAAAACTCCTAAAACACAAGGAAATTACCAAGTTTTATTGTGTAAAAATGGAATTACGTGGTATTCTTTGTTGTTTGAAAGTGTGTAGGTAAAAAGATTGGTGAAAACACGGATTTCAAGGCTTAAATTTGAAAAAAAGACAAAGGAAGGACCAAAGTTGACAAGTCTCCAAAGTTAAAGGGCCTAATTGGTTGATTTCAGAAGTGGAAGTGTTGAAGTTGCCATCTCTACAAAGTTATTATGATTAAACAAGAATCTGCTAAAAATGGAGGACCAAATCTGCCATTTTACAAAGTAAAATTTAGCTTGATCCGTATTAAATAGTTTTGGCTAATGAGAATGCAAGAAACACTCCACTCGGATTGCCACATCATGATATTAATGGACGAGAGAGGTGAAACCTAACAGTATACCCACTAATTCATTTCAGCCAATGAGAATCATCCGTCTCATTCACTTTCACTGTACAACGGATAATGATCCGTGTGAGGATTTATGGACTAATACAAGCTTGCCACGTGTCTTCTTCAACAAGCCCATAATTTAGAGATCGATTGAGGCATTTTCATGAGAAGCTTTGAACATGAAAAGTGATCACAAAGGCATGAAGAACTCAACCCCACTTTTTAATTACATTGAGATCAAATTATGAAAATTTCCCCAATTCGGCCAAGAACACATGAAGAACTCATTGCATATTTTTGCCACGTGGAGCTTCATGATTGGAGTAAACACATCACAAACCTCAACCACACTTCATTTTCAGTCTGTAAATACCCTAGTTAGGATTCATTTGTAAGAAGTAGTTAATGTGGGAAATTTTCACACAGTTAGATAAACACTCTCAATTGTTCTTTCCTTTCCCTTAGTTCTGCTGTCAGACACACTATTGTTAGTCAGTTAGTAGTTGTAACAGATTGTAACCAACCTTCTCCATTAATAAACTTCATTTCACGTTTATTCATAATTCTCAAAATTCTCTTAGCATTCTACTGTTCATATCATGATCTCATTGACTCTTTTATTCACACTTAAATAATAGAAGGTTGTTAAGTGTTTTGGAAGCTTGTTTGTTTGATCAGAAGTTGCAGCATAGTTCAAATCTAGTAGCTAGCCTAAATTTTCAAGTCAGATAGCAGATATGGTGATGATTCATGGTTTTCATGGTGATTTGATGGTGTAATTAGTGTTGATTAGTAGATAAGAGAGTTCAACACTCTCTTCTCCATCAATGGAGGCTTGAAGCTAAAAGGAACACATTTCTGTTTTATAATTCCTCTAAATTAAGTCTGCATGCTTAATTTAGTTCCCTAGTGTAATCTTGACTGTTAATGCCTGCTATTTGTTTTATTTGATCTTGTGAATTGCTTGTGTATTTTGTAGTATTGATCTTTGAGTATAATTCTGTTTTCCTTTGATAAATTTCTGAATTGTGTCATAAAGAACTGTTTGGATTATCCTTGTTTTGGTAATTCAGTTGGAAGTTTAGAGTTATTCGTGTTTGCATACACTTAGTTATAATAGAGTTGTGCAAGTTTTCACAGTCAAACTTGAGGTCAAACAGGCAATTTGCCATTAAAAAGTTTGGGTCAGAGAAACACTAGCCAGATAGCAAACTTTAGATCATCACAACTTGCTCAATTCTAGGAGTTAAGCTATGTTCTTTAGTTTTCTGAATAGCTGAATATATGAACTTTTATAATCTACAAACATTAAGCCCTGTAGTGCACTGTAGAATAAGCTACCAAAAAAAAAAAAAAAAAAAAAAAAAAAAAAAAAGCTGTATAAGCCTTTAAGTCTCTGTGATAAATAGAGTATTCTGCTTGGTCAGATTTTCATTTCCTAGAGTTCTACTTCGTAAAACTTGTAATTTTCTTTCGCAAATATGTTAAGAAAGTGATAAAAATCAGTTTCAGCTTTGATTAACTTTTTGGTCAACGAAAGTCAATCATTGGTCAACATAAGCCCATTTTGGCTTATTTGGGATTTCTAGCTTATTCTGTGGTCCTTTTTGGAAATTTCTTTTTCGCATGTTCCTTATTAGACCTCATTAATCATTTCCAGCATTTGTAGCTTATTTTACTGATCAGATTGGCTTAAGTCTTAAAATTAGCTTATTAGAAAAAGCTAAAAAGAGTTCTGGCTTATTACAAATGTTTTCCTTGATACTGGCTAGCTAATTTTACATTTAAAATCTTTTGTAGAAAACTAGAAGTCTTGAAATGGCCTATAGCTTATTTGCTAGCTTATTTTACGACTTAAGCCCGTTTTAGTTTCAAACTTAATTTTGCCACTTTCAGTCCCTGGAAATTAGGAGTAGTTACAATTTAGTTAAGGTTAGTTTAAGTTTGCTGTTTGGCAGTTTCAGTCCCCTTAGTTTGTTAGGTTGTTAGAAATTAGTTTGTAGTTTGGTAATTAGTTACATTTAGCACTCTTATTTTCCATACTTTACATTTTCACATTAGGAAAATCACTTAAAAATGTAGTAAACTTACCACTTTTTGTGGTTGTGTGTACTAAACTATCTTTTTCTTATTGTGTGTATTAAATTTTTAATTTCGATCATTGTGTGTATTTTGAGACGATTTTGTCTTGTAGAATGACCATTTTACCCTTGAAATTTTTAAAAAAATAGGGGTAAAATGGTCACAAAATACATACAATGCTATGATTTTGAAAGTTTAATACAAACAATGAGAAAAAAATAGTTTAGTACACACAACCATAAAAAGTGGTAAGTTTACTACATTTTTAAGTGATTTTCCCTTTCACATTTAAATACTTGTGCATTATAGACTTGTACATTGTGCTTAAATGTTTGTATGTGCAACGTGTTTGTAGATTAATACATATCATTTACATAGATATTATTTTGATCTTTCTACGTGTTTGATAAATAGACCTAGACTACCACAATTCACTATTAATACCAAAAACAATTACGTGACTTGTTTGATATCGATTAATCAATTCGTAAAGACATCGAGAGAAAAACGAACTAAAATCGTGAAATAGTAATTAGCGCGGCTGCCGGTTCTTTGGGTGGAAATTGATGGTTGATTGTGAGTTTCATATTGGATTTTAGGATCCGTTCACTTGTGAACGTTCCTTTTATCAATCAAAAATAAAAAAAAATCAAAAAATCAAAAAGATAAAAATATAAAAAATAAAAAATCACAAAAATCAATTCTTTCCTAAGAATTGAACCAAAAAATAATAAAAAAAAAATAAAAAAGTAATCTTTTTCCTAAAAGATTACATCAAAAATATATTGTATATATTATTTTGAATCGTTTTTACGTACATATTATATTTTCTTAAAAAATAACAAAAATACAAAAATATTTTCCTTTATAGTATTATATGTAAATAAGTATACATAGATACGAATTTTAAACAGACTATTCCATAAGTATTGCCTTGGCAATACACCGTATTTGGAGGCGTTCCGGTTCCAAATACGTGTATCGATCAAAGAAAATAAAGGCAAAAATAGATAAATACTTTCAATAAGCAAGAATTCGATAATACGAACTATACGGTGAATAGAAAGGCGACGTGTTATAAAATTCCGTCTAAGGGATATAGGTACTTAAGTGCTTAGCTCCACCTCATTCCTCCCGTTCACTTGTGATTATTTTGAGAATGAAGGCTTATTGAGGGTTTTTCCGCCCAAGTAGTACTACGTACATATTATATTTTCTAGTGATTTTTAATATTGAACCTCGTAGGAGATAATCTCTTCTCTTTCAAAGTCGATCGGGAACTCCTCTCTCATTCCTCATATTTAGTTGCATGCCTACACGATCGCGTGCACACATACCGAGTGGTGTACCTCATCCTACCAAGAGGGAGAATAAGAACAAAGCCGTCTATCAAGCCGATCACGAGCATCACGCTTTCGACAACGTAAAAGAAGCCATGGATCAACGTCTATTGTTCGAGATTCTTCAATCCAACATGGATGGAAATGCTGATGCCATAGTTATTCCCGAGATAGCCGCTAATAACTTTGAACTTAAGACATGCATCATTCAAATGGTTTCCACTATACCTTTCCTAGGTAGACCTAAGGATGACCCCCATGATCATATCAAGAGATTCTTATCCATTAGTAACACCATCAAGTATAATGAGGTACCACAAGAGGTGGTTAGACTGATGCTATTCCCTTTATCTTTGGAAGGGAATGCTAGGATTTGACTTGTTAAGCAACCCTCTAGTAGCATTCTCACTTGGGAGGACTTAAAGAAAAAATTTGTGAACAAGTTCTTTCCACCTTCATGAACCACCGCATTGAGGAATCAAGTCATAGGCTTCCAACAAAAGAAAGATAATACCTTTAGTGAGGCTTAGGATGAATTAAAGGAGTTATTAAGAAAGTGCCCTAACCATGGTTTTGACTGTCCACCAAATCAATACTTTCTACAATAGTTTGAGACCACACCATCAAGATTCCCTTAACTCGGCCGCGGGTGGAAACATTCTTGCTAAGTCTACCCAAGAGGCATGGGATATCCTTGAGACAAAATATATGGTACAAAGTAATAGGGATAGAGATGAGGTGGTACATGTGGTGCAAGAGTGTGCTACTAAATCAATTGACAAGACTTTATATCAAAAGGTTGACAAACTTAGTGATATGATGCAATTACTCTTGGAAAATCAGTTGAGCAACTCTTCTAATAACAATGTTAATGCCATCACTCTTCAATGTGAGACATGTGGAGGCCCTCATTCATACTTGAATTGTGACAAATGCAAAACTATCAAGGAGAATGTTATACCTACAATTATGATGGAAGGGCACATTCCAAACGAAAAATCAATCCTAATCACCTTTCTTACAAATCCAACAATTACCTTGCTCCACCGGGTTTCCATCCCCATCAACCCACCCAAACCCAAGGAAATAATCTACAAATGCTTAATAGAAACCAAGGGACAAGAGGAAATTATCAAGGGCATAACAACAATATGGGTCGAAATAACTTTCAAGGGCAAAACCAAGGGAATAAATTTCATGGCAATAACCAAGGGTTTCACAATCAACATCTAAACATTCAAAACCAAGGATTTCAAGGGAATGGGCTAAATGACAGTAACGCTATTGAGCTTCTTCATAAGATGAACCACGACAATGAAAGGAGATTTCAAGAAAATGAGAGAAGATTAAGGGAAATGCAAGAGGAAATGAATAAGAAATTCATGTTGCTCTTAAACCAAAGGCCTCAAGGTGCTTTACCCTCAAACACCCAAACCAACCCTCGAGCCAATGCTAATGCCATTACTACAAGGAGTGGGAAAACCACCGTGGGACCTTCCATTACTCCGCCATCAAAAGAGGAACAAGGCCCGAAGGTAACAATGAGTAATCCTACTCCCCCTTCGATAACTCCTCCCACTGCCCCTCTTTATGACATTCCACCGTTAACCGACCCTATACTTTCCAAGCCCACCCTTGAGGAAACCCAAGAGAAGATTCCTTTAACACCCTCTACTCAACCTTCACCCAAACCCAATCTACCATACCATTCTAGGTTGAGGAAGGAGAAGCTAAAGAATAAAGATGATATACAAGTGTCCAATTTCTTGAGGATGTTTAAGCAATTGAATATAAACATATCTTTTGCGGAGTCTTTAGCTTACATGCCTAAGTTTGCCAAAATGTTTAAGGACCTTCTCTCGAACAAAGAAAAATTGGTTGATATGCCTAATACTTCCTTAAATGGGAATTGTTTTGCGGTGTTGTTAAAGACGTTACCTACTAAAAACTTGGTGATCCGGGCCGGTTCTTAATTCCATGTAATTTTCCGGGGGTAGAGAATTGTATGGTTTTAGCGGATCTTGGTGCTAGCATAAATTTGATGCCTTTATCGGTTTGGAAACAACTCTCCCTTCCCGAGCTTACCCCCACTAAAATGACACTCGAATTAGCAAATCGTACGATTGCTTATCCGGTGGGGATAGTGAAAAACGTTTTTGTAGGAGTTGACAAGTTCACATTCCCCGCGGACTTTGTTGTTGTGGATTATGATATGGATCCTAGAGTTCCCCTTATTGTAGGAAGACCTTTCTTAAGAACCGTTCGTACTCTCATTGATGTTGTGGAAGGGGAACTCATTATGAGGGTAGAAGATGAGAAAGTTGCGTTTAAAATGGGAAAAGTACTAAGAAATCTCAAGTGTGTGAAGTCGTTAAAATTGTGGATGTTCTTGATAAAGTTTGTGCTGAACACTTTCATGATGCTTGCAAAAGTCATAATGAGTACATTCCACATGTTGAGACCGTAGCCTCAATTGCTCCCTCCTTAACTCCATTTGGAGAGAGTGATTTCCTTTTAGAGGAATTTGAGTCTAACTTTCTTGGAAATGAAGATTATCCCATCAATTGGAAAGAAGACATTCTTACTATTCAAAAGTTACTCAATGAGGACCCCATTCCTTCACCTACTCTACAAGCAGTTACTAATGATGATCCCTCATTAGTTCAACCTTCTATTGAGATTCCACCTACCTTAGAGCTTAAGGATTTACCATCACACCATGAGTATGATTTCTTAGAGGGTGAAGATAAGCTACTTGTTATCATTGCTAAGGATTTGAAGGAAGATGAGAAGAAGAAGCTTATTGAAATTCTTCAAAAGCACAAAAAGGCTATTTCTTGGAAAATATCTGACATAAGGGGGATTGATCCTAACTTTTTCACTCATAAGATCCTTATGGGAGATGATTATAAACCCGCCATTCAAAATCAAAGAAGGGTTAACCCAAAAATCCATGAAGTCATCAAAAATGAAGTTATCAAAATCCTTGATGCGGGTATGACTTACCCAATTTCGACTCACCATGGGTTAGCCCGGTGCATTGTGTGCCTAAGAAGTGAGGAATCACCGTTGTTCCAAATGAAAATAATGAGTTGA
This sequence comes from Glebionis coronaria, assembly GCA_025667525.1. Classification (NCBI taxonomy): domain Eukaryota; kingdom Viridiplantae; phylum Streptophyta; class Magnoliopsida; order Asterales; family Asteraceae; genus Glebionis; species Glebionis coronaria. The sequence continues at coordinate 105,094,142 of CM046879.1, forward strand.
TTTCTACTAGACTTGTCACGGGTTGGAGAGTTTGTATAGACTATAGAAAGCTTAATGATGCCACAAGAAAGGATCATTTTCCCTTACCTTTCATGGACCAAATGCTAGAGCGTTTAGCGGGAAATGAATACTATTGCTTTCTTGATGGATTATCGGGGTTTTTTCAAATACCCATTGACCCAAATGATCAAGAAAAGACCACATTTACTTGCCCCTATGGAACATTTTCTTACAAACGAATGCCTTTTGGCTTGTACAATGCTCCTGGGACATTTCAAAGGTGTATGATGGAAATATTTCATGATATGATCGAGCACACCATGGAAGTGTTTATGCATGATTTCTCGGTGTTTGAAGATTTATTCACTTATTGCTTTTCCCATTTAGAACGTATGCTTAAAAGGTGTGAAGAAACCCTCCTTGTTCTAAATTGGGAAAATTGCCATTTCATGGTTAAAGAAGGGATAGTTTTGGGCTATAATATTTCTAAGAAACGATTAGAAGTGGATCGTGCTAAGGTTGATGTTATTTCTAAACTTCCCCCACCTACTACCGTGAAAGGAGTTAAGAGCTTTTTGGGACATGCGGGTTTCTATAGATGTTTCATACAAGACTTTTCTAAGATAGCTAGACTCATGACCCATCTCTTAGAAAAAGAGGCTCCTTTCACATTCACACAAGAGTGTTTAGAATCTTTTGAGATCCTAAAGGAAAAATTGACCAAGGCTCCAGTTTTGGTTTCACCAAATTGGGATTTGTCTTTTGAGCTCATGTGTGATGCTAGTGACTATACGGTGGGAGCCGTTTCATGACAAAGGATTAAAAACATTTCCAACCTATACACTATGCTAGTAAGAAAATGACGGGTGCTCAATTGCATTACACTACTACGGAAAAAGAATTGTTAGCCATTGTGTATGCTTTTGAGAAATTTCACCTTTATCTTGTTCTTTCAAAGACCATAGTGTGTACGGACCATTCCACTCTCAAAAACCTTATGACAAAGCAAGATGCTAAGCCTAGATTGTTAAGATGGGTTTTGTTGCTCCAAGAGTTTTCTATAGAGATTCGTGATAAAAAGGGAGCCGAAAATTTAGTTGCCGATCATTTGATTAGACTTAAGGATCCTTTTCAAGGAGACTTACCTCATATGGAAATTAATGAATCCTTTCCTCTTGAGGAACTCGTGTGTATCTCTTCACAAGAGGATGCCACCCCTTGGTTTGCGGATATTGCAAACTATCTTGTAGGGGATGTGCTAATTGAGGGTCTTACTTCTCAACAAAAGAAGAAGTTTCTAAAAGAAGCTAAATACTACTTTTGGGACGACCCATACCTCTTTAGGAAATGTGCGGATCAAATCATAAGACGATGTGTAGATGGGCCCGAAGATTTTAAGATCTTAGAAGCTTGCCATAATGGTTCTACAGGGGGCCATTTTAGGCCGAACTACACGGCTAGGAAAGTTTTTGATTCGGGTTATTATTGAACTTCGATTTACAAGGATGCTCAAGATATGGTGAAAATATTGTGATGTATGCCAAAGACAAGGAAAAATTAATCAACGTGATGAGATGCCACAAAATTTCATACAAGAGTGTGAAATATTTGATGTGTGGGGAATAAACTTTATGGGACCTTTTCCATCTTCCAAGGGAAATAAGTACATACTCGTAGCGGTGGACTATGTTTCAAAGTGGGTTGAGGCTAAGGCGTTGCCTACTAATGATGCTCGAGTTGTAGTGAAATTCTTGAAGCAATTGTTTGGTAGATTTTGGTGTACCTCGTGCCATTATTAGTGATCGCGGCTCATTTTTGTCATGATCAATTTACTCGAGTCATGAAGAAATATGGTGTTAACCATAAACTTTCTACCGCGTATCACCCACAAACCAATGGGCAAACCGAGGTCACTAATCATGGTTTGAAAAGAATTTTGGAACGTGCGGTGGGAGAGCATCGCGCTTCTTGGGTGGATAAACTTGATGATGCATTGTGGGCTTTTCGAACCGCATACAAGACACCTATAGGTTGCTCACCGTATCGTCTTGTATATGGGAAAGCATGCTACCTCCCTTTTGAGTTGGAACACAAGGCTTCATGGGCTTTAAAATAGGCTAACTTTGACCTTAATCAAGCCGGTTCATATAGGAAGAACCAACTTAATGAGATGAATGAGCTTAGAACCAATGCTTATGATAATTCATTGCTTTACAAAGAGAAAACTAAGCAACTTCATGATGCCAAGATTAAGAACCGTGATTTCAAAGTTGGAGATTCGGTTTTACTCTATAACTCACGGTTGAAACTTTTTGCGGGCAAGCTTAAGTCACGATGGACCGGTCAACTCACTATAGCTCAAGTGTTTCCCTATGGGACTATTCAGTTATCCCAACCAAATGGCCCAAACTTTAAAGTGAATGGCCATCGCGTGAAGCATTATTTTGAAATGGTCCAAGAGACCCTCATTTTCCCTATGAATTAATTCATGGATGAGTCGAGCTAGAGACTCCTTAAATCAAGCTTGAATAACTAGGTTAGATCATCTAGATTATTCTTTGGTAGGTTAAGAATAATAAGAGGTGATATAGTTGAGATGAGGTGTAGGGGGTGCCTCTCTTTTGTCTTTTTGGTGTTTGTGTAGGGTTGCTCTCTCTCTCATTTCATTCATGGAGCTTATGGAGGAGGCCCTCGTATCGGTTTCACTTTGATACTTTTGTGATCCAAACTTGGCTATTAATAATGTCTAAAATGAATTCACTTTAGTAGACCTTTTCTTAGCTCGAAATAAACAAAGTATGCAATGTACTAAGTGTAGGGGAGTTTACTCCAATGCTCTTATACACTGAGGACGATGTTTATCTTAAGTGTAGGAGGGTTTTCTATAGAAGTAACCTTACCTAGACCATTGCCTTTGCCTTCATGATAATTTGGATAATTAAAATTTTCAACATTTTTCAAATTTTTGATCTACTTTGGCCATAAAAATATTGCATTCATCATTTTTTGCATAATCGTTTTCATTTTCATACACCTTGCATTGTATTTATTTCTTTTTATTCTTCAAATATAAATGAAAAAGAGAAAAAGATATAATAAAGATATGGTTTTAACAAGTTTAGAAGTCTTTGACATATTTGGCCCGCCATGAATATTTTGACTCAACCCGAGTTTGCTTATCCAAGCTTACTCTATCTAGTATCCTTAACCATGTAAACCTTTCATTTGGTTTATTAGGCTAAGCATCCACGAGTCTCATTACTTGAGATTTTAAATTATGGAGAACGAGAGATGATAGAGTTTGAAGTAAGTGTAAAGGGCTAGATAAACCTCATATTATATACTTGTGTCTATTTTACCCCCTTTCGTAACCTTTACTTTCTTGTCAACGCATGTATATATTGTTAATAAATAATCAAGAACGGTTTTAATCGGTTTGTAGTCTCTTATGCATTTTTGACTAATCATTCGTGGTTGGTATAAGTACGTCTTAAGATTCTAAGTTAGAACGTTTTATGTGTACTAGAATTTTGTCATGCTTAATACTTAGCGGGTGTTTTTCTTTTAATTATTTTTCTATTCTTTGTGAGGAATCAAGAAAAATAAGAGCGGCTTATAAAAAAATGTGTGGCTAGAAAAAAAAGAGATAAAAAAATAAAAATAATTATACAAGACTCCCAAGAGGGGCAGTGTGGTGTTAATTATAGTAGCTATTAAATTCCAATATTACTCTCACAAGGGTTGCGGGATTTAGTAGTTGCTCCAATCCAATATTACTCTCACAACAGTTGCGGCAATGAAGATCCAAGGTCTCAAAAAGGCGGCATATATAAATTATTGCATGTGTTTTATTTTTCTTTTCTTAGCGAGTGAGTAGTGATGAGATGGCATTTATACATGATCTCATCGTTCTTTTCGGGCTTTAAATGCACAAAAATGTCATAAAATACCATATATATGCTTGTGTTTGTTTACTTGTGTGTTTTAGGTATGGATATCGTGAAAAAGACAAAAGATCACAAGATACAAGGAAAAACGAACACGAGAAACGAAGCCGTACAAAGAACCGGGCCCTAATCATGGAATTTTCATCAAAAATACCCTTGAAGACTTGAAGACAATACAAGATTGATCATCCAAGATTGAAGAAATGACACTTAAAACCCTTGTATATTGATAAGTACAAGTTTGGTCCCTTAAGTTTGTCAAAATTACAAAAAGGTCCTTCAACTTTGAAGAAATGGCAAGTTTAGTCCCTCAACAAATTCAAATTGCCAATTATGGTCCCTCATGAAGTTTAAGAGACATTGAAGACCTTTGAAGATCAACTTTGTCCAAGTTCAGCCCTTGAAATACTCAAAATAGCAAGAATAGTCCTTGGAAACATTTTGGAGAAAGTTTGTGCCAAAATTGTCAAGTGATGAAACTTAAATACAAGGGAGAGACGAATTTTAGGCTGAAAATCTTTAAAAGCCAAAAATTCCAAAAGACAAGGACCAAAAGTGCCAAACCTGAAACAATTTAAAAAAAAATGCGCCTAACATGTTACTGTTCCCTTAAATTCGGATCAAATGGGTACTATTCACCTTCTTACCACCCCAGATTTTACCCTCACTTTTACTTGGGTAAAACTCAATTAAACCTTCACACACTTAATTCACACACTCACAAACCTATCCCACTCCTAAAAACCTGCATCCCACTCATGTGCACCAAAACCCCAATTCCCCAATCCACCAATCACATCATTCCTTAGCCTCCAAGACTAGTGACGTGGCAAATTGAACGTCCAAGATGATATGCTTGCTCACAAAGCAAAATTTAAAGGCCAAGATCAAATGGACAGCTCATATGCACTCAAAATCACTCAAGGGCACATTTGGGATTTTCTATGTATTAGGGTTTTATGTTTTTAGCCTTCTAGTATCTTCTTAGGACTCTATAAAAGGAGCTCACAACTTGTGTGAAGCCCTTGTTCCAGTTTCTAGTCTCTCACATGTAATTCCTTTTTAAAGAAATAAAAAGTTTGGTTTTTGAAATATTCAAGTGTAATTCCTTTTTTATTGTTTTTAAAAGTTTGTGTGTTGTGAGGAGATTGATTATGAGTTCCACTTTGTTTATGGTTAAGCAACTTTGATTTTCAAAGTTGTTTAAGGTTTTGAGATTTTGAGAGATTTTGGTAAAATCTTCTCAAAGGTATTTTGGTGTTTATGGTTCATGTTTGTTGGTGATTTAAGTGTTATAGAAACATTTTAAGAAGATTAAAAAGGTTTTGAAAGTATTTTGGAAAGAAGAAAAAGGAAACATAAAAAAATATATATTGTTATATTATTTTGTTGTTTTCTTGTTTTGTGATTACAATAGGTTGAAGGTTTGTTGATTTGGTTCAGCTCCAACCCGGGTTGGATTGGAGGAGGATTTTCATCCTCTAGGTTCTTGGATGTAAGAACCTAAGGTATCTTCTTTTACCTTGAAAAATTTCATAAAATAGCTAGTTGGTATGATCTTAAGTGATTTGGTGATTAAGTGTGTTTATATTGCATGATTTGTGTTCTAGTGTGTATGTTTACATGTTAGATGCACTTGGAATCAATTTGGTAGCTTTTGTAAGCATGTTGGTATGTTAAAAGTTGGTTTTTAGAAGTTTAAAGGGTGTTTGGCAACAGGTTTAAGCCGGGTACAATCATTGATTTGTGTTGCTAAAAGGTGTTAGACAACTTGATTAAGGTTAAGTTAGATGTTAGTAAGATGGTAATATAGTTTGGCACAAGATTTGAACAAGTTTGGTGAGTTTAAAAGGATTAAGGGCGTTAAAAATCTGCATAGTGTTAATTTGCTTGATTTGTGATGAACTTTGTGCATGATCTTTGATTGTTGATCTTTGATTCTTGTTGTTATTTGTGTGTTAATTGACTCCTTGTGCTTCATTGAGCACAAGGGTGCCCAATTGTTCCAACAATATCTCCAAACAAAGCTCATTGCCAAGTCCTCTTGGCTTGTATCATACTTGGAAGAAGCTTGAACATCAGCAAAACAACCAGACACGTCACACGAATTGCGCCGCAAGACAGAAGATTGCGGCGCAACACAAGGAGCTGCAGGCCAAAGTTTTTCCCGTAACACGAATTGCGCCGCAAGTCATACTTGTTGCGGCGCAACTGAAGGTGCTGCTGACCTTGGTGATCTCGCAACACTTGTTGCGGCGCAAGACCCCACTAGTTGCGGCGCAACTAGTGACTTTTATGTTTTTTGGAGTATTTTAATATTATTTTATTAATTAATTTTCAAAATTTTATTTTTCTTTCTTTTTTCATTTTTTCTAGGTTCTTTGTCATTGATTAGGACTATTTCCATTTTTAGATTATTTTTATAACTTTTAGATTTATTTTTATAATTATTTTAAGTTTAATTAATTTTTAATTACTTTTAATCATTTTTAGAGTTTTAAAAATAGTTTTAATAAGTTTTAATTTTTAGTAAATTACTTTTTAGTCTTATAATAATATAAGTTAAGTAATTGTTCAATAAAATCATATTTTAGACTTTTGAATTAGTTAAAATTAATTTTAGGGCTTTAATTAGCATTTAAAATTAATTATTTAATTAATAAAAGGTTTTAAAATATCTTTATTGGATTTTTGTCTTTATTTATATTATTTTAGACTTGTTTTAGTCTTTTTAATCTTTTTCTTGATTTTGTTTTTGGTTTTAATAATTTTTAATTTTAGTGATTTTTCTACGGTTTTACGTTTTCGTTTTTTACGTCATAGTATAATTTCCAAGAAACCGTCATTCCATCTCATCTATATTAATCTCAAAGAAATACAAATTAATTCACAACACCATACCTCCTTGGGAAACGAATCTTTCATCTTTTTAAGTGATTGAGGGTCATTAGTGCACGGTTTTCCTAAACCGTCACTCGATACTTACCGCTACTTTACGTTTCTTCTCTTTGTTTTTCCTAAGGCAAAGAAAGGGGTGTAATTTACTAACAATCATTTTTGGCGCCGCTGCCGGGGAGGTGTGTCGTGTCTTAATTTGGAAAATTTTGTTTTTGATATTATCCATAATTAGTATTTGTGTTAAGAGGAACTCCCTTAACACGTATTATCGGTTTTCTCGGTTTTTCTTTGTGAATATTATTAATATATTGTATTAAGTATCACAATAAAAATACAATATCTCCAAAAGTGTGAAAACACAACCTTGATTCGGGATTTCATCACTCGATCATTGTATTCGAATCTCAAACAAAAAGAAAAGGCAAAAATAGATAAATACTTTCGAGAAGCTCGATTTTGAAAGATACGAACTATAAGGTGGGTATAAGGCGGGTATTATAAAATATACCCTAAGGAAAAAGGCTCTTAAGTGCTTCGCGCCGCCTCGTTTCCCCGCTTGCTTGTGAGTATTTTGAGATTGAAGGCTAATCGAGGGTTTTGCCGCCCAAAGTATTAATACGTATACTATATTTGCTTGGTTTTCTTTGTGATTAAACCCTCGTGAACAATTTGGTTTTCACCAAAGTTCTAAAGTCATTCGAAGGCGTTCACTCCACGTGATCGTTTTCATTCCTTTGAGGCTTCTTTAATCAAGAGTTTGATTCGAGGAGAGATTTTGTAGATTGTTGTCTACGAAGATACACCAAAATCCAAAAAAATTAAATATCATCAAAAACACAAAAAAAAAATTAAAAATCCACAAAACAACCAAAAAGAATCTTCTTTGCTCACCTCCCATTCTTCGTGAAGTTTATGATCACTCGTAATCAAGCTAAACGAGCTCGTAAACGACTTCAAAAGCAAGCCAATCAATCGTTGATTGTTGAAGAACCTCCAATTGTTGAACCTATTATAGAACAAGAAGTCGTAATGGCTAATCGTACTATGATGGAGTTGCTACAAGCACCCACCGAGGGTTTTGGAGAGGCCATTGTTATTCCCGCCATCCTTGCGGAGAATTTCGAAATTAAGACGGGTTTAATGTCGATGCTACAAGCAAACAAATTTCGAGGTCATGAGAAAGACAACCCGCATTACCATATTAGGAATTTCAACCGTCTCACGGCCACTAGCAAATTCAAAGATGTTCCACATGACGCCATTAAGATGATGTTGTTTCCATATTCGTTGGATGGACCCGCTAAAATTTGGCTCGAGAAAGAACCGCCAAATTCTATTTTGACATGGGCCGATCTCGTTTCTAAGTTTGTGAACAAGTTTTTTCCACCATCGAAAACAACACACTTAAAAAATGAGATTTCACGATTTGTGCAACGTAACAATGAAAGTTTTTCAATGGCATGGGAACGATTTAAGGAGATGTTACATGAATGTCCTCATCATGATTTTTCGGAATTGCATCAAATAGATACTTTTTATAATGGGCTTAATGATCATGAACGAGATTATTTGAATGCCGCCGCGGGTGGTAATTTTTTGTGTAAGACGACAAATGAGGCTTTACAAATCATTGAAAATCGATCTAAGGTTTATAGCCCTCGTAACACACCGAGTGTTGCCAATATGGGTTCGTCATCGTCATCACAATCGTCTCGTGGTATTAATGCCTTACATGATGAAGCTAATGAGGAAAATCGGTTTTTTGATAGATTTGCTAATCTAATGTCCCATTGGAAGGCTCAAGAAGCTTCCAATTCCGCTTCGGTTAAAGCGGTTGCTAAGAGTTGTTTATCGTGTGGAGGAGCTCATGATTTATCCGAGTGCATTACCGCGGATGGTAACACTTCGAGTGCTTATGTAGCAACGGGAACTTACAACCAAAACGGCCAAGGTTCCCGCCAAAATCAAGCTCCACCAAACCAAAATGCTAACAATTATCGAAACAACAACCAAGGTAATTACCAAGGCAACACACGCAATTATAACAAAGGGAATTATCAAAGTGGGAATGGACAAATCTCTAATCAAAACCAAAACCGTGATTTTCAAAATACTACACAAGGTTTTCAAAATGCTCACACGAAAAATTTGCAAGGAGAGTTTTTAGATTATGCAAAAGCAAATGATGCAAAATTTGATAACATGCAACGTGAGATGATTAGCTTAAGGTCCGAGTTGAAAAACGAGCTTAAAAATGAACTTGCTAATGAACTTAAAACTCATGCAAATAAAATGGAAGGAAATGTCCAACGTCTTCAACAAAACCAACAAAAGATGGAATTAGGACAACATGAGATTAAGCAAGAGTTATTGAAAGCGGATGCTAGGCAATCAAAATTTGAGGACCGTATGGCTAAGATGTTCGAAGCTATCATGTGTAAGCCCTCTTCTTCGGGTGGTCTTCCTAGTGATACCATTAACAACCCGAGGGGAGAATTGAAGGTTATTACTACCCGAAGTGGTAAAACTTTCAAGGAACCAATCTCTCGACCAAGTACTTCTACGGAGAAGGAAATCGAGAAAGAACCCGAGGTGATGGTCGAAAAGGAGCACATTACAATCCCACGAAGTACCGCTCAAACCACACCTACGGTTACACCAATACCAATTGTGGAACCCGAGTTTCCAAGGCCGTTGCCTAATGACCAACCCACACCACCTTTACCTTACCCTTCGAGACGAAACAAAGAGAAAGCACAAGAAAGGAACAATTATCAATTTGAGCTATTTATGAAAATGTTTCGTGATTTGCACTTTAACATAAGTTTTGCCGATGCTTTAATCATGATGCCTCGATTCGCCGCAAACTTCAAAAGTATGCTAAACAACAAAGAAAAGTTACAACAATCGTCTAGTTGTTCATCGGTTTTTCTAAGCCGCATACCACAAAAAGTCGGTGATCCCGGTAAATTTTTGATTCCGTGTGCTATACAAGATATGGAGGAATGCTACGCCTTGGCCGATCTTGGTGCTAGTATTAATTTAATGCCTCTCGAGATTTTCAAATCGCTTTCGCTTCCGGCTCTTACTCCTTCGAACATGTCCATCGAGATGGCCGATCATTCTACGATTTTGGCATGTGGAGTAGCCGAGGACGTTTTCGTTAAAGTCGGAAAGTTTTACTATCCCGTTGACTTTATCGTTGTAGACATTCCCATCGATCGAAAAGTTCCTCTCATTTTGGGTCGTTCATTTTTGGATACATCACGAGCACTTATCGATGTTCATGCTCGAAAAATCACCCTTCGTTTCAATGAAGAAGAACTTGTCATCAATACAACACAAAACTCCAATCTTTCTCATGTATATTCTATTGCAACTTTAAACCATGGTGACTCGACCAATGTCGTTTGCAAAGAATTTTCACCAAGAGTTTTAGGGAATGTCTCCAAAAACAATCTACCATTTCCTCCGCCGGTGGAGGTTATGAGTGTAAAGCCTACAAAGAAGAAACCATCAATACTTGAATCAAAAAATCCTTCACCTTCATTTTTGAAAAGTGTTGATAAGTTGCCGGTTTCTACGGAAGATCTTTCGGATGATGAATATGTTGGCCCCGATGGGGAGGTTTTCTTCGTCGATAAACGTTTTGAGAACTTGCCACCACCAAAACCAAAACGGTTTCAAAATGTGAGAATTTTTAGTGTGACTAACATCGTCTTAGAAACACCGAATATTTTCGACATAATTAAAAAGGGTTTTCATAAGGAGAGTTCAAAAGATAAAAAAGGAAAAGATCTTAAATGTAATTTAATTGATTTTTCTACAAATCTAACTCCGTCATCACCGCGTGATTTGAGTACTACAAACTCGTCTACTCCTTTTGACGATGTTTTGTGTGGTTTTAGTATGGGGGAAGCCCCTTATGTTCCCTCATCCTTGTCCACCGAGGACGAGATTTTCGATCCCGGAATTTCATGTAAAGGGAAATCTCGGTCTTCCACCGATGCAATAAATGGAAACTATATCTATTTGCTTGGTGCGAGTCTACCTCGAGTAGCTCAAACGTTTGTCTTACCAATTGTCTCACCCTTCTACTTCTCATCTATTTTCTTCAAACTCTTTGAGTTTAAGGCACATGTTCAAGTAACGTTGAATTGTTTTTTCCATGAGAACGAGAACGCCATTTTCGACCCCGGTATTTTGCATCACCTAAGGACTTAGTCCTTTATACCGGTTGCTTTTTGGGCCTTGTTTATCATGTAAGCCCCATCAAAAATTGACCACACCATGATATCCCTAAATGTTCACATTTTGAGGGGATCGAGTCGAGCTCATGACTCGGTAATCAAAAACGAGGTGCCTCGTGGGGGAGATCCCATGCTTATCTTTATGCTTTATGTTCACTAATAAGGGGACTTGTACCCTTCCAACTCGTTGTCTCGTGGTTGTTTGTGATTGTGTTATCTAGATCATCATCATCATCTACGATTGAAGACTCTCGTGTTCGTTTACGTGAGCCTCCATCGTTCGTTTGAAGAAGTTTTTCACGATTCCATGACATATCCTTTATTGTTCTAACAATTATCTTTTAGCATAATTAATAAACGGCTTTAGATATATTGTTGATCACCCTTTCCATGCTAGATCCTAAGCATTCGACTCTTCGTCTCTAGTATGGGGGTGCTCCACCTTTAGACTCGAAACATTGAGGACAATGTTTACTTTTAGTATGGGGGGGTGAATAGGTACTTGCTTTGCTACGCCCTCACGTGTTCCATCTTTCAATGTTTTGTTTTGCTAATAAGGCTAAAAATGGCCAAATTTTAAAATTTTTCTTAGTTTTCATAAGTGTTTTTAAGACACGAATGTATATTTTCTGATGGATAGAATAAGAGTTAATTTTTGACTTGATGGGCATTTGGAGCCATTTACATTCCTTAACCCGCTCAATTCAAGTTTTGCTAGACTTTTATATAGGGAGCTTTAAAACGCGAAAGTCTTAATTCATTCGGGTTAAGAACAAGAACTTTTCGCAAGTTCCTATAATTGATTCTAGAAAGTCACTTATCAAGGGAACTTTAAAACGCATTCTCTAAACTTGAAAAAGTCCAAGAAAGTGCAAGATCCTATAGGTGGCTTGAAAACCCAAAACTTTGATTTGATATAGTCTTAATGAAAGCTAATCCAAATTTGGCTTAATTTTGACTTGCATGGCTAAGTATTCACGAGTCTCTTTAATTAGAGGTCTTTATATAGTGAAGAACGAGAAATGATAGAGTTAGACAAGTGATCATGCTAAACGTAGAACATGAAAGTGTTCTTTCAAAAACTCATATGTTTTTAATTGTGGCTTTTTCTTCCCATAAGATCAATGCATTAGGAATAAATCATAATTGCAATAAGTAAGGTCGTACGGTTTGAAAGGTTACTTAGCCTCTAGCGCAAGATCGTTTAAAAGTTGCTCGGGGTTGAATAGAGTTCATAGCCAAGGCATAACTTATTGAAACGGGACGCGAAGATTGGCGATCATCCAAAAAGGCCCTAACAAGGCATGAGGAGCTCTATTTTTGCTAAAGATCCAAAGATGATGTGAAGTATCATTGTTCCAAAATCAATATGAAGGATCGAGACACACGACGAGAAGCAATTACTCCCCTAAAGAATGGAGAAAGTCTATCCAAAAAGACCCTAACAAGGTATGAGGATAAATATATCCAAGTCCGAAAAGGAGGCGGATCGTTGTATATCAAAATCCAAAGTAAAGATTGAAGAAAAATGATGAAGTCGTGGTCCTATATGAAGAATCTCTCAAAAACGTCAAGTGAAGAAATTCCAATTATATGAAGAGAAGACCATAATTTCGAGAACGTCTTCCCAAGATTTGAAGTATGAAGTACATGCCAAATATCGGTCCGAGAAAGGTCTCAAATCGTGAAACGAGTTATGCCAAGATATGAACTTAAGGAGATACACGAGAAGCCGTTTTAAAAGATTTTGTCCTTCGGCTAACTATTGATCAAATCGTGCTACTTTGCTTTCGGACTAATAACTACTCAAATAAGTCAATATGAATCACTTGTGATCCATGACAAATAGATAAAAAATGCTAGTAACCCATTTCCTTTTATAATAACTAGGATTGCGGGGAGAAAAAGTATTACACAATTTGGACGTATGAGTAGTGTTAGCATTGTGACTTGTACCAACAATGATCTTGTTTTTGCACTTAGCATGGAATGTATGACAATCAAGGATGACGAAATTTACTCTTAGGGACATTAACTTGTTTCTATTCTTAGACCCTAAAAGTCACCTTTTGGTGATGAAAATCATACATTATGTCTTTTCACATCATCGTATTATGTTGCAAGTCTTTTACTCTTCAATAAAGGTTAATAAAATTGAACTTTGGTGATGCTTAGATACTTTATTCTTAGCATTGCGTGAGGGCACGGCAATGGCTTAGTATGGGGGAGTCAAAAATGATTGTTAGTAAATTACACCCCTTTCTTTGCCTTAGGAAAAACAAAGAGAAGAAACGTAAAGTAGCGGTAAGTATCGAGTGACGGTTTAGGAAAACCGTGCACTAATGACCCTCAATCACTTAAAAAGATGAAAGATTCGTTTCCCAAGGAGGTATGGTGTTGTGAATTAATTTGTATTTCTTTGAGATTAATATAGATGAGATGGAATGACGGTTTCTTGGAAATTATACTATGACGTAAAAAACGAAAACGTAAAACCGTAGAAAAATCACTAAAATTAAAAATTATTAAAACCAAAAACAAAATCAAGAAAAAGATTAAAAAGACTAAAACAAGTCTAAAATAATATAAATAAAGACAAAAATCCAATAAAGATATTTTAAAACCTTTTATTAATTAAATAATTAATTTTAAATGCTAATTAAAGCCCTAAAATTAATTTTAACTAATTCAAAAGTCTAAAATATGATTTTATTGAACAATTACTTAACTTATATTATTATAAGACTAAAAAGTAATTTACTAAAAATTAAAACTTATTAAAACTATTTTTAAAACTCTAAAAATGATTAAAAGTAATTAAAAATTAATTAAACTTAAAATAATTATAAAAATAAATCTAAAAGTTATAAAAATAATCTAAAAATGGAAATAGTCCTAATCAATGACAAAGAACCTAGAAAAAATGAAAAAAGAAAGAAAAATAAAATTTTGAAAATTAATTAATAAAATAATATTAAAATACTCCAAAAAACATAAAAGTCACTAGTTGCGCCGCAACTAGTGGGGTCTTGCGCCGCAACAAGTGTTGCGAGATCACCAAGGTCAGCAGCACCTTCAGTTGCGCCGCAACAAGTATGACTTGCGGCGCAATTCGTGTTACGGGAAAAACTTTGGCCTGCAGCTCCTTGTGTTGCGCCGCAATCTTCTGTCTTGCGGCGCAATTCGTGTGACGTGTCTGGTTGTTTTGCTGATGTTCAAGCTTCTTCCAAGTATGATACAAGCCAAGAGGACTTGGCAATGAGCTTTGTTTGGAGATATTGTTGGAACAATTGGGCACCCTTGTGCTCAATGAAGCACAAGGAGTCAATTAACACACAAATAACAACAAGAATCAAAGATCAACAATCAAAGATCATGCACAAAGTTCATCACAAATCAAGCAAATTAACACTATGCAGATTTTTAACGCCCTTAATCCTTTTAAACTCACCAAACTTGTTCAAATCTTGTGCCAAACTATATTACCATCTTACTAACATCTAACTTAACCTTAATCAAGTTGTCTAACACCTTTTAGCAACACAAATCAATGATTGTACCCGGCTTAAACCTGTTGCCAAACACCCTTTAAACTTCTAAAAACCAACTTTTAACATACCAACATGCTTACAAAAGCTACCAAATTGATTCCAAGTGCATCTAACATGTAAACATACACACTAGAACACAAATCATGCAATATAAACACACTTAATCACCAAATCACTTAAGATCATACCAACTAGCTATTTTATGAAATTTTTCAAGGTAAAAGAAGATACCTTAGGTTCTTACATCCAAGAACCTAGAGGATGAAAATCCTCCTCCAATCCAACCCGGGTTGGAGCTGAACCAAATCAACAAACCTTCAACCTATTGTAATCACAAAACAAGAAAACAACAAAATAATATAACAATATATATTTTTTTATGTTTCCTTTTTCTTCTTTCCAAAATACTTTCAAAACCTTTTTAATCTTCTTAAAATGTTTCTATAACACTTAAATCACCAACAAACATGAACCATAAACACCAAAATACCTTTGAGAAGATTTTACCAAAATCTCTCAAAATCTCAAAACCTTAAACAACTTTGAAAATCAAAGTTGCTTAACCATAAACAAAGTGGAACTCAGAATCAATCTCCTCACAACACACAAACTTTTAAAAACAATAAAAAAGGAATTACACTTGAATATTTCAAAAACCAAACTTTTTATTTCTTTAAAAAGGAATTACATGTGAGAGACTAGAAACTGGAACAAGGGCTTCACACAAGTTGTGAGCTCCTTTTATAGAGTCCTAAGAAGATACTAGAAGGCTAAAAACATAAAACCCTAATACATAGAAAATCCCAAATGTGCCCTTGAGTGATTTTGAGTGCATATGAGCTGTCCATTTGATCTTGGCCTTTAAATTTTGCTTTGTGAGCAAGCATATCATCTTGGACGTTCAATTTGCCACGTCACTAGTCTTGGAGGCTAAGGAATGATGTGATTGGTGGATTGGGGAATTGGGGTTTTGGTGCACATGAGTGGGATGCAGGTTTTTAGGAGTGGGATAGGTTTGTGAGTGTGTGAATTAAGTGTGTGAAGGTTTAATTGAGTTTTACCCAAGTAAAAGTGAGGGTAAAATCTGGGGTGGTAAGAAGGTGAATAGTACCCATTTGATCCGAATTTAAGGGAACAGTAACATGTTAGGCGCATTTTTTTTTAAATTGTTTCAGGTTTGGCACTTTTGGTCCTTGTCTTTTGGAATTTTTGGCTTTTAAAGATTTTCAGCCTAAAATTCGTCTCTCCCTTGTATTTAAGTTTCATCACTTGACAATTTTGGCACAAACTTTCTCCAAAATGTTTCCAAGGACTATTCTTGCTATTTTGAGTATTTCAAGGGCTGAACTTGGACAAAGTTGATCTTCAAAGGTCTTCAATGTCTCTTAAACTTCATGAGGGACCATAATTGGCAATTTGAATTTGTTGAGGGACTAAACTTGCCATTTCTTCAAAGTTGAAGGACCTTTTTGTAATTTTGACAAACTTAAGGGACCAAACTTGTACTTATCAATATACAAGGGTTTTAAGTGTCATTTCTTCAATCTTGGATGATCAATCTTGTATTGTCTTCAAGTCTTCAAGGGTATTTTTGATGAAAATTCCATGATTAGGGCCCGGTTCTTTGTACGGCTTCGTTTCTCGTGTTCGTTTTTCCTTGTATCTTGTGATCTTTTGTCTTTTTCACGATATCCATACCTAAAACACACAAGTAAACAAACACAAGCATATATATGGTATTTTATGACATTTTTGTGCATTTAAAGCCCGAAAAGAACGATGAGATCATGTATAAATGCCATCTCATCACTCCCCCATACTAAGCCATTGCCGTGCCCTCACGCAATGCTAAGAATAAAGTATCTAAGCATCACCAAAGTTCAATTTTATTAACCTTTATTGAAGAGTAAAAGACTTGCAACATAATACGATGATGTGAAAAGACATAATGTATGATTTTCATCACCAAAAGGTGACTTTTAGGGTCTAAGAATAGAAACAAGTTAATGTCCCTAAGAGTAAATTTCGTCATCCTTGATTGTCATACATTCCATGCTAAGTGCAAAAACAAGATCATTGTTGGTACAAGTCACAATGCTAACACTACTCATACGTCCAAATTGTGTAATACTTTTTCTCCCCGCAATCCTAGTTATTATAAAAGGAAATGGGTTACTAGCATTTTTTATCTATTTTTCATGGATCACAAGTGATTCATATTGACTTATTTGAGTAGTTATTAGTCCGAAAGCAAAGTAGCACGATTTGATCAATAGTTAGCCGAAGGACAAAATCTTTTAAAACGGCTTCTCGTGTATCTCCTTAAGTTCATATCTTGGCATAACTCGTTTCACGATTTGAGACCTTTCTCGGACCGATATTTGGCATGTACTTCATACTTCAAATCTTGGGAAGACGTTCTCGAAATTATGGTCTTCTCTTCATATAATTGGAATTTCTTCACTTGACGTTTTTGAGAGATTCTTCATATAGGACCACGACTTCATCATTTTTCTTCAATCTTTACTTTGGATTTTGATATACAACGATCCGCCTCCTTTTCGGACTTGGATATATTTATCCTCATACCTTGTTAGGGTCTTTTTGGATAGACTTTCTCCATTCTTTAGGGGAGTAATTGCTTCTCGTCGTGTGTCTCGATCCTTCATATTGATTTTGGAACAATGATACTTCACATCATCTTTGGATCTTTAGCAAAAATAGAGCTCCTCATGCCTTGTTAGGGCCTTTTTGGATGATCGCCAATCTTCGCGTCCCGTTTCAATAAGTTATGCCTTGGCTATGAACTCTATTCAACCCCGAGCAACTTTTAAACGATCTTGCGCTAGAGGCTAAGTAACCTTTCAAACCGTACGACCTTACTTATTGCAATTATGATTTATTCCTAATGCATTGATCTTATGGGAAGAAAAAGCCACAATTAAAAACATATGAGTTTTTGAAAGAACACTTTCATGTTCTACGTTTAGCATGATCACTTGTCTAACTCTATCATTTCTCGTTCTTCACTATATAAAGACCTCTAATTAAAGAGACTCGTGAATACTTAGCCATGCAAGTCAAAATTAAGCCAAATTTGGATTAGCTTTCATTAAGACTATATCAAATCAAAGTTTTGGGTTTTCAAGCCACCTATAGGATCTTGCACTTTCTTGGACTTTTTCAAGTTTAGAGAATGCGTTTTAAAGTTCCCTTGATAAGTGACTTTCTAGAATCAATTATAGGAACTTGCGAAAAGTTCTTGTTCTTAACCCGAATGAATTAAGACTTTCGCGTTTTAAAGCTCCCTATATAAAAGTCTAGCAAAACTTGAATTGAGCGGGTTAAGGAATGTAAATGGCTCCAAATGCCCATCAAGTCAAAAATTAACTCTTATTCTATCCATCGGAAAATATACATTCGTGTCTTAAAAACACTTATGAAAACTAAGAAAAATTTTAAAATTTGGCCATTTTTAGCCTTATTAGCAAAACAAAACATTGAAAGATGGAACACGTGAGGGCGTAGCAAAGCAAGTACCTATTCAAGTAGCTACTTTTTAGAGCATGATATAAGTTTCTTACACATAAGGCGAATGACTTATTATTTTAGGTCGCACTTATATCAATTGTGGGCGGTTTTTAGAGTAATGGATTAGATGGTTACTTAGGATTAAAACTGTGCTTCCTTATTTTTAGATTTTACACTTCTTATATTTCACGCTTTAAATAATGACAAATTTGCTCTGAAGCAATTTGCTCAAATAATAACTGGTCTTATAGGCACAATAAGTGGGGGTATAATGGTAACACAATTAATTTTTATGAATAAGTCGATACACTTGCACTTATGAATGACAATGATCTCGTTTCTAAGCGTGGTATAGAGAAAGTGAAACTTGAGGATGATAAATATTCATGGTACAAAAGCCCTAATCAAAATCATTGATTTCTTAATGAGTTATTTCCATTTAACCATTTCATGAAAAACCAAAAATATATAAATAGAATTGTTTTCTTTTCATTGCATTGTAAAAATCCAAAATCATGCATCATTTAGCTTAGCATAGTATGAATGCATCTCATATTGGCTAAGGTAGGTTAATTATGAGAAAAGTGTAATCTATTGCTTTTAAATACGTCATTGCATGTGGGCATGGCAATGGTCAAGTGTAGGGTATTTGATATGAGTGGATTCTCATATCAATTATAACATATAAAACCCCTAAAACACAAGGAAATTACCAAGTTTTATTGGGTAAAAATAGAATTACGTGGTATTCTTTGTTGTTCAAAAGTGTGTAGGTAAAAAGATACGTTTTGGTGAAAACACGGATTTCAAGGCTTAAATTTGAAGAAAAGACAAAGGAAGAATCAAATTTGACAAATCTCCAAAGTTCAAGGGCCTAATTGGTTGATTTCAAAAGTGGAAGGGTTGAAGTTGCCATCTCTACAAACTTATTATGCTTAAACAAGAATCTGCTAAAAATGGAGGACCAAATCTACCATTTTACAAAGTAAAATTTAGCATGATCCGTGTGAAATAGTTTTGGCCAATGAGAATGCAAGAAACACTCCACTCGGATTGCCACATCATGATATTAATGGAGGACAGAGGTGAATCCTAATAGTATACCCACTCACTCATTTTAGCCAATAAGAATAATACATCTTGTTGGGAATTATTTGTTAAGTGTCAAGTACCGTTAGTATTATTTAAGCACTGTTAGTTATCTTTCAAGTACCGTTAGTGTTAACGCGGTACATAGTAAGTACTGCTACTTATAAAGTAAGTACTGCTATATTGATTAGGACGAATATATCTTTGTATAAGATATGTCATAGTTATAGTTAGAGTATATCTTATGTGATATACTTAAATAGTTAGAATATTGATAATATATCGTGTGTGATATAGTTATCTTTATTGAATATTCTAAGGTTTCTAGGGTTCCTTACTCTATAAAAGGAACATAGGTACAATGTCATTCATGTACCTCATTCTAGTCGATTAATAAGGGAATCGAATAGTTAAAAGTAATTTTGTTCTTATGTGCTTTATAAGTTAGATTCCGCATAACTTATTTAGTTTGAGTAAGAGTTCTCAAAGTGTTTTTAGTTTGATTACAAACTACTATACTAGTTTTTAACATAATATATTTCCAATCAAAGGGATCAACAAGTGGTATCAGAGCTTGTTGAGAAACTCTGAAAAAGTAGAACACAACCCCAAACACTCCACTCACACCAAAACTCAATGTCTCAACCACAAGGTGATGATGCTCACTTGGATGATGTTCAAAACCCTGATCCAATACCATAGGGACAACCACAAGTTGTGCATCCTACACCAACACAAGGTGTTCAAGCCGTGAATGCTGTAGCTACCTCTACAACTACAACACCTTCTCATACTCTTTATGCTGTCAAACTCCCAGTGCTTAAAGGTGATAATTATGAGACATGGGATATGCAGATGGAACATTACTTGAATCACACAGATCATACTGTGTGGCAAGTTATCAAGAATGGGAATACACCTAAGAAGCTACACTGGTTGCCTGATGGTACATGCTATACTCTACCTGCTGTGACTGCTGAGGAGGTACAAGCAAAGATCAGAGAGAGAAAAGCCAGAACTGCTTTGGCTATGGCTCTTTCAGAAGACATCTTACCCAACTTTCATCACTATAAGGATGCTAAAGCTGTGTAGGATGCCATAAAACTTAGATTTAGAGGTAATGAAAAATCTAAGAAGATGAAGAAGATTGTTCTTAAGCAAGAATTTGATAACTTCTCAATTTCCAGTATAGAGGGAATACATGGTGGCTATGGAAGATTCAGTAAGCTGCTTATTCAATTAGCAGTTTATGGACAAGTAGTTCCTAATGAAGAAGATAATCTAAAATTCTTAAGGAATGTTCCACAAGAGTGGAAAGCAATGGCTATGCACTTCATTACAAGAGATGATCTGGAAACAATTCCTTTTGATCATCTCTATAACAATCTTAGAGCATACGAGATGGATGTAAAAGGCATTAAGGTGACTAAGGAAACAACTACAACAAAGTCTAACTTGGCTTTTGAGTCAGAAGGAAACAACGGTACTTATTTTCATAATACCGCTAGTAGATCAAGCAGCGGTACATACTTCACAAATACCGCTGGAGGACTTACAAGCGGTACTTACCCACAAAGTACTGAAGGAAGCCCCATAGTCTCTCAAAATCCACATGGAAGATCTTCACCATTGTTTAGTGAAAATGATGCCTTCTCATTCTTTGCTGGACAAGACAACATGCCAAGATTAACACTCAATGACTTGTTCCAAATGGATGATGCTGATGTTGAGGATATGGATCTTAAATGGCAAGCTGCTATGGTGTCAGTAAGATCTAACATGTTCTTCAAGAAGACTGGAAGAAAGATGAATGTTGATCCTAATGAGCCATTAGGATATGACAATTCTAAAGTTGAATGCTATAACTGTGGAAGGAATGGATACTTTGTTAGAGAATGCACTAGAGACAAAGCTAAGAGTAGCAGTCAAAAGTCCATGAACAGCTATAGAACCAATCCAAGAATAACTGAAAGCTTTCCAAAAGGAAACAGCAGAAGTCCTAAAGGAACCAAAGCATTGGTGACTATAGATGGAGTGGTGAACTGGGCTGAAGATAAAGAAGAAGAAGATCTTGGTTTAATGGCTCTCTCACATGAAGATACTGAGGTACATCCTTGTTCTAAAGACTGTGTTCTTAACTTTAATAGCTTAAAAGTAGAACTAGAGGAACAGTATCAAAAATTCAACACATGCACTGTAGAACTAAATGCTTTTAAACAGGGTGTTGCTAAGTTAGAAGAAAATATAGTTTTGTATAAAAAGGCTCAACAAAACTATGAAGAGAAAATAATAATTTTAACTCTTCAAATGAGGGAAAAAGATGTGGAAATTAAAGCCTTTGAAAGACAACTTTTGAAAGTGTCAGCAGAAAATGAAGCTTTAAAAGCCAATCTTTATAATGAAAGGGAAGTGATTAATCATTGACAAAAGCCCTCTAAAGGATTGGGAAAATTGATTAATTCACAAATGGGGTATTATGATAAGTCAGGCCTAGGATATATTGAGGACCAACCTGTGATAACTTTAACTGACAAGGACTTATCAAAGGGGATTTTTGATAGTTCTAGTGAGTCAGATAGTACACCTGAAAATGATAGATAGGTTGAAGGAATGAAGGAAGTTCATCCACCACTATCAGGAATTTTCATGCCCCCTAGTAATGATACAAGTATAGAGTTAGAAGAACCAAAGGTTAAAAATACCTCAAACTCTAGTACTTTGTCCCAAGATAAGACTGTTGTGACCAAGAACATTGTTTATCAACCTTTAATGAACAATATTGTTTCTAAAGAATCTAAGACTAGTTCTGCTCCCAAGCAGGTAAAAACTCATAACAAGATGTTGGAAAATGATGTAAAACATAATAAAACCAAGAGGGGTGGGTTAGGTTTTGAGAAAGTTAAGTCAAAACAACCTTTTGGATCTTCTTTGAGAAGAAAAGGATGTTATGTTTGTGGTAGTCTGTCATTTTATCAAAGATTGTACTTTGCATGAAGATAAAATTGTGAAACAAAAGGCTGCACAAAAGGTCATGAAAAACAGAAATGCACAGGTTAATAGGAATCAGAAACTTAAGAATGACAAACCTAAGTTTGATCACTCAAGGGTAGCTAAACAGGTTAAAAATAACTCTATCAAAATTTTTGTTCCTAGAGCAGTACTTATGAAACAAGGTCTAGTACCTTTGAAGTCTGGTAAACCAAGTACCGGCAAGTCTAGACCTACAAGTACTACTAGACCAAACTTAAGTACTGTTGGTTCAAAGTTTGTCAAACCAAAGTTCTCTAAGACTACTAAGAATGTTGTTGAAAAAGCTAAAACATCTAGAAGTAAGGCTAATAACAAACCAGTGCAAATGTGGGTTCCTAAAAGAGAAAAATCATGTGTTAAAGCAAGTACTGATAAAGCATTACTTAAGGCAAAGAAGTCTAAGCATATAGTCACCCTATGTCTTTGACTATATAACTAAAACCATGAAGTATAAGAGTAAAAGCAGTATCACTGGGAATGCTTCTTAACAGACTCTTAAGTGTGTAGGTCCCACAAGATCCGAGCCAAATGTGGTCTGGGTCCCTGTTAAAAACTAATAAGTTTTGTGTATGTGCAGGGACATCTGATTGATGAATTGAAAGACAAAGGTATGGTAGATAGTGGATGCTCAAAACACATTACAGGAAACAAAGATTTTCTTGCTGAATTTGAAGAATTCAGAAGAGGACCAGTAGCCTTTGGAGGTAGCAAAGGTAGAATTACTGGCAAAGGGAAAATCAATACAGGGAAGTTAGAATTTGAAGATGTATTCTTTGTGAAAGAATTGAATGAGTTCAATCTCTTTTTTGTATCACAAATGTGTGATAAGAAGAACAAGGTGTTGTTCACAGACAAAGACTGCTTGGTACTGTCTAAAGACTTTGAGATGCCTAAAGAATCTCAAGTACTACTTAAAGTACCTAGGCAAGAAAATATGTACACCTTCAATCTTCATACTATTACTCCAACAGGTGGTATTACATGTTTGCTAGCTAAGGCTTCTTTTGATGAGTCTAATTTATGGCATAGAAGGTTAGGTCATGTGAATTTCAAGAATCTTAACAGATTTGTGAATAGGAATTTGGTTAGAGGGTTACCTAACAAATCTTTTCAAAATGATTTCACATGTTCTGCTTGTCAAAAAGGTAAACAACATAGAGCCTCTTGTAAGACCAAGACTGTCAATACTGTTACAAAACCTTTGCAACTCTTGCATATGGATTTGTTTGGTCCAGTTTCTGTAAGAAGCATTAGTCATAAGACCTTTTGTCTAGTCATAACTGATGATTATAGCAGATTCAATTGGGTTTTCTTTTTAGATCTTAAGAGTGAAACCAATGAATTACTTAAGGATTTTGTCACTTTAGTTGAAAAGCAGTTCACTAAACAAGTTTTAATCATTAGGACAGATAATGGGACAGAATTCAAGAATGCTGAATTTGATGAATTCTGTAGGTCTAAAGGCATTAAGAGACAATTTAGTAATCCTAGGACTCCACAACAAAATGGAGTAGCTGAACGGAAGAATAAGACACTAATTGAGGCTGCTAGAACTATGTTGGTTGATTCTCTTTTGCCAAATACCTTTTGGGTAGAAGCAATCAACACTGCATGTTATGTGTTAAATAGAGTCTTAGTGACCAAGCCTCAAAACAAAACACCTTATGAACTTTTGACTGGTGTTAAGCCTACCATAAGTCATTTAAGACCTTTTGGGTGTCATGTGTCTATACTAAATACTCTTGATCATTTGGGATAGTTTGATGGAAAGTCTGATCCATGATATCTTGTAGGATATTCATTGCAGAGTAAAGCATATAGGGTTTATAATTTGGCATCTAAAAAGGTTGAAGAAAATGCCCATGTTAATTTCTTAGAAAATAAACCCAATGTCCCAGGAATAGGTTATGCTTGGATGTTTGATTTAGATTATCTAACTAACTCCATGGATTAATATTCTGTGCAAAAGGATTGTCAAAATAACAATGCAGGTGAGGAGTCTAGTGCAACTAATGCAAGTACTAAAGAAGAAGTTTCTTCATCAGATGATGATGTTCATATCTATGTGCCCAATATGCCTATTGTTAATCTCATGTCTGCTACTCCCAAAAAGCAAACCATGTAATCAAAATATGATCAAGCCTCCCAAGAGCTTAAGAGGATTCAAGATCAAGAAAAGAATGCTACATCTGCTAATAAGCATCCAGGAGAAGAATCTTTTGAGTCACAACACTCAGCAGTACATACTACACCTAGCGGTACTTCATCTGCAAGTACTGCTAAGTCAAAATCTGCTAAGTCTGTTGATTTATTAGAATAGATTTTACAAGCTATGGACGATGAAGGCGTGTATGCTAGTCCAGCTAAAGGAATCTTCTCCAAAGCTTCCTATGATGAGCAGGGTGTAGTAACTGATTTCAACAATTTGGAAACAAAAATTCTAGTCAGTTCTATTCCCACTCATAGAGTTAACAACAACCACCCCACTACACAGATCATTGGAGATCCCAAGTCTACTGTACAAACCAGAAGACAACTTCAAACCAATACTGAAACTCATGCACTTGTGAGTTATCTCAAACAACAGCAGAGAACTAATCAAAAAGATACTCATCATTGTTTGTTTGCCTGTTTCTTATCACAAGTAGAGCCCAAAAACATTTCACAGGCTCTTGATGAAGAAAGTTGGGTAGATGCCATGCAAGAAGAATTAACACAATTTGAGCTACAAAAGGTTTGGATTCTTGTGGATCTTCCCTCAGGTAAGAGAGTAATTGGTACTAGATGGGTTTTTAGGAACAAGAACGATGAAAGAGGAGTTGTTGTGAGGAACAAGGCAAGACTTGTTGCTCAAGGCTATAGACAGGAAGAAGGGATAGACTATGATGAGGTTTTTGCACTAGTGGCAAGGATAGAAGCCATTAGGTTATTTTTTGCCTTTGCATCATATATGGGTTTTATAGTCTATCAAATGGATGTGAAAAGTACCTTTCTTTATGGTACTATTTCAGAGGAAGTATATGTCTCACAACCTCCAGGTTTTGTAGATCCTAAATTCCCCAATAGAGTCTACAAGGTTATCAAAGCACTTTATGGTCTGCATCAAGCTCCTAGGGCCTGGTATGCAATTTTATCTAATTTTCTATTAGAGCATGGATATAGGAGAGGGACCACTGACAAAACTCTGTTCATCAAGAAGAATGCTAAGGATATTATTCTAGTTCAATTCTATGTTGATGACATCATTTTTGGTTCTACCAAGAAGACATGGTGTGAAGAGTTTGAGGCTTTGATGAAAGGAAGATTTTAGATGAGTTCTATGGGAGAACTAACTTTCTTTTTGGGACTGCAAGTCAAACAAAGGAAAGATGGAATATTTATCAGCCAAGATAAGTATGTTGTTGAAATCTTGAAGAAATTTTCATGTATGGATACAAGGAGTACAAGCAAACCTTTTGAAGCTAAGAAGTCTTTATCAAAAGATGAACATGGAGAAAATGTTGATATTCATCTATACAGATCAATGATTGGTTCATTGATGTATCTTACTGCTTCAAGGCCAGATATTATGTTTGCTGTGTGTGCCTGTTCAAGGTTCCAAGTCAATCCAAAGGTGTCACATCTACATGCTGTGAAGAAGATTTTTAAGTATCTTAAAAGTCAACCTAATTTAGGATTATGGTATCCTAGAGATTCCACCTTTGAATTGGAAGCTTACTCAGACAGTGATTATGCTGGAGCTAATCATGATAGGAAATCCACAACAGGAGGTTGTCAATTCCTAGGCAGAAGACTCATATCATGGCAGTGTAAGAAGCAAACCATTGTTGCTACTTCTACAACTGAAGCTGATTATGTAGCTGCTGCTCATTGCTGTGCACAAGTACTTTGGATCTAAATCAATTGTTAGATTATGGGTTTAACTTCATGAACACCAAGATATACATTGATAATGAAATTACTATATGCATTGTTAAGAATCCAGTATTTCACTCCAAGACCAAGCATATTGAAATAAGACATCACTTTATAAGAGATGCTTATGACAAGAAGCTTATTCAAGTCTTGAAGATTCATACAGACAACAATGTAGCTGATTTATTAACCAAGGCATTTGATGCAAAGAGATTTGAATTCTTGGTGACACATATTGGTATGCTCAACCAATAGACTGCTGCATATGTTGAGGGGAGGTAATAGCTGTACAATTTTTTTATACTAATTTTTATTGTATAGTATATGTTCTATGTTTTTGATGTGATTGCAGGTTAATAGAGAAATATAAAAGAAGTTACAATGATAGTGGAATGCATGAACTGGTTAAAATTGTAAGGTACCGTTATAACTCCAAGTACCGCTAGCACAAATTCAAGTACTGAGTATGTTCCATGTACCGCTACACTTCCGTTGTACCGTTAAGGGTCTCTTTTGTAAAGTTGGCGGTTTCTTCGCGCTTGGGTTTGTTATTTACTTAAATACTTACTCCAATTTCACAACTGATTCACCTAATCTTTTATTTTTATCTCTTGATTCTATAACCTTCTCTCTAATTTTTCGATCATCAAAAATACTAATGGCTGCTTTACAAGTGATCTCTAAGCATAATTTGGTTGCGAATCTTGCTGTGAATGATGACTCTCTTAGATTCCATGAGATTCTTGGTTTCTTATCTCGAAGTCATGTTCGTTTTTCACTCACTGTAAGTCCCATTGTCTCTATTTCCATTGTTGAACAATTTTGGAACACTACTGTGTTGGGTACTCGTTTGATCAACCCTGCATTAAGGCTAGGGTGAATCATAGAAATATATATGTAACTGAGGTACTGCTAAGGGCAAGTTTGAGATTAAATGATGAAAATGGACTTAGTATGCTTAATAACACAGAGATTCATGATGGCCTTGCAGCCATGGGCTATGAGGGTGGTAGGGAAAGTCTTACTTTCTTTAAAGCTTTATCTTCACCTTAATGGAAATTGGTTTTTCATGCTATTATTCACTGTTTAAGCTCTAAAAGTACATCTTTTGATCAAATTCCCGCTGCATTGGCATCAGCTGGTATTTGTCTAGCAAATAACAGGGTTTTTAATTTTTCAAGATTAATTTATGAAGGCATGACTAGGAATTTGGAAGGAACTAAAAAGTTTTTGATGTATCCTAGATTCATTCAAACTTTAGTTAGTGACCAAATATCTAACCTACCAGAGTTAACTGATACATGGGATGTTCCTACATTCACAAAGAGAACTTTCTCTTTCTTGACCAAACAAGGCAATGCCTTTACAGGAATAGTTACACCATTGTTTGCTCATATGTTAGCCCAACCTGCCAATCAAGAAGGTGAGGAAACCAAAAATGCTAGTGCTTCTCAACAAACTCCTTCTCACTAGAGTTCCCATTCCCTAGAAGATTCACAATCTTCTTCTCACAATGTTGGTGCACCACCAAACAATGATGAGATGATCCATACACCTGCTGCTTCTATTGCTGCTAGTGGTTCACCACCAGCACAAGCACCAGAGGTGGTGGATGTTGCAAATTTGACTGCTTTGTGTACTAGTTTGTCCCAACAGGTACATGTGTTGCAAAAAGCAAAACTTGTTCAAGACAAGAAAATTGCTGAATTGGAAGCTAGCCTACTCAAGTTGAGGAACAAAGTATCACCTTGGATGAGGCAACATAGATCTATTCAGAAAGCTGCACTCAAAAAGCAAAGATTCAGGAACCACAAGAAAATGCAACTGAATGCAACCAAACAAGTGAGGAATTATGAAGAACAACCACCTTCTTCTGATAATCAAACAAGGATCTCTGGAAATGACATCAATTTTGAGCTGGATGAAGATGTCATTAGGACTTATGAAGATGTAACTGGTTTAGAGACTGGTGTGGATGAACCTACAGATATGGAGATTCAACAGGAAGAACCAAAGCCTACTCATGAGGAGCCACAAGTTGAAGAAATGATGGTAACTCAACCAACACCAACACCTCAATCACCACTTCAAGTGAATTGGAGTACTTTCTATGAGAGGTTGGAGGAAAATAACATTCAATTTCCTATATCTTCAACTCCACCACCACAAAGACAAATATGGTTTCACAGGAAACAGTCTTTGCAAGTACTGTCTAGATCAAGAATGAGCAATGGATCAGACAAGACTACAGAGGTGCAAGTTGAAAGGATAGCTTCAGTAGAAGAAAGGGTATCTAGAGATACACCAGTGATTGAAGAAACAATTGTGTCTAATACTGGTGAAGTCAACATTGTTGAAGATCCAAGTACTACTAAGCCAAATAAGCCGACTGCAAGTACTGCTGACATTGTTGAAGACCCAAGTACTGCTAAGACAACTAAGCCGATTGCAAGTACCGCTGGTGATCATCCTTCACTAGAAAGTCAACCTCCTTTTGGAGAGGATGAGACTTTAGCCCAATTACTGCTTGACTTAAGAAAGTAGAATTCAGCTGAGAAAACAAAACAAGCAGAGGCAGAGAAGAAGACACAACAAGAAGTTCTTGCCAAAAAGGATCAAACTAAAGGTAAGAAAGTTCATGCTTCACACCCTACTAAAGGTATAGTTATTCAACAACAAGCTGATGAGGAAAGACCTTCCAAGCTGAAGAAGAAGCTACCTAAGATTAATCTAAAGGATAAGGGGAAGAAGTAAATACTATCAGAATTCGAAAATGAAAGTGATTCAGATGAAGATATTAGCGAAGTCATGTATAGATTTAATCAATTAGACCATGATGAGGAATATGCTCTTAGAATGCAAGCTTAGATTCGTGAAGAAGACTTATAAGAAGAACTTGCAGCAAAGCAGCATTTGCTAGAAGCTAAGAGAATACAACAAGAATGGAACATACAAGAGTATGATAGGATTCAAGCTGAATTACATGCAAGTGAGCTTCTTGCAGACTCATTGATAGCTGAAGAGAGAGATGCTTATGATGAAGAAGAGAAATCAAAGTTGATTGATGATCTGGTAAGGGAGCAACAAAGATTCTTTGCTGAAAAGAGAAGAAGAGAAAAGATTAAGCCTCCAACTACTATGCAGATTAGGAATCAAATGATGAACTTTCTCAAGAAAGTTAAGGGTTTCACTCATATTCAGCTGGTCAAGAAATTTTTTGAAGAAATCAGGACTTTGTATGAGCAACATAAGAGAACTGAATTGAATTTTGTTGAGATTGGATCTGAAGCATATAAAATGGCTTTTGAAAGACATAGAAGACATCTACAACAACAAAGACAATTTGGAAGCACTCCTAGAATTGAGGCAAGTACTGCTGGAACTTGATGGAGGCCCAAGTATTGAAGAACGGGCTGACTTATTTCTAGAGGCCCGAGATCGCGTGACGAAGAGGGGTTTAGTAAAATGGGCATAACTTTTGCATCCTAAGTTCGTTTTCAGCCTGTGACCTGTCAAAACGTGCGTAAAAAGGAGGCTGACGACGCTGAAACCACATTTTAGCTGGTTGTGGATTTTCCAAGGCCCGAAAAGCCTTTTTACTATCAGTTTTTTGTATATTTATGTTTTCCTCACTTTCAGTTGGACTTTGTCATTGGGCTACGGTCCAGCCCGTTGGATTTTTAGGGTTTTTCTTTGTTTGCAGTCATTATTTAATGAATCTGCTGTAACCCTAGCAAGACAGTTATCAGTTTAATAAAAGTTAAACCACTGGCCGTTGTGTTGCCGTGTTTTACCCTAATTTTCGGGCATTCTTCAGAATCAACGATTATTAGAAGAATTGTTTCTGGCATTCTTGTTGAATCAACAGATCCAATTACTTATCTTTGTTACTTTGTTTTTTAGTCTACATCAGTTGGTATCAAGAGCCAAAGTTCCTGATCAAGATTCCTCCAAGGAGAACTAGGCCTATTCACGATGTGAATGAACAGGAATTTGAGCAGCGTATGATGGACAGAATGGAGGAGCGATTCGATCAAATGTTTGATCAGTTGACCGACCAGATGAACACTTTGATGAGCAATAGGAGGCCTCGTAATCACCGTCATGAGGACGAAGATGCAGATCTGGAAGAAAATCCGTTTGGTGATGGTTTTTCTGATGATGAACAATCAGTAGGGCGACGGATGAGAGATCGCAGTGGGAATAATGATAGGCGTTGGGAGACTGGAATGAGGGTTAATATTCCCGAGTTTAATGGGGACACTTTAAAGCCTGATGAGTTTATTGATTGGCTTGTTTCTGTTGAAGAAGTATTTGAATTCAAAGAAGTTCCAGAAAACAAAAGGGTTTCATTGATCGCTACCAAGTTACGTGGTCGGGCATCTGCGTGGTGGCAACAATTGAAACTGACGAGGAATAGAGTAGGGAAGTCAAAGATCACTAGTTGGCAGAAGATGAAGAAAGTCATGAGGGATAATTTTATTCCTCATAACTACCAGCGAATGATGTACTAGCGGTTATAGAATCTGAAACAGGGGGCCAAGTCTGTTGAAGATTACACGACCGAATTTTACCAACTAATTGCAAGGAATGACGTTCAAGAGACATAAGATCAGCTTGTCTCTCGATACATTGGTGGTTTAAGAGTCCAGATCATGGATTCTGTTAACATGTTTGATCCGATGACACTTTCTGAAGCGTATCAACGTGCACTGACTTTTGAGAAGCAGAACCGAAGAGTGGGGAGTTCTTTTTCTCCTGCAATAACAGGTGCTTCTGGTTCGGGTAATGCGGCATCCCGTTTTGCCCCAAGTCAGGCTAAAGTAGTTGGTGAGAATACTAGACCAGTTCCTAAAGCGACCGGCAGTGGTGGGTTCAAGTGCTTTAACTGTGTTGAACCTGGTCACCGACAGTCAGAGTGTAAGAAGGTTGGGAAGAGGCAGTTATTTATTGAACCTGAGGATGATGATGATGTGGCTTGTGATGACTACGTGGGAGACGCAGTTTATGATGTAGAACCTGAGTATGAGGAGGAGTATGTGTCTGGAGATGTGGGGGTAAATTTGGTGGTAAGGCGCTCCTGCTTAACACCTAAAGTTGATGGTGATGATTGGCTCAAACACAACATCTTTCAGTCAACTTGTACCATTATGGGTAGGGTTTGCACTTTTGTATGCGATTCAGGTAGTTTTGATAATTTGATAGCTGAAGGAGCAGTCCAGAAATTAGGGTTGAAAACTGAAGACCGTCCCAAACCTTATAAGTTACAATGGCTTAAAAAGGGGGGGGGGGGGAGATAACAGTTTCCAAGCGTGTCCAATTTCCGTTTTCAATAGGAACAACTTATAAGGATAATCTTTGGTGTGATGTGATACCTATGGACGCTTGTCACTTGTTGTTGGGTAGACCTTGGGAGTATGACCGTGATGTAACTCACCATGGGAGAACTAATACTTATAGTTTCCTGTTTGGGGGTGTGAAGATTACTTTGATGCCAAATAAACCTAAGGAAGTAGTTAATAAACCCACTGGTACTTTACTAACTCTTTCACAGTTCGAAGACGAGCTGGAGGTGGGAGGTGATGTTTTTGTATTAATAGGGAAGGAGGTTTCAGAAGACAGTGAAGTTCCTGAAGCCATGATCCCTTTACTTGAGAAATTCTCTGATGTTTTCCCTGATGAATTACCTGATGGCTTGCCACCATTGCGTGACATACAACATCATATTGATCTGGAGTCTGGGTCACATTTGCCTAACACGCCACATTATAGGATGATCCTGGGAGAACATGAGGAGTTGCGCAGGCAGGTTGAGGAGCTGGTTTCCAAGGGTCATGTTCGTGAGAGTATGAGCCCGTGTGCTGTTCCTGCCCTATTGACTCCAAAGAAGGATGGTACATGGCGTATGTGTGTTGATCGTCGAGCCATCAACAAGATTACTATGAGGTACAGGTTTTCTATTCCTCGCCTTGATGATTTGCTTGACCAGATTAGTGGTGCTACCATTTTCACGAAGCTGGATTTAAAGAGTGGGTATTACCAGATTCGTCTTAGACCTGGTGATGAGTGGAAGACCGCTTTCAAGACCCGTGAAGGGTTGTAAGAGTGGTTGGTCATGCCTTTTGGTTTATCAAACACACCAAGCACATTTATGCGTGTGATGAATCAACTGCTCAGGCCTTTTATTGGCAAGTTTATGGTTGTTTATTTTGATGACATTCTTATTTATAATGCTTCTTATAATGAGCATGTCAATCATGTGAGGCAGGTCTTGACCTTGCTTCGGAAGAACAATTTTTATGCAACCACGAAGAAGTGTGTGTTCATGACCCCTAAAGTTTTGTTTTTAGGGTATGTTGTTTCTGGTGATGGCATACATGTGGATGAGTCTAAGGTAGCAGCTGTTCAGGAGTGGCCAACTCCAACTACCATTACTGAAGTTCAGAGTTTCCATGGTCTTGCTTCTTTCTATAGGCGGTTTATCCCTAATTTCAGTTCCATTATGGCCCCTTTGACAGACTGTATGAAGGGTAAGTCATTTGTGTGGACGGAAGAAGCAGAGATGGCTTTTCAGGTTGTCAAGAAAAAGCTTACTACAACGCTAATCCTGGTATTGCCCGACTTTTCTAAAGTTTTTGAGCTTCATACTAATGCTTCTAAGGTTGCAATTGGTGGAGTTCTTAGTCAGGGTGGGCGACCTGTTGCCTATTTTAGCGAGAAGTTGACAGGGCCGAAGTCGAGGTACTCTACTTATGACTTGGAGTTTTATGCACTGGTCCAAGCTGTGAAGCATTGGCGCCATTATTTGTTTCATATGGAGTTTGTTTTGTTCATCGACCATGATTCCTTAAGGCATATTCGTACTCAAGATAAGGTTTCACATAAGCATGGGCGTTAGTTGGCTTTTCTTGAGAAATTTACGTATGTGGTGAAACACAAAACGGGTGTTTCCAATCGTGCTGCTGATGCCTTAAGCAGGAGAAGTGGTTTACTTGTAACCATGCAGGTTGATGTTCCAGGACTGGATTTCATTCGTGACATGGTGACTGTGGATCCATATTTTTCAGTTGTTCTGCAGGGTTTGAAATCCGGAGAGAAAACAGATTTTGTTATGCATGATGGGTTCCTATTCAAAGGGAATCAACTTTGTATTCCTGATTCAAGTCTTCGCTTGCAAATTATTAAGGAGTTGCATGGTGAAGGAAATGTTGGTCGTGATCGCACTTTACAGTTGGTTCAGGCTTCTTATTTTTGGCCTACTATGAGGAAGGAAGTGGATTGTTACATCAAGAGGTGTCGTATTTGTCAAGTTTCAAAGGGGACGGCTACTAATGCAGGACTTTATATGCCTTTGCCAGTTCCTTCAGCTTCTAGCCGCGGAGATGCGGAACATTCTTTGCCTCATCTTTCATGCCTACCAATCACCCTGTTATTTTGACTTCATATCTAGTATTCAGACTTTGCCTCGATTTGGTATAGCTTTTGCTACCCGCTCAGAAACAGTGCTTTACCCTAGATGTCCTATCAACTGTAGAGCCTGAATTTCGGGGGAGAACCTGCTAGCTCAGGAGAGGCATTGTTGCGTCGGAGACATCTTTATCTGAGGAGGAGGCTTTGTCGCCCGGCTCCTCATAAATGATGTTAGGATGGGCTGGCCCCTCCTTGGGATCCTAAAAAAAAGAGGGAACATAATCACTTTCTTTCAATGACATATCTAATCAGACTGAATAGGATTTTGAGAGCTGTCACGATCATTCACATCTATTTCAGTAGGCAGGAAGGGCGTGGAAGCTACCGTTTCTAGAATGCAAGCAAGCTAGCGACTGGAAGCAAGCTACCCGCGCCTATCGGCGGGAACTGGGCTTGGCTTGGTTAGTAGTGCCCGCCCATTCTGTCTCGCCCACCTGCCGACCCATGAATTCTCCAGAGCGGGCCGGCAGGCCGGGCGTACGGGAACCGTCGAAGAAGTGCCTCAACGCGTCGCAGTCACTACTTTACTTTGACTCCTTTTATGCAATTATGAACTTCACGTAACTTTCTCGATTCCAAGGCAACTTATCATTTTGGAGCTGACGTAACAAACTACAACTTGCAGTCAATTAGGCTATATGATCTTTGCTTGCGGCATCTCTAACTATTCGGTTAGCGTCTTTCACTTAATGAATCACGCCTTTTTCAAAGCATTACTATTCCTGAGTGCAGGTTCGGTGATTCATGCCATGTCGGATGAGCAAGATATGCGGAAGATGGGGGGCTTCCCTCCTCATTCCCTTTTACCTATGCCATGATGCTCATGGGCAGCTTATCTTTAATTGGATTTCCTTTTCCAACTGGATTTTATTCCAAATATGTGATCTTAGAGCTCGCACTCACTCTAACGGCATACCTTTTGCATGATGGGTCAGCGAGGAAATGGGAACAGCGGCTTAAGCCATTAGGTGTAGGCGCTTTCTAGAGGTGGAATCTTCTAGTTCTTCCTATTTGACCCGAAACCGATCGATCTAGCCATGAGCAGGTTGAAGAGAGCTCTAACAGGCCTTGGAGGACCGAACCCACGTATGTTGCAAAATACGGGGATGACTTGTGGCTAGGGGTGAAAGGCCAACCAAGATCGGATATAGCTGGTTTTCCGCGAAATCTATTTCAGTAGAGCGCCCCTTATTTTTATGTAAAGGATCTAGTAGGTTGGGTAGCTTTTGCTATCTTTTCTTCCATTTTTATTTTTTATGCTCCTAATGTTTTGGGGCATCCCGACAATTATATACCTGCTAATCCGATGTCCACCCCGCCTCATATTGTACCGGAATGGTATTTCCTACCGATCCATGCCATTCTTCGTAGTATACCTGACAAAGCGGGAGGTGCAGCCCTGGGTTGATATTAACATGGATTTTATGTTGGGGCTACCTCGTACTCAAAGGGGTAATGATTCAATATTTGTTGTTGTTGATCGTTTTTCTAAGATGGTTCATTTTATTCCTTGCAAGAAGACAACAGATGCAGTTAATGTAGCCCAACTTTTCTTTAGGGATGTGTACCGTTTACATGGTTTACCTTCCTCCATTGTTTCTGATCGGGACACCAGGTTTTTGAGTCATTTTTGGCGTAGTTTGTGGAATATGGTGAATACTCAACTCAATTTTAGTAGTGCTTATCATCCTCAAACTGATGGGCAAACTGAAGTTGTTAACAGGTCTCTTGGTAACCTGTTAAGGTGTTTGGTGGGTGATCATGTGAAGGCATGGGATCAGAAGTTGTATCAAGCTGAGTTTTCTCATAATCATGCTGTTAATCGGAGCACTGGGTTTAGTCCTTTTCAGGTGGTTTATTCTGCTCAGCCACGTGGTCCTCTTGATCTTATGACTCTTCAGATTTCTAGGTCTGTTCCGAAGAAAGTGCAGGATTTTGTTGAGGGATTGCATGATGTTCATAAATCTGTTCGTGACAACTTGGTTCGCGCTAACTCGAAGTACAAGCAGGATGCAGATCAAAAGAGGAGACATGTTGACTTTGAAGTAGGAGACTTTGTGTGGGTTGTTTTGACTAAGGATCATTTTCCAGTTGGTGAATATAGTAAGTTGTTTGCTAAGAAGATTGGTCCAGTGAAAATTGTGGATAAGATGAAATCAAATGCTTATCGTTTGAAGTTGCCAAGTCATATTCGTTGTACTGATGTTTTTAATGTGAAGCACTTGTTGCCTTACCATGGTGATTCTTCAGATGATGATACAGTTGGGAATTCGGGGGTGAATTTTTCCTATCCAGGGGGGAATGATGGAGGCCCAAGTATTGAAGAACGGGCTGACTTGTTCCTGGAGGCCCGAGATTGCGTGACGAAGAGGGGTTTAGTAAAATGGGCATAACTTTTGCATCCTAAGTCCGTTTTCAGCCTGTGACCTGTCAAAACGTGTGTAAAAAAGAGGCCGACAACACTGTAACCACCTTTTAGCTGGTTGTGGATTTTCCAAGGCCTGAAAAGCCTTTTTACTATCAGTTTTTTGCATATTTATGTTTTCCTCACTTTTAGTTGGACTTTGTCATTGGGCTACGGTCCAGCCCGTTGGATTTTTAGGGTTTTTCTTTGTTTGCAGTCATTATTTAATGAATCTGCTGTAACCCTAGCAAGACAGTTATCAGTTTAATAAAAGTTAAACCACTGGCCGTTGTGTTGCCGTGTTTTACCCTAATTTTTGGGCATTCTTCAGAATCAACGATTATTAGCAGAATTGTTTCTGGCATTCTTGTTGAATCAACAGATCCAATTACTTATCTTTGTTACTTTGTTTTTTAGTCTACATCAGAACTACAACTACATCTCCAACTATCAAGACCACTTATGTGAGGAAGAATAGAAAGGAGAAGGAAAGTTCAAGGGAGGAAGAGACTGCTCAAAGAATGAATGAAGGAGATAAAGCTCAAGATATTGCTTAGACTGAAAATGTACAAGAAGTACATGCACAGTCAACAGTACATACTGAAGAGACGGTACATACAAACTTGGAAGAGGGTTCAACAGAATTTGAGGAAACCTCCAAGGATGTTAAAAGAAAAAGATCAACAAAGAGAAAGCAGAAAGCCAAGAGGGCTAAGTCAACAACAGAAGATAGTGATGATGATGAGAGCTTGAAGAAGTACTTGAAGATAGTAAAATTTGAAGATCAATGTATTGATACAGAGATTTTTGGAAAGAGATCATCTATTGCTAGATGGATATACTCTATGGATCAAGGACTTGAAGCTCATGGAATTTAAAGAACTGATGGCACAACAAGAATATTCAGACTTTTGGAAGATATTCTTCACATTCTTGACAGACAAGATATTCAGGATCTTTTCAGGTTAGTTCAAGAAGCCAGTGCAGGTAAAACTGAAGTATCACTATTATATAGGGAATTGCTCTTCATGTATGAACCACACAACTGTGATCAAGAAATGTTGAAGGTATTAGAGATCAGGTTTCTAGTTACTGGAGATATTGTAGGTCATGTGGATTGCATATTTTGGATATAGATGATGTTACCTACTATATGCTACAAGAGAAGAGTTATCCATTCAAAAGAAGATTGTTGGAAAGAATGTTGGAACAACAATTGGAAGTTACAGAAGAATATGTTGATGCTTTGGAGTTGATCAGAATGGTTAAACAACAAATCAAGGATTTGAAAGATTAGGAAGAAGCTGAGAAGGAGCCTTAAGTGTTTGACTTTCAGTCACACTTCACAAATGGTTCTCAGTTCACCATGTCTAACACACATAAGAACTGGCTAGTCCATAATCAAACGGTTTATGGCAAAGACTTCTCAAATCCGTTGAATGCTGGTAGTTTGCTAAAAACTATATGGTTCTGAGTCACCTTGTTTCGAGACAAAGAGTTGGCTAGTCCTAGACAAACGGTACTAGGTAAAGACTTCATCAAATCCGTTGATGGTTGACAATTTACCAAAAATTGTAGGGTTATTAGTACACCTTATTCTTCATGAATAAAGTATTGGCTATTCCAGAGTGTACGGCTAACTGGTATGAAGATTGCAAGCAAAGAAGTATTTAAGAAGAAAATACTTAGAAGGTTTTGTCTTATCAAATCAAGACTGAAGTTTATGATTCAGAGTTCATAGATTTAACTCAAGGAGACAATTACTGTTGCTGCAAAGATAAATGAATGTTTACAAGACACAAGAAGATCATAGTTTGAAGACAAAGATGATGTTCATGCTGTTTGAAGATTATCTTATCAAAAGAAGATCTACATTGAAGTGTTTGGCTACATTCAGTTGGATACAAATACAAATTACCAAGTTCAATCCAAGGATGAAGGAAAGGCTGAAGACATGTACTCTAAATACATTCAGTACAAGAGAAACAAGAAGACAACAAGTTATCATTCTTGTTTAGTGGAGGATTGTTGGGAATTATTTGTTAAGTGTCAAGTACCGTTAGTATTATTTAAGTACTGTTAGTTATATTTCAAGTACCGTTAGTGTTAACGCGGTACATAGTAAGTACTGCTACTTATAAAGTAAGTACAACTATATTGATTAGGTCGAATATATCTTTATATAAGATATGTCATAGTTATGGTTAGAGTATATCTTATGTGATATACTTAAATAGTTAGAATATTGATAATATATCGTGTGTGATATAGTTATCTTTATAGAATATTCTAAGGTTTCTAGGGTTCCTTACTCTATAAAAGGAACATAGGTACAATGTCATTCATGTACCTCATTCAAGTCGATTAATAAGAGAATCAAATAGTTAAAAGTACTTATGTTCTTCTGTGCTTTATAAGTTAGATTCCGCATAACTTATTTAGTTTGAGTAAGAGTTCTCAAACTGTTTTAGTTTGATTACAAACTACTATACTAGTTCTTAACAGAATATAGATCCAATCAAAGGGATCAACACATCTTATTCACTTTCACTGTACAACGGATAATGATCCGTGTGAGGATTTATGGACTAATAGAAGCTTGCCACGTGTCTTCTTCAACAAGCCCATAATTTAGAGATCAATTGAGGCGTTTTCATGAGAAGCTTTGAACATGAAAAGTGATAACAAAGGCATGACGAACTCAACCACAATTTTTAATTACATTGAAATCAACTTATGGAAAGTTCCCCAATTCGGCCAAGAACACATGAAGAACTCGTTGTAGATTTTTGCCTCGTGGAGCTTCATGATTGGAGTAAACACGTCACCAACCTCAACCACACTTCATTTTCAGTCTATAAATACCCTAGATATGCTTCATCTGTAAGAAGTAGTTAATGTGTGAAATTTTCACACAGTTAGTTAAACACTCTCAATTGTTCTTTCCTTTCCCTTAGTTATGCTACTATAGTGTGTATGACAAACACACTATTGTTAGTCAGTTAGTAGTTGTAACAGATTGTAACCAACCTTCTCCATTAATAAACTTCATTTCACATTTCATTCATAA
This sequence comes from Glebionis coronaria, assembly GCA_025667525.1. Lineage (NCBI taxonomy): Eukaryota > Viridiplantae > Streptophyta > Magnoliopsida > Asterales > Asteraceae > Glebionis > Glebionis coronaria. The sequence goes on from CM046879.1 coordinate 105,133,297, forward strand.
TTCTCCAAATTCTATTAGCATTCTACTGTTCATATCATGATCTCATTGACTATGTTATTCATACTTGAATAACAGAAGGTTGTTAAGCGTTTTGGAAGCTTGTTTGTTTAATCAGAAGTTGTAGCATAGTTCAAATCCAGTAGCTAGCCTAAAATTTCAAGTCAGATAGCAAATTTGGTGATGATTCATGGTGTTCATGGTGATTGGATGGTGTAATTGGTGTTGATTAGTAGATAAGAGAGTTCAGCACTCTCTTCTCCATCAATGGATGCTTCAAGCTAAAAGGAACACATTTTTGTTTTATAATTCCTCTAAATCAAGTCTGCATGCTTAATTTTGTTCCCTAGTGTAATCTTGCCTGTTAACGCATGCTATTTGTTCTATTTAATCTTGTTGAATTGCTTGTGTAGTTTGTAGTATTGATCTTTGAGTATAATTCAGTTTTCCTTTGATAAATTTCTGAATTGTGCCATAAAGGACTGTTTGAATTATCCTTGTTTTGGTAATTTAGTTGGAAGTTTGGGTTATTCTTGTTTGCATACACTTAGTTATAATAGAGTTGTGCAAGTTTTCATAGTCAAACTTGAGGTTAAACAGGCAATTTGCCATTAAAAAGTTTGGGTAAGAGAAACACTAGCTAGATAGCAAACTTTAGATCATCACAACTTGCTCAATTCTAGGAGTCAAGCTCTGTTCTTTAGTTTAATAGAATAAATGAATATATGAATTTTTAGAATCTACAAATATTAAGTCCTGTAGTGCACCATAGAATAAGTTGTATAAGCCTTTAAGTCTATAATAGAGTATTCTACTTGGTCAGATTTCCATTTCCTAGAGTTCTACTTCATAAAACTCTTAATTTTCTTTCACAAATCTGTTAAGAAAGTGATAAAAATCAGTTTTAGCTTTGGTCAACTTTTTGGTCAACGAAAGTCAACCATTGGTCAACATAAGCCCGTTTTGGCTTATTTAGAATTTCTAGCTTATTCTGTGGTCCTTTTTGGAAATTTCTTTTTTGCACGTTCCTTATTAGACCTCATTAATCATTTCCAGCGTTTGTAGCTCATTTGACTGATCAGATTGGCTTATGTATTAAAAGTAGCTTATTAGAAAAAGCTAAAAAGAGTTTTAGCTTATTACAAATGTTTTCCTTGATACTGGCTAGCTAATTTTACATTTGAAATCTTTTGCAAAAAACGAAAAGTCTTGAAATGGCCTATAGCTTATTTGCTAGCTTATTTTAGGAGTTAAGCCCGTTTTAGTTTCAAACTTAATTTTGACACTTTCAGTCCCTGGAAATTAGGAGTAGTTACAATTTATTTAGGGTTAGTTTAATTTTTCTGTTTAGCCATTTCAGTCCCCTTAGTTTGTTAGTTTGTAAGAATTTAGGTTGTAGTTTGGTAATTAGTTACATTTAGCACTCTTATTTTCCATACTTTACATTTTCACATTTAAATACTTGTTGTGAATTATAGACTTGTACATCGTGCTTAAATGTTTGTATGTGCGACGCGTTTGTAGATTAATACATATCATTTACATAGATATTATTTTATCTTTCTACGTGTTTGATAAATAGACCTAGACTACCATAATTCACTATTAATACCAAAAACAATTACGTGACTTGTTTGATATCCATTAATCAATTCGTAAAGACACCGAGAGAAAAACGAACTAAATAAGTGAAATATTAACCAACCACTACCACATCGAATGCAGATGGTACTACATCAACTACAAGAGCCATGGAGAACTTCGACACATGTCCTCCTTAGAAAAGGAAACTTCTCCAAGCTGAAGTTGATGCTATGAACTACATACTCACTGGGATTGATAACGATATCTATTCCACGATTGATGCATGTCCTAATGTTATGGAAATATGGAAGCAATTCATCGATTAAAACAAGGTGAGTCGATCAATGTTTAAGATCTCGAGACTAATCTACTTTGGGAGTTCGGAAAATTCACATCCGAAGATGGTGAATCCATTGACACATATTACTCGAGATTCTAAAAAATGATGAATGAGCTTGTCAGAAATTGGTGCACCATCTCCAATCGTCATGCTAATGTTCAGTTTTTACTTCAACTCAAACCGGAATGGCAAAGGTTTGTGACTTTGGCTAAACAAAGGGAAGATATCAAGACTATCTCTTATCACAAACTTTATGATATCTTGAAACAACATCAGAATGAAGTGAATAAACTTAGGGCTGAAAAGGAAGAATGGTTTGCTAACTCTATTGCTTAATGAATTATAAACTTGTAAACGAGCTTGTGAAACATAATTTGAAAACCAAAAAAGTTATAAACCCACTATATATGCTTGAACAAACACCCCTTACTGACAGAACTAGGGTGATTCACGGGACATCTATGGATTTTTGTGACGTAAAAACCTCGATTTTTTCAAATGCGCTCGCTACCTGAAAATTATGTTTGTAGTTTTGTTTAGTTTATTTTACTGCACCTAATAACTTTGTGTCCTGGTTCCGTCTGCCGCATTAGTAGTACAGTTCTTTGTGAAATATATAGCTTTAGTTATAAATATATTATCTATATGGGTTAGCGGACGAATTTTTATTTTTTTCTTAAATTATCTTTGACTTGAATGTACACGACTTAACCGGAGTATCCTGCAGAACTAGGGTGTGTACTATGGTGTCGTTGGACCAATGAATTGCTGCTTCATAGCGTTAGTTTTAGTAAGAAACCATGAATTTTCTTTATTGCACTTGGTCCAAAAGAAATTATGTTTCTAGTCTTTGTTTTGTTACTCTATTCATAGGTAAAGAATAACCTCAAACTTTGATAAAAAGTTATTATAAATATTAGGCTTTTGTTACTATTCTACATGTTTAATTCAATAGGTGCATTTTCCAATTAGATAATTCAATCCATTTTCCATGTTCTTAATCTAATATGTCCATATATGAGTAAATGGCTCTAAGTTGTCATCTTTAATGTTGTCGTTTCTTTCTGGGAGTTTGTACACCTTAGATGTTGACATGATTGCGTATAATTACATTCCGGATCGAGACCATGTTCAACAATTTATGCTTATAATTAAGGAACTTCCCCGTCCTTACCCTTTCTGTTGACTTATTTGTTATCAAGTCTAGTAATGTCATACACAAGTTTCAGTTGAAACAAGTATTATAAAACATTAGCTTGGTCATCCCAATAGCCTTTGATGCATGTTGACTTTTGTTTGCTTATTAAATAATATTACTAAATAAGAAATGCAAACACCCTCCATCAGTATAAATGTATAATGCAATTATTTTAGGTTAAATCTATCAGTCTAACAATCTATAACATTAGGTGATTTTCTTTTTATAATTTTGGGGTTTTAACTTTTAACTTTTATAGTATATCTTTAGTACTACAAATTAGTTGTTCATGTGCAAACTAGCAAATGTATAAGCAGAATTCTAACTTATCTCGATTCTTCAATCTTTTTCCACACTAAAGTTGTGTTTATCTGTTTGTATTTGGAACATTTTGTTAAAGTTATGTTTGTTGTTGTTGATACAAAAGTTGGATGGACCGAGCCTGACCCGAATTAGGCTTAATTCGGGGTCTTGTGGACTCAGGCTCTTGCACCAAGTGAAACTTGTTTTAAGGACCCTTCGCACTAAACAGACACCGTTAGGCTTACCGTGGGTTTGTGACCCACGATTAGACTCTAATGTGAGAGTAAGTAACTGATTTGAGTATATTTGGGTTTAGGGTATTGTGTGCATCGTACCTTTGTGAAACCATAGAGGTTCCTATTATACTCGAGGGAGTCTAGACTGGGCTCCCTATTCTTGCGACCTTAGGGAGAGATAATGATTCAAAATAGACTGATCCTTATCGCATAACTGAGGTAAGTGTATATCCTCTCCCCTTAGGCGAATATAATCATAAGAAAGATTATATTCTTGTCTTATCCTGTCGCAGCATGGCGAGGACGCGGTTAAGCAGTGAACCATATGTGCGACAGCGACCTACCGGGCCTCCTGGGCTGTACGCACATCACATAAGTGTTAATCCATTCCTGATGGATACGAGTAGTACCCATGAGTCGGACTATCCAGCCCGCCTAGGGACTATACGTCATCATGTCCCCCCAGTCTAGTGGTCGCATGTTCTAACCACGGCTGCTAGACTACAATCTTCTAAGCACTCAAAAACCGATACACGCATAGACCATACATGAGTAAAGAATTTAAACATTCCCGCCGAGAAGACACTCATCCCCCCTTTTACCTAACCTCCTCGAAACCTGGGAAAAGCATCTGCTACGTCATAGTTACCCCTTCATCTTCCACCGTTAGATTTAGCAAGTGGGTAACACGTGTCACATATATAAGCTGTGAACAGTAACTTATGAGGGCTATATATACCCTCGACCGCCCCTTTTGATTATTTATTCACTTCTAAACTCTCAAGCTTCCATTATCGTCTCCAAAACATTTGATCGTTACCAAATTTCTTCTAAGGTAACCTCTGCGACCACCTCATCTTATACACGCCATCATGGTGAGACAATTATCCGATGTCACGTCGACCCTGAGCATAGGGGAGCTAGACCAATTCAAAATGGACTACTACATACTGAATTATCTACACCCAGAAATTCCTAATCCTCGGCACAATATAAGCCAGGCTCTAGTGGGAAAGATAGGAGCGTATACCCGGTTTTTTTACTACGCGAATCAGCGTATACCCATGTCGTGCTTTCTTGTCAGTGTATTGATGCTTTACGAGACCCACATCTCCCAATTGCAATGTATAGGGGCAGCCAAAATTTCTAATTTCGAAATTAATTGCCGCACACTAGATATAGAGCCCACAGTAGACTTATTTCGTGTCTTCTACCAACGGCAACTAGCCAATGGTTGGGTTTCCTTCGCTAAGCGAAAGGGTGGGATGCAATGCTATGATGGGAAAATAGACACCTTAAAGGACTGGAATGATAGGTTCTTTTGGGTTGACGAAGCCGCTTTTCCTTTTCACTTCCCCTTTTTGACCCCTAGAACGGTGAGGAAGGACCCAATGCCTGGCCCTAACTCCTAAAACTCTAAGGACGCGGAGACCTTGAACAACAACCGAATCCCTATACAACCCTATCCTGAGACGTTGTTTGTAATCCTTGGTCTGAGCCGCGCAGTCATCTGCGGCGCACATCAAATACCCTTCTTCCGCACCACGAGTGGCCAGGGTTAGTGGTTCTTCCCGCATTCTTCGTAGCATTCTGTAAGTACCATTTTTGCGGCAAAAACTAAAATTTGTTCTCTTGCTTGTTTGTTTGTTTGTCACGCAGGCATGGATATTCTTGACTTTGTACGTGGTGCCTTCCCTGAAGATTTGATAGTCTACTCCCGTCCTAATAGGGAGAATGAGGTGTCAATTCAGGAACGTGCTCAAAAGAACACCATGGAGTTGAAGGTTGGGGAGGCTTCCGCAGCGCAGGAGCATGAGGACACCGGCGCAGACCAACCATCACCACCACTAGTACAGCAACAACCACCCGCTCAACAACAACCACCAACACAACATCAACTACCGCCCTTCCTCAGCTCCTCGCTATCGCCGGATAATCTTACCGAGGTTGCTGAGAAAGCCGCGTAGGAATTTGAAGAAGATGAGGACTCTGCTTTGGGAAAGAGGAAAAGGAGCCCCCCAACTGCTTCACATAAAGCCGCTCGCACTGGGGCTGGGCCCTCATGGACAGAGGCACGCGTGATTGAGGAAGAGATTAAGGAGAATCTCGCGAGGACTCCTCCACATACTCCCCCTACCACCATCAACTTAAGGTACACACTTGCTTTTGTATTGTGGCTATCGTCCATATTCCTCCTTATATCTCTCTGATCGCTTCTGTCGTGTATCAGTGATGACCAGGAAAAGTCCTCCGCGAAGGCTGATGTTACGCCTTCCCCCTAAAAGGAGACTTCAACAGCGGGGGGAAGCGCGTTCCCTCAAGACCCCGTGTCCGCTCCTGATTGGGAATTACCCGTGTCTTTAGAGTTGACTGGTGCGTTTGATTGTTCCAGCTTCTTGGACAACATTGTACCCCCTGGCCAAGCTGCGATACTGGAGGGGACGAGTAATGTGGTTCTGGTAGACGAAGTTAGTTATTTTTTTGTCGCAAAACGTGGCATTGATGTCACGCATCAAGAAGAGGTTTCTGGAGTTATCCGCCCAAGTTCAGACCACTGAAGAGTGACTTGGGTAAATTATTGAGGAGAAGTCTCTTTCCCTTAGGGAAATGCAAGAAAAAATCAACCAAGAGGTCGAGAGAGGGTGACAAGAGGCTTCCCTCATCCACTCCCTAACAGAAGAGAAGGAGAATCTAGCCTCCACACTTGAAGATGAGCGCGCCCAGCTCAATCAGCTAAAGGCCTCCATTCAAGTTGCAATGGGGGCTTTTGAGGAGGGAGAGAATAAGTTTGTGGTAGATGTAGAAACGCTGGGCGCAAGGGTTAAAGAAGATGTGGGTGATCTCAGCAGCCAACTGAAGAGGTTGAGTATTGAGTTGGATGAAGACCTGTATCCGCGGTTGATGAAGGAGGTAGCCGAGAAGCGATGGCTGGAGCGCTATGGTTTGCGCCTAGCCGCCATGGGTGCTTTAGAAGACCCTACTTCGCGGGCCGCCTTTGCCCAGTCTATTATAGCTGCAGTGAATGAGGGCACTTCCAAGGGTTTAGTGAAGGCGCACAAAGTTGATTTGTTGAAGAAAGAGTTGACAGAGGTGCCCTTCTATGACCCTACTGTCGAGTCTAAGCTTACAGACTCCCTAAAGGATATGAGTGTTTGTCCGTTTCCATCTTTTGGTCTTGGCGGCAAGGACCATGAGCTGCCCATTGAGATTGTGATGGAAGGCCTCACTTTGGTACGTCATAAGGCAAAGGGCGCAAAAGCACAACCGTATTTTCACTTAAAGCCTTTCGCTGAGCAGCTAACAGTACCAATATTTGCTCAGCCCAGGGATGTGCTTGACCCATTTAAGGTTGAGAAGGAAGTGCTGTTGTCCGAGGTTCTCGCGGCACATGAAAGTCGTGTTGCTGCCAAGAAGGCTGTGCTGAACATAGAGGTTACACTCTCTGTTGGTGCGGCCCACCTTTCTTCTTCCATCCCTGTACTGCCTTTGCTGCTGCTAGAAAGGGACGCGCGCGTGCTGGATCTAATGGAAAAGAGCATGAAAGAGCAGCGCGCCACATCTTATTGCCCCCTGATGAAGTTGAAGAGATCCTCATCTGACATCAATTCACTTTCCAACAACTTATCGGATTTGTAAATATGTTGTGTACTTTTTATGTGCGAATGTTCACCCTTTATTTGTAATGAACACTTCCTACTTTTTGTTTATGAGAAATATGTTTAATGTTTATAGTGCAGATTTGTTTTATGAGTTAATGTAAATTCATAAATGGTCCTTATGGGTGAGGCAAACTCATTACGTGCGATATACCGCTACTACCATACGGACGGCCAGGTGAGGCCGACCCATTGTTAGGTGTGCACGATTGTGTCTTATCAGTCTCAGAGTGTACTGGCTGTATAACTTGCTATGACGTCATTAATGGCAAGGGCCTAACAAGGATACATGATCCATGGTCGATGGGGTTTCATCCTGTAGAAACTAGAAGGGGGGTTGAATAGTTTTTCATCGGTTATTCTCCTAATTAAAATTACTTTCAATTAGGTGAGTGCCAAGACTATCTTTTACTTGATTGCATAATGATTAGGTTCAATTCTAATGCATTAACAATAAGTAATAAGTTTAATGATGTTGAATGTAAGTAATTAGTAAGGAAAGAAACAACCTAGTAGGAAGACACCAAGATTTATAGTGGTTCGACAATGAGGCTCTATCCTCGTTCCTACTCCACTCCTCGAGTACTCCTTACTCGAGATTTCTACTATATCCACAAGCTCCCTTCTTGGCGGATAAAACCTTACCACATCGCTTACATTATTTTCCGACACTAAGCTAAATGTCGAGACCTAATCTTAGCTAGGACCAATCTACACAACATCGCCCACTTCACCATTTTACGACACAAGGCTAGATGTCGAGTTCTAATCCAAAGCTAGAACCAATCTTCACAACGTTTCCTACTTCACCATTTTCCGACACAAGGCTAGATATCGAGTTCTAATCAAAAGCTAGAACCAATCTTCACGACTCTTCACTTTGAAGCTAAGTGAGAACTTCACATAACACAACTACACATCACTTTATAGTTTAGTGAGAACTCACAAGACACAACCACATCACTTTATAGTTTAGTGAGAACTAACACAACTTATTACAACTCAACTAAACATATCCAAGTACACACATGTAGCTTGGATCTACACAACACAAATCCAAGCACACACATATGCAAAGGATTTACACAACTCTAATCCAAGTATTCACACATAGCTTGGATGAGCACAACTAGTCCAAGTTTTCACAAATACATTGGATCTACACAAGAGACAGATAATCAAATGATGAACATGACTAGATATTTAGGAGAGGATGATCTTCATCAAGGCTTCATCTTTAATCACATCACAAGTGTGTGAGTGATCTTCTCTTTGGACAAGGTAAAGAAGGAGATCAAGAGGATAATCATAAGTAAACATACTTAACACATTAAGTGATCATTTACAAATGACAAGGATTAGATAAGAGAAATAAGGCTGAAAGAGATGTCATAAAAGGGTTAATGAAATGCAGATTTGATCCACTATTTATAGAAGACAAATCCCAACGGCTAGCTGGGGGCGGTTCCTTAGCTACCCAAGCGATTCCTTATCGAAAGGGAACCGCATAGGCACTTAAGGAACCGCGGAGTGTAGACTCCGTTCCTTTTGGTATTTTAGTGAATTTGAAATATCTAAGGCTGTTTAAACCTTCAAAGGATATTCTTATGGCATTTGAAATATGCCATATTCAAATTTACATTTTTATTTTAATAAAACATTTTCTTAAAAATAAAGTTTATTAAAAATCATTTGTTATATTTGACAAAAGTGAGTTTTAAGGCAAATCACTTTTATGATCACTAAGCATGATTAAGATATGTTAATGTAATGATTATTACCTTGATGATAGTGTTTGTTAGAAAATTCGTTTTATGATTGTGTTTGACAATAAATGTCTTTGTAATTTGTCGTGATCAAAATTAAGAAAGATTAATTAATACTAACAATGTTTTTAGGCATTGCTTTGCATTAACAATCTCCCCCTTTTTGATTACAACAAACTATAAACTCATTTACGTAAAATACAAGATTATTTGAATTATTAATGAGTTTATCACTATCATTTCTCCCCCTTTGTCGAAGCAAAAAGGTTAGCACAAGTCTTTGAAGAAGAAAAGAACCGGACTTTGCTAGTAGCTCCCCCTTGGTGCTTACTCCCCCTTGCTGAGGGCACCAAGTAAATGAGCTAAGGTGACATGCTACACAAAGGTTAGAAGAAAGAAAAGAAACACTAATGTATATATGTGCACTACCTACTAACTAACTTGAGAGGGAGAAGGAAAAGAAATCTCAAATTAGAAGCAAGTATTTGCTAAGTATGTCCAAAAAGTGTGTGTTGACAACATCATAGTTCAATTGGTGGAATAAAGGAAGAAAAGAAACATCCAAACCAATCAAAGATGATTAAAATGTCAAGGAGTTAAAATTTAGAATTTATGGAATCACCCATAATCAATTGTAAGTGTTAACCATAATCAACTCTTTAACAAATGTGTGAAAAAGAATTAGCGGGAAAGATAACACACATAAAATTCATATTACACAAATATGAAATAACATACACGAGAAATATTCATACATACAATATGAATATTTAAAGAAAAAAATATAGAAAATAAACCACAAAGCATAGACTACTCTAATAGTGATAATCTTCTAAGATTGCATAAGTTTTATTGACTCAAACAACTAAAGTACAAAATGTGCCTTAGTTAGAAAAGAAAGACGATGAAGCATCATTCGAAGTTTTGTTCACGGGAACGAAAACTTTGAGAGAGGTCGAGTGAGGAGGAATTCAAGGAAATTTAGCTTGTCATAGATATGGGCAAGTTCAATTTGTTGAAATTGACAACAAGCACACGAGGAACCATGATGCAAAACAAAGTCGTTAGATGGGGGCGGTCCATCAAAATGAGAGTTTTGTGGAGAGGGAGATAATGGATAAGAGATGTTTTCACAATGACTAGTGAGATTAGGAAATGAAGATAGGTCATTGAGTTGCAGAGAGTTGAAAGGTTTAGGTGGTGGTGGAAGAATTTCCTTTTTCCGGTAATTGGATTTATAGAGTAAGTCTCATTCCAATATTTAATCAGGGAGAAAGAAGAATTCTTGGAGGATTTTGGAGAAGAAGAATCATGAGGATTCTTATTCTTTTTGATCCAAACGGGTCGAACCGAGATTTTTGGTTTCTTTGAAAGCTTAGAAGAAGAAGCTTTAGGTTGAGAAGATTGTGACAAAGAAATGTCAAGGTTATGAATGGAAGAGTTAGGCATCATGAAGGATGAAGAGAATAACTCCCAAAAGAGAAGAATTTAAAGAAAATAGACAAGGAAAATATTTGAATGAAAACAAAATGTTTTAGGGAATGTTTAGCCAAATTGGGTAAACAAAGAATCTTAACCAAGATAGTGGTCAAAGAAGAAAGACCAAAAATAAGCTAAAAGTAGCTTTCCCGCACGTGGTTCCTTATGGGAGCCCGCGATTCCATATCGATATGGAGCCGCCTAGTGGCTAAGGAGCCGCGTCCAGTGGACCATAGACCATGATTTTCAAAAGTTTTTGAGAAAAATAAGACTTTTTCAAAATTTTGAAAATCTTGAATTTTTACCTCTTTTAGCACTAGAGTATGCTAGGGTTGAATAAAAGCAGCACATTCACAAAGAACGTCTTGACAAAGGGTGACAAAATATTTAGATAACATTTTGATCCAATTTTAAGTCAAGTTTTTAGAGGTTGTGATAGATTTAGGTTCAATTTTAAATAAATTGAAGTTGATTAATGTGACCACATAGGTTAAAACACATAAAACTAAATCTATAGATCATCCTCATGAGAAATTCATGAAGGAAAGGAAAGGAAATACAAGAAAGGAAATAACAACTAACTAATACAAGTTAGCTAAATCTAGGTCTTGAATGCATAGTCTTCTTTGGCTTGACCTTCTTTAAAAGCATTTTATTTTGAAAACCATCATTCATCTCCTAGGAGGAGGAGACATGAAGAACAAGGTAAGAAAGAAATCATGCAACCTTCTATGAAGACCAAACATCTCCAACCTAAGGTTTTGAATGATGTAGTTATTATAGAGACAACATGGGCAATTTGCACCATGATCTTCTAGGAAACCAAAGAAGTAAGGATCACCCATGAAGTGAGGAATAGAAATGCCCAACATAGGAGCATTAGTGTTTGAGGGTGGAGGAGGTGGTGGAGGCATAGTGTCCAAGGGTGAGATAGGAGATTTTGGTGGAGTGAAAGGAGAGATAACCAAAGGCTCAAGGACAAAGGGAATGCTTTGTAGAGGTTGAGGTTGAGTATTCCCATCCAAAGGAGGACTGGGAGTGAATGGAGAGGAAAGCTCATTCATTCTTGCTTGGAATGAAGAGAAGGTAGAACCATGAGACTGGTTAGTACCATGAGTTGAGTTGGTCTTGCATGGAGCAAGGGGTGGTGAAGGTGATGAGGAAATGAGAATAGGAGCAAGGGGTGGTGAAGTTGGTCTTGCATAGAGCAAGGGGTGGTGAAGTGTGACAAGATAAAGGACCAATATTAGGTATCTTAATCTTAATTTTAAGGCTTCTTTTTGAAGAAGAAGTTTTGGAAGAGGTGGATGTTCTAGTGGACACCATGGTTGTGTGTTAAGGTTTAGAGAAGAGTTGAAGGGATGAAGAACACAATCAACAAGAGAGGGTTTAAGAAGAGAAGGGAATGATCCAAACTAGTAATGGGTTAAAATCATTTTAGGTGAATAATGAAATTAGGTATCCTAGTTTAGGAAAGTGCAGGTTTTTGCAAAAAAATTATCAAAGTTTTACACAGATTAAGGAAAACAGTGTAAAGCAAAGCTTTTGTCAAAACAATGGCTGGCGGTTCCTTATGTAGGGCCGCAGTTCGATATCGATAAAGAACCACATGTATAATAAGGAACTGCCACCAGTAGGTTTGAAAAATGGCACTTCCTAAAACATTTTCTAGCCCAGATTTTATACCAAGGTTTATCAAGCCAAAGTGAACTATAAATCAAAATCTAGGAAGCTAACAAACACATAATATGCACGAAGCTATGCAAGTTGAAGGATCAACAACATAGACGATTAGGATTAAAATACTAAGTAATCCAAAAACAAAGTATTAGTTAGCTAACATAACATCCTAAAAATAAAAAGAGAATAAGGATAAATTATTCAACAATTCAAACATGTTTACAAACATGTTAACCTTGATAAACCAAGCTTCATTTCTTCTTCTTTCCAAGTCCCTTAATCAATTTGGTTATGCTCTTGAACGATCCTCTTGACTCCACTCGATGATCATATAACTCACCTTGGGTTTTAATATTAGCTCGGTAGACATCCTCAAGACCAAATTTCTCCGGAAGTCCACTAGTGGCGTAGTGAGGAGGAGGGATGATTTCTTCTAACCCTTCCATGAAAGTGTCCATGGATGGGTGGAAGTTACTCGAAGAACCAACGTGAGCACTTGTGCCAATGCCATCACCATCACTTGGTTAGTACCATGAGTTGAGTTGGTCTTGCATGGAGCAAGGGGTGGTGAAGGTGATGAGGAAATGAGAATAGGAGCAAGGGGTGGTGAAGTTGGTCTTGCATGGAGCAAGGGGTGGTGAAGTGTGACAAGATGAAGGACCAATATTAGGTATCTTAATCTTAATTTTAAGGCTTCTTTTGGAAGAATAAGTTTTGGAAGAGGTGGATGTTCTAGTGGACACCATGGTTGTGTGTTAAGGTTTAGAGAAGAGTTGAAGGGATGAAGAACACAATCAACAAGAGAGGGTTTAATAAGAGAAGGGAATGATCCAAACTAGTAATGGGTTAAAATCATTTTAGGTGAATAATGAAATTAGGTAGCCTAGATTAGGAAAGTGCAGGTTTTTGCAAAAAAATTATCAAAGTTTTACACAGATTAAGGAAAATAGTGTAAAGCAAAGCATCTGTCAAAACAATGGCTGGCGGTTCCTTATGTAGGGCCGCGGTTCGATATCGATAAAGAACCGCATCTATTATAAGGAACCGCCACCAGTAGGTTCGAAAAATGGCACTTCCTAAAACATTTTCTAGCCCAGATTTTATACCAAGGTTTATCAAGCCAAAGTGAACTATAAATCAAAATCTAGGAAGCTAACAAACACATAATATGCATGAAGCTATGCAAATTGAAGGATCAACAGCATAGACGATTAGGATTAAAATACTAAGTAATCCAAACACAAAGTATTAGTTAGCAAACATAACATCCTAAAAATAAAAAGAGAATAAGGATAAATTGTTCAACAATTCAAACATGTTTACAAACATGTTAACCTTGATAAACCAAGCTTCATTTCTTCTTCTTTCCAAGTCCCTTAATCAATTTGGTTATGCTCTTGAACGATCCTCTTGACTCCACTCGATGATCATATAACTCACCTTGGGTTTTAAGATTAGCTCGGTAGACATCCTCAAGACCAAAGTTCTCCGGAAGTCCACTAGTGGCATAGTGAGGAGGAGGGATGATTTCTTCTAACCCTTCCATGAAAGTGTCCATGGATGGGTGAGAGTTACTCGAAGAACCAACGTGAGCACTTGTGCCAATGCCATCACCATCACTTGGTGACATGTTAATGTCCTCATCATCGGATCCTTGTTGGTCGGATTTTTTTGAACCTCTATCACTTCTAGGCTTTATTTCATATACCTCTTGAATAGGTAGCATAACCCATTGAACCGGTTGAAAGTAAGAAAGATCGAGATTGGGAAAGTCATGAGCAACCCTTTTTAAAAGGCGAGTAAGGAGCATGGCATAAGGGAGGTTTGTTTTTGGCTTGGAGATAGCATAATAGATCCGTCGAGCAATAAAATATGCTAAATTGTACTTGGTGTCGGTAAAGATGCAAAATATCATATGCACTAAATACGCCGTAACATGATCCCGGTTTCCACCACGACAAAACACATTTTCCCTAAGGATGTTGGCCCATTGGACCATATCATCATTAAGGTCGCTTAAGAGAACCTCATGACGTTTCACCGAACGTCTTTTAGTATGAAGGCTTCTTACAACGGTTCCATGATGCTCTTTGGAAACGATGTCAAGGATGTAGTCAAGGTTAACTTCCAAGTGGTCATTTGGAGGACAATCGTTGGACTCAAGGAGAGCATCAAGATTCCATTTATCCGTAAAACGACAAGTGCCCTCAAATGGTACACCGAGAATTTGACCAAAGGCTTCGAGAGAGTATTGAATGAGTTGACCATCCAAGATGAACCTAACAAATATTCTACCATCTTCCATAATGATAGAATAAGTGCTAAAGAACTCCAAGAGGAATCAGGGGTAAATGTCTTCCTCTATGTATAACAAACAATTGAACCCAATTTGGTCAAACATAGATTTAATATAAACATAACCCCTAATGTCCTCTTGGACAACTCTACCCTCGTGGAAACAACGAGATTGAAGGGAACGATAGGTGTGGGCAAGATGTGTTGAGTGAAAAAAGTCGGCAAGGTTAAGCATATATTGTTTAGTGTCTTGGTGATCTTTTTGATATCTTGAAGGCATGATTTGTACCTGTAGAAATGCTAAATGAGATCCGATGGTCTAATGTGGTGGTAAAGGGTGGTGGAAGCCATTGTTGGCTTAGAGAGAGAGAAAGAGAGGTTGAGAGTAAAATGTGTGTATTCCCAAATGAATAGAATAACAATCAACACCCCTCCTTGGAAGCTAAGGAGGGGTATATATAGTCACGCACTTTACAAAGAGCCTAGTCTAGTCTAAATGTGCGTGACTATGATAACTAACGGGAATTCTTAAATGTCGTCACATAAAGTGAGTTTCCAACAATCTTCCCCCATGGGACGACGTGTAGAATTCCTTACAATATTCTACCTATCAAGTACAAAATAATTAAGAACAAGAGCTTCCATGAAGCATCCAATGCTGATGATGTCTTCTGAGGCCTTTGACTTCAAAACGACTCATCTTTAACTTGTAGTAGAAATACTGTAACGGCACGAGCTAAGTAACCCATACACTTCTGGTTAAGGAGAAGCTTCTGAATTAGCTTCCCCCTAATTCATGCCACGTAAACTTGATGTAGAAGCATTTTAAATAGCTTCCCCCTAAGTCAACAATCCTCGTAAGCAACTTCAAAGCTTTCAATAAAGCTTAGAATGATTAAGCGCACAGCGGAATCTAACTAGCAAATCCCATCATATAACATGATAATGTTGCTAAGAGAGATTGAAAGTAAGGGGCACACCAAGTAGATCAACAACCTCTCTTCTCACGCTTGAATAATTCTTCTAAATTTTTCTTCCCCCTGAGAGTTCAAGTTATGCATACCAGAAAGAATCAAGACACTTCTTCCCCCACATAGTTGAAGAAGGTAAATCAATCCCAATTATGAAGCTCAAATACTGAAGTGGACACTTTATCCCATTCATGAAGTTGACATCGTAACACCAGAGTCAATTAAGTCCCGGAAATGCACACGTCTTCTTCCGGAGATGCACCAGAGTCAATTAAGTCCCGGGAATGCATATAGGATAATGATGATGTTTAATTGCAACAATCAAACAATTAAACCTCGAATCAGTAGTGTACCGTTTGGAGATTGATAACGACACGAGTTAAAACACTGATTTTCTCTGCGGCTATGACAAATGTCATCCCGGAATATCTTCAAATCAAAAGAAGGTATGAAGTTCATCACGTGTACTCGTTGTGCGTTCAATGTGTCTGCTTCTTCCCCCTTGATGGTTTCGAAACTCGGAACCATCAATAAATTGTACGCACATGAACCTGAAATCTCGTGAGAATAATAAATAAGCTGAATTATATATTTTGTGAGAATCAGCTGTTGATCGAAAATCTCTTCTCATAAACTCTCCATGGCCACCTTTACCATTCCACGTGAAAGCAATTTGAAGTGACCACTGAAAGAATGAACTGGATACATCAAACGTGAAGCTGATTAAAAATCCTTCGATCTTGTGACTTAAGCTTGCACTATTGTTGAATGAAGAACGGTGGAGAAATCTCTAAGTACTCAATGCATCACTGAAGAAGTCTATAAGCACAACACCTCTTGAAATTATCCACGTCGACAAAGCGCGTGACACTGAGTACAACAATGTAACCCCTTTAAGTGATAGTTATCCGAGTCATCAACCATCCACCCCGAACCCGGAAACCAGATAACCAAGTCTTCATTCTAGGATTAAGCACTAGCAAGTTATCTAGTAAAAGATAAAATAAATACACGCCTTCGAAAAAAATCCGTCTTCAACGTCACGTAATTAATACCTGATCAAACAAAATCTGTAGCCACTAAAAAAATCGCCCATTCTTTCTTGGTCTCGTTAAAATAAATGCTCGTCACATTTGTCACTTGATTTTGTCGCGTCTCATTTCTCGTCAGCCCATCAGTGTCAAGAAAAAATTAAAGAACCACAAATGCGACAAAAAAACTACAAATTCAAAAAAGGAATTTGCTTGTTTGAGCATCTTTCTCCTTAACAATGTCTCGACACATTTTGTCCCGACCGGATGTCACAATGAATTAAAACGTAATACACAACAAATTTATTTAAAAAATTTTAAAAAATTTGTGTGTATGTGTTATTAAAACACACGGTTTAAAACATATTAACTTAGCCAAAGTGTATCAAATTAACCAAGGCCCAAAATGTATATCCGGTCCAAAACATGTCCAAAAACTGGTTCAAACTTTTGTCCAGCCCAAAACAACCAAATAAACATATCTGGCCCAAAGTCTTAGCACAACCCGGCCCGTCTGTGATTGAAATACCCGGTCCAAGAGTGTGAGTTAAATAACTCTTACCCAACCCTAAAAATTAGGGTAACCTAATCACTTTCACAAAAAACTCCGCCCCCAGATTTTTCTCTCTCACCTAACTCCTCTCTCATCTGCTCCTAACTCACTTTCACCAAACCTCGTTTAATCCGTCCTTTTCTCCTTCATCTCCTCACCCTCCCACATACACAGCCATACATCACCATCTCACCTTTATCTATCTAATCTCAACCAACAAAAATCATCAAATCATTTCGAACCCAAATCATTCGATTTCTGTGATTGTTGACGAAAGAGACACGACATCATGATCAATTCGAATTGATCTCAGGTAGGTCTAGATTAGCATATCATGTTGGTTTTTGTTTATAGAATCGAAACAGAATAATGATTATAACAAGTTTTGTTATAAATCTTATTTTAATTTCGTATATTAACATTGGTTAAAAGCCAAACAAAGATCTGTGATGATGTTTGATTTTCATGAATAGATCTTAAAAGATCTCAACATGCATGTTTACACGAAAACAATGAATCTGAGATCAGTTACTTTTCAGTTTGTTTGAGTCTAGATGGGGATTAGGAGACGAAGGGTTAGGTTAGATTATCAGTTGGCTTTGAGGTGATAAAAGGTTGGAGGTGAGTCTGACTCAGTGAGTTAAACTGAGTCAACTCGGTAATGACCGAGTTGACTCGGTTGAGATGGGTTCAGTCCTGGTCAAGTTACGTTCGGTTTGGTCACATATCTCATCGCAGTCTTGGTCAAAGTATTGGTCTCGGGTCAAGTGTTAAACGAGTCAAGCTGCAAGACATTGTATCGCAATAAATCTTTTTGTAAAAAAATTCATCGCAATATCTTTTATAAAATCCATCGCAATGTTGAGAACAAATGGACAGCATGACGTCGTATCTTATGCCATTGCGATAGGTCAGCCACCCATCGCAATGTGACTCATCGGAATGAGTCCCATCGCAATGGGTATGGCGAGCCCATCGGAGTGTGTGAAAAACACCCCATCGCAATAATGCGATCGTACCAAGAAGAGAAATCCAAAAGTGGTCCTTGTTCCGTTTTTTCAGGGATCTTGTTTCTGGGCAGATTTTCTGGCAAATCTGGGTTTATCACCTTCATCTTCAAAAAAAAATATAACCCATAATAAAGATACAAAAAAAATGATTCTGCAAGACACGAACACTTGTGACAATGATGACATACAAACAACTTGACCATGATAAGTTGACAATGTTTTGACCAGTGATATATTAGATAGGGACCCATATTGACCATGATATGATGATGAACCGAAAGAAACATGTGACAGTTTGGATATTTTGGACAAAAAAATGAGACGTGACAAAAAAATTTGTGATATAGGACAGAAAAAAAAATATAAGACGAGACACAAGAATAGATTAGACCACCAAAATCGAAAATATAATCACGATCCAAGGATGGAACCGTGGCTCTGATACCAAATGTAGAAAAGCTAAATCGGATCCGGTGGTCTAATGTGGTGGTAAGTGGTGGTGGAAGCCATTGATGGCTTAGAGAGA
Source organism: Glebionis coronaria (assembly GCA_025667525.1). NCBI lineage: Eukaryota > Viridiplantae > Streptophyta > Magnoliopsida > Asterales > Asteraceae > Glebionis > Glebionis coronaria. The sequence continues at coordinate 105,151,922 of CM046879.1, forward strand.
GAGAGAAAGAGAGGTTGAGAGTAAAATGTGTGTATTCCCAAATGAATAGAATAACAATCAACACCCCTCCTTGGAAGCTAAGGAGGGGTATATATAGTCACGCACTTTACAAAGAGCCTAGTCTAGTCTAAATGTGCGTGACTATGATAACTAACGGGAATTCTTAAATGTCGTCACATAAAGTGAGTTTCCAACAGTACCTAAATAAAAAAATATTTCTCCAATCACTCACATGTAAATATAAACCAAAAATCAAAAGACGAGGATGTGTTTCATCAATTAATTAACAAACAAAAGATTAATCCTTGTCATTCTCATGTTCACAATGTACCCAATTTATTATTGACCAAAACATATGAACTATGTAAAATCAACAATGAACTTGAACATTGGTTTTTCAAAACAAAGTTTTTAGGTAAGCATTAACAATGCAATTACCAATTTGTTCATTGGTTCATCTCAATTCCATCAATTAACCAAAGATATTTAGTCAAAATTCAGATTGTTCTACAAGTGGGTTTTAGTGAAATCACAATGAATATGAACCTAAGGAATCATAGTAATACAACTATGTCAACTCACATTCCTAGTAAGGTTCTAATTCAATTTCAATTTTAAAAATCCCCAATTATGAAAGGATGAACCCTAGAACAAATTAGATAGAATTGAATGAAATTACTTACAATTAATTGATGTAGAATGAAGGATGAGTGAAACCCACAACTTGGAATCAATTAATCTTGAGTGATTGAAGGTTTTTGAAGAAACAACAATGGTGGAATGTCAAGAACACGTCGGCTATATGTGTGAAGGAGAGAGAGGGTTTTGTTTGAAAAGGGTATTTTAATAAAACTGGCGCATTAGCAAAGTTTCTGCCAGCGGTTCTTTTTTATAAGGAACCGCGCATTGAACCGCGCATGATAAAGAACCACCTACAGTGGCCGGTTTTTATCGAAGAAAAACAAGGAATTTTTTAAAACCAAAATTTTTAAAGTACTTAAAAATATATCTTAAACCTTTTAGGATATCATTGGATCACTATAACACTAAGTAATAATGCCTTAATGAAGGATTACGAGTTGAATCGAGATCGAAAAGAACCAAAATGGAGAAACGACTACTCGTAGCAAAGAAGCAAGGAAGAGAGGAGTAAAGAGAAGTGAATCAAGATAAAGAACATTGCTCAAGAGACAAATGAAATTCTTTAAATCGAGGAGACGAAGAGCTTGTGTCATATATAGTGGTTTAAGACGTGCCTTTCCGGCGAAAGTCTAAACGGCTTTGGTAATGAATTATATCAAGCAACTTCGATACATAGAATAAGATCAGTTTCAAGAGTAGTCTTATTCTATTTCAAAATATAAGCAAGGTGTAAATTCACTTTCTCTCCCACATGATCGGATAATTATTGTCGGGATTTACAATAACAATATCCTTAGAATATTTCAATTCCAAATGTGTAAAATCCACCTACAACTTAATGAAGTAGTTTGGTATCTCAAGGGATTCATCAATAATCCTAGATATGAGCTTAATTACAAGTTACACATGATATTGGGCCTACTAAGCGCAAGGGTGCAAACCATGGAGATCATGCTTGATACTTTAAGCTTCTACTAACTCACTCTACATCTCCATAGTGAGTCAAGTATCCAAGCAATGAAGGATTGAGAGGGAAAAAGGGAAGAATCACAAACCACAAACAAATGTCAAGGCAAGGATGCCAAGAACAAACATATAGTCAATTAATGATCAAAAGAATGATCAATAGGGCGTGTGAAAGAACAAAAATGTACCTTGGCCACAAATTGCATTCCAAGCTTTCAAGGAGCCAATGCAAAGCCCAACCATGACTAAAGTGACAACTAAGTCTTCAAGGACTAGTATCACTCCCATCCATCTTGATATCATCATTTAGTGATGTTGGAAATCAAAGAAGATGGGTCTTCTACAAGTGTAAGTAACTCAATCCACAATTAATTGAATGATTGATCTTCATGAGTACCTACACATAACAAGATGCAAACTAGTAGATACATTTCAAGAGTAAATCTAAAATACATAAATACTACTAATCTAAATGAGATGCAATATTATCAATTAAAGGGCTTATTTTCAATAAGAGATAGTTTTGACCAAAAAAAACTTTAGTACAACTTAACCTTCTAATTTAAGGAGACAATGGACCGATCCAAGTTTTAAAGTACAATATAATTCAAAGATCTTGTGTCACCATCGCTCTTATACCAATTGTAGAAACTAGAAGGGGAGGTTGAATAGTTTCTCATCGGTTTATCTCCTAATTAAAATTACTTTCAATTAGGTGAGTGCCAAAACTATCTTTTACTTGAAAGCTAGTTGCATAATGATTAGGTTCAATTGTAATGCATTAACAATAAGTAATAAGTGTAATGATGTTGAATGTAAGTAATGAGTAAGGAAAGAAACAACCTAGTAGGAAGACACCAAGATTTATAGTGGTTCGGAAATGAGGCTCTATCCTCGTTCCTACTCCACTCCTCGAGTACTCCTTACTCGAGATTTCCACTATATCCACAAGCTCCCTTCTTGGCGGAGAAAACCTTACAACGTCGCTTACATTATTTTCCGACACTAAGCTAAATGTCGAGACCTAATCTAGGACCAATCTACACAACGTCGCCCACTTCACCATTTTACGACACAAGGCTAGATGTTAAGTTCTAATCCAAAGCTAGAACCAATCTTCACAACGTTGCCTACTTCACCATTTTCCGACACAAGGCTATATGTCGAGTTCTAATCGAAAGCTAGAACCAATCTTCATGACTCTTCACTTTGAAGCTAAGTGAGAACTTCACACAACACAACTACACATCACTTTAGAGTTTAGTGAGAACTCATATGACACAAACACATCACTTTATAATTTAGTGAGAACTAACACAACTTATTACAACTCAACTAAACATATCCAAGTACACACATGTAGCTTGGATCTACACAGCAAAAATCCAAGCACACACATATGCAAAGGATTTACACAACTCTAATCCAAGTATTCACACATAGCTTGGATGAACACAACTAGTCTAAGTATTCACAAATACATTAGATCTACACAAGACACAAATAATCAAATGATGAACATGACTAGATCTTTAGGAGAGGATGATCTTCATCAAGGCTTCATCTTTAATCACATCACAAGTGTGTAAGTGATCTTCTCTTTGACAAGGTAAAGAAGGAGATCAAGAGGATAATCATAAGTAAACATACTTAACACATTAAGTGATCATTTACAAATGACTACGATTAGATAAGAGAAACAAGGCTGAAAGAGATGTCCAAAAAGGGTTAATGAAAATGCAGATTTGATCTACAAATTATAGAAGACAAATCTCAACGGCTAGCTGGGGACGGTCCTTAGCTACCCAGGCGGTTCCTTATCGATAGGGAACCGTATAGGCACTTAAGGAACCGCGGAGTGTAGACTCCGCTCCTACTTGTCTTTTAGTGAATTTGAAATATCCGAGGCTGTCTAAACCTTCAAAGGATATTCTTATGGTATTTGGAATATGCCATATTCAAATTTACATTTTCATTTTAATAAAACATTTTCTTAAAAATAAAGTTTATTAAATATATTTTGTTATATTTGACAAAAGTAAGTTTTAAGGCAAATCACTTCTATGATCACTAAGCATGATTAAGATATGTTAGTGTAATGATTAGTACCTTGATGATAGTGTTTGTTAGATAATTTGTTTTATGATTGTGTTTGACAATAAATGTCTTTGTAATTTGTCGTGATCAAAACTAAGAAAGATTAATCAATACTGACAATGTTTTTAGGCATTGCTTTGCATTAACACATCCCTCTTACTCGACGAGTCTAATTAGTAGGGTAGGCTCATTCCTCTTATTTTGCCTGGAAACGTTGTGCACGCGTGTGCCAATAGGAAACATATAACATAGACAAATTATACGTACGATACAAAAAATGTTTTTAGAATGCGTCGTGGAACTAGATAGGGACCACGACAGTTTTATTAACACTTGCAAGATTTTTAATACATGAAATAAAAGAAAAAATAATACATTTGTTTCGGAAGTTTACTGCTAAAGGTAGCACTTCTTTAAGTGGCATCTGTTCCAAGGCCTCTGTAGGTCGCGACCATCCATGTCGCGTAGTCGATATGCACCATTCCCCAATGCATCTGTCACCATGTAAGGTCCCTCCCACTTAGGCCCAAGTTTTCCTGTATTTTCAGTGCGGCTGGCCGCATTTGAGCTATACACAAAATCACCTGTCCTAAAGGAAGTCTTTCGTACCCTAGCATCGTAGTAACCCTTCATTTTTGCTTTTGACTTGGCTTCGTGGATAGCTGCTAACTCTGTCCGCTCCTCGATTATGTCCAGGTTCAATCGTAATTCACCATCATTTGTTACCATGTCTACTTCTGCTGTGCGGAGTGTTTGTAATCCAATCTCGGCTGGGATGACTGCCTCTGTTCCGTATGTTAGGGCGAAAGGGGTATCACCCGTAGCTGTTTTTATCATTGTTCGATGTGCCCACAAGACATGTGATAACTCTTCGAACCATTTTTTGTTGTGTTCCCCTAATCGCGCTTTGATGCTGTCTCCCAGGCTCCTATTTGCTCTTTCCACAAGTCCATTTGTTTGCGGATGGGCTACCGATGCGAACCTTTGGTTTATGTTGTTTTTCGCGCACCAATCTTTGAATGGGTTCTCCGCGAATTGTTTTCCATTATCAGAAACTATCTCCCCGGGTAGCCCGAAGCGACATACTATATTGTCCCATACAAACCTTTTTACTTGGTTCCCTGTGATTGTTGCGACTACCTTTGCTTCAATCCACCTCTTGAAGTAATCCATCGTGACTATTAGGAACTTAATTTCACCCGCGGCTATGGGAAAACGTCCTGCGATGTCTATTCCCCAGTTGAAGAATGGCCAAGGGGAAGTGATGGGTGTCAGTTCCTCTTGCGGTTGATGTGGTATCGGCCTGTGTACTTGGCAGTCATTGCATTTGTTGATGAGCGTACGCGCATCCGCGTGCATGGTTGGCTAGTAATACCTACTGCACAATGTTGTTGCCACCACTGACCTTGGTCCTACGTGCATGCCACAGGATCCCTCGTGTATTTCACTAATGACATACTGCGCTTGTCGCGGCCCCACGCATCTTAGCCATGGCTGAAGGAATTATCGTTTGTAAAGAATCCCGTCTTTGACTTCGAACTACCTCGAGCGTCTTCATATTTACCGCGCTTTGATTTCGTCACGCGGGAGCGAATCTTTTGTCAAATAGTCCATAATCGGTGTCATCCATGTAGGACCTTCTTCCTCTACTACCGATGTGACTTCCTGCTCTTTTATTGAATTGTCTTTAAGGATCTCTACCATGACCTGTTTTAATAGGTGTGCAAAGCTGGTGGACGCTATTTTGCTAAGTGCGTTTGCTTTCTTGTTCTCCTCTCTAGGTACTTGCCGTATTAGGAACTTTTTGAATCCTTCAATCAATGACTTGGGTTTTCGCAAGTATTGTACCATGTTCTCTTCTTTTGCCTCATATTCACCAAGTATGTGGTTTGCTACCAGGCGAGAATCCCCATTTTCTTCGAGATTGTGCACGCCCATTCGGGCTGCAATTCTTAGTCCTTCTATAAGTGCCTCATATTTCGCCTCGTTATTTATGGTTCTGAACTCAAAACGCAGCGCGTATGTAAATTCCACCCCTTCAGGATTGGTGAGTATGAGGCCTACGCCAGATCCATCAGTGTAAGAGGACCCATCAATGAATAAGATCCATGGGTCTTGGTCTTCTTACTTTTGTTTTTGCCCCTGAGTGTCCTCTTCTTGTTTTTCAATGATGAAATTTGCCAGAATTTGTCCTTTTACTGCATTGCACGGCCTGTAGGTAATGATGTGCTCCCCTAGTAGGACACTCCACTTCTGTAATCTACCTGCGACGTCCGTTTTTGATATTATCTGTTTTATGGGTTGATCTGTTATCACCACTATAGGATGTGCTTGGAAGTATCTGCGTAACCTTTTTGCTACAAATACTAGTGCGAGAACCAATTTCTCCATTGGGGCATAATTTAGTTCCGAGCTTTGTAATGCTCTGCTTATGAAGTATACTGGTGTTTGCACATTTTCTCTATCCGTCATTAGCATCGCGCTGATTGCACCATGTGTGGCTAACAAATACATTATCAGTTCTTCTTTAGGGCGTGGCGCGACTAACATAGGGAGTGAAGCTAAATGTGTTTTTAGTTCCTCGAAGGCTTTCTCAACTTCCTTTGTCAAATTGAAGTCTCCTTTCTTGATGCACTTTTTGAGTGTTTTAAATAAAGGGAGCGACTTCTTTGCGGATTTGGACAAGAACCTATTCAACCTCGCGAGCTTCCCATTTAGCGATTGCACTTCCTATTTCACTTTGGGCTTTGAAGCTGAATGACTGCGTCTGTTTTTTCCGGGCAGGGTTTGATGCCATTGGTGTCAATCATGTATCCTAGGAACATGCCTTCTGTTGCTCCAAAAGTGCATTTCTTTGGGTTTAACTTCATGTTTATTCTCCTAAGTGTTGAGAATGTTTCCTCTACATCCCGGATAAGTTCACTCTCCGTGTGACTTTTTATTACCAGGTCATCAACATACACCTTCAAATTTCGCCCTATTTGACCTTCGAACGCTTTATCAACCAACCGCTGGTACGTGGCCCCTGCGTTCTTAAGTCCAAATGGCATTTTTGTGAAGCAATACACACCCTGGCTGGTATAGAATGCTGTTTTTTCTTCATCTTGCTCTACCAATTGTATCTGGTGGTATCCCTTGTATGCGTCCAGGAAGCATTTAAAAGGATATCCACACAACGATTCTACTTTCCAATCTATCTCTGGGAGTGGATAGCAGTCTTCGGGACAAGCCTTATTGAGGTCCGTGAAGTCAACACACATGCGCCAACTGCCATCATGTTTTTTAACCATTACTGGATTAGCGAGCCAATCATGGTAGTAAACTTCCCTAATGATTCCTGCGTCTACCAGCTTCTTCACTTCCTCAAGTATCACCTTGTTGCATTCTGGGGCATGTCCTCTTTTCTTTTGCCTAACTGGGGGGTATCCTTCGCGGATTTGAAGCTTGTGTTCAACTATTGACCTTGGTACCCCCGTCATGTCTTTAGGTTCCCACGCGAAGACGTCTAGGTTATCCTTTAAGAGGCGGCACATGTCAGCCTTTCCTTCATCAGACAATGTCCCCCCGGTCGTTATCTCTTGGCCTGGATATTGCGGATAGACTACCACTTATAGGTTCGATGGAGAGTCTATCCCGGGTTCCATTGTAACCCGAGGGGGTTCCGTGATCGTGTTGCACTCTGGGAGTGCTATCACTGTGTTGAATATTGTTATGATTCCTCCTTCCACTAGGAACTTCATCATGCCATGGGTCGTCGAAGGTATTGCTCGCATTGCTAGTATGACAGGTCGCTCGATAATTCTGTTATACTACGATGGCGACCGTATGATCAGGAAGTTTATTGAGACTTTTGTCGAATGTTCGTCGTTTCCCACTTTTACTACTGGCTTTAATTGGCCCAAAGGCCACACGGCTTCCCCACTGAATCCAATGAGCGGGGAGGTTGCAGATACCATTTGGCTACTTACTTTTGCGCTGAGTTTTAGGAAACAGTGTTCATACATTATTTCTGCTGATGAGCCTCCATCGACATACATATGATGTATACTGTGTTCACCAATGTTTATTTCTATCACTAAAGGGCCTTCTGCCACATTCCTCGCGCTGAGGGGGGGGGGGGAAGGAGATGTCTCTTCCTTTCGAGAATTTTTGGCTCACCTTTTGTTTTGTTCTTCGGTACCATGCTTCTACCATGTAAACGTTTGCATTAGCAGTTTTTGGTTTCTCGTCTTCCGCGGTTCCTTTGACAAGGTATTTTAGCTTGCCTTCTTTTACCATATTCTCGATATGTTTTTTACAGCTGAATACATTCATTCGCAGCGTGCCCCTTCTCATCATGATATTCTTAATATCTGTTGCCAATGCGCCTTTCTACCGGGGTGGTCATTGTCAATGGTCTTGGGAAGTTCGCACCTTCTGATATAAGGATTTCCCTCGGAGTTAACTTAAGTTGAGTAAACCTGAAGTTACTGGCTCGCCCCTCTCTTTTATTTCCTTGGTAATCCAGACCTCCAGGCCTGATTTGCCTGCTAGACCCTTTATTAGGCGCTTCGCGAGATCTATAACCATGGGCATTTCGTATGACTTCTAAGGAAGCTGATTCCCCATATATGAAGGATCTTACTCGCTGTAGTACTCCATCAAAGGTTTATGGTGTTCTTTCATTCAGCTTTTTTATTAGATCACTATTGCGTATACCTTCCATGAAGCAAGATACTTTCAAGATCTCTGGGCATTCTTTTATTTGAAGACACTCGCTCTTGAAACATTCTAAAAAATCCTCCAGGTATTCGCCCTGGTTCTGCTTGATTCTGGCGAGTGATACATCGCTCCTATCATGTCTTTTCTGTTGCACATAATTTCTTTTGAATGCTTTCCGCAATACTTCATACCCATTAATTGTTCGTGGCGGAAGTCTGTCAAACCAGATTCGCACGTTTCCTATGAGTGTAGAGTTGAACATATTGCACCATACAGGTTCTGGTCATTGCTGAATGCCTGCATGGGATTCAAAGACCTTTAATTGGTCTTCCGGATCTGAGGTGCCATCATACGTTTTTATGTTTGCTGGCATGCGGCGCTTTCTCGTATCCGCGTAATACTGTATGCGTCTCGTGAAGGCATTTGTCCTGGATCTTCTCCAAGGTTGTGAAAAGCGTTGGTCATCTGAGGAGTATCATTCACGCCTGCGCTTTGCAGGGTAGTTATCACTCGATCTAGATAGATTGCTCTCAAAGGATTCACCGTGTTCTGCGCGCTCCTTTCCCGTTTGATTTTTCTTGTGTCTGGCAACCAGCGGAATGAGGGCTTGTAGATTATTAGCTACATATTCCTCCATCACACGCGCCTCTGTAGCGATTGCTTCCTCGCTTTCTTCGGGGAGTATCCTTCTTTTTTGTTTATTAGGAGGAGGCTGAGTTGACTCCTGTTCTACGTTTCTTTCCTCAACTGTAGGTAGGGGAGTTGAGAATAGTACACCTGTTCCTCAGAAAGGTGGATTTGTTACATCCCGAGTGTTTGCCTCGCTGGAAGATCCATGAGTAACATTCGCGGATGCAATGTGACCATCTACCGTCGAGGATCTTCGATGGCCTTCGTTTATACCTTTTTTGTCATTGCTTAGAGCTTTAGTGTAGGGTCCCACGGATGGCGCCAACTTGTTGATACAAAAGTTGGATGGACCGAGCTTGACCCGAATTAGGCTTAATTCGGGGTCTTGTGGACTCCGGCTCTTGCACCAAGTGAAACTTGTTTTAAGGACCCTACACACTAAACAGACACCGTTATGCTTACCGTGGGTTTGTGAGCCACGATTAGACTCCGGCATGAGAGTAAGTAATCGATTTGAGTATATTAGGGGTTAGGGTATTGTGTGTATCGTACCTTTGTGGAACCATAGGGGTTCCTTTTATACTCGAGGGAGTCCAGGCTGGGCTTCCTATTCTTGCGGCCTAAGGGAGAGATAATGATTTAAAATAGACTGATCCTTATCGCATAACTGAGGTAAGCGTATATCCTCTCCCCTTAGGCGAATATAATCATAAGATAGATTATATTCTTGTCTTATCCTGTCGCAGCATGACGAGGACGCGGTTAAGCAGTGAACCATATGTGGGATAGCGACCTACTGGCCCTCATGGGTTGTGCGCACATCGCATAAGTATTAATCCATTCCTGATGGATACGGGTAGTACCCATGAGTCGGACTATCCAGCCCGACTAGGGACTATACGTCATCAGTTGTATTTTTTTACAAACATAACCACAAGGATAAGTTCACACCAGTATTTTTATGTTATACATAGTGTTATTTGTTTTGTTCATTTATATCTGTTTTGTTCATTTATATCATTAAGAAAAGTTAAGTCCATTTACACGTTTATTTTTTGGTGTTTGTGGGATACACAGATTACTTAATTAATTAATTACCTAATTTCAAGACTATCTACCAGTTGTAGAAAAGCAAGACATAAATATTTACATATGTCAATTTTGAATACCAAAATACATGAAACTCTATTATTGTTGTTGAAGCAAAATTCCCCGGCTAGAGATACTCGAGTGAATTCCCTTCGGTGACGGATGTGGGATGGTTTGTCTCCTGGTATTGAACCTACAAACACAAGACAACACGCGTTAGCCTCATCCCAGGTTTGACCCCGAGACCAAGCTCCGGCATGAGAGTAAGTAACTGTCACGGGATTGGTATCCGGAATGGAATACCGGAGGTTAGATTATAAGTATGCAATAAATGCTGTGAATGTGTTGTGTGTGTAATAAATATGGGGAGTATTTATACTACTTCATAAAGTATACCTGGAAGTCTAGTCACATCACTAGGTTAGGTTCTGAGCTCGAGGTAAGATCTTTCCCACCAATTGAGGGATCTGGTACTCAGGGCGGCGGTGGATCGTTTTACCCTTTAGGTTGGACGATGCATGTAACGCCCCATTTTGATAAATGGAATATCACAGGATAATTATGGCATGTCATCAAAGTATAAAAGTTAAATGTCTAAAAGATTAAATGACCATAAAGGAATCCGGAAACAAACATCGGATCCACATAAGCTCCACACACGAAATGCGTAAGTATAGAATGTAAGGAAATGACTAAACAATGTCCATCAAAGCAAAAGTATGTAAATGCATGAATGAAAGAAAGCTGGCGCCTCATTCCATGCACGCACTCTTGAAATCCTAGCTTTGCCCTTTAGTACTTGCCGTATTGGGACATGGAAAGAGAAATACGGCTGAGCAATACGCTCAGTGTGCGGATATATAACATAGAATGTAAAGCATAAACATAAGCAAGTAATGAAATAAAATGAATAGCAGTGGAATAATATATGTCCTGGAAGACCTGGTTTAAGTTCATAAAACTAGTCTATATTTCTGAAAAGACTTATGTTTAGTTATCTTGAAAATCTGTAATTTAAATATGCTCAGAGCCCATATAGGTCATGTTATATCCACGTGCATGAATACTTGGAGGGGTGCCCTCGTCATGCAATTAGAAGGGATGCCTCGAATTAATATATAAAATGAGTGGAGGGATCAGCTCCTGTAACGGATGCAAGGCACACACCGACAATTACCATGAAATCATATTACTTATCCTGGGATGCACCCATTCGCCCCACATGATAATAATAATACTGGCCAAACTGTAAAGGGATGCTGCGAGCAATCACTCTCACCGTAGAAGAGTCATAACACCAGTGCTTCCAGTCTTCCACGTCAGATGAAGTCTCAGCTTTGTCAAAAGATCTTGGCTTCTGCTTGTTAAACCTCTCAAGCCAAGTGTGCAAAGTAACCGGTGGAGGAGGAGGATGATTGTTGTTCTGATTCGGGATGTTCTGGTATTCAGCCTGAATCTGGTTCCTGATTTGGGGAAGCATGCCTTGGAGAGCTTCTTGGACAACTGCTGCTAGCTCTTGTTCGCGTGTCATGACCATCTGACAATTTATAAATGAAAAATGAAATGATTAATCTGATTAGAACATATGATAGACATAATTAAATTATGTATGAAACAGTTTATGAAGGCATAGCCAAATGAAAATGACTTGAAAACAAAATTGACATAACGAGGATGAACTCCTATGGGTCGGTTCATCAAAACAAAAATGACATGAGCTAATGTGAACGCCTATGGGTCGGTTCACCAAGCAAAATGATTCGAATAAAAGCACATGCGACTAAAGATGGCCAGTCACATACCAACCATTACTTAGTCAAAATTTATGCAACAATGATACATGAAATGAATGCATGAAAACAAACTGTCAGTTCTAGAAAGACGCTGATGACTGCCCACTAGTCACAGGTCAATTGTAACAGCCTACAGGTCGAAGCCTTGGGCTCTGATACCATAATTGTAACACCCTATTTTGATAAATGGAATATCACAAGATAATTATGGCATGTCATCAAAGCATACAAGGTAAATGTCTAAAACAATAAATAACCATAAAGGAATCCGGAAACAAACATCGGATCCACATAAGCTCCACACACGAAATGCATAAGTATAGAATATAAGGAAAGGACTAAATAATGTCCAGCAAAGCAAAAGTATGTAAATACATTAAAGAATGAAAGAAAGCTGGCGCCTCATTCCATGCACATACTCTTGAAATCCTAGGTTGCCCTTTAGTACCTGCTGTATTGGGACATGGAAAGAGAAATACGACTGAGCAATACGCTCGGTGTGCGGATATATAACATAGAAAGTAAAGCATAAATATAAGCAAGTAATAAAATGAAATGAATAGCAGCGGAATAATGTATGTCCTGGAAGACCTGGTTTAAGTTCATAAAACTGGTTTATAATTCTGAAAAGACTTATGTTTAGTTATCTTGAAAATCTGTATTTTAAGTATGACTGGAGCCCATATAGGTCATGTTATATCCACGTGCATGAATACTTGGAGGGGTGACCTCGTCATGCAATTAGAGGGGCTGCCTCTAATTAATATATAAAATGAGTGGAGGGATCAACTCCTGTAAGGATGCAAGGCACACACTGTAGTTACCATGAAATCATACTACTTGTCCTAGGATGTACCCATTCGCCCCACATGATAATAATAAAACTGGCCAAACTGTAAAGGGATACTGCGAGCAATCACTCTCATCGCAGAAGAGTCATAACACCGGTGTCTCCAATGCTATGGTTATGGAACCCCATAACTAGGTGAAACTAGCATGCATGTATATAGCTCAGGCAATCTAAAATAATCATACATATTCTGATGTGTTTAAGACACTTAAACTACTGGGGAATACAAATGGATGCAAACGGGGAATCCTAATATAGGAAGCAAGATATCCTTACTGAAGGACGAAATATCTGTACCTTATGTCCAGTAAATGAAGACGAAAACGAACGTAGACGATCACTCCGACTTCACAATAGCTACATAACGAAGGGACATGAATAAGAGTCGTTCTTACTTATACATACTTGTTATTTGGTTTACTTGACGTGTTCATACTTATTATACTTGTTCTTGTCTTGTCTTATTATTTCATGTTTTAATAATGTATTTCTTATAGTTTCATGTGTTTTAGATTCATGTGTTTCATGTTTTAAGTGTTATTATACATGTTATAACATAATGAGTAACTTTCTAAAAATAGCAGGTTTCTATATATAGTAACTTTCCAAAAATAGCAGTTTTCATATTTAGCAACTTTCCAAAAATAGTAATATTCCTTATATAGTAAGTTTCTAAAAATAGTAAGTTTCCATAATTAGTAAGTTTCCAAAATAGAAAGTTTCCATATTTAGCATGTTTCTATAAATAGTATGTTACCATATTTAATGTATTACCATGAATAGCATGTTTCCATAAATAATATAATTCTATAATTAATATGTTTCAATAATTAATTATATGCTTATTTTATATCATGTATTGTTATACTAGCTTAAAGACCCGTCTAACGCCGGGTTTAGCTTAAAGAGTGATTTTCGTAAAACAAAATGAAAGGATGTTTATATTTAAAAAAGTGAAACGGGTTCTCGTAATAGATGAGGACAATAAAAGAAAGACCATGTAGCATTCGTGGCCATATTAAAGTTTGTGACAATTAAAAAAGCCTTCGATCCGCTATGGTCTTCACGTATGACGTATGTGAGTCCTAATTTATTGAACAGAAACTGTCCATGTCGTTAACACCTGAAAGTTGAAAATTAAAATGATTACAAATTGATACGTGAACTTTAAGTAAGACTTAAAATTTATGTAAAAAAATAGATTAGATACCATTATAAACTTCGTCAAAGACCATGTAACACTTCCTTGTATACAACATTTGTAGTTGTTTTACATACATTCACGTCTGTGTCACATACAACAACCTTCAACCCTTTCTTGCTTTTAACTCAAGAGACGGCTACATATAGTTGACCGTGAGTAAATATTGGACGTGGTAAGTAGAGACCGACTCTAGAAAGTGATTGTCCTTGACTTTTATTGTTGGGTCCTCGAATCATGTAATCTTAACACGATTAGCCCGATTAACTACTAATAACATAACTTGTACTTTTCAACGTCTAATTCATTATTAGTATAGCTATAAAGAATTATACTCGGTTGTTTGCGGAATAACAACCGGGATTGAATGACAAGTTTCTCTCTTGATAAACAAGAGAGGAAGAATCCCTATCTATATATCTTGTGTGTATTGGTGAAATGGAAAACTTAACCTATCTCTAGTAACAACATGCATATGTATATATATAGAAACGAAAAAGTAAATCTTCCTTTGGAAGCTTTCACTTTAATCCCATGTGCAGCCTGTAACACCCCCAAATTTACACAATTTAATACAGCGGAAGACTCATTGGTGTTACAGGATAGCACATTACTCACATCATAGACAACGCTTAAAAATCGTGTCGTTTAATAACAAAGCATTTCCATTCATAAATATCAAAGTTACATAGGTCCCAAGTCATTGTATTTAATACAGGTTTTACAAAACATTTGAATGGAAATCATAATTTAAGTGCGGGCCATGAATTCTTGTTGTCTTCCCGAGAATTACCTTCAAGTACCTGAGACAAAACATGTTAAAATAAAAGGTCAGCGATAACGCCGAGTGAATTCATAGAGTTTAATAAAATCCATCAATATAACATCGGTATAAAATTATTACCGAAAATCATTTAATACAAATCCATGTAGTAGGCCATAAAATAGCCAAAATCATTTTATACAAATCCTTGTCAAATAATCATAATATAGGCTTTTGCCTTCAAAATCATTATACGAACCAATGTCGTAAAAATATCATACAATACGTTTTATAACGTTGTATGGAGTTAAATAAAAACCGTTATATGATTATGGTTATGAAAACCAAAACACGAACATAACATCAATAGTATGACCCCGTATTGCTAGCCAGGCAATACATCGTAATTCGGTGCGTATAGCAGTATTTCGTTAATTGGATTATTATAAGCCGCATGACATTGTTACCTTACTACAACAAACAACGGGTAGCTAGCCCGAAACTCATTTGCCCTCTAAATTAGCGTGTCGTCACAAAGGTCACGCTATGTAAATCTTCTCATACATAAATTCGCTTACCAATCAATGTGGCACGACGGGGATCAACCGTCAAGGCGCGAACTGGGGTGATCGTCCCCAAATAGTACTATTATATGCATAAGCGTCTACCAAATCTCGGTAGTTCACAATTCATGCTAATGGGACTTTTGACATAACCTAACTTTAATAATCCATTTATTTCATCTATCGGATCATTTAATCATTCATCGGGTCATACAATCATTCGGGTCCAAATCAACAAACAAACAATCGGGACAACTAGTGTCCTATTTCATAAAAACTAACATGTTATCTCCCTCGCGGGTTTATAAAACATTTCATAAAAACATTTAAAAGAGTGCGAGGCTATGAACTCACGTTGATGTGGGAAGGCGGTTATCGGCGATTCGGATGTACGGTGCGTGCTTCAATCACGGAAACCTAGACAAATAATACTCGTCTTAGACTCTTGTCCAATGACTTTATCAAAATAATAATTATGTATACATATGATGATTTTATATATATATGATGATCAAGTGGGTTTACATATTCTCTTTTACTCATTTTAGTGTTTATGTATTGATAACTTTTATACTAGTTTACTAGTTTTACCTATTTACGTGTTTTAGGTCCAATAAGCCTATTATAAGTTTATTAACTTTTATTAATCCATTTCATACTTGTATTATCAGTATTTATACTTTACATGTTGGGCCCAAATGGGTTAAGCCCAATAAATAAGTTTATAAGTGTTTTAGCCCATTTTGTTGTATTATTAGTCCAATAACGTTAACTTAGCCCGTTAATGTCCGTATGTTTTATAGTTCGGGTTTTATCGGTTTTTACTTGTTATATATGTTTATACATCAGTATATGAGTTTATAAAAGTTTACATTAGACGGGTCCAACCGTCTAAGTTTTATTTAACAAAAACGTTAATTTTACGGTAATAGCCGAAAAAGTCGTAAAAATCATGTTTATAGTTTTATAACTTATAAAACTTATCAAACTACCATTTTTATAAAATGTCTATTTATTTATCCTTATACATATTTATATAAATGTATTATATAAGTTAGTGGGTTTTAATTCATATTTTATACTATTTTTATTTGAGTGCTTATATAATACTATTATACTTTAATTTCCCAAAATCTTATTTTTATTTTCATGTTCACCAAAACTGCCATATCTAGAGTTCTATATGGAGATAGAAGCTCAAATTTTTATGACATAAACTACATGATATGTGCTTCATTTAACTCTTCTATAGCTACTGTTGAATCAGTCACTAAGTATTTTCTAAAAATCGTCCAAAACAGTGAACTCAGATTTGTACTTTAAACTTGTTTTGATCATATCTCACTCATCCTAATGATTCCATTGCATGGCCAACTCTCACATGTGTACAAGACATATTACTTACTGTATATACATTAATCTATGCCATTTTATCAGTTCATCACATGGTTCTTTACTGTTTTATACAGCCAACAATTTAAACAAGATTTTAGCCTTGTTTCTTATAGTTTTTCATCTTTTTAACCATGTTTATCAACACCAAATCCCCACACAATATTTTTAATCATCATTCATCATCATATACATATACATAAGTAAAAGAAATACAAGATTATATAATCAAAAATAACAAGAGGATGAGGAGAACAATCTTTATACCACCAAAGTGATGAAATGATGAGCTTTTGGATGAACAAGACATGGTTTTGGGTAACCAATCTTATGAGATATCAACACCACTTCTAGGATCACCAAGTATTTGTAGATTCCTCCAAAAATCAGCCCTTGTTCTTCATGAAAAATCCTTGAGAAATCAGCCCCAAACTCCCTTGAAAACTCCTTTTTACATGTTAAGATCACCTCCAATCTTCATAACTTCAATGGGTTTTCATCATATGTAAATTATACATATGATTTATGGTTGAATCAAGATCAAATGGGGGTTGTTTTGGATGACTTTGGGACGAATTTTAGAGAGAGGGAGGAGAGTGTTTAGTGGTTTGCATGTGTTGAAATGAATGAAAATGGTTTGAGGTGGTGGTTTTGATGTTGGTTGCTAGTTTACAAGTAAACTAAGACATGTGTCTTAGCTTATCTTGTAAGCTTGACACCACATGGTGTTGTTAGCTTTGTTTAGCCATGTGTGGGGGTGGGACAAGTATGTACTTGTTCTATCCCCATTAATTTACGGGTATTCCTCGATTCTAGTTTCCTTGATTTGCGTGCCCTCGGGTCGTTTTACGAAAAACGTTTTTATAAATTATGAAGCAACGGCACAAAACGAATCTAATAAAAATTGTCTCGTCAAAAACGAAGTTCAAAAATGTAACCTAGGGTTTCCGGTTTAGTCGTAAAGGACGCTAAATCAAAATCGTAAGTCCTAATCTCTTCTCTTAAATTTGTGAGTTTATGAACCAACACAAATTTAAAATCTCAAAATAATATTCACGGATAAATTTATTTTCTGAAATGTCGGACTGTCACCAAAGACGGTGTATGTAAACGTAAGCACGTAACGTTGAATCCTCCGGTTTAGACGCAGTCGATGCTACTTCAAGACGTAAATCCAAATTACTTCCCAAAAATAAGTGAGTTCATATTATAACATTAAAATAATGTTTTCAAATAAATATTGAGAATAAAATATAAACCATAAATTGACGGATTGTCACAGCATTTACCCCTAAACAGGATCTTTGTCCTCAAAGATCATCTTACTACTCGCTTCTTATAGAGTTAAAGCCATGTGGGTATTTCCTCCACATTCGATCTTTTCTCACAAGTGTAATCCATTACAATACGCGAGTTTCATCAAACATAACTACGAGAATAAGATCAGGCTAAATGTTGACTTACTTTCTCTATCCATGATGTTCACGGGTTTCTGATGAATGCAACTTTTCGCCGATCTAAACTTTACTAAGAAACAATCAGATTTTCACTTGATAGACATTTCATCATGTTAGATATACGAATCATAATTTACGCAGCCCTTGAAGTCCTAGGGTAGATCCAGCTTATATGCCTTTTAAACCAATATTTTTACATCTCAATGGTCTCATATAACGGGGACTTAATTCCCATGATCTTTCAGATCTTCAATTCATCTTTCTATGGTGAAAATTTTTGACATAACTTCGCTACCCATCTGGTACTTCAAGATCTACATTTCATATTCACATAGCCTCCTGCCCACTACCGGCAGTCAATAATCAGATCCTAATTTCAACAACCATTTCAGGTCTCGCGGGTCGGGTATTTCGTAAGGCTAGGTTCTCCATCATAGGAAACCTTAAACCTAAAAGACATGTCCAACTCACAATGGGTGTATGTCGGATGTCTTCATCCCAACTTCTGCTTACAGATGCTCTAATATATATCCTCACAAGATTCGATCTCGATCCTAATACGATAGTTTTCCATGATAATCTCTCCAAATGAAAACGATTATACGGTTCATTACCAAAGGTCAATCATTCAAACATAAAACAAGACTTCCAGTATTTTGTATCGTTACTTTACCTCGTCCCTTCGATTGGGGTGGTACACAGTATTCTCATCAAAATTCGTTCTCAATGACTTCTGAGCAAATCTCTAGAAATTCGATGCGAAGCGGGGATCTTGATAGAGATGATCGATACAGGCACATCATGTTTACACAACTCCTTTAAATACAAAAGAGTCAATTTCTTCCTCAAGAATCTATCATTAACAGGAATGATATTAGCAGATTTGGTCAGTCTGTCGACGATGACCCAAATCGAATCAAATTCAGATGATGACCTTTGCAATAGCTAGACGTTTACTAATGTATGAGGCGATGTCTGCCTTCATAATTTTCCATTAGTACAACTTCTTCAGATAAAGATACATTATATCAGGATTGATGTAAATAGAATACTTAAACTTATAAGATTCCAACATAACTAAATCTCATAATCTCCATATTTAGGCAACCACAAGTGGTCTTTAAAAGCATTTAACGCTATCGGCTTCTCAATTCTAATGGTTCACATTAGCCGCGAACCTCTTTTTATTATCTATATTATCCTTTTTACAAACATTGTTTATTTTTATATCGTTCGGCAATTTATTTTGCACCTTCATTATTAAGGAACATGTCCTAATTGGTTCTTTATCTTTTCTACATAATGTGTTAGTATCTACATTTACCTTTCCTGATGAAATAATTATCATGTCCGCAATTCGTTCAGAATTTCTTTCTTCATATTTTCTAAGTTTTTGTTTCGTCTCAACTATTATTTTTATCACTTTTTCTCAATCCGACGTTTAAAGCGTCGATAAATATTACAAGTAATTTAACAATATATATTAAGTTTTTATGAAACGTAAACGTTAAAAGTTTAAATTTCTTAGTTCGACCAATTATAATAAAATGTTCAAAACAAATTTGAATTTAATTAACACGATTTTTGCTGATTTATCGAAAATAATTAATAAGATTCGTAAATGTTTGAAAAATCTTTGGTATACTTTGGTCAAAATTTTCTTAGTTGAAAAGAAAAAAGTGTCGTTTCAAATTTTAAGTTATAGTTTAAATGGTTTCCTCAATCCCTCTTAGGTTGTCTTGAGGTATACACGAACATTTACCCCTAAACAAGAGTTTAGTTAAATGATTTGTGTATAAGGGAATAATCCCTTAAAAATCCTTTGTTAAAACATTTGTCAAAACATATTTCTATTTTCTATTAATCATATGGTCAAATAATGTAAAGGATTAAGTCTTTCATCACATGTTAAATATTCAAGGTACAAGTTTTCACTACTCGGCCGACTCAGGGCAATCTATAAATAATTATTAACTCATTCTTATTCTTATAAACAAACAGATGGTCCTTAATGATCACAAGCATGAATTTATCAAATTACAGCCTACACACGTGATTCACCAAATTTATGAATGCTACATGTGCATTGGTCAATCCAAACGACATAACATGAAACTCATAATGTTCATTACAAGTTCTGGATGTAGTGATTGGAATAGATAATCTTTTTCGCGGACGCGAAATTGATAATAACCATGTCGTGGATCAAATCTTTAGAACATACGCTAGAACCTCGTAAATGATCGAACAATCTATCATCTTGGGTAGTGGATATAGATTTTAATCGTCGATTTACTTAGTTCACGGTAATCAATAAATATAAGAAATAATAACACCATATCTCTTCATGATGACGAGCTTGGTAGAATAAAAGCTTTCTTCGACAACTCTCTCAGTTGTACGGTAATTCTTTTAATTCAGATGGTGCTGACGTACAGTGCATATGACACAGGTGCAGCACCGGGAATATAATCAATACCAAATTCAACTTGCCTTAATGGCTAAAGTCTAGGTAATTCACCAATAAATACCTCCTAAAGTTTCAGATAACAGAAACATCTTTTAATACATTCACTTTTAAGTTTTTTTTTCTAGATTATAATATCTATGACTAATTCACAACAATTCACGGTATAAATTTCAAGTCTAAATGCAGGATATGGTCATCCATAAAGAATTATTTAAATAACTTTTGATAATCAACATCTTATCTTTTAGGGGAATTCTACTCGAGTTCCCATCAATTAAGACAATGTCGTCATGTCATAATCAATCAATCCATTCTACTGGCACTATTAACTTTCCAGTTTCATTATCGTCGATAAGATGTGAACTTCTCAAAAGACTAATAATAACTCATTATCCTTCACACATTCAAGGATATATGGAGATATAACTAAACTTAAAAGAGTAAGGTTAACGCATAATCTACGCGATAGAATTTCAAATCAGATACAGACGAAAACATTTAACGAATATGAATATATCCCATGTTTTCATAATTTGAGTACGCATTCGAAAGCTCCTCGGATCGTTACCCAGGTCATTCAAATGAAATCAAATCATAAGAAATGATAAGAACGTCAATACATCCAGTTGGGTATCAACACTCGGTAATCAGATACTTTTCCTAAGAATCTCACTACGGGAGAATTGGACAAGAAAGAATTGTCAATTGTCAAATAAGACAATTTCCACAGATGAGTAAATTCGACTCAGAAGAATAGATGCTACAGGCACATATGTAGGTGTCCCTAACACTATGTCCCTATTTTTCACTTCTTGCAGATCTCATAAATTTTAATCTTTCACAATCTTCAAAGAAAATTTAGTGTTTATTCATTAGTTTTATGGTGACTACTAATCAGCCTTGCATGGTCCATTCCAAATTGTATGTAGGCGCGCAACTATATACAATTTCAAGATTAACGATGCAATACTCAGTTCGTCAAAATTTTATCATCATGTTTATAATAAAAACATTTTTATGCTTAATTCTTAAATAAGAATCAAAAATAAATTTACAAAGATTTTCTTTGTTATGAAAACAATTAAGTTTTCCAAGGTACTTTATAAACAACCTCATTTCGATAACGATCACTTATAAATCTCACTTTAAATAATCCTTATAGTGATGAAAATTCAATTTTTCTCAAGGGATACTGTCTTATCTTATAAAAATAATGAGTGATCTGCAGAAGAGTGATGAAAGCTTGTTCACCAAGAATTAACTACGATATGATAGGAAATGAGCTTAGCCAATTAATCATGAGGTGCATGACCTCGATGGCACTCAAAAAGAATAATCCACAACGTAACTCAATTCGAGATGAGTACTTGTTCAATGGTTGCATCACTAATGCGAGCATTAGAGACAAGCAAGAAAAGATAGATAACATCGATACATGTAGAATTTAGCAATCAAAGGTAGTCTTTTTATTAATCACAAACAAGTCAAAATTGTACCGTAACACATTACGTGTCACTATGTCATACAATTCTCAGAACTCATCCTACCAACTGATGTCTCAGTTAAGTTAGGGATTTTTAAAAGATACCACAATGAATACTAATCTACAAGAGTCATTAGGTGTCCCACCTGTCCCGGAAGATCAATCGGTCCCAATTTAGAAGAAGATTTCTTCAATTTAATTATTGGACACTGGGCATCCTCGTCATTGGACAATGGCCTAGGAACAACCCTTAACACGAACTAACAATCAATTAAAACCTTATAATTCAATCACAGAACTTAACGACTTCCTCTTAACAATTTCATATTCCATAAAAGTTAAATTTTACTTCATTCTCCAATACTTTCAACTTTATTTTTAAACCTTAAAAGGGCAATAAAAGCTCGATATGATCAACACTTAATTTACAATCCTAAAGCTCTTACAACAATAGTTATCAAATGAGTCATTAGTATGAAATGACTTGATCATTCAACTAGACTTCTCGGAAAGGTACTAGTGGCATGAGGCTTTTGGGTAATGGTTCCAATGACAGTCTCAAGTTCAACATTCACCCTTTCGATTTCAATTTAAGAATTGGATGACAACGAATTAGATGACACCTTTCCAGGTGGTAACGTTTTGTCAAACTCCACTCTATAAGGAAAGATCTTCATGACATCGATATCAGATTTAATCTCGCCAATTCTTCTTCAAGATCTTAATCAACTATTATCTACATTTCTATGAATGTCAACCATTTTGTTGGGATCATAAATATCCACAACTTGGTTTAGATCTAGGATAGCTAGAATTCCTACGAGAATAGCTTCGATTAATTTACTAGGGGATTTAGGGTTCCTTGTGACAATCTACGTCGTATAAATACCTCGTATAAATAACAAAATAATCATCAAACAATCATGTAATAAAATTACATCATATATATATATATATATAATCCAAGTTATATATATATATATTAAAATAACACTTCTCAGTCTGGCCTTGTCGGTAACTCGGGAATTCTTCGGCACCGTTATAGTCAAAAGATTTTTAGACATTTTTAGAAAAATGTTTATAGTCAAAAGATTTTGAAATGTTTTATTCAAAACCTTGGTTTTAAAAATCTTTCGTTCTCTATAACGAGAGCTCTGATACCAAACTGTAACACCCCCAAATTTACACAATTCAATACAGCGGAAGACTCGTTGGTGTTACGGGATAGCACATTACTCACATCATAGACAACGCTTAAAATGCGCATCGTTTAATAACAAAGCATTTCCATTCATAAATATCAAAGTTACATAGGTCCCAAGTCATTGTATTTAATACAGGTTTTACAAAACATTTTAATAGAAATCATAATTTAAGTGCGGGCCATGAATTCTTGTTGTCTTCCCAAGAATTACCTTCAAGTACCTGAGACAAAACATGTTAAAAGAAAAGGTCAGCGATAACGTCGAGTGAATTCATAGAGTTTAATAAAATCCATCAATATAACATCGGTATAAAATTATTACCGAAAATCATTTAATACAAATCCATGTAGTAGGCCATAAAATAGCCAAAATCATTTTATACAAATCCTTGTCAAATAATCATAATATAGGCTTTTGCCTTCAAAATCATTATACGAACCAATGTCGTAAAAATATCATACAATATGTTTTATAACGTTGTATGGAGTTAAATAAAAACCGTTATATGATTATGGTTATGAAAACCAAAACACGAACATAACATCAATAGTATGACCCCGTATTGCTAGTCAGGCAATACATCGTAATTTGGTGCGTATAGCAGTATTTCGTTAATTGGATTATTATAAGCCGAATGACATTGTTACCTTACTACAACAAACAACGGGTAGCTAGCCCGAAACTCATTTGCCCATCTAAATTAGTGTGTCGTCACAAAGGTCACGCTATGTAAATCTTCTCATACATAAATTCGCTTACCAATCAATGTGGCACGACGGGGATCAACCGTCAAGGCGCGAACTGGGGTGATCGTCCCCAAATAGTACTATTATATGCATAAGCGTCTACCAAATCCCGGTAGTTCACAATTCATGCTAATGGGACTTTTAGTGACATAACCTAACTTTAATAATTCATTTTATTTCATCTATCGGGTCATTTAATCATTCATTGGGTCATACAATCATTCGGGTCCAAATCAACAAACAAACAATCGGGACAACTAGTGTCCTATTTCATAAAAACTAACATGTTATCTCCCTCGCGGGTTTATAAAACATTTCATAAAAACATTTAAAAGAGTGCGAGGCTATGAACTCACGTTGATGTGGGAAGGCGGTTATCGGCGATTCGGATGTACGGTGCGTGCTTCAATCACGGAAACCTAGACAAATAATACTCGTCTTAGACTCTTGTCCAATGAATTTATCAAAATAATAATTATGTATACATATGATGATTTTATATGTATATGATGATCAAGTGGGTTTACATATTCTCTTTTACTCATTTTAGTGTTTATGTATTGATAACTTTTATACTAGTTTACTAGTTTTACCTATTTACGTGTTTTAGGTCCAATAAGCCTATTATAAGTTTATTAACTTGTATTAATCCATTGCATACTTTTATTATCAGTATTTATACTTTACATGTTGGGCCCAAATGGGTTAAGCCCAATAAATAAGTTTATAAGTGTTTTAGCCCATTTTGTTGTATTATTAGTCCAATAACGTTAACTTAGCCCGTTAATGTCCGTATGTTTTATAGTTCGGGTTTTATCGGTTTTTACTTGTTATATATTTTTATACATCAGTATATGAATTTATAAAAGTTTACATTATACGGGTCCAACCGTCTAAGTTTTATTTAACAAAAACGTTAATTTTACGGTAATAGCCGAAAAAGTCGTAAAAATCATGTTTATAGTTTTATAACTTATCAAACTACCATTTTTATAAAATGTCCATTTATTTATCCTTATACATATTTATATAAATGTATTATATAAGTTAGTGGGTTTTAATTCACATTTTATACTATTTTTATTGGAGTGCTTATATAATACTATTATACTTTAATTTCCCAAAATCTGATTTTTATTTTCATGTTCACCAAAACTTCCATATATAGAGTTCTATATGGAGATAGAAGCTCAAATTTTTATGACATAAACTAAATGATATGTGCTTCATTTAACTCTTCTATAGCTACTGTTGAAACAGCTTCTAAGTATTTTCCAAAAATCGTCCAAATCAGTGAACTCAGATTTGTACTTTAAACTTGTTTTGATCATATCTCACTCATCCTAATGATTCCATTGCATGGCCAACTCTCACATGTGTACAAGACATATTAATTACTGTATATACATTAATCTATGCCATTTTATCAATTCATCACATGGTTCTTTACTGTTTTATACAGCCAACAATTTAAACAATATTTTAGCCTTGTTTCTTATAGTTTTTCATCTTTTTAACCATGTTTATCAACACCAAATCCCCACACAATATTTTTAATCATCATTCATCATCATATACATATACATAAGTAAAAGAAATACAAGATTACATATTCAAAAATAACAAGAGGATGAGGAGAACAATCTTTATACCACCAAAGTGATGAAATGATGAGCTTTTGGATGAACAAGACATGGTTTTGGGTAACCAATCTTATGAGATATCAACATCACTTCTAGGATCACCAAGTATTTGTAGATTCCTACAAAAATCAGCCCTTGTTCTTCATGAAAACCCCTTGAGAAATCAGCCCCAAACTCCCTTGAAAACTCCTTTTTACATGTTAAGATCACCTCCAATCTTCATAACTTCAATGGGTTTTCATCATATGTAAATTATACATATGATTTATGGTTGAATCAAGATCAAATGGGGGTTATTTTGGATGAGTTTGGGACGAATTTTAGAGAGAGGGAGGAGAGTGTTTAGTGGTTTGCATGTGTTGAAATGAATGAAAATGGTTTGAGGTGGTGGTTTTGATGTTGGTTGCTAGTTTACAAGTAAACTAAGACATGTGTCTTAGCTTATCTTGTAAGCTTGACATCACATGGTGTTGTTAGCTTTGTTTAGCCATGTGTGGGGGTGGGATGTCACACCCCACCATGGCGGAACATGGGGCGCGATGTATGGATATCATCACAACATGGCGTGTCTATAGAGATAACTGTATGAAATAAGAAATGTCATAAAAATGGTGACACGAATGTCATGACAATATCTCAACAAATGCAAGGGGTCTAGGTAAGTAAGTAACAGTCCTACTTCTTACCCAAGACAACAAATATCATACCAAAACAATCATATGTG
Organism: Glebionis coronaria; assembly: GCA_025667525.1. Classification (NCBI taxonomy): domain Eukaryota; kingdom Viridiplantae; phylum Streptophyta; class Magnoliopsida; order Asterales; family Asteraceae; genus Glebionis; species Glebionis coronaria. The sequence continues at coordinate 105,178,337 of CM046879.1, forward strand.
TGCCACAGTATCACTTATTAAAATGAACAATCAAATAAAACTAAGAAGGAAACGGGAATTCTCCTTCTATATGCATTCCTAAGCTTCTCCAATCCTAGCCACTTATGTTCTCATTCTTAACCATAGTATCACCTGAAAGAAACACTAAAACACGTCAACATAAAGTTGGTGAGAGTCATAGGTTTAGACTCCAACACAAGACAAGTCATAAGCTGTGAATACCATAAACCAATAAACATATGGACAATGCGCTACAATCATGTACTAACAACTAGCATTCAAGTTAAATCAATCATTACAATTCCAAGGCATCACGCCTTACCAACAATCACAATTTCCAAGGCATCACGCCTTACCAACAATCACAATTTCCAAGGCATCACGCCTTACCAACAATCACAATTTCCAAGGCATCACGCCTTACCAACAATCACAATTTCCAAGGCATCACGCCTTACCATTAACCATAGGTCCCATAGGCGCCCATACACCTATGTACCTTTCTAATCCAGATCATACACAAACAAGAATCACATAGCAGTTAATCACATAAATGTACACACAAGTCCATCTCAAACCTTAAGCATTCACAGCATTAATTTAGAAAATAATTCAACACAGTGTCTCTTCCATCCCATCTGGAAGTCAAAAACAATAGTAAACATGGGACTATGAAACTCACCTGATAGCTCCTTCACGAGTCCTTGCACTAGCAACAAGCTAACAAACCAAAACACGCAATCAATACACGAACCAATCACTAAGATGGCTCATCAACCTATGATGGACATCTAGCCTATTCCTGTATAATTACCTCATTTTTAAGCTCTAATCACCCCATTACCCTTCCTTAACAAGTCCTTAACTTGGTTAAGTTTAATAACTAACCCGTTCATATTTTACCAAAAACAGTCCCAGTTTTTAGGTCTCAAAAAGTTAAGTCAAACGTCCACTTAAACATACCCATGGTTTCTGTAAAAGGAATATTCATACCCTTACGTATGTTGGCTAACACTTCCCACTTGACCTAACCTTAAAGCTACTGTTAAGGCCCCGATATACATATATCTACTTTTGTCATTCCAGATTTCCTGATTTTAAACGTACTAAAAGTTTGTTACCATTAAGGGGTCTTACCCTAAACCAAAACCTTAGCCCAAGTGCAGATACTTACTACAATATATAAACCATCTCTCACGTTTGTGAGAAGATCCCAATGCAACCCTAAGTACCCCAAACAACCCAAAACTTAAAAAGAAAACAGGCTGAATTCAAAACTGTTTTGACCTCCGACTGTTGTAACCTGTTTTTGACCCAATTCCCAACCTCCAATTTAGTTCTCGTTTCTTGCATTGGAAAGACACTTCAAATATCTTTCCAGGGGTACTTGGATCGTAAAATAAGAGTTTATAGAACTCCCGATATGATCAAAACAATTGACTCAAAATCTGCCCAGTTTTTAAAAACGGGTTTAACAAAATCAACCTCATTAATTAACCCTAATCCCTCTAATTACAAGCCCTAATTTATATGATCATCATATTATGATTATCACATCATTAATTTACTGATTTTATATGAACCCTAACCCTAATTCCGTCATAAGAATGATTATAAAAACATAAAAACAATTAAATTAAAAAGGGTTATGAAGGTTTACCTTTGATTTATGAAAACCCCCAAAATTATTAAGAACCCTAAAAACCCTCATGAAAAATCACGAATTTTTTTAATCTCCAGGGAATAATAGTGAATTTTGATTGTGATTAAAAACAATATATATGGTGTACATAAAATCCTAGTCCAAAAATAAGCCCACTTTCCTTTTTTTCCTCTTTTTCCCTTTTTCCCTTCTTTTCTGCGTCCAAAACCGACTATGCACCCTTAAAATTCGTTTTTTTTCCCCTTTTTTATTATTAATATATGTATTAATAATATTACCTTAATTTTCCTTAATTTATTTCATCTCCTAAAGCCTCCAAAACCTCAAAACCGTAAAACTAGTCAGTTTTTACGCGATTACCGTAAAAGACGTAAAATATACACTTTTAAAAAAATCTCAAATTTTGAAATAAACTTTATAACTAAGTCCTAAATGACCTAAAACCATCCCGAAAAATATTCATATAGATAATTACCTCACCCGAGACCTCTAAATGCTAAACCGTAAATCCTAAAAAAAATACTACTACTATAATACTTATACGTATACGTAAACACCACAATATCACCATTTTCATTTCATAGTCACCACTTGTGAGCTCATGAACATGAAATAACCGTTCCTCGATTTACTTATGAGTACTCTATACTCATAAACGATAACCACACCAACCTCGTTCACACAAAATAAACACGTAAACACACAATTCAAGTAAGCACACATAAAATAACCTAAAAGTAAGACCAAGTGACAAATCCAAAACCTAGGGTTGTCACATCACTCCCTCCTAATAGAAATCTCGTCCCGAGATTTACTCCCAAACTCCAATTTATTCTCAGCAAACAAACGAGGATACATATCCCTGATAAAACCTCCACGTTCAAACGTGAACTCAGTTTATACTAAAATAATCTCAACCAACAAGACATGAGCCTTAACCGTCCGCGAGGAAACCTATTAAAACCATAAAGTTATGTAACCAACCTAACTAAATCTCGCAACTCATCAAACAAGAACTGTCTTGAAACCAAGTTAGGAGCCATCACATAACTCGACGGGTTTAAAACTGTCACCCCCGATTTCAGTCTTACTCATAAACACCATAAATCAAAACTCATCAAATATAACCACATATTCTAAAGTCTAAAGAACTCTCACATTCCATCCCAACTCATCTCTATGTTAACCCTCCAAGTGTTCATTACCGCAAAATACCCAAAACACAAGTTTAAACCATGTTGTCTGAAAATTAACCTTGAACTCAACACTTGAACAATTAATTCGACCAAGCTACTGACTTCCAATTACGAAACTTTCTGAATATTTGAAAAGTATGTTCCGAGTACATAATTTTAAGCTTTTGAATCACCCAAAAACCTTTAAAAACGAATAAATTATGACCAAAACGATTTTTCTCAAAATCTGCCTAGGCATTAGCAACAGTTTCTGATAGTTAGCGACATATTTTGACAGTTTAGCGACAGTTCCTGCCTACTCCGATTTATACCAAAAAAAAAAAACCCCGATTTTTAAACCCTAAAACCCCCCATTAATTACCAAAACTAGAACCTAATTTATTTTAATTCCAGAAAATTAAAACTCTATTAATTACATGATTTTAACATATTTCACTAAATAAGAACAAAATTTTTAACTTAAGAACAATAACTTTAGGTGATCAAAACCAAAATATTTTAAAATAACCGAGTCATGCTTATATGTTAAAGAATTTATATTCCACCTTATTTGAAACATGATCCCGACACTTCCTTATTTCATCGACTACCAACAACTATTTTTTTTTGCAAGTTCTATTTTTTTTACCATGTATAACTCGAAACAAAAGACATCGTTACCCCAAAAAGAAATCTCCACCATCTCAAAATCTTTCACGCCAAAAGTACCGTACAAACAAACACGTGAAATGAGGACCCGAGAAACGCGCTACTACAGAAGTTGAACATCTCAAAGAGAAACGAGCTAGCAACCATCCCAAGAATACAACCGGTAAGTAGAAAATAATTTTACATACATAGGCATAAGCGTACCTACACTCAAATCCATCCAACATATACTATACAAGCATGTATTAACTCTCTTTCATGCAATCATACTTGAAAGTCCAGTGGTGTTGTGGCACATATATAATTATGTAGGCCTCCATAATTATACATGTTCCCTTTCACCAATGTATTCCCTCCTATGATGACACTTATAAGAAATTAATACTACACATAACACATAATCCACCAACTCACAAGCACATAACTACACAAAATAAGGTCCAAAACTCCATCTATTAAAATAACATAGCCAATGCACGAAACACATAAACTCATAGTCCAGCTGAACCAGCGTAGACAAAATTCAAAATGTATAAAGAACATGAAAACATAATTAAGCGAAATCCAACAATGACTAGCGTATACGACCATGGTTCCACCCGCACTAATCAAAACTCGTAAAGAAAATAACATGTAGTTAAGTATGAACTTACTAAGGTTCAATTCATACTAGTCAAAATATCGCAATAAATAACATCCAAACACATCAATTAATATAAAATGCACACATACTCCTATGACGCCTATATGCAGGGACCCTTAAGCTATAGACTAGGCTACGCGACTAGGCAACCTAATTCTCTATAACCATTGTCTCTGATATCATTCTGTCACACCCCACCATGGCGGAACATGGGGCGCGACGTATGGATATCATCACAACATGGCGTGTCTATAGAGCTAACTATATGAAATAAGAAATGTCATAAAAATGGTGACACGAAGGTCATGACAATATCTCAACAAATGCAAGGGGTCTAGGTAAATAAGTAACAGTCCTACTTCTTACCCAAGACAACAAATATCATACCAAAACAATCATATGTGTGCCACAATATCACTTATTAAAATGAACAATCAAATAAAACTAAGAAGGAAACGGGGATTCTCCTTCTATATGCATTCCTAAGCTTCTCCAATCCTAGCCACTTATGTTCTCATGCTTAACCATAGTATCACCTGAAAGAGACACTAAAACACGTCAACATAAAGTTGGTGAGAGTCATAGGTTTAGACTCCAACACAAGACAAGTCATAAGCTGTGAATACCATAAACCAATAAACATATGGACAATTCGCTACAATCATGTACTAACAACTAGCATTCAAGTTAAATCAATCATTACAATTCCAAGGCATCACGCCTTACCAACAATCACAATTTCCAAGGCATCACGCCTTACCAACAATCACAATTTCCAAGGCATCACGCCTTACCAACAATCACAATTTCCAAGGCATCACGCCTTACCATTAACCATAGGTCCCATAGGCGCCCATACACCTATGTACCTTTCCAATCCAGATCACACACAAACAAGAATCACATAGCAGTTAATCACATAAATGTACACACAAGTCCATCTCAAACCTTAAACATTCACAGCATTAATTTAGAAAATAATTCAACACAGTGTCTCTTCCATCCCATCTGGAAGTCAAAAACAATAGTAAACATGGGACTATGAAACTCACCTGATAGCTCCTTCACGAGTCCTTGCACTAGCAACAAGCTAACAAACCAAAACACGCAATCAATACACGAACCAATCACTAAGATGGCTCATCAACCTATGATGGACATCTAGCCTATTCCCGTATAATTACCTCATTGTTAAGCTCTAATCACCCCATTACCCTTCCTTAACAAGTCCTTAACTTGGTTAAGTTTAATAACTAACCCGTTCATATTTTACCCAAAACAGTCCCAGTTTTTAGGTCTCAAAACTTTAAGTCAAACGTCCACTTAACCATACCCATGGTTTCTGTAAAAGGAATATGCATACCCTTACGTATGTTGGCTAACACTTCCCACTTGACCTAACCTTAAAGCTACTGTTAAGGCCCCGATATACATATATCTACTTTTGTCATTCCAGATTTCCTGATTTTAAACGTACTAAAAGTTTGTTACCATTAAGGGGTCTTACCCTAAACCACAACCTTAGCCCAATTGCAGATATTTACTACAATATATAAACCATCTCTCACGTTCGTGAGAAGATCCCAATGCAACCCTAAGTACCCCAAACAACCCAAAACTTAAAAAGAAAACAGGCTGAATTCAAAACTGTTTTGACCTCCGACTGTTGTAACCTGTTTTTGACCCACTTCCTGACGGCCAATTTAGTTCTCGTTTCTTGCATTGGAAAGCCACTTCAAATATCTTTCCAGGGGTACTTGGATCGTAAAATAAGAGTTTAAAGAACTCCCGATATGATCAAAACAATTGACTCAAAATCTGCCCAGTTTTTAAAAACGGGTTTAACAAAATCAACCTCATTAATTAACCCTAATTCCTCTAATTACAAGCCCTAATTTATATGATCATCATATTATGATTATCACATCATTAATTTACTGATTTTATATGAACCCTAACCCTAATTCCATCATAAGAATGATTATAAAAACATAAAAACAATTAAATTAAAAAGGGTTATGAAGGTTTACCTTTGATTTATAATAACCCCCAAAATTATGAAGAACCCTAAAAACTCTCATGAAAACCCACGAATTTTTTTAATCTCCAGGGAATAATAGTGAATTTTGATTGTTGTAACACCCCCAAATTTTATACAACTTAGTACAGCGGAAGACTAGTTGGTGTTACGGGATAGCACATTACTCACATCATAGACAACGCATAAAAATCGCGTCGTTTATTAATAAATCATTTCCATTCATAATTATCAAAGTTACATAGGTCCCAAGTCATTATATTTCATACAAAGTTTTACAAAGTATTTGAATGGAAAAATATTGTTTAAGTGCGGGCCATGAATTCTTGTCGTCTTCCCGAGAATTACCTTCAAGTACCTGAGATAAAACATGTTAAAAGAAAAGGTCAGCGATAACGCCGAGTGAATTCATAGAGTTTAATAAATTCCATCAATAAAATTTTGGTATAAAATTAGTACCAAAAATCAATTCGTACTATTCATTGTAATAGGCCGTAAAATAGCCAAAATCATTTTATACAAATCCTTATCGAAAATCATAATATAGGCATTTGCCTTAAAAATTATAATACGAGCCAATGTCGTAAAATCATCATACAATACGTCTTATGACGTTGTATAAAATCAAATAAAAACCGTTATATGAATATGGTTATGAAAACCAAAATACAATCATAATATCAATAGTATGACCCTGTATTGCTAGTCAGGCAATACATCGTAATTCGAAGCGTCTAATAGTATTTCGGTAATTTGGATTATTATAAGCCGCATGACATTGTTACCTTACTAAACCAAAACGGGTAGCTAACCCGATACCAATTTTGCCCATCTAAAGTAGCGTGTCGTCACAAAGGTCACGCTATTGGAAATCTTCTCATACATAAATTCGCTTACCAATCAATGTGGCACGACGGGGATCAACCGTCAAGGCGCGAACTGGGGTGATCGTCCCCAAATAGTACTATTAAATGCATAAGCGTCTACCAACTCCCGGTAGTTCACAATTCATGCTAATGGGACTTTTAGTGACATAACCTAACTTTAATAATCCATTTAATTTCATTTATCGGGTCCTTTAATCATTTATCGGGTCATACAATCGGGTCATTCAATCATTCGGGTCCAAAATCAATAAACAAACAATCGGGACAAATGGTGTCCAAACTTTTATAAAAACTAACATGTTATCTCCCTCGCGGGTTTATAAAGCATTTATAAAACATTTAAAAGAGTGCGAGGCTATGAACTCACGTTGATGTGGGAAGGCGGGTTGTCGGCAATTCGGACGTACGGTACGTGCTTCAATCACGGAAACCTAGACAAATAATACTCGGTCTTAGACGTTTGTCCAATGACTTTATAAAAATAACAATTATGTATACATATGATGATTATATATATATGATGATCAAGTGGGTTTACATATTCTCGTTTACTCATTTTAGTGTTATATGTCGATAACTTTTATACTAGTTTACTAGTTTTACCCAATTACGTATCTTAAGTACAATAAGCTTATTATAAGTTATTTAACTTATTTTAGTCCATTTTGTACTTATATTATCAGTACATACATTTTCAAGTTGGGCCCAAATGGGTTAAGCCCAATAATTTCTTTTTACAAGTTTATATCTTATTTAGTCCAATTATTAGTCCAAGTATTAGTCCAATATGTTTACTTAGCTCGTTAATGTCCGTATGCCCTAAAGTTCGGGTTTTATCGGTTTTTACTTGTTATACATGTCTATATATCAGTATATAAGTTTTATAAAGTTTTCATTAGACGGGTCCAACCATCTAAGTTTTATTTAATAAAAACGTTAATTTTACGGCAATAGCCGAAAAAGTAGTAAAAATCATGTTTATAGTTTTATAACTTATAAACATAACAAGTTTCCATTTTCATCGTTTATACACTTATTAAACCTTTTATATATTTATATAAATAAGTTTTATAAGTTAGTGGGTTTTACTTTTACATTTTATACATTATAATTTGAGTGCTTATATAATAGTATTATTCTTTAATTTCCAAAAATCTGATTTTTAACTTCATCTTCACCAAAACTGCCATATCTTGAGTTCTATATGGAGATAGAAGCTCAAATTTTTATCACATAAACTACATGATATGTGCTACATTTAACTCTTCTATAGCTACTGTTGAATCATCCTTTAAGTATTTTCTAAAAATCGTCCAAAACAGTAACTTCAGATTTATACCCTAAACTTGTTTTGATCATATCTCACTCATTATTTTGATTCCATTGCATGGCCAACTCTCACATGTGTACAATACATTTAGCTTACTGTAAATGGATCCTACTTCATTATTTCATCAGTTTATAACATGTTTCTTTACTGTTTTATACAGCCATGCAAATTAATCAAGATTTTAACCTTGTTTCTTATAGTTTTTCACCTTTTTATCCATGATTATCAACAACAAATCCCCACATAACATTTTTATCATCATATAATCATCATAAATATATACAATAGGAAATAAAATACATGTTTACATAATCAAAATAACAAGAAGATGAGGAGGACAATCTTTATACCACCAACTTGATGTAGGTTATGAGTTTGACATGGTTTTTGATGGAGAAACTTGTAGACAACCATGACCATCTTCAAGACCACCATGCTCCATGAAAACCTTGTGGAAAATCAGCCCTTCTACTCCATGAAAACTCCTTCTTGGATGTTATAAGCACCACCAATCTTCATCTTTTTGAATGGAGATTAACATATGTTAATCATAACATATGTTTTGTGGTTAAATTTGGATCAATTGGGGTGTTTTGTTGAGAAAATGGGACGGCATAGGTGAAGAGGGAGAGAGTGTTTGTAGCTTGTTTGCATGTTGCAAATGAGTGAAGTGGTTTAAGCTAATGGTTTTGATGTGTTAAAGCTTAACTTGTAAGCTTTGCTTACAAGTGTAAGGCTTCTAGCTACACTTGACACCTTAAGTGTATAAACTTGCTAGTTAGGGCCGGTTTTGATGTGGGGTGGGACAAGTGTCCCACTTGTCTCATCCCATTTATTTACGGGTACTCCTCGATTCTAGTTTCCTCGATTTGCGTGCCCTCGGGTCGTTTTACGAAAAACGTTTTTATAAATTATGAATCAACGTCACAAAACGAATCCAATAAAAATTGTCTCATCAAAAATGGAGTTCGAAAACGTAAATACGTAATCCTAAGGTTTCCGGTTTAGTCGTAAAGGACGTTAAAATAAAATTGTAAGTCCTAATCTCTTCTCGTAAATTTGTGAGTTTATGAACCAACACAAATTTAAACTCCAAAATAATATTTATGGATAAACTTATTTTCTGAAATGTCGGACTGTCACCAAAGACGGTGTATGTAAACGTAAGCACGTAACGTTGAATCCTCCGGTTTAGACGTAGTCGATGCTACTCCAAGACGTAAATCCAAATTTCTTCCCAAAAATATGTGAGTTCATATTGTAAATTGTTTTCAAATAATATTGAGAATAAAATATCAACCATAAATTGACGGATTGTCACAGCATTTACCCCTAAACAGGATCTTTGTCCTCAAAGATCATCTTACTACTCGCTTCTTATAGAGTTAAAAGCCATGTGGGTATTTCCTCCACATTCGGTCTTTTCTCACAAGTGTAATCCATTATAATACGCGAGTTTCATCAAACATAACTACGGGAATAAGATCAGGCTTAATGTTGACTTACTTTCTCTATCCATGATGTTCACGGGTTTCTGATGAATGCAACTTTTTGCCGATCTAAGCTTTGCTAAGAACAATCAGATTTTCACTTGATAGATATTTCATCAAGTTCGATTTACGAAACATAATTTACGCAGTCTTTGAAGTCCTAGGGTAGATCCAGCTTATATGCCTTTCAATCCCAACTTTTACATCATCTCAATGGTCCCAAACAACAGGGACTTATATCCCATGATTTGTCAGATCATGAATTCATTTTTCTAAGGTTAAAAATTGTGGCATAACTTCGCTACCCATTTGGCACTTCAAGATCTACATTTCATATTCATATAGCCTCTTGCCCACTATCGGCAATCAATAATCAGATCCTAATTTCAACAATCATTTCAGATCTCGCGGGTCAGGTATTTTGCAAGGTTAGGTTCGCCATCATAGGAAACCTTAAACCTAAAAGACATGTCCAACTCACAATGGGTGTATGTCGGATGTCTTCATCTCAACTCCTACTTACAGATGCTCTAAGATTCAGATTCTAACAAGATTCGATCTCGATCCTAATACGATAATTATCAATGATAATCTTTCCAAAGGAAAGCGATTATACGGTTCATTACCAAAGGTCAATCATTCAAACACAAAACAGCACTTATATTACCATGTATCGTTACTTTACCTCGTCCCTTCGATTTGGGGTGGTACATAGTACTCTCATCAAGGTTCGCTCTCAATGATTTCTGAGCAAATCTCTAGAAATTCGATGCGAAGCGAGGGTCTTGATATAGATGTTCGATACAGGCACGTTATGTTTACATAACTCCTTTAAATACAAAAGAGTCATTTTCTTCATCGAGATTCTATCATTAACAGGAATGATATTAGTAGATTTGGTCAGTCTGTCGACGATGACCCAAATCGAATCAAATTCAGATGATGAGCTTCGCAATAGTTAAACGTTTACTAATGTATGAGGCGGTGTCTGCCTTCATAATTACCATTAGTACAGCCTCTTCAGATAAAGATACTTTTAGTCAAAAAATGACATAAATAGAATACTTATACTTACAAATTCCAACATACTATATCTCATAGTCTCTATATTTAGGCAACCACAAGTGGCCTTTAAAATATTTAACGCTATCGACTTCTCAATTCTAATGGTTCACATTAGCCGTGAAACCTTTCACTATTTATATTATTCCTTTTTACAAACATTGTTTATTTTTATATCGTTCGGCACTTTATTTTGCACGTTCATTATTAGGAAATATATCCTAATTGGTTCTTTATCCTTTTTATACATACTGCGTCGGTATCTATATTCATTTCACATGATGATATAAGTATCATGTCCACAATTCTCTCAGATATTCTTTCTATATTAAGCGTCAGTAATTACGTTCACTTTCTCCTGATGAAATAAATATCATAACTTTATTTATTCAAAATTCTTTCTTCATATCTTCTATGTTTTAGTTTCGTCTTTACTATCATTTTTATCCGTTTTACTCAATCCATCGTCTAAAGCGTCGATAATTATTATAATTAATTAAATAATTATTAGTTAATTTTTATGAAGCGTAAACGTAAAAGTTTTAAATTTCTTAGTTCGACCAATTATATAAAATGTTTAAAAATAATTTGAATTTAATTAACAAGATTTTTGTTGTATTATCGAAAATATTTAATAAGATTTCGTAAATGTTCGAAAAACCTTTGTTTATACTTTGGTCAAAGTTTTCTTAGTTGAAAAGCAAAATTTGTTGTTTCAAATTTCAAGTTATGGTTTAAATGGTTTTCCTCAATCCTTTTTAAGTTATCTGGAGGTATACACAAACATTTACCCCTAAACAGAAGTTTAGTTAAATGGTTTGTGTATAAGGGAATAATCCCCTTAAAAATCCTTTGTTAAAACATTTGTCAAAACATATTTCCATTTCTTTTTGGTAAAATCCAAAGTCTTAAAAGGGCTCTTAATTTTTGAAGAGTCAATTTATATTCCATTATTCTTTTAATCACATGGTTACATCATGTAAAGGTTCAAATCTTTAATCACATGTTAAATATTTAAGGTACAGGTTTTTTTTTTTTTTTTTTTTTTTATCGTTCGGCCAATTCAGGGCAATCTATAAATAATTATTAACTCATTATTATTCTTATATACAAACATATAGTCCTTAATGATCACAAGCATGAATTTATCAAATTACAGCCTACACACGTGATTCACCAAATTTATGAATACTACATGTGTATTAGTCAATCCAAACGACATCATGTGAATCTCATAATGTTCATTACAAGCACCGGATGTAGTGATTGGGATAGATAATCTCTTTCTCAGATGCGAAGTTGATGATAACCATGCTATGGATCAAATTTGCTAGAACCTTGTAAATGATCGAACAATTCTTCCATTTCGAGTTATGGATATCGTTTTCGATTGTCAATTTACTCAGTCACGGTAATCTAATATAAGGAAAGATAACACCATAGCTCTTCAGGATGACAGGCTTGGTATAATAAGATCTTTCTCCGACAACTTTCTCAGTTGTACGGTAATTTCTTTAATTTAGATGGTGCTGACGTACAGTGCATATGCCACAGGTGCAGCACCGAGAATATAATCAATACCAAATTCAACTTGCCTTAATGGTGAAAGTCTAGGTAATTCATCAGCAATTACCTCCTAAAGTTTCAAATAACATAAACATCTTTTAATAAATTCATATTAGGTTCTTTCTAGATTAATATATCTATGACTAATTCACAACCATTCATGGTATAACTTTAAGTCTAAATACAGGATATGGTCATCCATCAAGAGTTATTTAGATCACTTTTGATAATCAACATCTTATCAGTTAGGGGAATTCTACTCGAGTTCCCATCAATTAGGACAATGTCGTCATGTCATAATTAATCAATCCATTATACTGGCACTATCAACTTTCCAGTTTCATTACCGTTGATAAGATGTGATCTTCTCAAAAGACTAATACTAACTCATAATCCTTCACAAATTCAGGGATTTCTGGAGACATAACTACTATTAAAAGAGTAAGGTCAACGCATAATCTATGCGAGAGAATTTCAAATCAGATACAGACGAAAATATTTAACGAATATGAATATATCCCATGTTTTCATAATTTGAGTACGCATTCGAAAGCTCCTCGGATCGTTACCCAGGTCATTCAAATGAAATCAAATCATAAGAAATGATAAGAACGTCGATACATCCAGTCGGGTATCAACACTCAGTAATCAGATACTTTTCCTAAGAATCTCACTACGGGGATTTGGACAAGAAAGAATTGTCAATTGTCAAATAAGACAATTTCCAAAGATGAGTAAATTCAACTCAGAAGAACAAATAGTACGGCACATTTGTAGGTGTCCCTAACAATATGTCCCTATTTTTCACTTCTTGCAGATCTCATAAAAATTTATTCTTTCACAATCTTCAAAGAAAATTTAGTGCTTATTCATTAGTTTTATGGTGACTACTAATCAGTCTTGCATAGTCCATTCCAAATTGTATGTAGGCGTGCAACTATATACAATTTCAAGATTAACGATGCAATACTCAGTTCGTCAAAATTTTATCATCGTGTTTAAAATAAAAACATTTTCATGCTTAATTCTTAAATAAGAATCAAGAATAAATTTACAAAGATTTTCTTTGTTATGAAAACAAATAAGTTTTCCAAAGCGTCTCATAAACAACTTCATTTTGATATCAATCACTTATAAATCTCACTTTGAATGATCCTTATTGTGATGAAAATTAAATTTTCTCAAAGGATACCGTTTTAACTTTATAAAAACAATTAGTGATCTGCAAAAGAGTGATGAAGAGTTGTTCACCAAGAACTAACTTCAATATGATAGGAAATGAGCTTAGCCAGATAATCATGAGGTTCATGACCTCGATGGCACTCACGAAGAATGATTCACAACGTAACTCAAATCAAGATGAGTACTTGTTCAATGGTTGCATCACTAATGCGAACATTAGGATGAAGCAATAAAAGATAGATAACATCGATACATGTAGAATTTAGCAATCAAAGGTAGTCTTTTCATCAATCACAAACAAGTCAAATTGTACCGTAACACATTACGTGTCACTATGTCATACAATTCCCAGAACTCATCCTACCAACTGATATCTCAGTTAAGTTAGGGATTCTTAAAAGATACCACAATGAATACTAATCTACAAGAGTCATTAGGTGTTCCACATGTCCCAGAAGATCCATCGGTCTCATTTCAGAAGAAGATTTCTTCAATTAATTTCTTGGACACTGGGCATCCTCATTAGTGGACAATGGCCTAGGAACAACCCTTAACACAAACCTACAATCAATTAAAACCTTATAATTCATTCACAAAACTTAACGACTTCCTCTTAACAATCTCATATTCCATATAAGTTAAATTTTACTTTATTCAAGTTTCAATCAATTTTATACTCAATTCGATATCCTACCTCATATTCCAATACTTACAACCTTATTCTTCGGCCTTGTAAAGGCAATACAATCTCAATATGAATCAACACTTAATTTCCAATCCTATTAGCTCTTACAACAACAATTATCAAATGAGTCACTAGTATGAGATGACTTGATCATTCAACTAGACTTCTCGGAAAGGTATTAGTGGCATGAGGCTTTTGGGTAATGGTTCCAATAACAGCCCCAAGTGCAACGTTCACCCTTTCGATTTCAATTTAAGAATTGGATGACAACGAATCAGATGACATCTTTCTAGGTGATAACGTTTTGTCAAACTCCACTCTATAAGGAAAGATCGTCAAAACATCGATATCAGTCTTAATCTCGCCAATTCTTCTTCAATATCACGATCAACTAATATCTACATTTCTACGAGTATCAACCATTTGTTGGGATTATAAATATCCACAACTTGGTTTAGATCTAGGATAGCTAGAATTCCTACGAGAATAGCTTCGATTAATTTACTAGGGGATTTAGGGTTACTTGTGACAATCTACGTCGTATAAATACCTCGTATAAAAATCAAAATAATCATCAAACAATCATGTAATAAAATTACATCATATATATATATAATCCAGGTTATATATATATTAAAATAACACTTCTCAGTCTTGGCCTTGTCAGTAACTCGGGAATTCTTCGGCACCGTTATAGTCAAAAGATTTTTAGACATTTTAGAAAAATGTTTTTAGTTAAAAGATTTTGAAATGTTTTATTCAAAACCTTGGTTTTAAAAATCTTTCGTTCTCTATAACGAGAGCTCTGATACCAAACTGTAACACCCCCAAATTTTATACAACTTAGTACAGCGGAAGACTAGTTGGTGTTACGGGATAGCATATTACTCACATCATAGACAACGCATAAAAATCGCGTCGTTTATTAATAAATCATTTCCATTCATAATTATCAAAGTTACATAGGTCCCAAGTCATTATATTTCATACAAAGTTTTACAAAGTATTTGAATGGAAAAATATTGTTTAAGTGCGGGCCATGAATTCTTGTCGTCTTCCCGAGAATTACCTTCAAGTACCTGAGATAAAACATGTTAAAAGAAAAGGTCAGCGATAACGCCGAGTGAATTCATAGAGTTTAATAAATTCCATCAATAAAATTTTGGTATAAAATTAGTACCAAAAATCAATTCGTACTATTCATTGTAATAGGCCGTAAAATAGCCAAAATCATTTTATACAAATCCTTATCGAAAATCATAATATAGGCATTTGCCTTAAAAATTATAATACGAGCCAATGTCGTAAAATCATCATACAATACGTCTTATGACGTTGTATAAAATTTGGGGGTGTTACAATTGTGATTAAAAACAATATATAGGGTGTACATAAAATCCTAGTCCAAAAATAAGCCCACTTTCCTTTTTTTCCTCTTTTTCCCTTTTTCCCTTCTTTTCTGCGTCCAAAACCGACTATGCACCCTTAAAATTCGTTTTTTTTCCCTTTTTATTATTAATATATGTATTAATAATGTTACCTTAATTTTCCTTAATTTATTTCAGCTCCTAAAGCCTCCAAAACCTCAAAACCGTAAAACTAGTCAGTTTTTACGCGATTACCGTAAAAGACGTAAAATATACACTTTTAAAAAAATCTCAAATTTTGAAATAAACTTTATAACTAAGTCCTAAATGACCTAAAACCATCCCGAAAAATATTCATATGGATAATTACCTCACCCGAGACCTCTAAATGCTAAACCGTAAATCCTAAAAAAAATACTACTACTATAATACTTATACGTATACGTAAACACCACAATATCACCATTTTCATTTCATAGTCACCACTTGTGAGCTCATGAACATGAAATAACCGTTCCTCGATTTACTTATGAGTACTCTATACTCATAAACGATAACCACACCAACCTCGTTCACACAAAATAAACACGTAAACACACAATTCAAGTAAGCACACATAAAATAACCTAAAAGTAAGACCAAGTGACAAATCCAAAACCTAGGGTTGTCACATGGGACAAGTATGTACTTGTTCCATCCCCATTAATTTACGGGTATTCCTCGATTCTAGTTTCCTTGATTTGCGTGCCCTCGGGTCGTTTTACGAAAAACGTTTTTATAAATTATGAAGCAACGACACAAAACGAATCTAATAAAAATTGTCTCGTCAAAAACAGAGTTCAAAAATGTAAATACGTAAACCTAGGGTTTCCGGTTTAGTCGTAAAGGACGCTAAATTAAAATCGTAAGTCCTAATCTCTTCTCGTAAATTTGTGAGTTTATGAACCAACACAAATTTAAAATCTCAAAATAATATTCATGGATAAATTTATTTCTGAAATGTCGGACTGTCACCAAAGACGGTGTATGTAAACGTAAGCACGTAACGTTGAATCCTCCGGTTTAGACGCAGTCGATGCTACTTCAAGACGTAAATCCAAATTACTTCCCAAAAATAAGTGAGTTCATATTATAACATTAAAATAATGTTTTCAAATAAATATTGAGAATAAAATATAAACCATAAATTGACGGATTGTCACACAGCCCATGTGCACCCATGTGTTCTTTCTCATCAAAGTACAAAAGTGAGTATTTTACTTTAACCACTTTTGTACCTTTTGTTTGCTTTTTGCTTTGGAAGTATCGAATGCATCAGTTGTATTCTTGAGATAGATGAACATCGTTCAGCTTGGTTTGTCAATCCAAGCTGAACTGAAGGCAAATTCATTCAGGTCTCGTCCTTCAGGTGCTGATCCACATCAACTACTGAAGGTGAAGACTTTGTCTTCAAAGTAGTCTGGAAGTGCTGGTGTTGAACTGTCTTCAGCAAGACTGGTGTTGGACGTGGTACTGAAGTGTCTTCAGCAATGTCTTTAGCAGGGCCGGTGATAGGGGTGTGCGACAGGTGCAGTGGCACAGGGCCACACTATTACAAGGGCCTCATTTTTTTTAAATTTTGTTATGTAGATGTATATAGGAGGTGAGGTGACGTTGTACCAAAGTGGTTCTTAGAAAAATACTTTTGAAATAAAATACTTTCACTGTCTTATGTGGTGTCTTTCAAAGGAATCTATCATTGTTTTAGGTTGTGAACCACTTTGCTGGAAACGGACACCATGTTTGTGAACTGTAAAGCAAGAAATTTGTTGTAGAAGATGAAGTAAAGAAGAAGATAAATAAAGTAATAAAAAAAGTCATTTGAGTAATACTCATAGGTCCCACATGTTTTTCTTATCCTGTTTATTAGAGTAATAATTTTATAGATGATAAAATAATTAAACTAATGAATTATTTATGAATTGCTGGTATACATTATATTTGATACAAATTTTTTTGTTACCGATGAATTAGAGTAACGCTTTTTCACCCAATAAAGAAACAAATTTTTGAAGTATAACTAAACTAAGATTGTTCATGTCATATTTATATTAATCTTTCTCACGATTTAGTCATGAATTGCTTACCTACAATAAGGTTTTTCGTATTTTTCGGGGCCTCTTTATAGTTGACGGCACAGGGCCACCAAAATCAATGAGACGGCCCTGGACTCTTCAGCAACCATAAGCTTCAGCTGGACTTTGTCTTCAACTGACTCGGTGCTATTTTATATTCAAATACTTATGAGGAACAATTGGGTCAAATCTTGACCCAACAATCTCTCCCTATTTGGATATAAAAATAGCCCGAGTTGTCGTCTTCTTTGTTCAAGTCTTCTTTGTCCGCTGACAACCTTTAGTCACTGAAGCTTGAAATATTGAAGATGACAAACTGAGTGTTTTTTCACTCAGTACATACACTTAGTCTCTTTGTTGTTCAAATCCTAGTCCAGCAATCTCCCCCTATTTGGACATAAGAATAGCTAAGTGAAATCATCAGATGTGAGTGAGCAAATACAACTTCTTCTCACCATCTGATAGTACAAAGAATGATAAAGATAAACAAGTTAATATACATTCTTTGTTGTAGTTGCATAAAAGTAAACTATTAAACCTGAAACAAACAATAGGATCAGTGACTATTTTGAAGTCACATTCTGGTGTAAGGTTTAGAGTTTCCATATGTGCAACAACCACCTACATTATTTTGACAAAAGCAACATCATACTCCGCACCCAATACTTCACTTCCTTGACACACCCAATACCATTGCGTTTTACAAACACACCTGCTCCCTCTTCAGGTTGTTTTTTTGTAGGTTTGGAAAATGTTTTGTTGTGAGATTGGTTTTGGATTATGAATTGTTCTTGTAGTATTTGTTGAATGAAACATGGTTTTGTTATCCCTGATGCTTCCTGTTAATATTAGTGTATTTCTCTCCCTCAAAAATTGCATAACATCAACAATTTTTGAAAGTTTACACTAATAATGTAGCAATAAAAATGATACCATCATGATGTGACTGAAGTTTTTACCTGCTGAGGTTTCAGTCAGGACATGCTGAAGGTTCGTCCAGAATCTATTGCTGGAGGTTCACCTTCAGTTTCAAACTTCTAATTGAGCTTCAGATCTTGATGAAGGTTCAGTCACTGCTGGTGGTTCAGGTTCAGTGTTGAAGGGGGTTCCCCATTTCTGTCGGAGGTCCAATTTGATGAGGATACGTCCAGTCATGCTGAAGAGGGTTCAGTCTTTGCTGAAGGTCCGGAACTGCTGGAAGGTCTAGTCTGCTGGAGGGGTCCAGTCCTGCTTGAGGATGGTCAGTAATACTAACAGAGGTTCAGTTTCAGCACCACTGAAGGTTCAATCTGCTGAGATAGGTCAAAACTGTTGAAAGGGTCAGTAATCTGCTGAAGGGGGGTTTAGCACTTTGCTCCAGCAGTAACCTTCAGCATTTGGGCTTCAGGCTTTGCTGATGGGCTTCAGGCATGACTAATGGGCTTCATTATAGTAAGTACTGGCCGTATAATTCTAAAGCACACGAATAATCTCCAAACGTAACTTCGCATGGGCTTCAGTATTAAACACAAGCAAGCTTCATTTTTATTGAAGCTCCAATAGTCCAATACTATTATTAAATAGTTTTTGTCAGTTATTAAAACTGAGCACACACACCCATTCTTTTATTAACAACTGACCAACCTCATTTTTCTTTTCACCGAGGCTAAGCATACTCGCAACACTTCATCAGTTTTAGAAAACCTTTAGTTTCTATCAATGGCTGAACAAAACTACCCCTTTATCTCCTATCAATATCCTTAACAATTGATCATCTAAACTGATCAATCAAGATTCATACTAATTAAAATCAGTATTACCAACAATACCGGCATCCCTATTTTCAACTTACCCATACCACCATTTTTATCAAATCCACCCTACACTGATTTTTTTAATCAGTTTGACACCCACTAATTGTTCACTGATTTTATCAGTTGAACAACCATCATCCAAAACCTCTTGTTTGATGTTCTTTAAACATCACAACTGCCACCACCACTCATTTCCTAATCTACCATTTCTAGCCTCTTAATCCCCACTGATTCTTTATAATCAGATCATCATAAACCTTCTATAACAAAAAATCGAATCTTTAATTAAAACAATTCATTTCTTTGGCCACAAGAAATGAACTCATTCTTTCTTCTATTCGATTATGGATTTCGATGAGGTTAATTTTGTGAAGTATAGATGAATATCGTGTGGGTATAGATCTGGGTTCGTGGGGTTTCTTCGCTTGAAGATGATGATATTTTGGATCTGGGTTTTTTTTGTTTTTGTTTATGTAATAAGACATGGTGAAGTGATGGTGATTTGTTTGTTTTTTTATGGATGGATCTGTTTTTTTTTATCAGTGGGTTCGTGGTGTTTTGGTTTTGGATAAGATTTGTTGTGGGTAGTGTTGGATAAATTGGGTTTTGTTCAAACAGTGCATTCTCTCCCTCAAGAGCTGCGTATTTTACCAGTAGTTCTTGAAACACTCTTTTGAACAATGATGATATTAGCAGTTAATATTGAACGGATCTGAATCATAAGAATAATTCACCCGCTCTGATACCACTTGTTGGGTCCTCGAATCATGTAATCTTAACACGATTAGCCCGATTAACTACTAATAACATAACTTGTACTTTTCAACATCTAATTTATTATTAATATAGCTATACCAAAGAGTTATACCTGGTTGCTTGCGGAATAACAACCGGGATTGAATGACAAGTTTCTCTCTTGATAAACAAGAGAGGAAGAATCCATATCTATACATCTTATGTGTATTTATGAAGTGGAAAACTTAGCCTATCTCTAGTTACAACATGCATATATATATATAGAAAAGAAAAAGTAAAGCTTCCTTTAGAAGCTTTCACTTTAACCCCATGTGCAGCCCATGTGCACCCATGTGTTCTTTCCCATCAAAGTACAAAAGTGAGTATTTTACTTTAACCATTTTGTACCTTTTGTTTGCTTTTTGATTTGGATGTATCAAATGCATCAGTTGTATTCTTGAGATAGATGAACATCGTTCAGCTTGGTTTGTCACTCCAAGTTGAACTGACGGCAACTTCATTCAAGTCTCGTCCTTCAGGTGCTGATCCGCATCAGCTACTGAAGGTGAATACTTTGTCTTCAAAGTACTCTGGAAGTGCTGGTGCTAAATTGTCTTCAGCAAGACTAGTGCTGGACGTGGTACTGAAGTGTCTTCAGCAACCATAATCTTCAGCTGGACTTTGTCTTCAACTGACTTGGTGATATTTTATATTCAAATACTTGTGAGGAACAATTGGGTCAAATCTTGATCCAACAATCTCTCCCTATTTGGATATAAAAATAGCCCGAGTTGTCGTCCCATCTTTAGTCACTGAAGCTTGAAATCTTGAAGATGAAAAACTGAGTGTTTTTTCACTCAGTACAAAAACTTAGTCTATTTGTTGTTCAAATCCTAGTCCAACATTTATGAATGGTCATTGCAAATGAGAGTGAAATAAGGAACTGTTTTCTGACAACTTTTAGCGGTAAACGCTTGTCAGATGGAGTTATTCTTAACCTGGGAAGGATAACTACCTTTCCGGAATGTGTTCCATTGATAATCCTGGCACTAATACCAGTTCGCGTTAGATTAAGCACCTGCATCCTTGTTCCATTACACAATCCGTTTGGTTGATCGATATTTCTCAAACCCATTATAGGCACACCCACCTTTATTGCTAACATGTGATTCGGGACACCTGAGAACTTTAATCCATTTATAAACTCAGATGAGAAAACATATTCATCGACGGAAGCACCACGATCAGCTTTGTCTATGCTGTCGCAACTCAAATAGACAGTCTCTTCGACATGAAATCTTTCCAACAACTTCTCGTTTATAGAGTCAACAATTTCATTAGTTGGCGCCAGAATTGCCTTTTCTAACGCCGGAAGCAGTTTAAAGAATGATTTTCGTAAAAAAATGAAACGCGTTTCCGTAATACATGAATACGATAATATAAATAACATGAAATATTTGATAAGCTAATAAAGTTTGTAACAATAATAAAAAAAGCTTTCGATCCATTATGATTTTCACGCATGACATATGTAAGTCTCAATTAAGTAAAAAAAATTGAACATTCTGTTAACACCATAAAAAACAATAAAATTTATTAGAAATTCGGCATGCGTCGTGACCTTAAATCCCGAACGTCCGATTGTATCATTTAAAAATCAATTCATAGTTGACGGGCATATATATGCAATGATCTTGTAATATTAATACTAACGATCGAAAGAATTTATAGTTTTGTTTGTAAAGACATAGTTGTAGCACCATTTTAACGTATGTTATTAAGTATTAACTGCTACTTAGAGCTATTTTAGAGAAAATGTCATTGTAGTTGTTGGTTAGTTCTACTCTTCAGTCACAATAATGTAGTCTTACTACACACACTAAAGTATAAAATATAGAAGATACTACTTCACATGATTGATTATTAGTATACTATTTTGATTTACTACATAGTAATAGTTATCAGTTATGAAAAATGTATTCTCTGACCAAAACAAAAGATGTATTTGATAAAGTTTAGAAACTTGATTTTGTTTTGTTTTGAATGAATTCAAAGCATGTCATTTACCAATGTTGGTCTATATATTTTATTATGTAGTTAGGGGTGGCAAATGGATCAATCCGACTGACCTGAACTCGATAAGACTTTATAGAGTCGGGTTGATTAGGGTTAAACTTAGCTTATCGGGTTGACCCGATAGACCCGATAACCTTACAGGGTCGGGTTAGCGTCCTATTAATTATCTAATCGAATTAGCGATTCAATTAAATTAACTTGTTAAGATATAAAAACCCATTAAAAAGCTACTTATAATTGTTGAGCTCGCTCCTTTTATTTTACATGAACTTTTTTTTCTCATTTTATTAAGCTTACCACACGACATGATGACTATTATTCATACTTTGTTTCTGTTGGTCCCTAGTAATTCGATATTACTTATTAACTTAAGTAATAACTATTACTTCGACTCAAGTGTGTTGTTTTAACATTAGATAAGAACTATGAAAGATTAAAACAACAATACCAATATACTTTTCAACGTATAGACTTTTATTAGAATCAAATAAAGAATCTATAACCCACTTTGTTTGCGGAATAACAAATTGGTTGAATGACAATGGGGTTTGATATCCTCTACTTAAACGTTTAACCAAAGTTAAACTCTAAGCTCCAATCTAAACGTTCATAAGCATCTTTGGCTATATAGTTTAGTTGGTATCGAGAGAAAAAGGTTTTCCAGAGTTTAAGCTCTTGCATTAGTTACCTTTCTCTCACAATGTATACTCCTTTATATAGGCAGTGTAAATTAGGGTTTGCATTTTGCATGTACCAATGCATGAGTTTATCCAGTGGGTGGTTGATGCCCATGCTGGATAAACAGTACAAAGTACTTAATAAACTATTCGAGAAAAGATAAAGGTTGTACTTATATATAAGTATACAAGCAACCTACTTTGACTTAAAGTAATATTTTCCCGCCTAATGCAAACCATCAGAATACTAAAGAGTCTTCAGTATCCTAGAGGAGGTCGACATCATTCAGTTTGGTATTGTCAAGCCAAACTGAACTGAAATCCCTTTTTCAGTCCTTGTTCTTCAGCAACTAGACCGCCTAGTATTTGAAGTGAAGACCTCTTAGTCTTCTAAGTTCAATGGAAGGGGAGTGCTGAACTTTCTTCAGCTTTAAAGTCTTCAGTAGGAACTTTGTTCCTTTGGTCATCCATCAGTAGACTGGCCTTACTACTGAGCATGAAACACTTAGGGGGATTTTATATTCAAATTCTAGAGTTGCTTCAGGGTCAGTAAATACTGACCCAACAATCTCCCCCTATTTGGGTATACAAATAGCCTAAGTCTTATGTGAGTTGTAAGTGAGCATAACAACTTCATCTTACTTACACTGATCAATTAATAACTTATAAACATCAGATAATCATTTATTCAAAAAAATTACAAATTACAACAAAAATATTACAAATGATTATTCAGTTCTCCTTAGGCCTAAGTTCTTCAATGACAGGGGTCTGAACTGATGGATCAGAGTTTCTGATGTCCAGTATTGATAGTAAGCACATACTGAAAGTTCTTGCAGCTTCAGTGAGTCCTGGACCACCATGGTGAGCAAAGAAGATTTTATAAATGTTTCCAAGAAATTCATTGTTTAGATCATCAAGATCACTAATTCTACAAAATCTTGTCGTTCACGATGGTTGAACATTATCATTCCTAATTCTGGTTCTTCTAGCACATGACCAGGGAGATGATTTCTAAACTGAACAAGATCTTTGTATTTCTTGGTGGTGACAAAGATGTCACCTACACCCGGTTGAACCAGATTGGCTTTCTTGTTTAGTTCCAGAATTGGATCTTGATCCTCCAGTGAGATTTGGTTGCTGATGTTCAGATGCTGACCAATCCTTTCATGATTTCTCACAAAGTGTTCAATTCTTGTGCGAACTTCTACCTATCTCCTGGATGTTTTCTTTTCAATGATTCTGCTCATCTCTAGCCATTCAGTATATGAGAGCTCCTTTCCTTGGAAGTCATCTATGATCTCATCAGACCCATCAGCTCTATAGAACTTCAGATTGATATCTCCCTTGTAAGTCATCATGTCAACGTTTGTGATTTCTGAGAGACATCTTTTGTTCAACCTTGCTATACAAAATTTTCCGTATAACATCTTTTTCTTGAAAAGGCCTTCAACCTCAGATTTTCCTATTCTTTCATATAAGCTCATCTTCAGATCTCTGAGCTTTTCTTCATTTTGAAGCTTGTGAATTTTATCAATTTCTTCTTGAGTGGCCAGCCCTGACTTGATAATTCTTTCCTCTAATGTGAATTCACCTTTGCTTTTGGGTTTGATGGGAGGTGACCCATTTTCAGATGATTCAGTACTGGTGGTAAGGCCATCAATATGAGTGTCCTTGGCTGAATACTCCCCTTTAGTCTTAGCTGGACTGTCTTCACTAAAGGGAGATACATACACCAAGGTTGTTTTTAGGCCTTCTTCTGTGCATGTTTCTTAAAGAGCTGCTGAATAGTGACTTTCTCCCCCTCAGCAGAAGATTGCCCTGCAACTTTTGATGAACCCCCAGCAAGGTAAGCATGCACATAGAGAGTCTAAGGTAACCTTGGCCAACATTGTTGGAACATTAGCAAGAGCATTTAGTTTCTGCTGAACTTCATCAGATAAGTTCAGTTTTTGTTGTTCTAGCAAGCCCACCCTATCCTTGATCTTGGATACTGAATCACATAGCTCATTAAGCTGAGTAGGAATTGGATTGAATTCAACAGGGAGCTCAAAGGATGTAGTATTAATGAAATCCATGAGAGAGATGATCTCTTGCTTGATAGAAGTAGTAGTGGCCACATCCTTCACCAATGGCTTCAGTGTAGTGAGAACTGCATCTCTGATTTGTTCAGCAGTGAGAGGAACTGGCCTTGCTTTAACAGTAACAAGTTCAGCATCAGCAAGAGCCTTTTCCTCCTTGATCTTGGTCACGTGTGATTGTAGAACCAACACCTGATTTGTCAGTTCATTTACCTTAACGGTTCTAGGGGATGGAGGCTTGGGAGTTTGATCAGCAAGGTCATCTTCAGATTCACTATCATCCAGGTTGACTGGAGCTCTTTCACTTAGTCCCAACTCCTTTTCCAAGTCATCAGCAGACATGCTGAAAATAAATGTAGGCAAGTGTCCCCCCTTGGCGCCAGTGGAGAGAGGCACTTTCTCCATTGTCTACTGATCGCCACCTTCAACGTACTGGTCAGTTTCAAGTCCTTTACCACCAGGGTTGGTTTTACCTGATGGATCCTGAGAAAGAGTCCCTTATGAGTTAAGATCAATGATAATGTTTTTGGTTCCTTTAGTAGAACCCTGTTGTGGGGGAACTACATCATTAGAAACAGATAGGCCAGGGTCAGCATCAGCTGTTGGATTTGCTGACACATCATTCCCTGATGCAGACTCGGAGTGACAAATGATAGAGATTGGTAATGAAATTTGAGATGCATTCAGATTTAAATTCCTTACCAATGCTGACTCCACTCTATCGAGCTGAGGGTGCGCTCTATCTTCACCCTTCTCTCCTAAAGAAGTTGAGAGATGGGTTACCTTTAGGGCCTCTTGATGCATGCCACCTTCAGTAGAGACTGATGGTGGCGGCTGGCTTGGGTTCTGGTCCTTGGCCGAGGACTTTTGTTTCTTCAAAGCTTGGCCTTTGGGATCATAAGAATGCTTCTTTGAGGAAGAATATGTGGGGTGCCTCCTTTTCTTAGACGCACTTTTACACTTAAGAGTATTCACAGATATGCTCTTTTGACGTAGTCCAGAAGAAGCTCCAGACTTTGTGCCTGTTAGATCCCCTTCTCTAGTTGGAGGAGTGTCTTTTGGAGATTTAAGCACTACTGGAGCATTTGCTGAGCAAATGTCCAGCATGGGCTGTGTGAAAGGAGGTTCAGTTGTGCTGACTGGAATGTTCCAGCGATTAGTATCAAAGATTGAGAAAACAAGTTTAACTCCTTCATTTTTAGAGTACTCTTCACCAAATTGGTCAGCAAAAATGAGGGATAAAAATCTGGTGTAGACCACATTCTTCTCCCTAGTTTTCTTCTCCATTTTTCCATGGAGATCTTCAAAGATTAGTTTTCCAAAATCAGGGCATCCTTTTGGTTGATTAGTTCTTCAAAGATTAGTTCTTCTCCATTTTATGGCCTTTGCCAGAGAATACAAAATCAGGGCATCCTTTTGGTTGATTTGACCAAGCCCACCAGTTTTCCCACCCACACACTCAATTAAGATGGTCATCAAAAATTTCCACTTAGGTGGTAAACAGCTTCTTTTCAACCCTCATTTATCACCAATCTCTTCAGTGTATCCAATTTCTCTAAAAAATGTTTTGACAGTAGAGAGATCACTGGGAACAGCCTCATATTTGCTAGAGTCCTCCAAATAGTTTAACCCTAAAACCCTTCTAAACATTTTTAAATTTATTTTCCCATGAATACCCAAAGTTGTAGACACAAATTCAATAGATTTCTTGTTCTTTGACCCTTGTGCTGTAAACCAAAATTCTTTTAACACATTTTCAAACATAACCCCTGGATCCTTGAACAAGGCATCACGAATCACACATCTGGACAAAAAATTTATTACTTGTTTTACTGGTTCAGATGTTAGAGTTTCTGGTTTGATCAAGGTGATGTTGTTGGGTTTAAAGAATATGTCCTCGATGGGATAGTTTACATGGATGGAAGGATTGAGGGTGATCTCAGTCTCTTGTGGTTGTGAAGAAGATGCAGTAGCCATTGATGTTTGTTATGTGTGTTTTTTGAAAGAGAGAGTTGTATGTGTGTGTTTTTTTAGAAACTTTTGCAAATGATATGAATCCTCAATCTTCAAAGGATATATATATATATATATATGCATAAACTCTTTTGACTGGTTTGTCAAAGTTTGTAAGACATTTGAAAAGAGAATGAAACTCTTAGGGTTTCTTTTGAACAAATGGCACAAACTCTCTCATTAATGTTCTGAAAAAGGTGATGATTTTCTGTTGTTGTGAACAGTGAAACGCCTCATTGTGTCTGAAAGTTATTGACTGTGATATGGACGCTTGATATTTCCTAGATAAACAATTGACACCTTTTGAAAGAATGTTTTGTATTTATTCTAAAGAAATAAATGCCATTAACTCCTTTGAATCACATGATTGATTTGTTTTAAAAGCAGTTGCTCAGATATGCTGAAGCTGATGGCAATATTGTGAGCTTCAGTGCGTCAGATGAGGCGACAAAACCCCATATACATGTTCACATAAGTGAACAAGACATATGACATTGAACGCTCCTCTACTCAGGCCTTGCTACTCAGCTGTATTAAATTTTGTTCAGCATTGCTGAAGGAACCTTTTGATGACTGGTGATTACTTGTTCAGCTTTAGTGAATCTGATAAGGCGACAAAACATCATATACACAATCACATAGAGTGAAATATACACATGACATTGCACACTCCTTTACTCAGACAATGCTACTTAACATTAATCAAAATCTTTTAAGAAATGCTGAACCTTCAAGCTTCTTCATTGAATGCTGAAGGTTCAGGTTTTGTATCATCAATGTTCAACATACCAAGCTCCATTATCAATCTTTTGAAAGTTGGTTCATTTAATGGTTTGGTGAAGATATCAGCCAATTGGTATTGAGTGGGGATGAAATATAATTCAATGTCCCCTTTCACAATGTGATCTCTGATAAAGTGATATCTGATATCAATGTGTTTTGTTCTTGAGTGGAGGACTAGATTATTGGATATTGCAATAGCATCAGTGTTATCACAAAAGATTGGTACCTTTTCATATTCAATGTCATAATCAGCCAGTTGGCTTTTCATCCAAAGAACATTGGCACAACATCCAGCAGCTGCCACATATTCAGCTTCTGCTGAAGACATGGCAACACTTTGTTGCTTTTTAGCACTTCAACACATAAGTTTGCCACCAAGAAATTGGCAGGCACCGGAAGTGCTTTTTCTGTCCAAATTGCATCCAGCATAGTCAGAATCTGAATACCCCTTTAGGTCAAAACCTGAGGATTTGGGGTACCAAAGACCTAGACTTGGTGTACCTTTTAGGTATCTGAAGATTCTCTTTACAGCAGTAAGGTGTGATTCCTTTGGATCTGCTTGGTATCTTGCACAAAGGCATGTAGAGAATTGAATGTCAGGTCTGCTTGCAGTTAAGTACATGAGTGACCCAATCATACCTCTATACTGAGTCTCATTGACTGATTGTCTAGTGAGATCAGGTCCTAAGTTGTTAGGGGTACCATTGGAGTCTTCACTGAAGCACAATTGATATCATACTTCTTCAGCAGATCCTTGACATATTTTTCTTGATTGATGGAGATGCCTTTGTCAGATTGTTTAATATGAAGACCAAGGAAGTATGTGAGTTCTCCCATCATACTCATCTCAAACTTGCTGGTCATAAGCTTGGAAAATTGTTTGCAAATATTTAAGCTTGTAGAACCAAAGATTATGTCATCCACATAAATTTGTACCAGAATGGTGTCCGTTTTAGATTTATAGATGAACAAGGTGCTATCTATTTTTCCTCTAACAAACTTATGTTCAATGAGAATAGTTGAGAGAGTTTCATACCATGCTATTGGAGCTTGCTTTAGTCCATACAAAGCTTTGTAAAGCTTGTAGACATGATTTGGGTATTTACTACTCTCAAAGCCAGGAGGCTGGGTAACATAAACTTCTTCTTTTAGGTCACCATTTAGGAATGCACTTTTGACATCCATTTGGTAGATGATGAAGTTCATGTAAGTGGCATATGCAAAGAAGATTCGTATGGCTTCCATACGTGCAACTGGAGCAAAGGTTTGATCAAAATCAACACCAGGCTCTTGATTGAATCCTTGGGCCACCAGCCTAGCTTTATTTTTGGTCACTGCATTGGTATAATCTCTTTTGAGCTTGTAAACCCATTTAGTGCCAGTAGTTGATTTACCATATGGAAGAGAAACCAATTTCCATACTTTGTTTCTTTCAAATTGATTGAGTTCCTCTTGCATGGCATCCACCCATCCAGGGTGTGTGAGTGCTTCAGAAACCTTTATAGATTCAATTTCTGAGAGAAAATTTGCATTAAGGCATTCTTCAGATGAAGTAGCACTCAGTTTCTTTGCCATAGATCTAGTGACTCTACCTTCACCAGGATTACCTATTATGTTCACTAGCTGTATGTGACTATTTTGAGTCCAAGATTTTTGTGGAGCTAGAGAATAGGTACTGGTATCATGATTAGAGCTAGAACTTGGAAGTCCATGACATGGTCTTGGACTTCGGATGTCTCTAGTCTTTACTAGAGGATATTCAGTAGACAAGAGTTCAATCATTGGAGGACTTCCTTCTTGGTCAGAAGAAGCATATCGAAGACCTAATTCCCTAGAGATGATAGGAGAGCTTTGAGCAAGGGGCTCAGATTGTTCTTCAGCAGCTGCATATGATTGATCATTTTGATCATGTGTGTAACACCCCATTTTGATAATGGAATGTCACGCGTAATTATTGCGTGTCATCAAAGCATACAAGGAAAAATGTCTAAACATTACATGACCATAAAGGGAAAATACCGGAATCAAACATCGGTAGTCCAAAAGTAAACTCGTCACACACAAACATAAGTACTGAAAAGGAAAGGACTAAACAATGTCCATAGCAAGAGTATCAAAGTAAAGATAATGCATAGAGTAAAGAAAGGCTAGAAAGCTTCCAGTCTATATGCACGTACGCTTAAAGTCTACGAGCGTCCCTGAGTACCTGCCGTTTTGGGAACATAGAAAAGGAAAACGACTGAGCAATACGCTTAGTGCACGGATGTACAATATAGCATGAATAGGATAAGCATATAACATATAACAGCGGAAGAAACTAAGTCCCGAGTAACCTGGTTAAGTCTTGGTAAAACTGGTTTTATAGTTTTAAAAGCCTTATGTTTATCTTATAAAAATTGTTTAACATGTTCTACCATTAGCCAATATAGGTCATGAAAATCCACCGTGCATGAATACTTGGAGGGGTGACCTCATCATGCAAATTAGAGGGGCTGCCTCTAATTTAATATACTGATTTGGGTAGGAGGGATCAGCTCCTTGTGAAGGATGAAAGGCACACACCACATTCACACTGAGTAATCTGCTGAAAAACATGTAACTAGGATGCACCCATACGCCCCACATGATAAATATAATAATATGGCCAAAAGCTGAAGGGACGCCACGAGTAATCACTCCGCCGTGGTGAAGTCATAACATCAGTGCCTCTAATGTTATGGTTATGGTACCTCCATAACTAGGTGAAACTGGTCATGCATGTATATGGCTATAGGTATTCTAAATTAAACATAAGCAAGTCAAACATATAAATTTATACTACGGGAAAACATTTGGCTGCATACGGGGAATCCTAATAAGGAAAGAATGTCCATACTGAAAGGACGGGAATCCGTACCTTATGTCCAATGAACGAAGAAGATGAACTGAGGAGAATCCTACTTTGGTATCACTAATGCTACATAAATACATACATGAATAAGTATCGGACTACTAAATACGTAACTGGTTTTATAGCATGTCTTAGCTTATTTTATATGTTCATCTCATGTTTTACTGTTTAAAGCCTTAAACTGTGTTTATCTTATATTCTGTCTGTTCTGATTAAGTATTTCTGGTATTTCATGTATTATTATACTTACTGTGTAATAATAAGTAACTTTCCAAAAATTGCAGGTTTCCTAAAATAGAAAAGTTTCCAAAAATAGAAAGTTACCAAAAATAGAAAGTTTCCAAAAATAGAAAGTTTCCAAAAATAGAATTACTGCTTAAAATAGATAAGTTTCTAAAACTAGAAAGTTTCCATAAATAGATTAGCTGCCTTAATTAAATAAGTTTCTAAAAATAGAAAGTTTCCATAATTAGATATAAGCTGGCTAAATAATCTAAGTATATAAGCCTAAGTGTTTTTCTTATTATTTTCTAAGTCATAATGATATAATGTATAGTTTATTAATTATTACATGTAATTTAAATAAACTATAGGTTAAAAGTATTTAATTAAAATATATCATGTTTTAATTAAATAAAGTCAAATACTTAGGTTAAAACATGTATTATTATTTATTAATAATATAACCTAAGTCATGTTAATTAATTAATTATAACCATGGTTTTTAAATAATTAATTAATTATAAGTCTAGAAAATATAAAATAATTAGGTTAATAATTTCATGATCTAATAATTAACTATAACCTAAGTCATGTTTATTAAATTTATCATGTCATATTTATTAATTTAATTTTACATATGATTAAAAAAAAATCTTAACATAAACCGTGAACCGGATCTTGACTAGAAACCATAACCCGGACATGAAATCGACACCATACCCCGGACCACTTCGGGGTTCCCTTTGTTTTGCTGCTGCCGTGGGACCCACACCACCAAACCGGGTCCATATGGTCTTGGTGGTGGTTTATTAGCCAAACCGAGACCCCCTTGGGGTTCGGTTTAGGCGCCGGCCAAACAAACACCCCTAAAAACATCCTTTTTTATTTACCCAAAAACTATTTACATGTTTGATCTATGTTTTTAATTAGGTTTTAAAAACATAATGTTCTTAATTATTTTATTAGATCAAATCAAAAGAAAAAGGATAAAAAGAATATACCGAATGGGTAGATCTAACGAGGATGAACACACACGAACACACGTACAATATTCAAGATCAAAATCAAAACGAACACCCCCTTTTCTTGTGTTGTATGCGGCGGCCAAAGAGGAAGAAGGAGAAAGGAGAAAACTTTTAGGTTTTTAATTTTTCTTCTGTAAAGTGAAAAGTGAAAACAAGTTTTACCTTAACCCCCTTTTCATTGTAAAAATTGATGGGCTTGGCCCATGGTGTTGGTGTAGCCGCGGGTAGGGGGGCCCACATGGGGTACCCCTACCGTTTTCCGTGTCTCGCTGTTTAACTGTTCGTTCGTGTTTAATTGTGTTCGTGTTTATTGTGTTCTCGCTAAATATTTACCGTGACCTAATATATTTATTCACGCTCGTAATAAATAAATATACGTAATTAATATTAGTTCGTGATTTAATTACGTTCATGATTTCATGATCGCATGTTCGTGATTAGTTATTGTTAAATAATTATTGCGTGTTCGTGCGTAATAAACACTTATCGTGTTCTAACACGTACGTAATACGTAAAATCCTAACACGTAATCGTAATCATGCTATAATAGGAAAGTTTTAATCTAGTACGTACGATCTTAAGGGTACTATTCATGGTAAAAGCATGCGGGTTTTACAACTCTTCCCCCCTTAAAAGAATAATTCGTCCCCGAATTATAGATAAAGTAACTGAAAAAGAAGAACATACCCGAATTCAAAATATGAAATGAGGGTAAGAAGCCCGGATAGACTCCTCTGTTTCCCAAGTGGCTTCCCGCTCGGTATGATCTCTCCATTGGATTTTGACGAATGGAATCGTCTTCCTTCTCATGACTCGTTCTTGTCTGTCAAGAACTCATTCGGGTTCTTCTATAAAAGTGAGATCTTCACGTATCTGTTCCAGTGGATACTGAACCATGTGAAGGGGATGATACTGGTACCCTCTGAGTAAGGACACATGAAACACATTGTGTACATGCGAAAGCTGCGGAGGTAACGCCAACCGGTAAGATACTTCACTGACTCGTTCAAGGATATCAAACGGTCCGATGAAACGAGGACTGGGCTTCCCTTTAATCCTGAAGCGTCTAACACCACGTGCCGGCGAAACCTTAAGGAAGACATGATCTCCTACGTTAAAATGTTTGTCCCTACGATGCTTATCGGCGTAACTCTTCTGACGTGACCGTACTTCCTGAAGTTTCCACTTAGCTACTGCGATATTTTCATTGGTCATCTCTATGATTTCTGGTCCTTCAAGTGTTCGCTCGCCAACCTGATCCCAGCAGATTGGGGCGCGACACTTCCTGCCATACAACATCTCGAAAGGAGCACACTTGATACTTGCATGCCAACTGTTGATGTATGCAAACTTCACCTAACAGATGTAATCGTCCCAATCACCCGTCCATTCCAACGCACATGACCTCAACATGTCCTCCAATTTCTGAATCGTTCGCTCCGACTGTCCGTCCGTTTGAGGATGAAAAGTCGTGCTAAGCTTCAGTTGTGTACCCCAAGCTTTCTACAGACTCTTCCAAAATCGCGAAGTGAAACGAGGATCTCTGTCTGCGACGATGCTGGATGGTGCACCGTGGAGTCTCATGATTTCTCTTCTATACGTATCGGCGAGTTTACTTACCGGATCTTCCTTGCGGATCGG
Organism: Glebionis coronaria; assembly: GCA_025667525.1. NCBI lineage: Eukaryota > Viridiplantae > Streptophyta > Magnoliopsida > Asterales > Asteraceae > Glebionis > Glebionis coronaria. The sequence continues at coordinate 105,212,144 of CM046879.1, forward strand.
TAAGAAATGAGCTGATTTGGTAAGTCGATCTACGATAACCCAAATTGCATCGTTCTTCCTCTTGGTAGGCGGAAGACCAGTAACAAAATCCATGGTGATTTTGTCCCACTTCCACTCTAGAATATCTAACGGTTGAAGTAGACCGCCAGATCGCTGATGCTCGATCTTAACCTGCTGGCAGGTAAGACATTTGGAGACGTAAGTGGCCACATCCTGTTTCATACCACTCCACCAAAAGTATTGCTTGATGTCATGGTACATCTTAGTCAAACCATGATGTATAGAGAATGGGGAGCTATGAGCTTCAGCTAACAAGGCTTCCCGGAGTTCTTGGTTATCAGGAACACAAAGTCTCCTGCCCTGCCATACGATACCATCTGCATCTACTCTGAATTCCGTCTGTTTCTCCAAATTCTGTACTATCGCCCAGATTTCTCCATCATCTTTCTGAGCTTCCTTGATCTTAGAGAGTAACTCGGGTTCTACTCTAAGATTAGCCCAGTAACCGTGTTGTCCACGTACCATGATCTCGATGTCTAGTCGCTCCAAGTCTCTTATGATTTTCTCCTCAATTTTAATGTCGTTGATCATTCCGGACTTCCTGCTAAGAGCATCTTCTACTACATTTGCCTTTCCGGGATGATACTGTAGATTAATGTCATAATCCTTCAACAGCTCTAACCATCTCCTCTGCCTCATGTTTAATTCACGTTGAGTGAAGATATACTTCAAGCTCTTGTGGTCCGTGAAAATATCACATGATTCTCCATATAAGTAGTGCCTCCATATCTTCAATGCAAACACGACTGCAGCAAGTTCCAAGTCATGCGTGGGGTAATTTTCTTCATAAGGCTTAAGCTGCCGTGAAGCGTACGCGATCACTTTCCCATGTTGCATGAGAACACAGCCAAGTCCCTTCCCCGATGCATCACTGTAGATTAGAAATCCACTCGTACCAGATGGGAGAGTAAGAATAGGTGAAGATACTAGCTTCTGCTTCAGGTCTTCAAAGCTCTTCTCTCGTTCTTCAATCCAGACGAATTTCTCCCCTTTTCGCATCAGTTTGGTCAATGGTAGTGCTAAGCGGGAAAAGTTCTCCACGAACCTACGGTAATAGCTAGCTAAGCCTAAGAAACTGCGGACTTCCGTCGCTGATGTCGGCCTTGGCCACTTAGTAATGGCGTCAACCTTCACTGGATCCATAGTGATTCCTTCTGCTGATACAATGTGACCTAAGAATTCCACCTTGTCTAACCAGAACTCACACTTGGAGAATTTAGCATACAGCTGCTTTTGGCGAAGAATCTGTAGTACTGTACGAAGATGGTCTTCGTGTTCCTCCTTGGACTTTGAGAAAATCAGGATGTCATCAATGAAGACAATGACGAACTTGTCCAAAAATTCATGGAAGATTCTGTTCATCAAGTCCATGAACACTGCTAGAGCATTTGTCAGGCCAAATGGCATAACTACAAACTCGTAGTGGCCATAGCGGGTACGAAAAGCAGTCTTGGCGATGGTCCTGCTCCTTAACCCGTAGCTGATGGTAGCCTGACCTAAGATCAATCTTGGAGAAGTGTTTGGCCCCTTGGAGTTGGTCAAACAGATCGTCTATACGCGGCAGTGGATACCTATTCCGGATAGTAATCTTGTTGAGCTCGCGATAGTCTATGCAAAGATGCATACTGTCGTCCTTCTTCTTAACAAATAAGACCGGTGCGCCCCATGGAGATGCGCTCGGTCGAATGAAACCTCGTTCTAGAAGTTCTTGCAGTTGATCCTTCAGCTCCTTCAGCTCTATGGGAGCCATGCGATAAGGAGCCTTGGAGATTGGTTCAGCTCCTGGAATAAGCTCGATATTGAATTCCACTTCTCGTGCAGGTGGTATGCCCGGAAGTTCTTCTGGGAATACATCTTGGAATTCCGACACTATTGGTTGATCATGAATTGATGGAGATTCAGTATCCATGTCGTGAACCGTAGCTAGATAACCCTCGCAGCCATGTGACAGTAGTGCACGTGCTTGCAGGGTAGATATGATTTGTACAGACCGTCCGGGTATGAACCCGTTATGAATGTACTCTGGTGCATTAACATCATCGAAGATAACTCGATATGAATGGCAGTCTATAGTAGCATGATGCTTGGATAGCCAATCCATGCCCAAAATCATGTCGAAGTCATTCATGTCCAGCGGAGGTGCGTCAACAGGTCGAACCTTATCGTCGAATTCTAGGGGAAGACTCTTGTATACATGGGTGATTAATACAGAGTCCCTCAAAGGCGTGGAAATAGTAAGCCTATTCTCTAGTGGCATGGGGAGTATCCTAATGTTCTTAGCATAAGCAGTAGAAATAATCGAGTGAGTAGCACCCGTGTCGAAAAGAAAACATGCAACTTGACCATACATATACAAGATTCCAATGATGGTACCTGTAGACTTGTTGGCCTGGTCTCGAGATGTCGTGTAGACACGCCCAGTGGTAGGAGGCGGCTTGGAATCAGCATGTCCTGATGTGCCCTCCATCTCGCCCTTTCGGCAATCCTTCATGATATGGCCAGGAAGACCACACTTGAAGCATGCGTCAGTGTTACGACGGCATGGCCCTAAGTGCCTATAGTGGCAAGTAGAGCAATGAGGATGAGTAAATCCTCCAGCAGGTGCTCTGGCTGGCTGGGAACCTGATAAAACATTTTACATAAGACATGATAATAGGGTACAAAGGACAATGCGGATAATCGTAAGATTGAATACCAGTGATAGCTGAACGGCTAGGCTGTGAACCTCTCTGGTTCTGGTCCCTACCGTTCCCATGGTTCCTGGTAGAAGTTTTTGCTAAAGTGTCAGAATATGAGTTATAACATGAAATCATAAGAAAATTGCCTAAGTATTAGGACCTGCTGCTGTTGGAGTGTCCAACGTTGTTATGGTAATTATCATTACCGCCACGCCCATCCGTAGCAGAACGGTGTTTAGTCTGACCGTTTCCCTTGGACTGATGAGGCTGCTGCTGAGTAGCCGGTTGAGACCGGTCCCCAGTTTTCTGCCTGGAAGATACATTTAAAGAGATGAATATTTGACATATATGGAAAGAATACGGATTGATCACCGCTTGAATACGAATTTTTACCTCTTGTCGGGTCTCTCAGCTTCCCCGAACTCATCTCTCTCCTACATCATCTCCAGCTTACGTGCTGCATCGGCCACTTGTGCTACAGTGTTGAACATAGCACACACCAGATTGTTTGCGACCGATGTGCGAAGAGCCCACCTAAAGTGGTGTGCCTGCTCTTCAGGAGTACCTGCTGTCGCACCAAGGAAACCAGCTAAGCGAAGAAAGCGTTGCATAAACTCGTTGCTATTCTCCCCAGCTCTCTATCGGATCCCATGGTACTCCCTCTTGAGCTTGTCTTGATCAGCCTTAGGAAAGAACTGCTCCATTACCCTGTCCTTGAACTGAGCCCAAGTTAAACCAGCAACCCACTCGTCACCTCCCTCATACTACATCAACGCTAACCACCAATTTAGCACATCGCCTTCGAACCGATAGCATGCCAACCTCGCCTTGTATGCGGGGTCACAACCCCTAGCATTGAAAATCTTCTCGATGTGAGCCAACCAGCTTTCAGCATCACTGGGGCTATCTATTTTCTCAAAAGCTCGAGGACGGAGCTTGTTGAATCTCTCCAGTCATACTGACAATGTCACTGGAGGAGGAGGAGGAGGTGCCTGATTATGCTGCTGATTGTTGGCAGCTTGAACCTCAGCCCTGATGTCGTTCCTCAGTTGAGGAAGCAAAGCTTGCATAGCAGCTTGGATTGCAGCATTAAGTTGTTCCTGTTCGCGTGTGAGAACCATCTGACTGTATAACATAAAACATATGATTAAACAGATCAAAACATAAAATATAAATACATGAAAAAAATTTATAACAAAATTTCAAGAGAAAAAATTTATGCAAAAAAATTTTGTGTATGAATGCATGATGCAGTTTTATGAAAACTTTTGTATGCTCGAGAGTGAACGCCTATGGTCAGTTCACCCAAAATAAAAGACATGGCGAGGGGAAGCCTATGGGTCGGTCCCAAATTTAAAAGTTTCGATAAAACACATGCGACTAAATAGGGCCAGTCCTGTACCAACCATTACTTAGTCATAAACCTGCGACAATGACATATATATGTATGCATAAAAATGATGAATGCATGAAAACGACTGTCAGTTCTAGGAAGACCATAGTGACTACCCACTAATCACAGGTCATATTTTTAGAGCCTACAGGTCGAAGCCTTGGCTCTGATACCATAATTGTAACACCCCATTTTGATAATGGAATGTCACGCGTAATTATGGCGTGTCATCAAAGCATACAAGGAAAAATGTCTAAACATTACATGACCATAAAGAGAAAATACCGGAATCAAACATCGGTAGTCCAAAAGTAAAGCTCATCACACACAAACATAAGTACTGAAAAGGAAAGGACTAAACAATGTCCATAGCAAGAATATCATAGTAAAGATAATGCATAAAGTAAAGAAAGGCTAGAAAGCTTCCAGTCCATATGCACGACGCTTAAAGTCTAAGAGCGTCCCTGAGTACCTGCCGTTTTGGGAACATAGAAAAGGAAAACGGTTGAGCAATACGCTTAGTGCACGGATGTACAATATAGCATGAATAGGATAAGCATATAACATATAACAGCGGAAGAAACTAAGTCCCGAGTAACCTGGTTAAGTCTTGGTAAAACTGGTTTTATAGTTTGAAAAGCCTTATGTTTATCTTATAAAAACTGTTTAACATGTTCTACCATTAGCCAATATAGGTCATGAAAATCCACCGTGCATGAATACTTGGAGGGGTGACCTCATCATGCAAATTAGAGGGGCTGCCTCTAATTTAATATACTGATTTAGGTAGGATGGATCAGCTCCTTGTGAAGGATGCAAGGCACACACCACATTCACACTGAGTAATCTGCTGAAAAACATGCAACTAGGATGCACCCATACGCCCCACATGATAAATATAATAATATGGCCAAAAGCTGAAGGGACGCCACGAGCAATCACTCCGCCGTGGTGAAGTCATAACATCAATGCCTCTAATGTTATGGTTATGGTACCTCCATAACTAGGTGAAACTGGTCATGCATGTATATGGCTATAGGTATTCTAAATTAAACATAAGCAAGTCAAACATATAAATTTATACTACGGGAAAACATTTGGCTGCATACGGGGAATCCTAATAAGGAAAGAATGTCCATACTGAAAGGACGGGAATCCGTACCTTATGTCCAGTGAATGAAGAAGATGAACTAAGGAGAATCCTACTTCGGTATCACTAATGCTACATAAATACATACATGAATAAGTATCGGACTACTAAATACATAACTGGTTTTATAGCATGTCTTAGCTTATTTTATATGTTCATCTCATGTTTTACTGTTTAAAGCCTTAAACTGTGTTTATCTTATATTCTGTCTATTCTGATTAAGTATTTCTGGTATTTCATGTATTATTATACTTACTGTGTAATAATAAGTAACTTTCCAAAAATAGCAGGTTTCCTAAAATAGAAAAGTTTCCAAAAATAGAAAGTTTCCAAAAAAAGAAAGTTACCAAAAATAGAAAGTTTCCAAAAATAGAAAGTTTCCAAAAATAGAATTACTGCTAAAAATAGATAAGTTTCTAAAAATAGAAAGTTTCCATAAATAGATTAGCTGCCTTAATTAAATAAGTTTCTTAAAATAGAAAGTTTCCATAATTAGATATAAGCTGGTTAAATAAGCTAAGTATATAAGCCTAAGTGTTTTTCTGATTATTCTCTAAGTCATAATGATATAATGTATAGTTTATTAATTATTACATGTAATTTAAATAAACTATAGGTTAAAAGTATTTAATTAAAATATATCATGTTTTAATTAAATAAAGTCAAATACTTAGGTTAAAACATGTATTATTATTTATTAATAATATAACCTAAGTCATGTTAATTAATTAATTATAACCATGGTTTTTAAATAATTAATTAATTATAAGTCTAGAAAATATAAAATACTTAGGTTAATAATTTCATGATCTAATAATTAACTATAACCTAAGTCATGTTTATTAAATTAATCATGTCATATTTATTAATTTAATTTTACATATGATAAACAAAAAAATAATCTTAACATAAACCGTGAACCGGATCTTGACTAGAAACCATAACCCGGATATGAAATCGACACCATACCCCAAACCACTTCGGGGTTCCCTTTGTTTTGCTGCTGCCGTGGGACCCACACCACCAAACCGGGACCATATGGTCTCGGTGGTGGTTTATTAGCCAAACCGAGACCCCCTTGGGGTTCGGTTTAGGCGCCGGCCAAACAAACACCCCTAAAAACATCCTTTTTGATTTACCCAAAAACCATTTACATGTTTGATCTATGTTTTTAATTAGGTTTTAAAAACATCATGTTCTTAATTATTTTATTAGATCAAATCAAAAGAAAAAGGATAAAAAGAATATACCGAATGCGTGGATCTAACGAGGATGAACACACACGAACACACATACAATATTCAAGATCAAAATCAAAACGAACACCCCCTTTTCTTGTGTTGTATGCGGCGGCCAAAGAGGAAGAAGGAGAAAGGAGAAAACTTTTAGGTTTTTAATTTTTCTTCTTTAAAGTGAAAAGTGAAAACAAGTTTTACCTTAACCCCCTTTTCATTGTAAAAATTGATGGGCTTGGCCCATGGTGTTGGTGTAGCCACGGGTAGGGGGCCCCACATGGGGTACCCGTACCGTTTTCCGTGTCTCGTTGTTTAAGTGTTCGTTCGTGTTTAATTGTGTTCGTGTTTATTGTGTTCTCGCTAAATATTTACCGTGACCTAATATATTTATTCACGCTCGTAATAAATATATATACGTAATTAATATTAGTTCATGATTTAATTATGTTCATGATTTCATGATCGCATGTTCGTGATTAATTATTGTTAAATAATTATTGCGTGTTTGTGCGTAATAAATACTTATCGTGTTCTAACACGTACGTAATACGTAAAATCCTAACACGTAATCGTAATCATGCTATAATAGGAAAGTTTTAATCTAGTACGTACGATCTTAAGGGTACTATTCATGGTAAAATCATGCGGGTTTTACAATGTGTGTCAACATGCTGATTGTTTTGAGACTGACCGTTTTGGTCATTTGTGTTTCCTTGCTGATCATTTTGATCATTTTGAGATTGATCATTATTTGATTGACAACCATCAGTATGTGATACTGAAGGATTTCCTTTTGTAAGACTTGTCATATCTTCAAATGGATTAATATGAGGGACCGAATTGCTTGTTTGATATTTTTGAGAAGGCTCATAATGATTGAATTCATGAGATGGATAATTGTGAGATTCATGTATATGAAGTTCATCATCTGATGGATTTGAGAAAGTGAGAGCTTCAGAACTTTCATTGAAAGTGATGTGATAGGTTTCTTCAATACATTGTCTTCTTGTGTTGAAGACTCTGTATGCTTTAGATACTAGGGAGTATCCAAGAAAATAACCATCATCAGATTTTTCATCAAACTTTCCAAGGTGATCCTTGTGATTGTGAATGAATACTGGACACCCAAACACATGTAAGAATGAAATGTTTGGAATTCTCCCCCTGAAGACTTCATAGGGAGTCTTCATGTGTCTCTTCACAATAATGGATATATTTTGAGTGTAGCAAGCAGTGGCTACAACATCAGTCCAAAAATGCTTAGAGAGAGCAGATCCAACAAGCATTGTTCTTGCTGCTTCAATCAAAGTTTTGTTCCTTCTTTCAGCCACACCATTTTGTTCAGGTGTGTAAGGAGATGAGAAATTTTGGGAAATTCCTTTGTCATTACAGAATTTGATCAGTGAGTGATTTCTGGGTTCAGTGCCATTTTCAGTTCTGAGTTGTTTGACATGAGTGTCATTTTGATTTTCAAATCTTTTGATGAATGACATAATGGCATCTGGTGCATGGCTTTTCTTTGTCAGAAAACATACCTAGGTGTACCTTGAGTACTCATCAACAATGACAAGTGTATATTTTTCATGACAAATGGCCTAGGTGATACTGGGCTAAATAAGTCCATGTGAAGCAAATGAAGACTTTCTTTAATTGAGAAAGTTTGCTTTGTATTGAAACTAGCCCTATGGTGCTTCCCTTTTTTACATGCTGAGCATGGTTTGTCCTTGGAGTAGACAAGTGAAGGAAGACCAATAACAAGATTTTGTTTTCCCAGTAGAGTTATTGTTTTGAAATTGAGATGTGAGAGCCTCTTATGCCAAAGCCAATTGGTAATATTGGAGGCTTTAGCAAATAAGCATGTCTACTGAGTAGAGTTCATGTTCATGACATAAACATCTTTGACTCTTGGAGCAATCATCACAATTTCATGATTGAATTTGAATATTGTACCTTTTTTGTCATCAAACAGCACAAGATACTTTGCATCACAAAGTTGACTTATGCTGATGAGGTTGTGCTTCAATCCATTTACATATGCTACCCTTGAGAAAACTATACCATTGCATTTCACTAAACCAAATCCTTCAGTAGTAGCTGATGAGTTATCACCAAAAACAACTTTAGGACATTGTTCCTCCTTATACTTGTGCAGATAACTTTTGGTGCCGGTCATATGCCTTGAGCAGCCACTATCTAGGTACCAAATAGGCTTCCTGAGATCACACTACACAAGTTAAGGAAATGGTCAGTTTTGTTTTAAAACCCACCTTTGTTGGGTGGGTGTTTTAGATCTAGAAGGTGTTCTAGATCTAAAGGGTCCTCTTGTAGAGGGTATGTGTGATTGCTCAGAAGAAGAAGAGGTCTGAACAGCTTTAGCTTTCTTAGTCTGGATGGCTTCACCTCTTCTGAACCACTCTATATGGTTGTGATCAGATGTAGTGTGGACATCGCTTCCACAAGTCTCACAACATTTGGTAATAGAGTTTGGGTTTCTTGGTTTAATACCTCTTCTGAGTGAGATGATTCGATTATGTCCATGAGTGTCATGGTCATAACTTCCAAAAATATTACAAACAGGGTAATGGTGGCAGTCATTTGAGTGATGATTGCCCATACCACAATGAATGCATGGTGGGAAAGGCATATTTCGCCTGGAATGAGATACTTCAGATTTGTGAGCATCAGTACTTGTTTTGGCCAGCATATACTGAGTGTGTTCACAAGTGCGATGATCAATTCTTTCACATTTAGTACAATAAATCACTCTTAAGCAAGTTTGAGTGAGATGGTTGTTTTGACCACATAACTCACAAGCTCTTTTGAATTGTGTCTTGTACTTTAGATGAGGATAGTTGAAGGTTTATCTCTGAATCGTGTTGGTGTTTGCTGATGCCTGAGTTGTATTTTAAGGTCCTTGATTTCTTGCATGACAAGAGACATTCTCTTATCTTCCTCAGATTTAGCATTCTTCAGTTTATTTGATGAAACTGAAGAGGTAGTCCCCATATGTGAACCTTCAGCAGGAGTTGAAGAGTTCTTTGAAGTGTCAATTTTGACATGTCTGGAAGAACTACCTTTGTTTGTGGTGTGTGACTTGATGATAGACTGGATAGTTTTGGGTCCAGTAGAGGGTTCAGCACCAGCCAGCTTCTCCAAAGAAGGAAGTGGGGTACTTACTTCATTCTCTATATCATCATCTGAGTCATCCTCAATAACTGAGGATTCAACTGGTGCTAAAGGGTCAACACATGCTTGTAACCCAGGAAGAAGGATTCGTCCAGTGTCATGATTGGGTAAATTCTCTTCACCTTTCAATGTTAGGGATCGAGCTACCATCCTCATTTGAGGCTTTGATAAAGAAAATAGATTTGGTGTTGGAGGATCCTTCAGCACCAAACATTTTCTTCTTTTGAGCAAGTATTTGTTCACTTATGCATTGATTTACCCTATCAGAGTTTCTAAGCCAAGATTTAACAAGGTCTTTTTCTTCTTTTAGTTCCACTCTAAGAGAGTTATTCTCCTCAAAAATTCTTTGTTCAATTTTTGAATAGTAAGAATATCAAGTTTAGCTTCTTTTAGCTCTATTTTCTTACTTTCAAAATCTTCAAGTTGTAGAACAAGTTTGTGAAATTTTTCAAGCAAATTGTTTCTTTGCTCTTCAAAAAATTTTAGATCAATGCACAAGTAATCAAAGACAAATTTAATGTCATCTTTATCTTCTAAATCAAGAAGAGTCTGTACCTTTTTTATTGTGACATTGACCCATTCTCCATTTCTGGCACTTTCTCTGGTTTACAACATTTGAGTTGGCCCCTTCATCATCAGCAAGTGCCATCAACACTTTTACATTAACCATTTCATCATCATCTGAAGAAACATCTTCTTCATCCCATTCATAGGCTTCAGCAACAAGCCCTTTGTTCTTGTCTTGCTTAGGAGTCTTGGATGAGGAGCTTTCAGTACTCATTAAGGCCAATCTTGCTTTGATTTCTCTATATTTGGCCTCAAAGTCTTTTGTTGGTCTGAGTTCAACCCTGTTTTGCTGAAATGGAGTAGAAGCAGTTTGTTTTGGTTGAAATGATGATTGACCAGTTGGTCTTGATTGAGCTGGTGAGGAATATGAAGGGAGAGATGTTTTTGAATAACAATCCCTAGCATAGTGACCAGTCTTCCCACATTTGTAGCATTCAATGTCAACTGAAGCTTTTGTGGAGCTGGAGAACTTGCCTCCTTTCTTAAAGAACCTTCTAGACTTGGCCATAAGTGCTCTTTCATGAAATTCCTCTTTGAGGTCATTCAGATATTCCTCACTAGATCTAGTATCTTCCTCATCATCAGGACTATCTTGGTAGTCTTCAATGACAGCTTCACTGAAGAAGGCTGTGGACAAGGGTGTAGCAATAGTTAATGCTTTACTCTTGCTTGAGCCTTCATAAATCCTATCAACTAGGTTTTCTTCATATTTTAGTTTCCCAAAAAGATAGGCTAGATCACAATCTTTAATGTGATTATCATTCCTCAAGCTTTGGCAGAAACTGAGCCACTTCTTTGGCAATGCATTAACAAAAATTGTGTTGATTTCAAGTTTTGAAAGCTCAACACCATCATTCACAAGTTCATTCATCAGTGCTTTTGTATCTAGTGAATGTTTGTGTGAGGGTTTCCCATTCTTTGTGCTTGAAGGTGTTGTATTGAAGTTTTAAATCCATGATTCTGGTTTCTTTTACATCAGAGGGTCCCTCATGGTAAAGAATAAGGTCCTCCTATGTTGCTTTGGCTGTTTTATAATTTACAACAAAATTCATTTGTTCATCTGGTAGTACAGACATGATGAGACTTTTGAGACGCTGATCAAGGTTAGCAGCTTTTCTCTCATCAGCAGTCCATTGTACTTCAGGTTTTTTATTGTCCCTAACCATGGGAACAAAAGGACCATTTTCAATGATTCCAAGGAATTGAGGTTCAATTCTAACCATGTGGACAAGAAACCACTTCTTCCAATTTGTAAAGTTGGCCACCTCTAGTCAAGGTTGCAGAAATCGCTAGGCATTTGTGAGGCGGTTGGCCACCTTCGAGGCGGAATTCGTCTAGGCGGATTGGAAGTTTAAGCATAAAAAATAATAAATAATACGTATAACATGACAAAATACTTCTAATTTCTAATAATTCAAAGTTCACATAGCTTGAAGTTGCAAAATAGACAAATAAACATAACAATATAAGGACATAAAACTTCAAACGTGACATACAGTTCAGTTGGTTACAATTCTCACGAAAAATCCATTACTTTATGTTAACAATCATAGGTTTATCTTTAATTTTAAGATGTTATGTTAAAATAAATATAGAAATTATATATTAGAAAGAAAATTCTTAAATTTTTGTAAAATAAGATTGACTTTTTGTTGACTTTCTTTGACTTTTTGACCGCCTAGGCCGCCTAGCTCCGCCTAGGCGGATGTTTGACCGCCTTTAGACTTTTCCGCCTAGCTTGACCGCTTAGCCATAAATCGAGGTAGAGTATGACCGCCTAGCGCCTAGGCGCCGCCTAGCCCGCTTTTTACAACACTGCCTCTAGTACAAGAGCAGCATTGACTTGGCCACCCCTATATTCTAGGGTTTGTGGTATAACTTGAGCCATTTTAGATCTTGATTTGAAAACTTTTAAATGAGCAGTTTAATAAAATAAGAGTTTAACTAATCAAACTGCTCTGATACCACTTGTTGGTCCCTAGTAATTCGATATTACTTATTAACTTAAGTAATAACTATTACTTCGACTCAAGTGTGTTGTTTTAACATTAGATAAGAACTATGAAAGATTAAAACAACAATACCAATATAATTTTCAACGTATAGAATTTTATTAGAATCAAATAAAGAATCTATAATCCACTTTGTTTGCGGAATAACAAAGTGGTTGAATGACAATGGAGTTTGATCTCCTATACTTAAACGTTTAACTAAAGTTAAACTCTAAGCTCCAATCTAAACGTTCATATGCATCTTTGGCTATATGGTTTAGTTGGTATCGAGAGAGAAAGGTTTTAAAGAGTTTAAGCTCTTGTATTGGTTACCTTTCTCTCACAATGTACACTCCTTTATATAGGCAGTGTAAATTAGGGTTTGCATTTTGCATGTACCAATTCATGAGTTTATCTAGTGGGTGGTTGATGCCCATGCTGGATAAACAGTACAAAGTACTTAATAAACTATTCTAGAAAAGATAAAGGTTGTACTTATATCTAAGTATACAAGCAACCTACTTTGACTTAAAATAATCTTTTCCCGCCTAATGCAAACTATCAGAATAGTGAAGAGTCTTTAGTATCCTAGAGGAGATCGACATCATTCAGTTTGGTATTGTCAAGCCAAACTGAACTGAATGCCCTTCTTCAGTCCTTGTTCTTCAGCAACTAGACCGCCTATTATTTGAAGTGAACACCTCTTAGTCTTCTAAGTTCATTGGAAGGGGAGTGCTGAACTTTCTTCAGCTTTAAAGTCTTTAGTAGGAACTTTGTTCCTCTGGTCATCCATCAGCAGACTGGCCTTACTGCTGAGCATGAAACACTTAGGGGGATTTTATATTCAAATCCTAGAGTTGCTTCAGGGTCAGTAAATATTGACTCAACTGTTTCTAGTGTCTGGGTAAGAAGTTTTTTCTTATTGATAAAAGTTTCTTGCTATGTGTCAAAAAATTAACATGCTTACTGTCATATTAAACTCAAAGCCTACTTACTTGAAATATAGTTTGTTAACTGTTATTCCTTGTTTCTTTTGTGATATATTATGCCAAAAAAGAGTATATATTCATGTTGGTCTAGTTTTAAAGTTCATATCATATTATAACAAAAAAATACAAATTATGAGATAAGTTTAACATGTAACCCGATAGACCAGCAACATGAGAGACCCGATTTCTTATTGGGTCGGGTTGTGGGTTAATTTTTATTTTTTCAAACCCGATAGAACCGACCCGATAACCCGATTGACATCCTATATGCATTTGTTGTATTTTGTTGAATTCACGATTTGGCTCCACCCCTTTACGATGGTCTTTCTTCTTAAGTACTGTTTGGTGTCTTGATTGACAAAGTGTTTATATTTACAAATTTAAATGAACAAAACCCATGGCACCTAACATAATTAAACAATGGAATTGAAAGCATATACATATCTCGATTAATTAGTTCTAATGAATCAAATTCAGCTTACTATAATCATTTTAGCCATCATGATCACTATCATTTTAATCTTGGCTAACATAAGCAGAAAAGTTAATATACTTTTCATGTTTAGCTCGAAACCTCCTCCTTGCTCTTCAAATGACATAGCTCGTTGACCGTCTTGTACTACTCCTATTCGACGCCAACAAACACGGATTCTTACATGTCCCACACGCCACCAACTTCCTCTCCCCTCCTCTCCCACATGCCACCAGAGCTCGTGGGCCTAGAAGATTTTGTAAAAGTCATTATTACATATGTGAGTTTCAATTTTCAGTAGACTTATGTATGTGCTTTTAATAAATTTTCAAACATCTATGTATGTAAAGGTTGCTGAAATTACAATCTTATCAAACTAACGTAGAAACAGTCAACTGACCTTGATTTCAATATGAGTATGCATAATACTTTTCAAGTTAAAAAACGGAAAAACTTTATGAGGACAGACTAACATCCCAACATGCACCTGTGTAACTGCAAATTATAGATCTACATGGTAACTAACCTTTAGAGGCGTGTCAAGACAATTATAAAAAGAATATAGTTTTAAGAGAGCAATTCCGTGATAAATCATCTCCACTGCTCGTCATGCAACTGCAATTATAGAACTCCATGTGTGTAAGTTTTCTATAATATTACTTACACAAAATAAGGGATCTTTTCACTCAAAAAGCAAAGAACATGAAGTAAAAAGTACAATTATATGTACACAATCCTTAGAGTTGCTACTTGTTAGTGCCATTAGTAGTGTTCTCAACAAAATCCACCTTTGTATTTAAAATAGGCCAGTTCAATTCTCTGGTGATTGATTTAAAAATTATTTGATTCTCGGATCAAACAAACCATTTAGTTCTCTGATTTGGATTTTATTTTGAGTAATTATAAGAGCAAAAGAATATTGAATAATATAAGGTTTTTAATGCTTCGTATGAAAGTTCGTTAAATCCGATCTTTTCGAATTGATTACTAGTCAAAAGTGCACTCAATCGGTCTTGGTGGAAAATAAAAAAGTTTGGTTATCTATTTTAAACTAAAAAAATAAAAATGTCGTTGAAAGCTTGAAAATTTAATCTAAGATAAAACAACTTAAAACAATGCTAAATAAAAAGGAGGGAAAAATTAAAGTTTGAAAAATAGAAACAATTCAGAAAACTAACAATTAACTAAGCCTGAAAACAAGATAATAGGTTTTTCAGAAAAAAGGATGTTTTCGGAATAACAAACTTTTCAGAAAAATGGGTTTTTTCGGAATAAAATGGTTTTCAGAAAAAGTGAGTTTTCGGAATAATGCAAGTTTTCAGAAAAATGGAATTTTCGGATAAATGAACTTTTCAGAAAAAGAAGCTTTTACGGAATAATAAACTTTTCAGAAAAAATGGTATTTTCGGAATAACAAACTTTTCAGAGAAATTAGATTTTCGGAATAATGCATGTTTTCAGAAAAAGTGAGGTTTTCGGAATAAAGAGATTTTC
This sequence comes from Glebionis coronaria, assembly GCA_025667525.1. Taxonomy (NCBI): domain Eukaryota; kingdom Viridiplantae; phylum Streptophyta; class Magnoliopsida; order Asterales; family Asteraceae; genus Glebionis; species Glebionis coronaria. The sequence continues at coordinate 105,227,359 of CM046879.1, forward strand.
AGAAAAATGGTATTTTCGGAATAAGAAGTTTTTCAGAAAAATGGGATCTTCGGAATAACAAGGTTTTCAGAAAAATGGATTTTCGGAATAACTGATTTTTCGGAATATTAACTTTTTCGGAATAAATGGTTTTCAGAGAAATGACAATTTCATAGAAATGATAAATTCAGAAGAATGGTAAATTCGGAAAAATTAACCCTAATCCGAAAAAGTTAAAGCACAGATATAGATAACAGTTAAATCAAAACTTAAAGAAATAAGCTACGAATAAGCACGAACCAAACAAGCAATTAACCAAAACTTTAACCAAATAAATTTTAAGAAGAACTAAATAAGCCACAAATTAAAAATTATAAAAAAACACTAAATAATCAAAACATTTAAAATCAACTAATAAGCAAATCTATATATCTATCAAACCAACTTAATCAAAAATAATCCAAACACTAGAAGATCAATAACCACAATAAGCTCAAAACATCCACCACGTCAAAACTAAAAGATCAAACACATGAATAAAACATTCACATAATTAAAGATATGAGATTAACTACATGATTATCAAGATTAAGATAAAGATTAAGAAAGGTAGAATGAGAATTAAGAAAATAGGCTTGATTGATTAAAGATTAATATCAAAAGATTACAAGATTAATGTAAAGATTAAAAAGCTTGAAGGAAAAACTAGAGAGAAAATAAAACACACTTAATAACTAAAATTAACTACTACTCTAAAAACTAACCACCTAACACCCTCCTAATGACACATTAGGAGCGTATTTATAGGAGGTGGGGAGATTACATTCTTAAGCTATCTTCTTTCTTTCTTCTCGTCTCGACTTGACTTAATTTCTTTGTCTTTCTCGACGTCGTCTCGGGATTTGTCGATATAACTTGAACTCGTCTTATAATTTTCTTCTATAATTAGACTTGAGTTCTTCGACTTCATCAAACTTCCGTCTTTAGACTTTTTCTTCGATAAATCTTCAGAATAGGCCTTGGACTTCCGTTCTTTTTGCATTCTCGACCTTTTGACTTCGTCTTTAGTCTTTTTCTTCGATAAAAGCCTGTGATAGCCCATGTTTTCTTCCTTTTGCATCTTTTGGTCCTAAAACACAATAAAAACACAAACCACGCATAATTCTGACTTTTACGACATAAAATACACGTTTTGGTTTTGTTATTATTGGAAATAAGTGGTAAAAGGATAAGTGTTTTCACACTTATTAAATCTCCTACACTTGACCATTGCAATGTCCTCATGCAATGCACTAATTTCAAAGCACGTTTTACATTTTTCATCATAGATAACCCACCTTAGCCTTTATTAAATACTAAACACTAAGAAAACTAAAAGAACAAAATAAGTAAAGAAATAAAAGACTTACATTGGGGTTTTAGGTAGTCATGAATGTTCATCATTCTCAAGTTTCAAGTTCCCCATACCAAGCTTAAAAACGAGATCATTGTTATTATAAGTTAGCAAACTATCACGAACTCATGTGGCCCAATTATTCACTTAGACTCCCTTATTCCTAGGTGTATCTCTTATATTTTAATATTGTCTTAAATGATCACGAGGATGCATTGTTTGACTTATTTCGATAGTTATTTAAGCTAAAAATAAAGTGGGACGATTTAATCAATAGTTAGCTAAAGGACAAAATCTTTTAAAACTGCTTCTCGGGACCTCATAAAGTTCATATCTTGGCATAACTCGCTTCACGATTTGAGACCTTTCTCGGACCGATATTTGGCAGTGACTTCATACTTCAAATCTTGAGAGACGTTCATGAAATTATGGTCTTCTCTTCATAACAGGAATTTCTTCACTTGAAGTTTTGAGAGATTCTTCATCTTTGGACCACGACTTCTTCATTTTTCTCCAATCTTTATTTTGGACTTTGATATACAATGATCCGCCTCCTTTTAGGACTTGGATCTATTTATCCTCATACCATGCTAGGGTCTTTTCGGATAGACTTCTCCATGATCTTTAGGGGAGTATTTGCTTTTCGTTGTGTGTCTCGATCCTTCATATTGATTTTCGATAAATGATTCTTCACATCACTTTTGGATCTTTAGCAACAAAATGTAGCCCTCATGCCTTGTTAGGGCCATTTCGGACTCGCCAATCTTCGCATCCTGCTTCAATAAGTTATGCCTTGGCTATGAACTCTAATCAATACCGAGCAACTTTTAAACAATCTTGTGCTAGAAGCTAAGTAACTTTTCAAATCGTACAACCTTATTTATTGCAATTAAATTTGTTAGCAAGCGATGGGAGAATAGGCTTATAATCAACTCACATAAATTCACGAAAGAATACCAAACTTATAATAGACTCTATCATCTCTCTTTCTCCACAATTTAAGATCTCAAGGAATGAGACTCGTGGATGCTTAGCCAATTAAATCAAAGTTTTGGGTTTTCGAGCCATCTATAGGATCTTGCAAACTCTTAGACTTTTTCAATTTTAGAATTCGCATTTTAAAGTTCCCTTGATAAACGACTCTCTAGGATCAATTATAGGAACTTGCGAAAAGTTCTTGTTCTTAACCCGTGAGAGTTAAGACTTTCGCGTTTTAAAGTTCCCTATATAAAAGCCTAGCAAAACTTAACTTAAACATGTTAAGGATACTAGCTAGAGTAAACTTAGATAAGTAAACTCGGGTTGAGTCAAATTATTCACAACTTTGAAAAATTTAAAACCACTTTATTGAATATTTATTCTAGCGAAGAAAGTAAATAACGATAACAAAGGGAAATACTACTATACTACTAGGCCAAAATAGATTAAAAATTTAGAAAATGTCGAAAAATCAAATTTTCCGGTTAAAATGAGGACAAATTCATGGAAAAGCCCACTTACTTCGATAGAAATCCCCCTACACTTGATATAAACATTGTCCTCAATGTTTAAGCATGTGGGAGTAAACTCCCCTACACTTATGACATTGTGCACTTTGTTTAAATCTTGCTAAGAAAAGGACAACTATAGTGATTTCAATGTGAACATATAAGATATGAAATATTGAATCACGAAGTTTAGGATAGAACCGGGAAGACGGGTACACGGGATCACGGTTCGTTAAAAGTCATCGAGAATGGATCTTGGAAGCTTTAATCCCTGCACAGAAGAAGAAACAAGACAACAAACACATATGGGGCTCCCCCTACACTTATTATGAAAACGGTAAAGGATAGATAGATAATCGGGTTGCCTCCCGAGAAGCGCTTGTTTTTGTTACCCGAGTCATGAGCCTGACTCGACCTTGATTAGCATAGGAAGAACGTTGAAGAACATCCACCGGGGTCAAATACATGGTTTTCGTCCATCAAATAGCACAAGCTTAAGGCGAACAAGGCAAGCCAAAGAAGAATAGGCAAGGTTCCCTTAAGCAAAGATGGAGCACGGTGGTAGTAAGGGTGATGAGGGGCAAGCATATCTCCATAAGTTCCAAAAGTCTTTCCTTTTATTTCATCAGATGGATACTGAGATGGTTTAGAAAGTGCAATACCGGGATCGAACACCTTTTCCTTTAGGGGGAAAACAACACTCAGGCTCAGCAGATCTTGAAGAAGATCCGATCATAAATCTCGCAATCTCATCCTTAGAAGGTGGATATAGAGGTGTCAAGACATAAGTGTTGCGGATATCGGTGTCGGCCGGCTTCTTCTCCTTGGAAACGGGTTTCTTCATATCCAAAGTAGGATAAAGACCATAATCATCAAAGTCCAAAGGAGGAGCATCACTCTCATTGGGGAAGTAGGTATTGAGAAAAGTAGAAAAATCTTCCTCAAATGAGTAATTGTCCAAAGTATCAATAGTGTTTGGTGGAGGATCTTCATCAAAAGTAGGAGTAAGGTCGATATGAGAAGAATCACTCGAGAGAGTATCAGCATCATCAAATTCAGTATAAGTTGGCATGTTTGGATACTCTGAAACAAAAGCAGTAGAATCATCCCCATCGGAACTAGAGTCATCATAGATCGATGGCGACCCATAGATTGGTGGGGGATCCAATTTGGGGAGAGAATCATCAAAATCATCCACATCGTCTTGAAAGAGTGGACTGGCATGAGAAGACTCGAAAAGAGGATTATCATATACAACAAAGTCATCAAGCTTAAAACTTTCGAAAGTAGGAGTAAGCTCTTCTTGAAGCACATTAATCATTTTCGCGGATTCTTTTCCATTTGTCTTACTAGTAATTTTCCCCATCTTAAAAACTTGAGCATCATTCCCGACTCTTAAGATTAGCTCACCTTCGGCAACATCGACGAGAGCTTTTCTGGTTCTCAAAAAAGGTCGACCAAGTATTAACGGAATACGAGGGTCCATTTCATAATCAACAACAACAAAGTCGACCGGAAAAGTGAAGGTGACAACATTAATGAACACATATTCGGCAATACCAACGGGGTAAGCGAGAGTGCGATTTGCTAGCTCAAGAGTCATTTTCATTGGAGTAAGGTCGGGTAATGATAGTGTTTTCCAAACACTTAAAGGCATCAGATTTATACTTGCTCCGAGATCAGCTAAGGCAGCAAATTCTTCGGTTTTGTTAAAAATGCAAGGCAACACAAAACGACCGGGATCTCTAAGTTTCTCCAGAAGTTCTTTAAGAAGGACAGCAGAACATTTGTCATTCAATCGAGTATTAACAAACTCGGCCATCTTCTCCTTCTTATTAAGCAAGTCCTTAAACATCTTAACAAATTTAGGCATTTGGGCTAGAGCTTCAACAAGGCTAAAGGTGATGGTCAGTCCTGAAATCTTCTTCAAAAAGTTGGACACTTGAATATCATCCTTGGTGAGAAATTGGCACTTGTCTAAGCGATAAGGATAAGGGATATTGGGTTTAGGTAGCGTAGGTGTAGCAGGTAAAGGTTGAGATGTTGAGGGTTGAGAAATAGAAGGTTTAGAGGTGGTAGGTGGGGTTGGTGGAGGGTTTTGCTTGGGTACTTCTTCATTAATAGGTGGAGACGGTAATGGAGAACTAGTACTAGGTGTGGTAGTAGGAGGGATAAATGGGGGTGGAGGAGGTGTAGATGGGGTAACGGGAGGTGGGGTAGAAGGTCCTACTAAGGTTGCTCCACTTCGAGTAGTAATAGCACTCACATTAGCTCTAGGGTTTGTTTCGGTGGTAGAAGGAAGAGCACCTTGGGGATGAAGGTTTGTAACATTTAAACAAATCTCCTATCCGTGGACTCTTGAATTTGTCTAGTAGATTCTTGCATTGCTTGCATGATTTTCTCATGTTCATTCAACTTTTGCAAAACCAAGTCCATTGGTGGATGAGGTACATTGAACCCTTGTTGTTGAAAACTTTGGTTTGGGTATTGGTTATAAGGTGGAAAACCTTGAGGATTGAAACCTTGGTGTTGAAAACCTTGGTTTTGCATGTGATAGTTACCCTTATTTGCATTTGAGCCCCTCATGTTGGTATTTCCTTGAACATTATCTCTTGGTGGCCCTTGGTTGTTTTGGTTAGGTTGTGGTGGTCTTTGTTGAAAACCGGGTGGAGCCAAGTAATTTGTCGCGTTGTAAGACAAGTGATTAACATCGACATTAGGCTTGAAATGAACTCTCTCGGTGGTGTTGTAAGCATACACTTCCCCGTGAGATTGATCATAAGCTTTATCACAATTAGCATAAGAGTGTGGCCCACCACAAGTTTCACAAGTTATATTAATAGCATTGTTGTTTTTGGAATTGTTAACGGCTTGTAAAGCAAGTGCTTCAACAACCGTAGTAAGCTTATCAAGTCTTCTTTCGGTGTCATTAGTGCTAGCACTAGCCACATTAGCCCGAACACTTTTGGTTTGCACTTTAGATTTATTCTCAATAATATCCCATGCGGCATTAGAAGACTTAACCAAAATATTACCCCCCGAGGCACTATTTAGTAAATCTTGGTCATTCATGCTTAAACCATTGTAAAAAGTGTTAATTTGATGCACCTTTGTGAAACCATGTTGTGGACAATTTCTTAAAAGTTCCTTAAAATGGTCCCAAGATTCACTAAATGTCTCACCGTACTTTTGTTCAAAGTTAATGATTTCATTCCGCGAAGCGGTAGTACGTGAGGGTGGGAAAAAGTAGTTGATGAATTTGGTCTCTAAATCCGACCACGTAAGGATACTTTGTGGCGGTTCCTTATCAAGCCAATGTCGGGCTTGTCCCTCTAAGGAGAAAGGAAAAAGTTGTAAGCGAATTACCTCTTGTGAAACCCCATTAAACTTGACCGTATCAGTGAGTTGAAGAACCTTTTAATATGGTCATGAGGATCATCAATTGTACGCCCCAAGAATGGTTGAGCATAGACCAGTTGAATGAAGCCGGATTTGAGCTCAAAGTTGTTGGCTCCAATCTCGGGTATGACAATAGCATCAGTGTTGCCCTCTACGTGCGTTTGCAAAAGCTCGATCATTGGTTGATTGTCCATGGTGACAATAGGTGGAGAAATGACTTCGGCTTGAGCTACTTTCTTCTTACGAGCACGAGTACGCATACACACCTACAAAAGGAAAAGCAAAATAGACAAGAAATATTTTTGGTTTTTTTTTATGTTTTTCTATTTTTTTTTGTATTTTTGAAAATTTTATATTTTTTAGGATTTTTGAAAATTTTAAAGCAAGGAAAATAACGTTAAAAAATGAACGGATCCCAAAATCCAACGCGTCTCTCACTTAGAACCATTAATCTTAATGAAAAGAACCGGCAGCGGCGCCATTTAATATAAGGTTTTTCATGCTTCGTATGAAAGTTCGTTAAATTCGATCTTTTCGAATTGATTACTAGTCAAAAGTGCGACTCAATCGTTCTTGGTGAAAAATAAAAGAGTTTGGTTATCTATTTTAAACTAAAAAAATAAAAATGTCGTTGAAAGCTTGAAAATTTAATCTAAGATAAAACAAGTTAAAACAATGCTAAGTAAAAAGGCGGGAAAAATTAAAGTTTGAAAAATAGAAACAATTCAGAAAACTAACAATTAACTAAGCCTGAAAACAAGATAATAGGTTTTTCAGAAAAAAGGATGTTTTCGGAATAACAAACTTTTTAGAAAAATGGGATTTTCGGAATCAAAAGGTTTTCAGAAAAAGTGAGTTTTTCGGAATAATGTAAGTTTTCAGAAAATTGGAATTTTCGGATAAATGAACTTTTCAGAAAAAGAAGCTTTTTCGGAATAATAAACTTTTCAGAAAAAATGGTATTTTCGGAATAACAAACTTTTCAGAGAAATTAGATTTTCGGAATAATTCATGTTTTCAGAAAAGTGAGGTTTTCAGAATAAAGAGATATTCAGAAAGATGGTATTTTCGGAATAAGAAGTTTTTCAGAAAAATGGGATCTTCGGAATAACAAGGTTTTCAGAAAAATGGATTTTCGGAATAACTGATTTTTCGGAATATTAACTTTTTCGGAATAAATGGTTTTGAGAGAAATGACAATTTCATAGAAATGATAAATTCAGAAGAATGGTAAATTCGGAAAAATTAACCCTAATCCGAAAAAGTTAAAGCACAGATACAAATAACAGTTAAATCAAAACTTAAAGAAATAAGCTACGAATAAGCACGAACCAAACAAGCAATTAACCAAAACTTTAACCAAATAAATTTTAAGAAGAACTAAATAAGCCACAAATTAAAAATTATAAAAAAAACACTAAATAATCAAAACATTTAAAATCAACTAATAAGCAAATCTATAAATCTATCAAACCAACTTAATCAAAAATAAGCCAAACACTAGAAGATCAATAACCACAATAAGCTCAAAACATCCACCACATCAAGACTAAAAGATCAATCACATGAATAAAACATTCACATAATCAAAGATATGAGATTAACTACATGATTATCAAGATTAAGATAAAGATTAAGAAAGGTAGAATGAGAATTAAGAAAATAAGCTTGATTGATTAAAGATTAATATCAAAAGATTACAAGATTAATGTAAAGATTAAAAAGCTTGAAGGAAAAACTAGAGAGAAAATAAAACACACTTAATAACTAAAATTAACTACTACTCTAAAAACTAACCACCTAACACCCTCCTAATAACACATTAGGAGGGTATTTATAGGAGGTGGGGAGATTACATGCTTAAGCTATCTTCTTTCTTTCTTCTCGTCTCGACTTGACTTAATTTCTTTGTCTTTCTCGACGTCGTCTCGGGATTTGTCGATATAAGTTGAACTCGTCTTATAATTTTCTTCTATAATTAGACTTGAGTTCTTCGACTTCATTAAACTTCCATCTTTAGACTTTTTCTTCGATAAATCTTCAGAATAGGCCTTGGACTTTCGTTCTTTTTGCATTCTCGATCTTTTGACTTCGTCTTTAGTCTTTTTCTTCGATAAAAGCCCGTGATAGCCCATGTTATCTTCCTTTTGCATCTTTTGGTCCTAAAACACAATAAAAACATAAACCACGCATAATTCCGACTTTTACGACATAAAATACAGGTTTTGGTTTTGTTATTATTGGAAATAAGTGGTAAAAGGATAAGTGTTTTTACACTTATTATTGACTTACAACAGATTGCATCTTTGTATAAATATCCTTCATGGACGTTATTTTTTGTCTTCCTCCGAGGGTAAGCCCAGGTCTTCTAGACCATTCAAACTGTTTCAACCCGTACCTGCAAGGACATCATGCAACAGTTAAACATATAATGTAGTATTTTAAACGAAAATAAGTGACCACCGTACCATTTCTTAAACATACAAAGTCTTGATTCATGTCTAGTATGGTATATGTGAAGCTTGCTGAGAGCTAATAATGCCTATCACAAGAAAAATTATGACAGAATAACCTATTATACATATAGGACCAAAATCAAATAATAGATATAGCATGGCCTATGTATGACCAAAGAGAGTACCTTTAACACCCTCCATATCGGGTGCCGTTCCAGCTCCACAACTATAAATACTAAGAAATTTGATTTGTAACTTAACAAATCGTGTAAGCTCCAAATCAAGTGTGTTATATTCCTGACATAAATATAAGAAGATTGAGATTTGCATCAAATGTGTTCCATAATCTTAATAGGGTCCCAAAATGGATTAACTAGAAACTACCTGTCTAAAACGCAGACCAGCAAGATCTTCTCTGGTTTTTGGTCCAAAGCCGTGATACTCCTCCGCGTACCAGAAAATCAAATCCAAACCATAGTGACCTAAACCCAACGCATTCGCTAATAAGTTTGACATACGCATATGTAATCCAAACCATAGTGACCTAAACCCAATGCATTGGAATACCATCATCTTCAAGTGATGATAGCATTTATGCAAGTAGGTCTCATTCCAGAAAAAAGAAGATTAACATTTGCAATATATCATATGTGTTTTGTTCCATACTTTTAACCAAACCCATGCGTACTGTTTTTCGTTTTTAAACACATACATGTTCATCATTCGTTTAATCCATATTAGTGACGTTTACGTATATAAAAGATCATATAGACATCGGTTTATAACCTTCTCTATGTCTAGATATTCAAATCCTAGTTATGGCAGCAGAGGGCGTTTGGTACCTGACCCATCCTAAATGGTTGTAAATCTTTAAAAATAGTCACCTGACCCAATCCTAATTATATAAAGCTTTGAGAAAATTTGATAAGTTTCATTTATAACAATCACGTTCGTACAATTTTCTTTAACATTTAAGTCAGCCCCGTTGAATGCATAATGTAATAAAACTACGGGGGTGTTTGTGTTTGCATTTGCGAACTTGGTTTTTTGAAAGTAAGTTGTGCCGTGCTTTTTCAAAACTACACATCCTAATATAATAAGCAGATAGTCGCTACAAAAACACAACCTCGAAGGTTAAACGATTTTTACGATTGCTTACATTTCAAATATAATAAGCAGTTAGTCGCTACAAAAACACAACCTCGCACTAACGAACATAGAGAATAGGAAGCTCATACCTTAGTTGTCTACTTGTTCTTGCAGGTATTATACTTCCACAGCCAAACTCGCATGAACAACTACAAATGAAGAAAAAAGCTTTTATAAGTCCTACTAACATCACCAACAACAAATGAAGCTTAAGCAGATATAATTGCATTTAATCAAAATTTACCGAACCGTATGTTCATCTTTATAGCAAAAAACCCCACATGAGAAATCAATTTATTTGAATAAAATTTAAAAATTTGATAAACAAAGTTACAGTAGGTTATGCGTACTTGTGATAATAGAAACAGTATATTGAAATTCCAGTTGATATTCTGAAAAATGTATATTAGTGATAAATCCTATTCACCATTTCAAAATTACCTCATTTGCTGGTACACTATATTTCTTGGACATTACATCAAACAGTTTGAAGATATACGAAAAAAACATTAAATCTTGAATGGAGATGAGCACCACATATCAAATTATTCCATACTAATCTAATCAATCATGAACAATAAAAGATAAAATATTTACCAGAAAGCATCGATGAAAGCTCCCTGTTCTTGTTTCTGCAACAAAAGAAGAAGAAAAAAAATCAACAATTAAGCAAAACTGATCAACAATCAATAGCGTGCTTAATCTTCATTCAATTACATTTTTTTCATTGAATGAAGATCAAGAAAAGAGATTATTTTTGGCTTAATCTTCATTCCGTTACATATTTTTCATTGAATGAAGATCAAGAAGAGGGATTATTTTTTGGTTAATCTTCATTCAATTACATTTTTTTCATTGAATGAAGATCCAGAAGAGGGATAATTTGTACAGCACAATGATCAGCAATCCATATGTTGTGCCAGCAGTTAGATCAATGATGTTGTAGGAATGAACCTAATCCATTCCATTCTATGACAACATTACAAAGAATGGAGATGAAGAAAAGAGTTTTTGGATCTAACAGATTGCACAAAACATGGATTCTGGGAATGCCTTGTGCTTGCAAATGTCTTCTGGGATGAACTTATATAGGTTTTATGTTTGCATCTATTTTAGGGCAGGAGCATCTGAGAATATTTAAAACGCGTTTACTCCTTAATTGCCATAAAAATATTACCCTAAATAAGGATTGCATTTCAATAGTTTGAATTTTTAAATTTTGAATTTTTACAAAACGTTGCATTTGTATTGTTTTCACAATTTATGGAAAGTGTTTTATGGCAGACTTTATTGCTTGTGCATCAAAAATCTTGTACTTTGGTGCCATTTTAGGAAACTAATTAATTTTTTTGTGCTTTAAAATACTTGTAAATTATTTTGGTTTATTATATAAAAAAGATTATAAAGTTTAATAATTAATAAATACTTAGCTTATTATTAACTAATAATATCATGTCATGTTATTATAAGTTAATTATTAATTAATAATATTACATAGTTCATGTTATTAAACTTTATCATAAAAGATATTAATTAATTTAACCTAAGTTTTAATTAATTAAATCCATGTTCATGAATAATTAAATAATTAATTATTATAACCTAAGTTTATTTAAATGTACATACATATTTTATCATGGTTTTTATTTAAATAAACATAACATAAGTTCTAATTTAATTAAACCAAAATTAATTAATAAACTTAATTAATTTAAAACATAATATAACTTAATTCTCATAATTGGTTTAATTTTGTATTACTGAAAAAGTCAAGTTCCCGAGCCCGCAACCCGAAGAACAACCGAACCGGACCAACAAGCCAAACCAACACCACTCAGCCGGCGGCTGGTGGTGTTAGCTGGCGGCCAAACAGCCCCTGGCTGTGGCCATGGCTTGCCACTGGTTGACAGTGGCTTGTCCCTGGTCGACTGGGTTTCATACCGGCTCTAGTCAGTTGCTACTGGTTGAACAACATCACCCCCGGCATTAGCTGGTTTCCCACTGTTCGACCAAGATTCCCCTTATGGGGTCTTGGTCGCTTGCTGTCCGAGAACCACACACCACCGAACCAACAAGGGTTTCGGCTGGTGGTATGATTTAACGACCGAGAGTCATACGACTCTCGGTTTAGGTGTACCCCGAACCAAAATAAAACCAAACCCGATCCCTTAACATGTTTTTATTAAATTCTTGGATCATGTGTTCATAATTATTGTATTACAGTAAAACATAATTAAATCTTAAATAGAAAAGAAAAGGGTTTGATATAAATACCAATGCTTGATTGTGTTAATGTTTAGATTCACGAACACGAACACGAATTAACCCAAGATCAAACTCAAGATTTTCTCCCTTGTTCTTGACTCCAAAACCGGCGGCACCTAGGTGTTTGCTAGGGTTTTATGTTTTGTTTTCTTAAAAAATAATAAAGATTAAATCCCTTGTGGTGTTAGTTGTTATACAATTAGGAGTACTAATGGGCCAAAACCCGTTTTCCTTCCTTTCTTTCCCACACCAACGCCAACACACCCCCTTATAGTTTTATATTTGTTTTTCTTGCTTAAATTTTATCGTGTATGTTCGTGTTTATTTATCGTGTTTTATTTCTTGAACGTTTCCTTAATATCGTACGTACATACTTATCGTGTATTAATATTCGTGTTTACGTACATAATACTTATGATAATTAATTAATATACATAATATTCGTATTAAACTTCCGTGATGCATGTCGTATATTAATTAATTTCAAAGTTCAAATTTAACGGTAACTTCGTGCATTTAATGATCTTAGGATTATTAAAGCGGGTTTTACAACTCTTCCCCTCTAAAAGAACGATTCGTCCTCGAATTAGGATACAATAAGCTGATAAGATGCTAAACGCTGAAATGACATAAAAGCTAGAAAGACATGTAAGCTGAAATGACATACCCGAGTCAAAACTGGAAATGAGGTTAAGAAGTCCGGATAGACTCCTCTGTTTCCCAAGTGGCTTCCCTCTCGGAATGATCCCTTCAAAGGATTTTAAGGAATGGAATCATCTTTCTTCTCATGACTCGTTCTTGGCGATCGAGAACTTTCTCGGGTTCCTCGATATATGATAGATCCTCTCGAATCTGCTCGAATGGATACATAACTTTATACAATAGATGGTAGTTATAACCACTGAGTAAGGATACATGGAATACATCGTGCACATGAGATAGCTGAGGAGGTAAAGCTAGACGATATGATACTTCACCGACACATTCAAGGATTTCAAATGGTACGATGAAACGAGGACTGAGCTTGCCCTTGAGTCCAAAACGCTTAACACCCCGTGATGGTGATACTTTAAGAAAAACATGGTCGCCGATATTAAACACTATATCTCTATGATGTTTATCAGCATAGCTCTTCTGTTGAGCACGAGCTTCCTGGAGCTTCGCCTTAGCAATGGAAACCATCTCATTGGTCACCTCTATCATTTCTGGTCCTTCAAGTATTCGTTCCCCAACTTGATCCCAACAGATTGGAGCACGACACTTTCTGTCATAAAGCATCTCAAATGGTGCACACTTAACACTTGCATGCCAACTGTTGTTGTAGGTAAACTCTACCAAAAAAATGTAATCGTCCCAACTTCCTGACCATTCCAATGCACAAGCCCGCAACATGTCTTCTAAGGTCTGAATCGTACGCTCCGATTGACCATCGGTCTGAGGATGAAAGGCAGTGCTAAGCTTAAGTTTAGTGCACCAAGCTTTCTGCATACCCTTCCAGAATTTTGACGTGAAACAAGGGTCGCGATCTGATATGATATCTGAAAGAGTTCCATAAAGTCGTATGATATCCTTAAGGAATATATCTGCCAATTTGCTGACTGAGAAGTCCTTGCGAATTGGAAGAAAATGAGCTAACTTGGTTAAACGATCAACTATGACCCATATAGCATCATGTCTGCTCTGAGTAAGCGGAAGCCAGGTGACGAAATCCATGGAGATTTTGTCCCACTTCCATGCGAGAATCTCTAACGGTTGTAGTAAACCACTAGCCCACTGATGCTCAATCTAAACCTGCTGGCAGGTTAGACACTTGGATACGAAAGTAGCAACATCCTGCTTCATGCCACTCCACCAAAAATGTTACTTAATGTCATGATACATTTTGGTAGATCCGAGATGAATAGAGAATGGAGAGCTGTGAGCTTCTACCAATAAGGCTTCCCGGAGTGTAAGATCATCCGGAACACATAGCTTAGTTCCTTGCCATAAAATGCCTTCTTCGTCTAGACAAATTCTGTCTGCCGATCAAGATTCTGAATGATAGCCCAAATCTCACCATGGTCTTTCTGAGCTGCCTTAATCCGAGAAATTAAGTCTGGCTCAATTATCAGATTAGCACAGTACCCATGTTGTGCACGTACTAGGAATTCAATGTGTAATCGTTCAAGTTCGCGTATGGTCTCTTCTTGTACTTTGATGCCATTTATCACGCCTGACTTCCTGCTAAGAGCATCTGCCACTACATTCGCCTTGCCGGGATGATACTGAAGATTGATGTCATAATCCTTGAGTCGTTCTAACCATCTTCTCTGCCTCATGTTAAGTTCCCTCTGAGTGAAAATATACTTGAGACTCTTGTGATCGGTAAAGATATCACATGATTCACCATAAAGGTAGTGTCTCCAAATTTTAAGTCCAAAGACTACTGTTGCTATCTCCAAGTCATGTGTAGGATAATTTTCCTCATAAGGCTTTAGCTGACATGATGTGTATGCAATCACTTTCCCATGTTGCATGAGTACACAGCCTAATCCTTTACCCGAAGCATCGTTGTAGATCTGAAATCCACCTGTACCAGATGGGAGAGTATGAATAGGTGCAGATACTAACCGTTTCTTGAGTTATTCAAAGCTCTTCTCTCGCTCATCAGTCAAACGATTTCTCTCCTTTCCGCATCAACTTGGTCAAAGGTAAGGCTAGTCTTGAAAAGTTCTCCACGAATCTGCGATAATAACCAGCTAAGCCTAGGAAACTACAAACCTCAGTTGCAGACGTCGGTCTTGGCCATTTAGTGATAGCTTCAACCTTCGTAGGATCCATAGTAATCCCTTATGCGAGACAATGTGGCCTAAGAATGCCACCTTGTTTAGCCAGAATTCACACTTGTAGAATTTGGCATACAACTATTTCTAACGAAGAATCTGTAGCACAATACGCAGATGTTCTTCGAGTTCTTCCTTGGAGTTAGAGAAGACGAGGATGTCATCGATGAAGACAATAACAAATTTGTCTAAGTACTCAAAGAAGACGCGATTCATAAGGTCCATGAAAACCGCAGGATCATTAGTGAGTCCGAAAGTCATGACAACGAACTCATAATGGCCATATCTGGTGCGAAAAGCAGTCTTGAGAATATCTTGCTCTTTCACTCGCAAAAGATGATAACCAGATCTTAGATCAATCTTCTAGAAATGTTTGGCACCCTGAAGTTGGTCAAACAGATCATCGATTCGCGGTAATGGATAACGGTTCCTAATCGTGATCTTATTCAGCTCACGATAGTCAATGCATAAACGCATACTGCCATCCTTCTTCTTGACGAAAAGTATCGGTGCACCCCATGGTGATACACTCGGTCGGATGAAACCTCGCTCCAGTAATTCCTGCAGCTGATCTTTTAACTCCTTTAGCTCTATGGGAGCCATGCGATAAGGAGCCTTAGATATTGGTTGAGCTCCTGGGATGAGCTCGATGTTAAACTCTACTTCTCGAGTAGGTGGTATACCCGGAAGTTCTTCTAGGAATACATCGCGAAATTATAAAACAACTGGTTGATCTTGGATGGATGGAACTTCGGCAGTAGGATCCTGAATTGAAGCTAAGAAACCCTCACAACCATGAGATAGTAATGCACGAGCTTCTAATGTTGAGATGATTTGTACGGACTTTCCTGGTATAAAACCATTGTGAACGTACTCTGGTTCCTAAACATCACCGAAGATAACCCGATAGGTATGACAATCGATAGTAAAATGATGCTTGGATAACCAATCCATGCCTAAGATGAGATCAAACTCGCACATATCCAAAGGAAGTGCGTCTACTGGGTGAATCTTGTCATCAAATTCTAGTGGAAGATCTCTGTATACTTGGGTAATTCGCACAGAGTCTCGCATAGGTATAGATATACATAAGGTACTCTCTAATGGCGTAGGGATTTTATTAATACTAGTGGCATACGTAGTGGATATGACTGAATGAGTAGCACCAATGTTGAATAAAACATACGCATCATGACCGTTCATAAAGAGGATGCCAGTGATAGTACTTGAGGACTTATTAGCTTGGTCCCGTGTGGTAGTGTAGACACGCCCCGAAGCTGGTGGCTTAGGAAGAGCAGCACTAGAAGTACCAGTAGTATCTCCCTTCTTGCAGTCTTTCAACATGTGTCCTGGTAGTCCACACTTAAAACAAACGCCGATTGACTTACGGCATGGTCCGAGATGTCTACGACTACAAGTCGTGCAGATGGGGTAGGTGTAACCTCCTGGAGGTACCCTTGCTACCTGAGAGCCTGTTTAAGAATATGCGTGAGACATGATTACTTGGCATAAACATGACTGCACTGAAGTTTAAATCGTAGTTTACCAGATGAAGACGAATTATTGGACTGCTGGCCCTTAGCATTTTGGTCACGTCCACTCGCGGAGTTCCTGTTTATGATGCTGACATGTTAGTATGTAAAAACATACAACAACTTGACATAGAAAAGTTTATGAATTTAGGGACCTGTTGTTGTTACGGTAATTGTCATTACCGTTCCTCTTGTCAGATTCATAACGGTCGTTAGATTGACTATAGCCCTTGTTGGCATTCTGTTGGGTGGCCGGTTAGGACCGGTCTCCACCCTTTTGCCTGAAGATAAAATTGGATAAGAAAGGTATAAATGAACATAAAGATTGAAATGAAATGATAATGTTTGATGGCTGAAATTTATACTTCTTCTCAGGACGAGCTTGTTCTTCGTAGTCATCACGCTCATGTAGCATTTCTAAGCTACGTGTTGCATCATTAACTTGTGCCACATTAGCATAAGTAGCACTAAGTAAACGAGCTGTTGTAGAGGCGTGTAGAGCCCAACGAAAGTGCTTAGCTTGTTCTTCCGTAGTACCCGGAGCTGCACCTAAAAATCCAGCCAACCTAAGAAACCTCTACATGATTTTAGTGCTAGTCTCTCTAGTTCTCTGATGAATGGAGCGATAGTCCCTCTTGAGTCCCTCCTGCTCAGATGTAGGAAAGAACTTCCCATAGAATAAAGTCTTGAACTGATCCCAAGTCAATGCAGCTAGCCAAACATTACCTCCATTAGCTAACTTGTAAGCTCTCCACCAATGCAGGGCATCACCTTCAAACTTATAGCAAGCCAACCTTGCCTTGTAGACACCATCGCATCCCTTAGCATAAAAATTTTTCTCCATATGCGAAATCCAGTCTTCCGCGTCAGATGAAGTCTCAGCTTTGTCAAAAGATCTTGGCTTCTGCTTGTTAAACCTCTCAAGCCAAGTGTGCAAAGTAACTCGTGTAGGAGGAGGATGATTGTTAATCTGATTCGGGATGTTCTGGTATTCAGCCCGAATCTGGTTCCTGATTTGGGGAAGCATGCCTTGAAGAGCTTCTTGGACAACTGCTGCTAGCTCTTGTTCGCGTGTCATGACCATCTGACAATTTAAAAATGAAATGATTAATCTGATTAGAACATATGATAGACATAATAAAATGATGTATGAAACAGTTTATGAAGGCATAGCCAAATGAAAATGACTTTAAAACAAAATTGACATAACGAGGATGAACTCTTATGGGTCGGTTCATCAAAACAAAAATGACATGAGCTAATGTGAACGCCTATGGGTCGGTTCACCAAGTAAAATGATTCGAATAAAAGCACATGCGACTAAAGATGGCCAGTCATATACCAACCATTACTTAGTCAAAATTTCTGCAACAATGATACATGAAATGAATGCATAAAAACAAACTGTCAGTTCTAGGAAGACGCTGATGACTACCCACTAGTCACAGGTCAATTGTAAGAGCCTACAGGTCGAAACCTTGGGCTCTGATACCATAATTGTAACACCTCATTTTGATAAATGGAATATCACAAGATAATTATGGCATGCCATCAAAGCATACAAGGTAAATGTCTAAAACATTAAATGACCATAAAGGAATCCGAAAACAAACATCGGATCCACATAAGCTCTACACACGAAATGCATAAGTATAGAATATAAGGAAAGGACTAAATAATGTCCAGCAAAGCAAAAGTATGCAAATGCATTAAAGAATGAAAGAAAGTTGGCACCTCATTCCATGCACGTACTCTTGAAATCCTAGGTTTCCCTTTAGTACCTGCCGTACTGGGACATGGAAAAAGAAATACGGCTGAGCAATACGCTCGGTGTGCGGATATATAACATAGAATGAAAAGCATAAACATAAGCAAGTAATAAAATGAAATGAATAGCAGCGGAATAATGTATGTCTTGGAAGACCTAGTTTAAGTTCATAAAACTGGTTTATAATTCTGAAAAGACTTATGTTCAGTTGTCTTGAAAATCTGTATTTTAAGTATGCTCGGAGCCCATATACGTCATGTTATATCCACGTGCATGAATACTTAGAGGGGTGACCTCGTCATGCAATTAGAGGGGTTGCCTCTAATTAATATATAAAATGAGTGGAAGGATCAACTCCTGTAACAGATACAAGGCACACACCGCAGTTACCATGAAATCATACTACTTGTCCTAGGATGCACCCATTCGCCCCACATGATAATTATAAAACTGGCCAAACTGTAAAGGGATACTGCGAGCAATCACTCTCACCGCAGAAGAGTCATAACACCGGTGCCTCTAGTGCTATGGTTATGGAACCCCCATAACTAGGTGAAACTAGCATGCATGTATATAGTTCAGGCAATCTAAAATAATCATACATATGCTGATGTGTTTAAGACACTTAAACTACTGGGGAATACAAATGGATGCAAACGGGGAATCCTAATATAGGAAGAAAGATGTCCTTACTGAAGGACGGAATATCTGTACCTTATGTCTAGTAAATGAAGACGAAAACGAACGTAGACGATCACTCCGACTTCACAATAGCTACATAATGAAGGGACATGAATAAGAGTCGTTCTTACTTATACATACTTGTTAGGTTTACTTGTTCTTGTCTTGTCTTATTATTTCATGTTTTAATCATGTATTTCTTATAGTTTCATGTGTTTTAGATTCATGTGTTTCATGTTTTAAGTGTTATTATACATGTTATAACATAATGAGTAACTTTCTAAAAATAGCAGGTTTCTATATATAGTAACTTTTCAAAAATAGCAGGTTTCATATTTAGTAACTTTCCAAAATTAGTAAGTTTCCTTATATAGTAAGTTTCTAAAAATAGTAATTTTCCATAATTAGTAAGTTTCCAAAAATAGAAAGTTTCCATATTTAGCATGTTTCTATAAATAGTATGTTACCATATTTAATGTATTACTATAAATAGCATGTTACCATATTTAGTATATTACCATAAATATCATATTACCATATTTTATCATGTTGCCATAAATAATATAATTCCATAATTAATATGTTTCCATAATTAATTATATGCTTATTTTATATCATGGTATTATTATATTATAAAGTTTAATAATTAATAAATACTTAGCTTATTATTAATTACTAATATCATGTCATGTTATTATAAGTTTATTATTAATTAATAATATTACATAGTTCATGTTATTAAACTTTATCATAAAAGATATTAATTAATTTAACCTAAGTTTTAATTAATTAAATCTATGTTCATGAATAATTAAATAATTAATTATTATAACCTAAGTTTATTTAAATAAATGTACATACATATTTTATCATGGTTTTTATTTAAATAAATACAACATAAGTTCTAATCTAATTAAACCAAAATTAATTAATAAACTTGATTAATTTAAAACATAACATAACTTAATTTTCATAAATGGTTTAATTTTCTATTACTGAAAAAGTCAAGTTCCCGAGCCCGTAACCCGAAGAATAACCGAACCGGACCAACAAGCCAAACCAACACCACTCAGCCGGCGGCTGGTGGTGTTAGTCGGCGGCCAAACAACCCTTGGCTGTGGTTGTGGCTTGCCATTGGTTGACCGTGGCTTGCCACTGGTCGACTGGGGTTCATAACGGCTCTAGCCGGTTGCTACTGGTTGAACAACATCACCCTGGCATTAGTCAGGTTCCCGCTGTTTGGCCAAGATTCCCCTTGTGGGGTCTTGGTCGCTTGTTGTCCGAGAACCACACACCACCGAACCCACAAGGGTTTCGGCTGGTGGTTTGATTTAACCACCGAGAGGCATACGACTCTCGGTTTAGGTGTACCCGAACCAAAATAAAACCAAACCCGGTCCCTAACATGTTTTTATTAAATTCTTGGATCATGTGTTCATAATTAATGTATTAAAACATAATTAAATCATAAACAGAAAAGAAAAGGGTTTGATATAAATACCAATGCTTGATTGTGTTAATGTTTAGATTCACGAACACGAACACAAATTAACCCAAGATCAAACTCAAGATATTCTCCCTTGTTCTTGACTCCAAAACCGGTTGTACCTAGGTGTTTGCTAGGGTTTTAGGTTTTGTTTTCTTGAAAAATAATAAAGAGTAAATCCCCCGTGGTTTTACTTGTTATACAATTAGGAGTACTAATGGGCCAAAGCCTGTTTTCCTTCCTTTCTTTCCCGAACCGACGCCAACACACCCCCTTATAGTTTTTATATTTGTTTTTCTTGCTTAACTATATCGTGTATGTTCGTGTTTATTTATCGTGTTTTATTTCTTGAACGTTTCCTTAATACCGTACCTACATACTTATCGTGTATTAATATTCGTGTGTACGTACATAATACTTATGATAATTAATTAATATACATAATATTCGTATTAAACTTCCGTGATGCATGTCGTATATTAATTAATTTCAAACTTCAAATTTAATGGTAACTTCGTGCATTTAATGATCTTAGGATTATTAAAGCGGGTTTTACAATGCACACCGGATAATATGGTGGTTTGCTTTCACCTTTCTCCATTCTCTATGCTATTCACATTAAATGCTATTTGCTTATGTGTCAGTATGTTTGTTGTGATGCCTTCGTCCTTGGTCCGAAGTAGAGGGTGTGTCTGGAGGCCTTTGGTCGGAGACATACGCGAACATGTCCCCCAGTAATACGTTTTTAGCTTCGTCTAACGGCGTGATACTTAGTTGCATCGTTCTTTTGTCGTTTTTTTATAATGCTGGGCCTAATAAATGCGACCCGTTGCATAGATTCGCTTCTCCTTGGGCTTGTCTTTGGTTTTTCTTGTTGTCATCCACTTGTAACCTTGACCCTCGTGTGTAGCTTTAGGTTACTCCACGTGGCTTCGTCAGTTTTTTAAACGGTGTGGATTGTGCGTGGGGTGGTGTGCGTCTGAACACGTCTTTTCGTTGTCTTTCCCTGTGGTATAAATAGCTATTTTCCTGTTCTTTTTCATTCACTTTTCTCCATTACTTCCATTGTTGTTTTATTTTCTTCAGGAGTGTCTTATTACCAGGTGTGCGCTCCATCTTCCTTTCTCTTTGGTTTGTTTATCTATTCCTTTTTCCTTCCGTACATATATTATGTCTATTAGTAGTTCCGACGCTGAAGCAGGGCATGCGTCCTTTCGTGATCCCAGATGCGATATGCATATTAAGGTTTCCGAGCTATTTAGTGACGATCTTAAGAAGACCATTAGGAAGTATCTTATTCCCTCGGATCTTCGTCCTCGCTTGCCTGACCCTCTTTTAACCATGGATGGTCTTTCGGAACGTTTTATTGGGATCTACGAAGAGTATTTGAAGCATGGGGGCTTCAGATTCCTTTTTTCTAGCTTTTTCTTAGCTGTAATTCGGTATTTTCATGTACATATTTCTCAGTTAATACCCAGGAGCATCAATCGTGTGACCATGTTTGAGATTCGCTGCCGCAACCTGAATATACCTTGCACTGTTAATTTATTTCGTGTCTTCTATAGGTTGTGCAAGCAGGGGCATTGGTTCTCTTTTGAGAGTCGTTGGCCTTCGAGGTACGGTAAGTGTATGCAGGAGAAAACGTCCAGCCTAAAAGGATGGAAGTGCAAATGGTTCCTTATTGACAGGAGGGCGATTCCTCATGCTATGCCACGGAGACATAGGGATACATACGTTCATGCAGACTTCCCAACTCATTTTAACGAGGCTCATGCGAAGTTACTTGCTTACAATCCTATACCACTTCGTCCTCCTCATAAACACTTGTTGTTTCTTTCTGGTCTATAGGCTCCATACAAGAATCCTCAATTTCGTCGTATCGTTGTGGATCTTGACAGACATGGTACTTTTATTCATTGGTTACATTACTTC
This sequence comes from Glebionis coronaria, assembly GCA_025667525.1. NCBI lineage: Eukaryota > Viridiplantae > Streptophyta > Magnoliopsida > Asterales > Asteraceae > Glebionis > Glebionis coronaria. Next base: position 105,249,708 of record CM046879.1, read on the forward strand.
CGCGGGCTACTTTTGCTCGCTCTAACCGTTGGTCCTCTTTTTTTTTTGCAGAACTTACCATGGATGAATTCTTGAAGTTGCCTTCCTTTGATGACGCTAAAGTAGGTCGTGATGAGAATGTTGAGGTTCCTGTTCCGGATCCAAAAGTGACCTAGCCTTTGGCTTCTAATGTACTGATTCCTACCCTTACTCCTTAGCAGGAAGCCGTAACGGTGCCTGACCCTAAGGTTGTGGAGGCTAGGTTGCGGAACGAGGGTAAAAACGTTGTTAAGACAAAAAGGCCTGCTGGTGGAGAGCCTTCCAGTCGTCAAGTGAAGCGAAAATTTAAGGTTAACCCACAAGAGTCGTCGGGGACGGAGGATACGGAGGTTCACTCTTCTACTCCCCTCAACCATTCCCATCCTACAGGTTTCGAAGACACTCTTGACAAGGCTAGCGGTGGTAGACAGGATACTCCTCTTATCACTCTTAGTGATCAGTCTTCGCCCTTGAACAATGATGAACATTTTGATGATGCTTCAGGTATGATTGCCTCTATGTTTCAACCTTTTTTTTACTGATCTTTTTCTTTTGTGATCACTTCCTTAGGTGGTTCGCAGGGTCCCGTCTTTCAAGAGGTGGGTGAACCCTCTAGACTGTTCGTACCACAATGGCGGTTGCAGGAAGATGTTCGTATTGATTCTCATTATTCGTCTAGGGAGTTGTTGTTTTATTTGGCCACACCGGCTGAGCAGGCTGAGCTTTCCTCCCTCTCCAACTATGACGTTCTCAGCCACTCTTACTAGACCCTTTCTAGGAGCACCCTTACTATCTCTGAGTTGTTGAAATGGTATGAAGCCCTGAGCCGTGAGCATTCTCGGCTATCTTCTGCTCATCAGGGTGTGCAGGGTCATTTTGCATCTAATAAGTCTGTGTTGGATCAGATGGCCCTGCTCATAAGAATTTGGAGGATGATTATGCTAGATGTCTTGCCTGGGAACAAGAGCATCTTGTTCATATTGAAAAATTAGAGAAGGAAGCACAGGACTTCCAAGGCTTGCTCGAGTTGAAGGATAAAAGGGTTGCAGAGTTGGAGAGACTTCTTAGTGTAAGCGCTCAGGATCACGTCAAGGCCTTTGATAAGATAAAGGATTTGGAAGCTGATAACAAACACTTGACCGCTATCCTTGCCCAGGTCGAGGTTGATAAGCAGATTCTTGTGAGAGATGGCATCTCGATCCTTGTTCGCAAACTTCTGTCAAGTTATGAATACCGGCGATCTCTTTCTCTTGGGGCTAATGGGGCTTTTAATGCAGGTTTTATGAAGGCCGTGGCGTACAAACGTACTGCCGAAGAGATTGTTGAGGCTATTGTCGCGGCTGATAAGCTTGATAATAAGGCTGCAAAGACTTGGAAGGAGGACTTCACCGCCTTGTTTTCAACTTAATATCCTTTTATTTCCAAGGTAGCCGCAACCAACAAGCTTCCGGTGGTGAATATCATGCAGCTCCTTCCGGATGAGGGGCCCGTCATTCCTTTTGTTAAAGATGCTTCTGCTGCCGGTGCTTCGCATTCTTTTCTGTTAAAGATGCTTCTGCTGCTAGTGCTTCACGTTCTTCCCAGGCTCATACAGATGACTCAATTCAAGCGAAGGATGCTCCTCCGAAGGACCAAGAAACCCCCGTGCAAGATGGTCAGTAATCGTGGTTGAAGGCCCGGTATACCGGTGTTAATTTGTAACCTTGTCTTCCATAAACAATGTTTCCTTATGACAATGTTTGTAATAACTGTGCTTTTTTATTTCGGCTTCTTTGAACAAGCTCCACTTTTTTTTAATAGCAGGTTTCATTCATGCTTCTTCCTTTTTTTGTCATGTCTCATTACTTAGTAGGTTTTATTTCTCTTGCGATACTTAGAGTGTTGAAGTATTTTTACTAGATTATGTTTAGCTTGGAAGTCTTGACATGGCCGGAAGTATCGATGCCAGAGTAGCCTTGGCTTCATCTCTGAGTACCCTCAGAGATGGCTAATCATCATATGAGGGAACCCGGGAGCCCTGCGGGGTGCTTCCGATGTTTAACGTTCTTTGTAGCGTGTGGGAGATATCGACACTGAGTTGCTTTTGATTTATCTCCGGACTACCCTATGGGCGCGTCCGACACTTTTAATGTGTTTTTCATAAGTCATGGGAGACATCGGCACCGGGCCGCTTTTAATTTGTCTCCGAATTGCCCTGTGGGCGCATCCAACACTTTACGTATGTTTGTTTTGTACAACGTGTAGTAGATATCGGCACCGAGCCGCTTTTGATTTATCTTCGGACTGCCCTATGGGCGCGTCCAAATAGTTTACATGTAATTTGTTTTATACATGTGGGAGATATCGGCACCGAGCCGCTTTTGATTTATCTCTGGACTAGCCTATGGGCGCGTTTAACACTTTTAATGTGTTTTTCGTAAGTCGTGGGAGACATCGGCACCGGGACGCTTTTAATTTGTCTCTGGATTTCCCTGTGGGCGCATCTAACATTTCTTAAAGCATTATACGCGCCCTTCGACTAGCTAGACCGAGGATTTATAATAATTACGATTAACAGTATTTAACAAAAGATTTCATTCATTGCAATCATTCATACGTCATTATTTGGTTTACATGAAACATTTCTCCAAGTTAATAGCGTGCCACGTGCGAGGTACCTCCTTCCCCTCAACAGTTTCGAGCTTGTACGAGCCGTTTTGATAGGCTTCCACGACTCTGTAGGGGCCTAGCTTTCCTATCTTTTCTACTCTACTAGCCATGTTGCGGCGGCAAACGAAGTCTCCGGCCTTGAAGGAGCATGGTTTAATACGTTTGTTGTAGTATTGCTCAATTTTTCTTTTGTACTTTGCTTCTTGAATTGTCGTGGCCTCTCTTCGCTCTTGCAACAAGTCTAGGTTTAGCCACAGTTCTTCTTCATTTGAGTCTTCGTTGAAGAGTAGGGTTCTGGCAGACGGGATACCGATTTCTGTTGGGATCACCGCCTCACTTCCGTAGGTTAGGCTAAACGGAGTTTCTCTGTTGCTGGTCTTAAGCATCGCCCTATGTGCCTATAATACATGTGGTAACTCATCGACCTAGCCTGTTAACCTTCTTCCCAGTCGGGCTTTAAAACCATGCATCAAGGATTTGTTGGCTCTCTCGACCAAGTCGTTTGCTTGCGGATGCGCTACTACGGTGGTCATTTTTTTAACGTTCCACTTGTCACACCATTTTCCAAATGATCCATGTATCAATTGTTTTCCGTTATCGGTCATAGTGTCTCCGAGAAACCTAAATCCACAGACAATATTTTCCCAAGCGAATTTCTTGACTTTTTTGCCGGTTATTTTGGCCACTCGTTTGGCTTCGATCCACTTGGTGAAGTAATCAATAGTGACGATTACGAATTTGATATTACCAGCGTTCCCTGAGATTGGTCCCAAAATTTCCATTCCCCATTGGTAGAAGGGCCATGGTGACGTTATCGAAGTAAGCTTCGTCTTTGGGAGTCTTGGTATGGGGCCATGTATCTTGCAGGAATCACATTTGGAAATTTCATCCCAAGCATCTTGATGCATTGTTGGCCAGAAGTACCCTTGGCGTATTATTTTTGCCACAACTGACCTTAATACGGCATGCATGCCACAGGCACCTTCGTGCACTTCTCGAATTATATAATTTGCTTGGTCCCACACACCTCAGCATTGGTGACAAGTATGATTTCTTGAACAAGACTCCATTTTTAATGGTATATTGACTAATTTTATTTCTCAGACATCTGGCTTCGTCTAGATTTTGCGGCCATATTCCTTCTTCTAGGCACTTTCTGATTAATTTCATCCACCAGTCCTCTTCCTCCTCTACAATGTCGTTAATTTCTTGCACGTCGATGGACCTTGTTTCGATGGCCTCCACCAATACTTCTTTGGTGAGATGATTGAAGGAGACAGAGGCAAGTTTGCTCAGCACATCTGCCTTTTGATTCTTGTTCATGGGGATGTGTTCGATGTGTAAATTTATGAAGGTTTCTAGTAGCTCCTTGACCTTTGCTAGGTACTTGATCATTCGGTCATCAAATGCCTCGAACTCCCCTTTGATTTGGCAAGCGACTAGCTTCGAATCTACCTTGCCTTGTAAATTTTTTCACTTCCATTTTCTTTGCCAACCGGAGACTTGCTAACAGGGCTTCATATTCGGCTTCATTGTTCGAACTATTGAAGTTGAATCTTAAAGAGTATGTGAATTCTACATCTTCTGGGTTAATTAAAACCAGTCTGGAACCGGCACATTTGCTGTTAGCGGCTCTGTCTGTGTATAAAGTCCATTGGGCTTCAGGCTCTTCCTCCTCGGCTATTTCGTGAATTATTGTCGTCTCTTGGTGTTCAAGCGGGGCTTCATTTAAAAAGTCGGCTAAGACTTGTCCCTTGATTGAGTCCTGGGATAAATAGGAGATTTCCTACGTTCCTAATTCGACTGAGTACTTCGCCAGCCTTCTCGAAGATTCATACTTACTTAATATTTGTTTCAAAGGTTGGTCCGTTATGACATGGATGTCGTGAGCTTCAAAATATCTACTTAATCTTCGGGATAAATGCAACATACAGAGGGCTAACTTCTCAAGAGGGCATATCGCTTTTCGACGTCGTGAAGTGTCCGACTTACATACCTTACCGGCATTTGGGTTCCCTTCCGTTCAGCTAAAAGCAAGCCGCTGACAACCTCCTTAGACGCGGACAAATATACATACAGTATCTCGCGTTTGACCGGAGATGTGAGCAGAGGAAGCTCTAGGATCACTTTCTTAAGTTGTTGGAAAGCTTCTTCGGCCTTTTCTGTCCAGCGGAACTCCTCTTTGTTGTCCTTGGTGATGTTCTTTAACGTTTCAAAGAAAGGCATAGATCGTTCGGCCGACCGTGACAAGAACCAGTTTAATGCAGCCATCTTCCCACTTAAGGATTGCATTTCCTTCCATGTTTTAGGGGATATCATCTCGGTGATTGCCTTTGTCTTTTTTGGATTTGCTCGGATTCCTTCCGGGGTTACCATATACCCGAGGGATTTTCCTTCTTCCACACCAAACGAGCACTTCTTTGGCTTTAGCTTCATGTTAATATTGTCGAAGGTTTCTTGAATGTCTACGAGCATTTCTTCCTCAGTCTTGCTTTTTATCATGAGATCATCTACATATGCTTCTAGGTTCACACATATTTGCGAATGGAATGCTGAGTCCACCAGCCTCTCGTACGTGGCTCTGGCATTCTTCAGACCGAACGACATCTTTGTGTAGCAATATGTACCTTCGTCGGTGTAGAACACTGTCTTCTCCTCATCCTTTTCGTCCATGAGCACTTGATGATATCATTTATACGCGTCCAAGAAGCATTTGAACTTGTATCCCATGACCGCTCCTACTTTGACATCGATGTCCGACAAGGGGTAATAATCTTTCGGACATGCATAGTTGAGATTCTTGAAGTCTATGCACATTCGCCAGTCACCATCCGGCTTCTTTACCAGGACCGTATTATAAATCCACGTAGGATATCTCACCGGTCAAATGATACCTGCATTCATTAGCTCAACAACATCTCTTTTTACCGCTTGACTCTTTTCTTCGCCTAACGTCCTTCTTTTCTGCACGACCAGATTCGCTGTCATGTCAACATTCAAGGAATGTTTTATGTTCCTTCTAGGGACTCCGGTCATGTCCGAGGGTTCCCATGCAAATACATCAGAGTTGTTTCTCAATAGATCTATAAGTTGTAGCCGACATTTTTTAGTGAACAACTTTCCAATGGTGACTATCTGTTCCGGATATCTGGGATGGACTATTCCGTCATTCCCTCATCCTTTCGTTCTTGCTGGTTAAACTTTTCATATGCAAGCCATTTGTTCAATTCTAGACCTTCGGCCATTGCCTTTTCTATTTATATCTTTTGCCCATCTTTAATTATCTTGCATTCATAGATTGCTTTTGCTTTTGTCCTTAATGTGGCAATGCCATTGGGTGTAGGGAACTTCATTATTGAGTGTATAGTGGAGGGTATAGCTCTTAACTCCCGGATCCATGTCCTTCCTAATATCACGTTGTACGGCGACGGAGCCTTGATCACCGTGAAACTCATTGTTGTCTTTCTTGCTAGATCGTGTGACCCGAAGGTCACCTCCAAATCGATCTATCCAACGGGTGTAGTTTCTTCTCCAGAGAAACCGAGCACTTTCACTCGGTCCGGGGTTAACCTCCGTCTGATTGCCGGATCCAGATTTAAGAAACAATGCTCAAACGTTACTTGCATTGTTGCACCTTCGTTAACAAATACCCGCTTTACCTAATAGCCTTCAATTTCTGCTTCGAATATCAAGGGGTCATCTAAGGCCTCCGCATCGGTCACCGGAGGAAACGTGATGGGATTATTCATCCAATCTACTTCAATTCGACACACTTCCTTTTGTTTTGTTCCACAATACATGCTCTCTAACATGTTTAATGTTTTCCCCTTGTAATCTCTACTTACCCTTCCTTGGTTGCCTTTGTTCACCCGACCTCGCAGGTCCTTGACGAGGTGATTTAATTTGCCAGATTCTAAAGCTGTCTCTAGTTTCTTTCTTAATTGATGGCAATCATTAGTTAGGTGTCATTTCTCCCCATGGTAATCAGAATATTTATCCATGTTTCCTGTCTAACAATGCCCTTGGTTGGTGGTGGTTGGGGGAGCTGTAGTTGCAACTCGGTTTCTAACATTTCCTTGGGAAACTTAGTTAGTGATTCCAACCCGGGGAGCTGGTAAGGAATTCTTCGTCCCTGATTTTGGTTCGTCGGAGGCACATATGGGGAAAACGTAGGTCTAGAACTATAGTCGTTTTTATGTCGACATCTGTTATGCCCACGCGATCCGGAGGACAAATAATTATCCTCCTTGGTAACCTTGGCGTTCTTGTCATCGACTTCTCCTTGCAGCAACTTTGTATTCCTGAAGACTTCTTCTGACTTGATGAAATCATCTACCCTTCGCATCATATCAGCAATCGTTTTCGGGGTGTCATCTCGAAAAAACGTCGAGATAACTCTGGGCATTTAGCTCTATTCACAAAGGCATATATTTTCATCACCTCAGGAACTCCCGGAGTGTAACTAGCTTCATCAGTCCAGCGTTCTTTGAATGTTGCAAGGGACTCATGTGCCCTTCGGACGATAGTGGTGATTTCCATAGGACTCTTGAGACTTTTTCTCCTCAACGAGAATCTTTCCAAAAATTGATCTTTCAGATCGTCCCAATTATCTGTGCTCCCTCGCGGTAGCCTTTCGAACTAGCCTCCTGCGGCTCCGTCCAACGTTTGCTGGAAAAATCTACACCACACCGGCATTGTCCATTCTCCTGAGTTGGCTGCTCATGCGAAACGAGTGATATGATCGTTGGGATCAGTTCCTCCGTAATAAAGCTTGATAGTTGCAGGTAGGATGTGCTTTTGTGAAGAGAATTCTATGATTCTCTTGGTAAATGGTGAAGCGATAACGTCCTTGAAGGGTTTATGCATGTCGCCAGCTGACTTGTCAGCGTTCTCGCGAGCCTTTTGAGTCTCGTCTCCGTCTTTCTGTGCCTTGCCTTTATCCTTCTGCGTATCTCGGGTCTCTTCATCAAACACTAACTTCATTGGTGAGATTGGGTTTACACCCGCGACATTGTGGCGTTCCACCAAAATTTGTAATATGCTCATGCTTTCCAAGATCTTTTGTTGTACCCTTCCCCTTCATTGGTAGTTTCACGATCTGGAGATAGCTGTAAAGGAGACCCACTTCCCGAAGGTCCTACCATAGATAGTTGTTTATGGATATTCGAGTTTAAGGTCCCACGGATGGCGCCAAATGTTAAAGCAAAATTCCCCGGCTAGAGATACTCGAGTGAATTCCCTTCGGTCACGAACGTGGGATGGTTTGTATCCTGGTATTGAACCTACAAACACAAGACAACACATGTTAGCCTCGTCCCAGGTTTGACCTCGAGACCAAGCTCCGGCGTGAGAGTAAGTAACTGTCACGGGATTGGTATTCGGAATGGAATACCGGAGGTTAGAATATAAGTATGCAGTAAATGTTGTGAATGTGTTGTGTGTGGAGTATTTATATTACTTCATAAAGTATATATGGACGTCTAATCACATCACTAGGCTAGGTTCTGAGCTCGAGGTAAGATCTTTCCCACCAATCGAGGGATCTGGTACTCAGGGCGGCGGTGGATCGTTTTACCCATTAGGTCGGACGATGCATACCGGATAATATGGTGGTTTGCTTTCACCTTTCGCCATTCTCTATGCTCTTGGCATTAAATGTTATTTGCTTATGTGTCGTCTGTTTGTTGTGATGCCTTCGTCCTTGGTCCGGAGGCCTTTGGCCGAAGACATACGCGAACAATTGTTATTGTTACAAAGTTAAACGTGTATCGAATAAATCATGTTCTTTTTTTATGTATTTTTCATCTATTACCAGAACCCGTTTAGTTTTTTAATATTAGCATATGTTTGTTATTTCTTACAAAATCACTTAATAAGTTATAACCGACGTTAGACGGGTTTTTAAGTTAGTTTTATTACGGAGTACAGTATAAGATAAATGAAATCATAATTAAAAAAAAAATATATTCATTAATTATTCATCGAACCTAAAAAATTATCACTAAAAACTATTTTAGTCTTTTTATTATTGTTAATTGAGTCCGGTTCCGCAACACCCCTTTATTTAGCAAAGTTCCAATGGATCAATCTCAACCATCCATCTTCTTTTTATTTAAGGGTCCAGATTAAACCCTCCTTCCACATTAAAAGGATAAAATTGTCCCACTATAAATATTAAAATTTTACACACACTAACCATTTTATCAAAAAAAAAAAAGGTCGGGTCTCTCCCACCCACCTAACCTCCCGCCGCCAACCACCCTAACAACTTATTCCGGCGACCTCCTCCGACAACCAACCTTCCACCGCGAACCACCCCTACCACACACCTTTTTCCAGCGTCATCACCTACTACCCATCCACCACGAACCACCCCTACCGCAAACACTCCAACAACCACCCTAACAACTTATTCCGGCGACCTCCTCCGACAACCAACCTTCCACCGCGAACCACCCCTACCACACACCTTCTTCCGGCGTCATCACCTACAACCCATCCACCGCGAACCACCCCTACCACAAACAACCTCCAACAACCACCCTAACAACTTATTCCGGTCATCTTCTCCGGCGAATACAAACACAAGATGGAAACACAAAAACAAACAAGAATTGAAGCTCAAATCGAAGAAGATGTTGTTGTGGATCCAGTTACGGAAACTGATAATGTAGATCTAGATCCAGAACGTCACGTTCTTAATGAAGATGCAGATCCAGAAGCTAATCTTGTCGAAAATATAGGTAAATGGTTACTTTCAGTTCTTTGAAAACAGAATCATGCATGATTTGTATAAAAAACAGTAATGAGATCTTTCTTGTCGAAATCGTATGTGTTATGCATGATTCTACATGAATCATGCATGATTCCACATGAATCATGCTGATTCTGCATGAATCATGATGAATCATGCATGATTCATGTGGGATCAAGCATGATTCATGTTGAAGCATGTGTGGATCATGCATGATTCAATATGATTCATGTGGAATCAAGCATGATTCATGTGGGATCAAGCATGATTCATGTGGAAACATGCATGATTCATGTGGAATCATGCATGATTCATGGATGAGTTATAAATGAAGCATGATTCAGTATGAATCATGCATGATTCATGTAAAATCAAGCATGATTCATAATGAATCATGCATGATTCAACATGAATCATGCATGATTCATACTGAATCATGCATGATTCATACTGAATACTTTTTAGTATTATTAAAATTCTTGACCAGGTTCTCTAACAATTGTTATTCTCTAACAGGTTCTACCAGCACTCCAAGACCAAGTTTATACATTCATAGTGAGACACCCGGAGGATCTGTATATTGGGAACCAATTGTTCCGGACGAGTTGTTACCTAAGCAGGGAAAAAGATTTGATACAATGGAGGAATGTATTGAGTTTTATTCTGCGTATGCTGAAAAATCAGGATTTGAAGTTAAAAAGTCCACGCAAAAAAGAAATAGGAGTGGTGACGTTAAATCAAAGTACATCATGTGTAACCGGCAAGGGGTTCCAAAAGACATAAATGTTAACACCTTGGATCCTGCAAACAGTGGAAAGCAAACAAGGAATACAAGATATCGTGTAACAGGTTGTGAGGCACAAATAAAGGTTGATTTGGATTATGTTAAGAGAAAGTATGAAATAACCAAATTTATTGCTAAGCACAACCATCAAATGCTTCCGACAGAGTATAAGCATCTAACAAAGAAACAAAGAAAAATGACTCATGCAGAAAGAGTGTTTGTTGTGAGAGCTTCAACACAACTGAGACTTGGGGGAACCAAGGCACATACTGTGTATTCTAGTATCAAAGGGGGTGCTGAGTATGTGCATGGAACTAGTGATGATTTTAAGAATCAGATAAGGGGTGTTAATGAATATATAGGAGAAAGTGATGCACAGATGCTTATAAATAAGATGGAAAACAGGAAGAAGTTTGTTCCAGGCTTTACGTTTCAGTATAAGGTTGAAAACAGCGAACTGGTTGCAATGTTTTGGGCGGACGAAGTAGATAAACGCAACTATGAAGAGTTTGGAGATATTATATCTTTTGATACTACCTTCAAAACAAACAAGTAAGTTATTTTAGGATTCATTATAAATCATGCATGATTCATTATAAATCATGCATGATTCATTATAAATCATGCATGATCCATTATGAATCATGCATGATTCATGTTGAATCATGCATGATTCATGCATGATTCATTGTGAATCATGCATGATTCATCTGATGAATCATGCATGATTCATCTGATGAATCATGCATGATTATTCAGATGAATGATGCATGATTCATTATAAATCATGCATGATTCATGTTGATTCTGTCTTTTTTGCATAATCTGTTTTTTTAATGAATCATATGCATGATTTATAATGAATCATGCATGATTTTTGTTGAATCATGCATGATTCAACATGAATCATGCATGATTTATAATGAATCATGCATGATTCATCAAATATATCATGCATGTTTCAGAATGAAACATGCTTGATTCATTATAAATAATGCATGATTCATTATAAATCATGCATAATCTGTTTTTTATTTTCTAATTGTACATTATTTTCAGGTACGATATGGTCTTTTTTTCATTCACTGGCATTGATAATCACAGAAAGTGCGTGAATGTTGGATCAGGATTGCTACTAAACGAGGACACAGAAGCTTATACGTGGCTTCTAACATCGTTCATGACTGCTCACGAAAAACAACTGACAATGATTGTAACGGATCAAGATGGGGAAATAAAAAGGGCAATTGAAGCAGTTCTGAAAGAATCAAAACACAGATTATGCATGTGGCATATCATGCAAAAAATCCCATCAAAGGTATTGCCATTTTCATAACCTTTTTTGAATCATTCATGATTCTTATAAATAATCTGTTATGATTTAATTACAGATATGTGAAGAAATTTATGATAAAACTAATTTCAAAGAACGTTTCAACAAATTGGTGTGGAATATGTTTATAGAGCCAAAAGAATTTGAAGCAAGATGGTCAATACTTATTAAAGACTTTAAGTTGGAAAAACACAAGTGGATGACAAAGATGTATGAGCTTCGAAAAATGTGGTTACCAGCTTATTTTATTACGTCACCTCTGTTTGGCTTAATGAGAACTACTTCAAGATCAGAGAGTGAAAACGCGTTTTTAAAGGTTTCACAAATCACGGGTCAACATTGGTCAACTTCATGATGTGCTATGAATCAGCAATGGAAAGGCAAAGGAGTAAACAAGAACATCTAGATTTCAGAACTTTTGATGCTGCCCCAAGATATAAAACAATGTTAGAAATGGAAAAACACGCGGCTAAAGTTTATACAAGGACAATATTTCTGCTTGTTCAAACAGAAATGTATGAATCTATTTGGTCTTGTCAAATAGAAGAGTTTAAAAAGGACGAGGGAGTTGAGATGGTTGTAGTTAGAGACACAAAGGCGGGTGCTTATAGGACCCTATTCACAGAAGAAGGAAAAGAGATGGTTGTGCAGGAAGAAGACAAAGTAATAGACTACAAGGTTAGTGGATTTTTTTAACAATCATGCATGTTTCATATATAATCAACAATGAATCATGCATGATTCATCTGATGAATCATGCATGATTCATTGATGAATCATGCATGATTCATGGGTGAATCATGCATGATTCATAAAGAATCATGCATGATTCTTCCATGAATCATGCATGATTCTTCCATGAATCATGCATGATTTAGTAAGAATCATGCATGATTCATGGGTGAATCATGCATGATTCATGGGTGAATCATGCATGATTCATTGAAGAATCATGCATGATTCATTGAAGAATCATGCATGATTCTTCCATGAATCATGCATGATTTAGTAAGAATCAGGTATTAATACGTTTTTTTTTCATCAAAACAAGGTTTTGCGTTCTCTTGAAGATGGATCTGTTGAGTGTACCTGTAGACATTTCATGCGTTATGGATTTTTATGTAGACATGTATTTTGTGTTTTGAAGAACCGTAATGTTCAAATGATTCCGGAGAAGTACGTTTTAAGGCGTTGGAGGAGGGATTTGATACCACTTTCATTAAGAAGAAGCATGAACAGATATGGAGAGAAAAACAAAGAAATGGAAATATTAACAAATGAGGCTAACTATGTAGTAGATGAGTGTTTGTTTTTGTTGAGTAAAGATAAAGAAAAGTTGTCGCAATTTGTGGAAAAGCTCAAAACTATAAAGAAGGAATTTGAGGTTCTAGTGCCAAGGCCTCCTTCACAGAAAACGGCAGACATGATTGAAGATATTTATGCTATTCAAAAGCCGAATAAGAATATTGTAAACAATCCTCATGTTGCTTCAATAAGAGGTGCTAAGAAAGGACAACGTAGAAAAAGTGCAAGAGAAGTAGCTATCAATGCTAAAAAAAAGCAAGAGCGGAAGTGTGGACAATGTGGAGTGAAGACTAACAAACATACAAAAACAACATGTCCGGAAAATCCAAAATACATTGCTAAAGTAAAAAAGATTGCTGCTGCGGCTGCTGCTGCAAAGGAAGCAAGGAATGCAACTATTGCGGCTGCTGCTGAAAAGGAAGCAAGGAATACAACTATTGCTGATGCACTACAAACAGGAACAACTGGTGCGGGTGCTGTGGCTGCTGCTGCAAATGCAGCAAAGAATGCAACTATTGCGGCTGCTGCTGAAAAGGAAGCAAGGAATACAACAATTGGTGCGGGTGCTCCTTCAATTGTTTTGTAGTACACTTATAATATTCGTTAGATTTGTTTTTTAATTTGATTTAACTGTATTAAAACTCTGAGATTGGAGTACTTAGTTTAATGTTTTGTAGTACACTTATAATATTTGTTAGATTTCTTTTTTAATTTGATTTAACTGTATTAAAACTCTGAGATTGGAGTACTTTGTTTAATGTTCATGTAATATTCGTAATGAATCATGCATGATTCGTAATGAAACATGCATGATTCGTAATGAAACATCATATGTCATCCAAAAATCATGCATATGAGTCAGCAAGGTAACTACTGCTGATGCACTACAAACAGACTTATAATGTTCATATAATGTTCTATGAATCATGCATGATTCATAGTGAATCATGCATGATTCATAGTGAATCATGCATGATTCATAGTGAATCATGCATGATTCATAGTGAATCATGCATGATTCATAGTGAATCATGCATGATTCATAGTGAATCATGCATGATTCATAGTGAAGCATGCATGATTCATAGATGAACCATGCAAACAGTTACATAACAGTAAAAAATTGAAATAGATGAACCATGCAAACAGTTACATAACAGTAAAAAAGATAACATAAAAAAGACAGCCATGTAACAGTTAAAAGATAACATAAAAAAGATAACATCCACTATTACATAAAAGTACCATCAGTTTTACGAACAAAAGATTACCAACATATAAGATCAGAATATAACATAAAAATACCCTCCCATTTAACTACCATCCATTTTACGAACAAAAGTTTAACAAACTACAATCAAACATCACTTTCTTTTTTTACCACCAGCATATGTCATATGAAAATCTTTCGATTTTGCAGCTTTAACATCCTTCCCAACCTCCTTCCTTTCTGCAGCTTTAACATCCTTACCAACCTCCTTTACTTCTGCATCTTTAACATCGTTCCCCTTCTGTCTGATCTTCTTGGCCAGGCATAGTCTTCGGTGGATCACGCTCATTCCTGTTTTTGATTGCCTCTTGAATAATATCAACCCTTTTCTGGTGTTCATTCTCAGTCTCAAACTTGAAGGCCAACTCAAACATCTTCTGTTTATGAATGTTAAAATCATGCAACAAAAGCTTGGTAGCAATCCTATACCTCATACATAACAACTGTGAGCGCTGTTCCTTTGATTCTACATCAAACCCAACATCCCAATCTCCAACAGGTGTGCCAGTGTAAGATTCCATATGGATCATAGCAAATATTCCGCAATCTTCATAGTTACTCTCTGTACTCCAATTCAAACGTAGAATGCGTGGTTTGACTTTCATCATGGCCGATAGTTTGTCATGCCCATGCTCTTTTAGATGCCTGATAAAAAACTTTTTCTACAAAAAAAATTGTAAAAGAGAAACAATATAAAAGTCAATAAAAGATACAAGGATCACAAAACTCAAATACACATTAATAAAACTCGATACATTAATAAAACTCAATACATTAATAAACAAAAATGATTTTAAACTTACCAAAGGATCACAAGCTGCTTTGTATCTTGAACTATAGGAATATAGTCCAGCATAAATGTTATCAATGATAAACATTGACGGATTCTCCAAGTTGAAAACAACAACATAAAAGTGTCCAGAAGCACAAATAGGAAAAAACACCAAATCAACATCCGAGAGGCGAAGTGCATCCTCATCATGCTGCAATTGAGTTGAAATGGCATCTGAAAAGACTTTCCACTGTCCATCTGGATCAAGAGTACTTTTAATAGTTCCTTCTGGCTGTTTACAAACAAGCGAAACAAAATTAGAGGGGATTCAAGATGAATCATGCATGATTCATGATGAATCATGCATGATTCAAGATGAATCATGCATGATTTACAGAATGAAAAAAAACATCGCTACATGTGAATAGAAACTTACAATACAGCCAGTTGTAAAAAAAAGCCTTCTTAACCGCTCATTAACTTTACCAGCTTCCACCAGCTTCAACAATGTAGCCCGCTCCTCCAGGTTCAACAATGCACTCCAACTATCAATAACATTGTGGTCTAACCATAATCCAGGTGTCAATGTCTCCATGCTCACTCGTACAGATTTTTGCTCATAACCCGAATTAGTTTGGAAAACAGTTTCACTACAATTAGAAATAACAAACAAATTAGGATACGTCATTCTTTAACTACAAAATCGAAAGCAAAAACTGAAATAGAGAACTTACTATTTATCGCCTTGCATAGCGAACAAACTATTCCCCAGTATAAACTCAAGCCTCTTTAGATCAGGACCAACTTCAGTTCTCTTATTCATAAAAGGAGATGACAACACAGAAGATGGCTTCCTAACTTTTTTCTTGGGAGATGAACGAGTAGAAAGTCGTGGAGGCGTCTTGGGAGGCGAAACGTTAGTAGGTTCATTCATAATCATATTAAACAAATTTTCCTGCAAAAAGTTAAAAAAATTTAATTATAAACATACATATGACCATATCATTATACAACTCATGAGGAAAAGTTAAAAATATACGTCATAAAAGGCATCTGAAAGCAGATCAATCACCTCTCCAACCCAATGAATGTTTCTTTCAAGCCACTGCGTGTAAGTTTCTTCAACATCATCGACTGCTGCTTCGTCTGCTCCTTCGTCTGCTGCTGCTTCGTTCCCGGGCTCAATGTCCTTTGTAGGTAACTCCTTTGCATCCGACTCTTTTGGCTTGTTTAAATCAACATTCTCGTCAGGCGAAGCATTGAAATCGTCAATATGAGTAGGTTCACCTTGAAACGAAACAGTATCCTTAAAAAGTCCCTCATATTTCTCAATCAATTGATGAATGTTTTCATCATTTGGAAATTCATTGTTCGCATCTCTTAAAAAGCATTCAAGTTCGGCCTTGTCTTTGGCAATGCTTGAAAGCTTTTCATTGATCTTTGTGCAAAAGGCCTACAAAAATGAAATATATAAATCATGCTTGATTCATGTAGAAAAATTCATGATCCAGTTGAATCATGCATGATTCAGTTGAATCATGCATGATTCATGTAGAAAAATTCATGATTCAGTTGAATCATGCATGATTCAGTTGAATCATGCATGATTCAGTTGAATCATGCATGATTCAGTTGAATCATGCATGATTCAGTTGAATCATGCATGATTCAGTTGAATCATGCAAACTCAAATTATTATAACACTTGACAAAAATAATTGAAAAAACAATAAAAACCGTAAAAAGATACGACAACACACCTGTTTACTGGAAAACCCACTTTGTTTTTCTTCACTTTGTTTACCCACATCAAAAAAACCTTCACTTTGTTTCTCTTCGGACGCAGTCCATTCTGGCTGCCACTCCAACATCCCAATAACATTATCTTGCACCTCTAAATCCTGCCTGCGATGCATGTTTGTTGTATTCCAATTCAGAATAGCAGGTCTGGAAGAACAGGATAACGATCAAATTTTGTTGAATCCAAATACAGCAGCTATTAGGAAAATAAAAATTATTTCTTGTTAAAAGTTATAAACAATATAAACATAAAATAAAAAAACACAAAAAAAAAACGTAAAAATGTATATATGCACACACTTACAATTAAAAAACACAATGGCCCAATGTAAAAACCAGCCAAAGTATTCGGTTCCGTGCTATTTCCAAGACACTTGTATAAGAACTTACACCAATCAATTCCAGCAATATCCGTATCCTCACGAATACGCCGAACAATAGTTAGATCAGGTATTGCTTTCATTGTGTAAGCTGTACACAACCCAACAGAAAATAGAGTAAGAAAATTGACTTTATACATAAAGTCAACTTCTGTTGCTTCATTAAGTTTCTCTTGAATATCAGAAGCACGAAGTAGTTTCCATGGTTTATCAAACTGTTTTAACCACAACAACACAAACGGGTCATCCAAAGCTCTCTCAGGTAGATCATATAAAGAAGTTCCACTAATGGGAAGTCCTAAAATATCCTTAATCTTTTGAGGAGTTACAAGAATCGAAGACCCGTTTAAAAGCTTAAACTGATAGCTCTCCTTATCAAATGCTCTAACAGCAAACCTCCCTAAACGCCCAGGTAAGGTATCTATTTTAATGGAACGAAATGAAGAAAACCCAATACTTCCCAAAAACTTATCAATGTCCAACCTGCTATCTCGAATTGCTGCGAAGAAAGAAGTAGGCACTGTCCTAGATTTTATAATTGGAAACTTGAGTAGATACTTATCTCTTTCACTTAAGACAACCTCTCCACCTTCAGAAGTCTTCTTATGCTTCTTCCCAGGTTTCTTAACACCCTCTTCATCTTCCTCTTCATCTTTGACATTGTCCTCATCAGATTCCTGCTTTTCAACCTTCACTTTTCGGGGACCTTTTTTTACCCCATGCTCTTTCTTAACTGCGTCGTCATTTTGATCATCGTCATCTGACTCCTCTTTATAGTCACTCACAACATCCGACACTATTCTATCTACAAAATCAGTAGATCTCTTCCTCTTCCCAACTGGTTCCTTCTTAACAGTAGCTTCTTTTTTAATAGCAGATGGTTCTTTTTTAATAGCAGCACTAGACTTTTGTGAAGGAGCTTTTGACTTTGGCATTGCACTAGTTCTTGGTTTTTTTTCAACGACAGGAGGTGACGCAGATCCTTTATGACATATAGATTTCTGACGCTTGTTTGTATCACGTTGAACTGCAAAAAGTAAGAACACAAATCAGTTAAGTACTAAGAAGAGCTATCAGTTACGGATATTGAGAAAATGCAGTATAAGAGCTATCAGTTACACAAATCAGTAAGAACACAATGCAGTACAATTAAACACAATGCAGTACAGTAAATAGTTTCTAGTGTTTGTATGGATGTAATTATAATACTTGTTTATTACTTATTAACTGTCCAAACAATTAGCTATCCAGAAGTAGGGTGTTTTACTGATAATCGATATTATAACCAGAGTCAGTTGTAACAAAAGGGGCTATGGAAATATAGTCCTTTTGTGACCAGTCCTTGTGATATTCAGCGACTGTACGAAAGCCTCTGATCTTTTAAGTGTTAAGATATATAACTCCCAGTGTATTTAGGATCGCTTATTTTAACCAGTCATCAGGTTTGAAAATAAGCAAGTACCAATGTGTTTATACTAGTTGCTTATTTATTCAATAATAAACTAATAAACAGTCTTCAATAGTGTGTTTGGGATTGCTTATCTTCTTTAAAACAGTATAATAACCAGATAAGCACTTACATAAACAACCCCAAAACCCCCTAATCACTTAAACATAAGCAGTAATGTGACAGTTACTCATAAACCACTAATCAAGTTAGCATAGTTGTCAGCTCACAGCTGTTTTATATACACGTTTCGTTAAGTAGATGTTTAAAACACTTCTTCAACTAGCCTTTAAAAAAAACGCTAAACACTTCTTGCCGAACAAGTATTCCTAAGAGCAATCGGTACCGAACGTCATAGGGCGCGTTATTCCCCTATGCCACCCGCCCATACCTGACCTTGTTTTATAGGGCATGGCTTATCTCAGGTGGACACTGGTTGGTGCCAAAAGGCACCCGGTTCAAGGTGCTCCCGCCAATTCACACCCTTTTTTGGATAGGGCGTGGCGCCAAAATCACTAGCAAAGCCGTGTACCAATGATTTTCTGAATGTTCTTGCACTACGTGTCGACCATACCCACGTTGTTGACATTATGCACAAGGACATGACATTTATTTTGTTTATTTGGTTTTGGGCTTATGTTTCAGAAACTCACTTTTTGGGGCTTGTTTTTAAACTTTTCGGCTTATATAAGTTTACTGTGTCATAATCAACTTATATAAGCCTGAAAGTTTCAAACTAAGCCGCAAAAACCAAGCTTATGAAACATAAGCTCAAAACCAAATAAGGCATATGCCAAAACAAACACGAGGTGTTTGGGTTACCATATTTTCCGGGCTTTTGAGCTACTTTGAAATCGGAAAACCTCAGGAGCACACTTTTTCTGTTTTGTGAGCTTCATTTATTTTGGGTTTATAGCTTATTTCATAATCTATAAGCTCAATTTGAGAAGCTCGTAAGCCGAAAAAAGTGGGCTTATGAGCTTTTCCGATTCCAAAATTGCCCATAAGCCCGGAAAATCAGCTAATCCAAACACCAGAAAATCAACTAATCAATAAAGCTAAAAAACAACCAGTAAATTAAGCTATTAATAACAAACATAAGCCTAAAAATCTTTAAAAAATACATCAACAAAAATAAGCAAATATAAACTCAAAAATAAGCAAAAAAAAGCATAAAAGCAATTAAAAATGTAAATGAAAAAGATTACCAGTATTCAAGCCAACTTTAGGATTGGAATCCATCTCTGATCGATTATTAGGGTTTCAATCAGAAATGGAGATCGATTAATAGGGTTAGATCTGTAAGATCGATTATTAGGGTTTCAATCACTAATCATCAGGGTTTCAATCGCCATACGAGGAATCATCGGAGAGTGATTGGGGGTGGCGGAGATGATTGGGGGTGGGGGGTGGGGGTGGGGGTGGTGGTGGTGGTGGTGGTGGTGGTGGCGGAGATGAATGGCGGTTAGGGTTTCAGATAAAAGTGGAAGTGGGAGGAGTGTGTGTGAGTTGCGAGTGTGTGTAGGTGTGGAGTGTGTTGCGAGTGTGTGTAGGTGTGAGTTTCAGATAAACGTTTTTTTTTTTTTTTTAAAATTAATCTGGACCGTTAGATGTAAATAAAATAGATGGCTAAGATGAGTCCATTGGGACTTTGCTAAAAAGAGGGACTATGGTGAACTTTTTGCATTGTTAATTAGAATCAAAATAACCAAACATAACTACTCTCGTACCAAACAGACCAAAGCATAACATCATAAAAAATAGAGCAGTATCTAAAACTTACAATTCTACTAGTTCCTGTACGCACTTGTTCATCATCCCATGAATCAAATGGAATCAAAGATGTCTTCACTTTCGTTACTATCCGAACCAACCCTTCAAAACTCATCACCCAAATCAACAACACCAGTAAATAACAGATTATGGCGACCAGCAGCACAAAGGAACATGAAAAACCAATGGTCCAAATTAAACTCCATCAGACAACAATGGGTTTCTTCTTCTTCCAATGCGCGATCACACGCTACCTCTCTCGTTAATTCTTTTCTTTCTCAGAGGCATTTCCTCATACACCTTCTCTGCTTTACTACCTTTTTTTATTCTTACATTTATATAACACTCAGTGCAATCATACCAACACTAGGGTGTTTGTTTCGGCTTATATAGCGTGCTTATTGCTTATTTGGTTTTCGGTTTATGTTTCACAAGCTCATCTTTTCTGGCTTTTTTTTGAATATTTTGACTTACGTAAGCATATAATGACATGACAAAAGCTTATATAAGCTCAAAATCTCAAAATAACCCACAAAAAATGAAATTATGAAATATAAGTTGAAAACCAAATAAGTCATAAGCTGGTAATATAAGCTGAAACAAACATCCCGTAGTGATGTTTGTTTAAGATAATGTAACGAACTTATAGGTAACTTGGTTTTGGGCTTAACATCATTTGTTTTGGCCTATTTTGAAACTTTTCGGCTTCTATAAGTTTATTATGACATGGTAAGCTTATGTAAGCCGAAAGTTCCAAAATACGCCAGAAATGAGCTTGTGAAACATAATACAAAAACCCCCAAAAGGTTATAAAACCGCTATATATGCTTGAACAAACACCCGTTGGTGGCGGAACTAGGGTGTGTTCTGGAACACCCAGGGATTTTTGTGACGTAGAAATAATTAGTTATAGAAAACCTCGATTTTACCTAAATGCGCCCGCTACCTAAAAGTTATGTTTGTAGTCTTGTTTAGTTTATTCTAAATGCACCTGATAACTTTGTGTCGTGGTTCCGTCCCTTGAATTAGTAGTACAGTTGTTTATGAAATAGATAGTTTTAGTTGTAAATATGTTATCTAAATGGGTTAGTGGACAGATTTTTCCGTGTTTAGGTTATCTTTAACTCAGATGTATGTGACTTAACCGGAGTATCCTGTGGAACTAGGGCGTGTCTCGTGGTGTCGCTGGACCAATGAATGGTTGCTTCGTACTGTTAATTTTAGTAAAGAACCATGGATTTTCTTAATTGCACTTGGTCCAAAAGAAATTATGTTTCTAGTCGTTGTTTGGTTGCTCTATTTATAGGTAAAAAATAACCTCAAACTTTGATCAAAGTTATTATAAAAAAAGGTGCACCAGGTCACTTCTAGCCCTGGTTACCCTGTGATGTGCTTACGACCCTTTCCCCGGACACCCCCAAGATGTGTACCTAGTGAGCTTTCGAGACTTCTTGTGAGGACATTAGGGTGTTCTCTCTATGTTCAAAATCATTTCTTTTTTGCGGATTTTCAATGTGTATTTGAATCATTGGTGTTTGTTTGGGTACAGGTATATGAAAGATATGGAGTTGGGCGTTTTAAAGGATATGCCTAACATACAGAACAAAGCTTGCTTGAAGTTATTAAAACAGCAGGTTATTCGATGAATTGATTGTAATTTTACCTGAGCTTGTAATTGTTAACTCCCATGTTTGGTTATCTATTGGATCCTGCCTTATGTTTCCTTGTACATTGTAGGTTCTTCATCGTCATAATCTTGTGGCTTCGTACAAGGAAATGGTACGTACATGTTGCTAACAGCGGTAGTATTAAACTACAATATAGCTACTATACATGTTAAGAAAAAATCAATAAAAAAAACCAAGAACCAGAAACCAATAACATTAGATAAGAATGCAATAAATATACATACGTACACAAAGGGGTGGGGATCCTCTAATAAGCGCTAAAAATGGTAGTTGGACATGGTATTCATCAGTGCTATGAATTTTGTTCATGAGTGCCAATTCTAGTGCCTTTTGATCATACAATATACTTATTTACATTATGATTAACAGGTGGCTGCAGTAGTTAACATGGTCAGTACAAGTACGTGTCTGAGATGCTTTCTTAAAGGAGGAACTAATAGTCCACTTATACAATTCTCTAGCACTTCCGAGGACATAAATGATGATGGAGATGGTGGAGGGATACCAGTCTTCACTTTTTGGTCTATAACTTCTTTTGGTACATTACTGTTTTCTTTAGTATGATGGATTTAAAGGCCATATAGTATGGATCTTCTGAATAGTTATGTGTTGGTCGTAGAGGTGGCAATTTCGACCCTTTTACTTATGAATGGGTCGATTCGGGTGTAATCTCTAATAGGTCAAATGGGTGAGACTTTAAAAGTCAGCTAAACAATACCAGTCAAATGGGTCGAATTCACCCAATGCCTATTTTTAGTGCAGAAAAACTACTACACCCATTTATTGAAAAGAGATTGCGACTGTTATGATATGTACTTAACACACAAGTTACTTTATAAAAAAGACACCAAAGCTGAATAAGAAGTGATCGGGGCCAACCAGACCAGATCCTCACATACCCGTTTTTCCGACCTCTAGTTGGTCGATATTCAATACTTGGTTCATGTTATTGTGTGTGAGATCTGATTTATAGTTAATATTGTGTAATTTTAAATACTAAATCTCCATTTTCTTGATGCTAGAGGAGTTAGCACGGGAACTAATTCAGATGTTCAAGTCAGAACTATATTTGAAGGTAAATTTTGAATGTATTTTAATCACCATAAGATATGTTTATCTACAAACATATATTGCAGTATGTCTTTATAATTTTGACAATCGTCCGAGTATGAAAGTGCAGAGACTACTTGTGATAGAGTTTCTCTCGCTAAGAAATAACGAAGATTCAGTCATCAAGAAATTGGGTTGGTCAGATGAAATATATGAAGGGGAATTCGATGATTTAAGTAGGTGCAACTTGGATCACGTGGAAGCATCTAAACTAGATTCTCTAGAGTTGGATGGCTGCATTTCTAAAACTCTTTCTCAACCCGACAGTCAACCAGATTCTGATGTCTTACAGGTATATGACTCAAAGGTTAAAGCTAGGGGTAGCAATATGGTTCAGGCTGAACCAACCCTATCCCTGTCACCTTTTCTTTACCCATATCTTGAAATATGGGTAAAATATTGTTAAATGTATTTTAAAATATTGTTGTGTTCTTCTTTATAAAGCAATTTAGAGGTTGCAAACATTTGATAACACTTTGACTGATTTTTGACCTGTTTGACCCGGTCCACTTGATCAATTTTCATTTTTGCCAAGTTTCAAATATGGCCTTTACTCAAAACACGCTCTCAGTCGTGTCTGTGCTTTTTCTGCATACTATATATAACGCATAAGTGCCCTAAGAAACAGTACCCTAGTTTTATACTCCGTAAGAGTTTTATTTGAAAAAAATGATTAACATATAAATTAAATCTTTTTGTATTTCATCTCCTGTATAGGTTTTTAGTTTTTCTTTTATTCGGGTGATAATGTTTTCTGGTTGCATATTTTATCGTTACAATACTATATACACGAGGTTTATTGAATGCCAATAGTTTACCTGCTGCACTTTTTATATTTACACGCCTTGCTGTTTAAATCTGATATAGGATGAAGTCTTTGAGGGTCATTATGCACTGAGTATGTCTTTTAAACTTACATGAATATGTGATTTGATGCTTAAATTTAATTTGAAATACAGAAGCACCCTTTGATTATATGATTCTCACCAGGACTTTATTCGTTTTATTTTGCAGATTTATTTGACAGCCTGGCTGGCAGATGTTAACATTGATAAGCAAAGGTATGGGAAACTTTCATATATCAAAATCAAGCCTGAAATTGTATTCCATTTGGTCAGAATATGAAAAACACGTGTGTTTGATTCTTGTACTGGTAAACTTATATATCTTTCAAGTGGAAATTATTTTGCCACGGGACATTTTGTCCGAATTTAAGTGTCTAATTTTCATGTCTATAACTAAAACTTTCACCTAATTTGTTCCAAAAGAGCCGTAAGAGAAACCTTTTTTTTAACAAGGGCATACATATTAAATGATAAGGCGACATAACGAAGCTTATAACTTCTGTTTATGGTGTGTTTATCTCCTAACATTTTCTTACACAGGGTGGAAGATATCTTCTCTGAAGTGGGAGAAGAAATTCTTGTTAACTTTGTTTTCTGAAGTTGGTAACTGATCAGCATGGTAGCAGTTTCGTGTCATATTATTGCCTTGACGGTTTACGAAAGCAAAAGTTGACTTGGGCAGGTAAAAGCATTTTGCTATTGATGAGGTTTATTCTCAAGAGAATTTTATCTATGTGGATCGCTTACATGTTGGTTAATCTATCTATATGTATGCTGGATCGAAGCGTGTATGATTATGTGAAAATGAAAAACTCGACAGAATGACGTTTTGAACTGTATGAGAAAGTGAAGTCGTTCGTCCGATTGTATCTTTGATTTGCATATCTCTACATTATACCTTTTCATACATGATACTATATTGTTTCACTTAGGGTTATAATTTCAACTTCTACGCTTAATCGCCAGAAGTGTGTCAAGCATCTGGAGGTCGCCCGAAGTATATCCCTATGCTGCCTTACAGTATTTGTACAATAGATATCAAACTTTGTACTTCTTAAATTTTTTAAACAGTCAAAGAATTGCTTTTTGAATATGGAACTGAATACAATAGGAGAATCGGGCGACGTGTTTGATGATGCTAATAAATGGATTCTCATAGAAATGAAATCAAGGAACCACGGAATCAAAGTGAAAAACTTGAAAGGGGCTGTATGGGCGAGTGGGTGTTGGTTTTATACTTTTATCCCACATCGGCTGAGTAGTAGAAGTTGAGAGTGAGGATACTAGTCTCATCTGCATGTTAGTTAAATCAAGGTTCTTCCACGACCTCCAAAATGTTTGACCAGGAAGAAATTATCAGCATAGGATGACAATTATTACACAGGTACGTCTATATGGAACACCTTTTTATATTTACTTTTTTAATATAATGTGTCTAATTATTTATAGGTGAATGTGGAATTGTCAAAATACAATTGAATCAAGTTGTAAATTATACTACCAATTCCTCAGATTATGTATGAAAGATGGGTTTTTGCTTTGTCTTTTGAATTGTGTTTGACAAGTGAAGTAATGACAACAAAAATTCTGCATCGAATACGTGAGCCAAAAACAGGTTTCCAGTTATGTCTAGTTAAAAACATCGAATCGCTATCTTTTGAGGGCTTACAAATCATGGATCATTGGTGTGCAACATCATCAGAAAATCACCTAAACCAATAACTGTTGCAGAAATTAATCGAATACCTGAGCCAAAAAAAGGTTTCCAGTTATGTCTAGTTACAAACATCAAATCACAATATTTTAGGGGCTTAAAAATCATGGATCATTGGTGTGCGACACATCTGAAATTGAGCTAAACCAATAACTGCTACGATTGATTATTTAACTGCAAAACATTTATAACCAACCATACCTAAAAACTGTGCAACTGCTGGTTATTTTGCCTGTAACGGGTGAAAAGGGAGAACCATAAGAACTCTGCTTAAAGCAGAATGAGTCAAATGGTTCATAAGTGACCCAAAGTCTATTTCAGTCCTTACAAGTTACTACAACCTCTTAATTTGCTTGATTAAAAGATGAACTGGTGTTTCCTTAATATAGTTTTTGTAATCATATTTAAATTGTTCAAGCAAAAAAGGACAATATTTGTGCGGGTCAACCCAGCCTGTGTTTAAAAGAACCATTTTGACCCAGATCCACTTTAACACCTCATAAAGGGCACAAATCATGGATCATAGTAAAGTAATGCTATCCGACGTATGTAACTCATCCGACAAGGGAAAGAAA
The DNA here is from genome assembly GCA_025667525.1 of Glebionis coronaria. Lineage (NCBI taxonomy): Eukaryota > Viridiplantae > Streptophyta > Magnoliopsida > Asterales > Asteraceae > Glebionis > Glebionis coronaria. The sequence goes on from CM046879.1 coordinate 105,275,924, forward strand.
CCACAATGCCGTGTGTTTTGTGTGTCGATGGTAGTTGTCCCTTGGATTGTCCTGCGTTGGACAATGCGAAACAAAGTTATCAGCTCCAGCAATGTTCCTAAATAAAATGGAGAATTAGAGAAATGAAAATATAATATAATACTCAACGGAAACATTTACAATGAAATATTTTGTATGTAATTACTTATTACTTACAACTGTCAAAGGTATTAAAAATAGTTTATTTAACACAAACCCATGGGAGCCACGTGAATTATTCTAAACAATGATAAACAATTGACCATAACAATGACTTGTACCACTGTTAACCAACTTGAGATCTGTCTTCCACAGTTGACTGCACCCTTTTCATACAAATCTCTGCTAATACTGTTATCATCTGTGCTCTTACCCTTTTCATACCAAAAATGGCTGAACTCGTTCTTTCTGCCTTGCTCCCAATCGTTTTTGAGAAGCTAGCATCTGTACTCGAGAACAAGATTGCTCGCTCCAAAGAAATTCACTCCGAGCTGAAGAAATGGGAGAGGAAGTTACCCATGATCCAAGCATTCCTTGAGGATGCTTCTCAGAAGGAAGTAACATCCAAAGCTGTCAAACAGTGGCTAGATGGTCTCCAACATTTAGCTTATGACATAGACGATATTCTAGATGGTTTAGCAACAGATGCTGCTGTACATCACGAGGTTACCAATGAGTCTGATCAAGGAATCACTAGCAGGGTAAGAAAGCTCATCCCAACTTGCTGCACAAATTTCTCATTAAGTATCAGGATGGAGGGAAAGTTAAATAGTATTACCGCCAGGTTACAAGAACTCATAGATGAAAAAATTAATCTTGGTTTGATTGTGAAAGATGGCGGGTCCAAAAATATGAATAGAATTTACCAGACCGCTTTGGTAGATGCACCTAGTATTGTTGGGCGTGAAGACGATAAGAAAAAATTACTCCAGAAGCTATTGGGTGAGGAACCATGTAGTCAAAACTTTAGCATCGTGCCCATTGTTGGTATGGGTGGGATAGGAAAAACGACTTTAGCTAGACTTTTGTATGACGATCAGCAAGTGAAGGATTGGTTTGAGCTCAAGGCATGGGTTTGTGTATCTGATGAGTTTGATAGCTTCAAAATAAGCAAAGTTATTCATCAATCTGTGGGCGGGGAACATAGGGATTTTGCAGATTTGAATCTGCTTCAAGTAGCTCTTAGAGATCAACTTACGGGGAAACGATTTCTGCTAGTTTTGGACGATGTTTGGAGCGATGAGTTGGAAGACTGGGAGACCTTAGCAGGCCCGTTTTTTTCAGGGGCTCCTGGAAGCAAAATTATCATTACAACTCGAAAGCAGCAATTGCTCAATAAGTTGGGCTACGATCATCCATATGATCTAAAGACGTTGTCACATTACGATGCTTTATCTTTATTTGCTCAACATTCCTTGGGTGTAAAGAGCTTCGATTTACATCCGGTGCTAAGACCACACGGTGAAGGCATTGTTAAAAAATGTGATGGCTTGCCTTTGGCATTAAAAGCTCTTGGAAGTTTATTGAGAACAAAAACAAATGAAAAAGAATGGAAGCGGTTGTTGGATGATGAGATATGGATGTTAAAAGACGGAGGTGGTATTGTTCCAGCGCTCAGACTAAGCTACCGTGATCTTTCTGCACCTTTGAAGCAATTGTTTGCATACTGTTGCTTGATCCCAAAGGACTACGTATTTGAAAAGAAGGACTTAATTTTGTGGTGGATGGCGGAAGGGTTTTTGCACGATTCAGCTTCAAATAAAACAATGGAATGCTTGGGTGAAGAATGTTTTCAAGAGTTGGTGGCAAGGTCATTTTTTCAACATGTGCCTGATGAGGAATCATTGTTTTTGATGCATGATCTCATGAATGATTTAGCCACATTTGTTGCAGGAGAATTCTTTTCAAGATTAGACATAGACGTGGAGAGGAGTGTTAGCAATGAACCTTTCAAAAAGTACCGTCATATGTCATTTGTTTGTGAGCGATATATAACTTACAACAAGTTTGAGGCATTCGGAAGAGCTAATAGTTTGAGAACGTTTTTAGCTATGCCCAATGTGGTGAGAGATGATAGCTGGCACAGATTCTACTTATCAAGTAATATTCTGGTTGACATGCTTCCCCAGTTACCATTGTTAAGGGTTCTAAGTTTGAGTAGATTACATATAGTTGAGGTACCGGAGTGTGTCGGTAATATGAAGCACTTGCGGTATCTTAACTTATCTCGAACTGACATCTCACATTTGCCAGAAAGCGTCTGCAATCTTTATAATCTACAGACATTGATTGTTTCTGGCTGTGATAGGTTGGCTAAGTTACCCGACAACTTCTTAAAGCTTAAAAAGTTGCAGCATTTTGACATTCGGGATACATTGCTTTGGAATATGATACCGCTACAGATTCATGAGATTAAAAGCCTACAAATTCTTTCCAACAAAGTAATCGTTGTTGAAAACAACGACCTTTTTATATCTGGGCTTAGGAACTTAAAGAATCTCACAGGTAAGATTTATATCGATGACCTGCAAAAAGTGCAAAGTGCAAGGGATATACAGGGTGCAAATTTATCAGAAAAGAGGGTTGGAAAGTTACATATGAGATGGAGTTATGTATTTGATGATTCTCAAAATGAAAAGCTTGAAGAGGAAGTCCTCGATGCTCTCAAGCCTCATAAAGATAACTTAAAAGATCTTGTAATCGAGTTATATGGAGGTAAGTTGTTTCCAAACTGGATCGGAGATCCCTTGTTTCTCCATTTGACTTCTGTAAAGATTGAAATATGTAGAAACTGTATAAATCTACCACCACTTGGAGAACTGCCATCACTTAAGAAGCTGGATATACAATGGCTAAATGAGGTGAAAGTCGTGGGGTCAGAGTTTCTTGGGAGAGGTTTTCCTAAGCTTGAAAGTCTAAGAATTAGAAATATGAGGGGGTGGGAGGTTTGGTCAACCAAGAGTGGTGCAGTAATGTTTCCATGCCTCCAAGAGCTGCATATATTACATTGTCCTAATTTGGTTGAAGTCTCGCTTGAAGCACTGCCTTCAGTTAGGGATTTAGAACTCATGGGTTGTGGTGATGGTGTATTGACAAGTCTAATTCATGTAGCTTCATCACTCACCAAGTTGAGTATAAGTCATATTTCAGGACTTAGTGATGAGGTGTGGAGAGGTGTTATGAACTATCTTGGGTCCGTTGAAGAATTAAGTATCCATGGGTGTAATGAAATAAGATACTTGTGGGAATCTGAAGCAGAGGCAAGTAAGGTTCTTGTGAATTTAAGGCATTTGAATGTATGGAGTTGTTCAAAATTGGTGACTTTAGGATGCAACCAACTAACATCTCTTAGGATTTTGGAATTAATTTATTGTGAGAATATTGAGAGTTGCAATTTGCCAAACAGCATTGAAAGACTGAGTATCTCTTATTGTCCTATAATTGCATCTGTCTCTTTCTTCCCAACCGGAGAAGAAAACAAGCTCAAGTCCCTCAGAATTGAGGATTGTGAACAACTTTTGGAAAAGGAGGTGCTTCTCAACACAAGCGTGCTTGAATCTGTATATATATACAGGTGGAACAATCTTCAATCAATCAATGAATTGACTTGTTTCGTTCACCTCACAGAATTAACAATACGAGGCTGTTCAAGTATGGAGTCATTTCCTGCTGCCGACTTGCAGAATCTTACCTCGTTAAAACGTATGACGATAACATATTGTAAAAGCATGGAAGTTGATTCATTCGGGATTTGGCCTCCTAACTTGGGTTACTTAGAAATAGGGGGTTTGAAGAAGCCCATATCAAAGTGGGGCCCACAGAACTTCCCACCTTCTCTTGTTCACCTAACACTATATGGTGGATCGGCAGAAGAAGAAGAAGAAGAAGAAGAAGAAGAAGAAGATGATATAACTAGTGGAAGTCAATTGTGTCATATGCTTCCTTCATCTCTTACTGCACTTGAGTTAAGGAATTTTGAGAAATTGGAAACAGTTTCAAATGGACTCCAACACCTCACCTCCCTCCAACATCTCTACATTGGTGACTGCCCTAAGATGAAAGATCTACCAGAGGAGTTGTTGCCTTCACTTTTGAGTTTGGAAATATGGAAATACACAGATGAATTGAAAGAAAAGACAAGTAGAAGAGGCTCCTATTGGCCCGGCATCTCCTATATCCCAAAGGTCGACATATACTAATGGTATGTCCCACTCTCTCTTTACATTTTGACTTTTTTACACATACTTATACTTGTGCCTCTATTTGAAGGGGTGGATGGATTGCCGGTACGCCAGTGCATTAATATTACACGTTCTTATGGAGTTCATCAAACACGAGATGCCTATCAACAATTTCAGAGAAGGCGTTTTTTTTTGTATAAGTTGATATGACCCTTCCAGGTTTCGTCAAACTGTTATTGGTTTAGGAATTAGGCTATGTAGGATTTTTCACTTTCTGTCTCATTTGTAACCGTTATTGGTTTAGGTAACTGATTGTAGTTCCACTTTATATGCCTTCTTTGTCATCCATGTAAGATTCTGGAAAGTTCTCATGGCATATATTTTTTTATTAAACTGTGAAAGAAAATTTGTTGAATATGAAACCGAATAAAAGGATAATTGATCAACATGTTTGAAGATGTTAATCAATTCAGGAAATTGATTCTTATAAAAATGAAAATAAGTAACAACAAAATGCAAAGTGAAAACTGAGAAACTTGAACGTGGCTAATCTGAGCAAGCTGGTGTTTGGTTTAACTCCAGCAGGAGTTTTTACATCTACAACTACTCTTTATCATATCCGCAGTCAATCGTCAAGTCGCACAAACAAACATCATCCATAGAATAATATTTTTTAAAGATACTCAACGCGCCTATACTGGCATATATATTCCCACTAATGTAAACAAAAAATATGGCTTAGCGGCTCTAACCTATCATGTAGCTCACTAAAAATAGAGCTACACAATCCACGGGAGACGACAAAGTATCACTAAAATACCTTTTATCTTTTGACCACAGTAGTATGCCCTCCGGATCGAATCCATAAATAATGAATCCTTATTGACATCAAGAGCAAGAACAAACAAATTGTTTCAGTTGTACAAAGATATGTAGATGCATTGTTCACCCCTACCTTCTTTGCCTTTAACTCCGAGATGAGTTCAGCAGAACAAGCTACGTTTAGTATATCACCGATGAGTTGCCAGTTGGCACAACCACTATACGTCTTTAAATAATTGGTGACTGGGTACCCCATCAGAAGTATATAAACGATAAATTTTTTGTGCCCAGGGACGGAGCTAGGGGGTTCCCGTGGGTGCCCGTGACCCCTATGAATTTTTTCTTTGTAGTCTTAATTTGTGAAGAAAACATCGATTTAATCTAAATGCATCTTAAATGCATTGTCAATCGGAACGTGTTTCTACCATTCGTTTTAATTCATTTTTTACGTATGTTATATTAAGGTTCAAAAAATTTGTGCACCCAGTAATATTTCGTCCTGGCTTCGTCCCTGTTTGTGCCACATGAGCAAATTAAAAAGTAGTTGCTTATGCAAAAACCCTATTGGAGTTCAAGCATTGTGGTCCAACTCCAAGCTGAACTAATGATCAAATATTGTATAAATAAACTATTCGACCATATGACTGGGTTAACACGAATACCTCCTTGGGATAAAACTAAGTGTTAGTTCTTGTTTTAGGCACAAATCAAGAACCCTGTGCATGAAGTGTTTCTTGTTTCTGTGTTTTCCTCATGCAAGTGTTATCCCTTTATATAGGGATACCATTCATAAGAATGTAACTTAAGGTCAAAGGTGTTATGTGCATTAATCAACCAATTAATCTCATAAGTGCCTACATGAAAGCATAGTGGTTACATGACCATAAAGCTGGCCATCAAGTCAATATTAAACCCCTCATAAATTGGTCAAAGAGGTTACAAAGACTTTTAGCTAAGTCAAGTGTTTATCAGCATGTGGTTCATCAACAAGAGCTATAGGGGCAACTTCCTATTGATGAACTTTTCTTCTGGCTAATGGATACTTTCCTCCTGTTAATGAATACTTTCCTCCTGCTCCCCCTGCTGATGATACAACCATTTGCACAACCACTATATTGAGTCCAGGGAGGTCAGGGATTTAATGGGTGTCCACTCCGTACCTCCAACCCCATTTACAAGTATGACTTGTTTCCACAATTTCACTAAATTTCCAACAGAATATGGATGGCTTTCATTCAAAAGACTGAAGAGATATAATAACAAATTAACATCATTTCGAGGTTGATATATTAAACATTTTTATGTATATGAGAATTAAAGAGTTTGTAGATCGTTTAATGAGGGAAGCACGATTTACTTGATTGTACGACGACGTTGAGTTCACATGCTTCAATTTCAGAATTTAGTGTATCAAAGTTACTGAAACTTAGTTAGATGTATTAGTGTTAGTTTACTTATGAGGAAATGTTAAGTTTTTCTACGGAATTAGGAGTCTATTATCATATTATGTTTAACGATAAAGATTTTGCTAGTGGATAAGAAAAAGCACAATATGATATTTAGCTATATCGGTTGTTGTAGTTTGCTTTAGTCTTGCATGTTGCTACCACCACGGTTGAAAGATATTTTTTTTCTAAAATGAAACTCATTAAAATTGATTTGCGTAATCAGATGGGTGATGATTAGTTTAACGACGCTTCAACTGGTGTTATAAAGAAGAACAAATTATTAATGTTAAAAATGATGGTGTACGTAAATGTTTTTTTCGTTACGGAAAATCGTAGAATCACTAACCAGAACATACGGTTCAAAAAAAATTTGTGCCCCCGGTAAGTTTTGGTCCTGGCTTCGTCCCTGTGACTAAGGTTATAATCTAGTACTAAGTGTTGGAAATATAGTTTAATTGTGGGTCAGTTCATACTGGTGAATGGGTAAGGAGGTACGGAGTGTACACCCATAAGTCCCTGAACACCCAGACTCAATTGTGGTTAAAGTTTGTTTAGCATCGCTGAGTTTGTTCAGCATCGATGAGTTTGTTCAGCATCGCTGATGATCTTCAGAGAGTGTAACTCTGGACTGAAGGTACTCATCAGGGAGTAACTTCACTGAAGACTTGTCTTCAGTGTTTACTCATCAGCATGTCTTCTTCAGTACTGAAGGCTTCAGCGAGAACACCCTTCAGGGGTAGCTGTTGCTTCACTAGGACTGAAGAATAGACAAACGCTGGAGCTGAACTTGTACACTTGTAACAGTCTTTGACCCATTCAAGTGGAGTTAATGATCACGTTTAATTGGTCGTGTAACCACTTTCCTGGTATTATGGAGCACATTAAGAGGAGATTAATTGGCCGTTAAATCCTCTTAATTCCATTTACTAGGGTTTGAGTGCTACACCTATAAATAGGTGATCATGACTTGCATGAAAAGATATACAGAAACAAGAAACACATAACAAAAAAAGGATTAGAGATTTGTGCCTAAATCACTAACAACATTTGGTCTTATTCCAAGTAGGTATTCGTGATACCCAGGCATTAGGGTCGAATAATTTACTTTAGAAAGTGATTACACGATTCCAAGTGATATCCGGTAACCATTGTTTTGGTACGTAGCTAGGATTGATTATCTTTACCCTGGTTGGGACGAAGTAAACGCCAACAATCAAAGTAAATTATTTGTGATAATCAATGGCGGCTGCTATGAAGCATATGGTGGCTAACTTCTCCAAGCTGGATAAGTTTGAAGGGGTGGATTTCAGAAGATGGCAAAAGAAGATGCACTTTCTTCTTTCTACCATGAGCGTGGTATAATGTGCTGACAACTCCCATTCCTGATGGTGGTGATGATGTTACTTTGGAGGAACTGAGGAAACGGAGCAAATGGAAGAATGACGACCATGTGTGTCGTGGTATTATTCTCAATGGTATGTCTGATTCCTTATTTGTTATTTACCAAAATTCTGAATTTGGTAAAGAACTATGAGATTCCTTGGAAGCCAAATATATGGCTGAGGATGCATCAAGTAAGAAGTTCCTTGTGAGTAATTTCACAAATTACAAAATGACTGATTCAAGACCAGTCATGGAACAATACAATGAACTTCTTGGAATACTTGGTAGATTTACACAACATAAAATGAACATGGATGAGACCATTCAGGTCTCTTGTGTCATTGACAAATTACCTCCTTCTTGGAAAGATTTCAAGCATACCTTAAAACATAAGAAGGAGGAATTAACTCTTGTTGAGTTGGGCAGTCATTTGCGCATTGAGGAATCCCTCAGGGTGCATGAAAGTGACAAGCCAAAGAGCAACAATGTTGCTGATTCATCAGTTGTCAATATGATGGAGCATAACAACTCCATCAGGTACAATGACAACAAGGGCAAACGTAAGCATCAGGATAACACCAAAGCTAATCCTAACAAGAAGTCATCAGTGGCTTGTTGGAAGTGTGGGAAACCTGGACACTTCAAAAGGGATTGCAAAGGTGTTGATACAAGCAGCAAAGCTAGTGGATCAGGCACAAAAGGTTCAGTGATTGGTTCTAACAACACAACACTGAAAGGTCAGAATATGTTTAATGAATCTCTCCAGATTTATTATGTTACATATGTATCTGAAGCTTATTTTGTGCAGGATGATGGTGTTGCGTGGTGGGTTGACTCTAGAGCAACAGTACATGTGTGTAAAGATAGATGTTGGTTCAAGACTTATGAGTCACTGAATGATGGATCTATTCTTCACATGGAAAATGAGTCAACAGCCCTAGTGCATAGACGTGGTTGTGTAGATCTTAATTTTAGTTCTGGAAAGATTGTTTCCTTGTTTAATGTTTTGCATGTTCCTAATATTAGGAAGAATTTGGTTTCTAGTAGTGTTTTGAATAATTGTGATTATAAACAAGTGATTGAATCTAATAAATTTGTTTTATCCAAGCATGGTGTGTTTATTGGTTTTGGTTATTTGAGCAATCAAATGTTCAGGCTTAATATTGTGTATGAAACAACCACCAGCATTAACTCAGTGAGTGCTGGTAGTGCAAATATTTGTTCAGCCTCTGTGTCCACCAGTAAACTGAAGGATTCTTCACTATGGCATGCTAGGCTGGGCCATGTCCACTTTAAGAGGATGCAAGATATGTCTAATGATGGGTTAATCCCAGCATTTGACATGGATACTGAAAAGTGTCAGACTTGCATGCTGAACAAAATAACTAAGAAACCGTTTCAAGATGTAAAACGTGAAACTGATGTTTTGGAGCTAATCCATAGTGACCTATGTGATTTGCATGCTACTCCCTCATTAGGGAATAAGAAATACTTCGTAACATTTATTGATGATGATTCTAGGTTTTGTTATGTTTACTTGCTACATACTAAGGATGAAGCATTAGATAAATTTAAAGTATTTAAAACTGAAGTTGAATTACAACAAGGAGTCCAAATCAAAAGGTTTAGGACTGATAGGGGAGGTGAGTACATGGATGCTCAGTATTTTCAATCTGTTGGTATTATCCATGAAACGACTGCTCCCTATACCCCTCAGCAAAATGGTATATCAGAAAGGAAAAATATAGTACTAACAGAGATGGTTAATTCCATGTTGTCCTATTTAGGACTGAGTCAAGGGTTTTGGGGAGAATCAATGTTAACAGCTTGCTATTTATTAAATAGGTTTCCTAATAAAAGGAACAAGATTACCCCTTATGAACTCTGGACTAAAAGGAAACCAACTTGAACTACCTCAAAGTTTGGGGTTGTAGGGCTGTTGTAAGACTCCCTGATCCAAAGGTGAAAACCTTGGGTGAAAGAGGCATTGAATGCATCTTTGTTGGATATGCTGAGCATTCCAAGGCTTATAGGTTCTATGTTATTGAACCTAATGATTCAGTTTCAATAAACTCAATCATTGAATCGAGGGATGCAAACTTTGATGAGATTAGGTTCTCATCAGTTCCTAGACCAAGCCTCATGACTCCTGCTGGAGCTGAGGACATTGGTGCTTCAATGGAACCTGAAAGGGTCACTGATGAGGTTGTGGTTCAGCAACCTGAGCCTGAGCTTAGAAGAAGCACAAGGCATAGGACTCCAAGGAATTTTGGGCCTGAGTTTCAACTATACTTGGTTAAAGGTACAAGAGATGAGGTCTCTGACCAATTCTACTATTGCTTTAATGTTGAGGATGATCCCAAAACACTTGATGAAACAATGAAGTCCCAAGATGTTGCTTTCTGGAAAGAAGCAATAAATGATGAGATGGACTCCATCATGGGGAACAACACTTGGGTGTTGGTTGATCTACCTCTAGGTTGTAATCCACTTGGTAACAAATGGATCTTCAAAAGGAAAATAAAGGTAGATGGAACTGTTGAAAAGTTCAAGGCAAGGTTAGTCATTCAGGGCTTTAAACAAAAGTCAGCGATAGACTATTTTGATACTTATGCTCCAGTAGCACGTATCAGTACCATAAGAATGCTGATTGCTTTAGCTAGTATTCATAATCTGATTATTCATCAGATGGATGTGAAGACAACATTCTTGAATGGTGATTTGGATGAGGAGGTTTATATGAACCAACCTCAGGGCTTCATCATGCCTGGTAATGAGCACAAGGTGTGTAAAATGATTAAGTCCTTGTATGGACTGAAGCAGGCACCTAAGCAATTGCATCAAAAATTTGATGAAGTAGTTTTGTCTAATGGTTACTCACTTAACCAAGCTGACAAATGTGTATATAGAAAATTTGATGAATCTGGTAAAGGAGTCATCATTTGCCTATATGTTGATGACATGCTAATCTTTGGTACTGACCAAGCTAAGGTTGATCAGACAAAGGATTTTTTGTCATCAAAGTTCTCCATGAAAGACATGGGGGAGGTGATGAGACTGCTTTTATACATAGTCTCATCGTCCAAATCGGGCTTAAAATGCATAAAATATCATTAAAACTGCCAAATATATGCTCGTGTTTGTTGCTTGTGTATTTTAGGTACGGATATTGAGGAAATGGCAAAAGATCACAAGAATCAATCAAAAACGAACACGGGAAACGAAGCCGCACAATGAACCGGACCCAAAATCTGGAATTTCCAAAATGGACCTTGAAGAATTGAAGATTAGCAACTTTAGTCCCTCATTTTTGAAGACTTGGCAATTTATACCCTTGCAAAACTCATAAAAAGCATTTGGGTCCCTAAATTATCAAGATGTTACAAGAACAACCCTTGAAGAATGAGAAAAATGCATAAAATGTCCTTGAAACAAGTTTGTGAAAATATTGTGCCAAAAATGTCAAGCTGCCAAAGTATATTACAAAGGAAAAGAAGAGTGTTGCTGTTTAAATGCAAATGAAGAAAGAAGGAACCTTGGGGGCCATTTCTGCCCAGACATATAAACTTCACCCACCACTCACACCATGACACCTCAGCTTGACCCACCCATTTACCCATTTACCCAAACCCATTACCCAACCCAACCCGTCCAGCCCACAACCCAGGTTTATTAAATAAACCTGGTCAAACATAACCAGTCAACACCCTTAACTTTCCCCCCCCCCAAACACACTTTTTAAACTAACCCCACCCAAAAACAGATTAAAAACCCCTAATCCCATGTTCATAACCTCATAAACCCTAATCCTAATCACCTTCAAAACAAAGGGTTTTACCCCCAATGTTTTCCAGATTTACTATTCACCCACACTAAACCAATCCCCCAACCTAGAATCTTTTCAAACAAACCCATGTGACTGTAGGGACCTCCCCTGCACATCACTTTCCTCCTCAAAACCTAAAACCGACAAGTTAAACGGTTGGATGTTACTTCTTGGCCCCCAAGGACATTTAAACGTCCAAGATCAAAAAGAGAAAGCTGGCAACATCACATGATCAACTTGACCAAGATTCCAAGTCAAAATCAAGGGGCAATTTCGGATTTTTAACCATTAGGGTTTTAGTTTGTAATATTTTATTCATGTCATCTAGATAGTTCTATGAGGGCCTATATAAGAAGGATGCGGATTGTGCATGCCTCTTGTTCTTTTTTTTCTCCTTGGTCACAACTTTGTAAGTCCAGTTTTTTTGATGAATGAAAAATGGTTAAAGTTTGTTGATGAGAAGAAAAGAGCCAGCTTTATTTATATTGTTTGATTGTGTTCTAAGTTCCAAGTTTGTTTATTTTTCAAGTTTTTAAAATTTAGTCTTGTTTTCAAAAGTTTCTGAAATTTTGAATTTTTTGGTTAAATCTTGTTTTGAGTTTGGATTTTCCAAAGTTATTAACTGGTTTGTGTAAGTGTTTTCAAAGGAAAAACATTTGAAAAAGTTTTGAAAAAGATTTTTAAGGTTTGAAAAAAATCAGAAGTTGGTTATATTGTGTTTGTGTATTGATCTTAGCAGGTTTTGCTTGTGTTTGTTGTCAAAGATTCAGCATAGACCCCAGTCTATTTGGAGGTGGCTAAACAGCCACTAAGGGACCTGGATGTAGGTCCCTTAAGGTAAAATTCCTTGTTTCATTTTTCATTTTTCAGTTAGTGTTGATTTTGCTTGAATTTTGTGTAAGGTGTTAAATGATTGATTGTCCTGCTTGTTCATGATTGTTTAGGGTTGATATGCATGCTAGATTAATTTAAAACCAGCTTGGATTTGATTTGTAAGCATTTACTTTGTTAAAATTTGTATTTCAGATTTAAAGGGGTGTTTGGATTAGGGATCTAGTTGGGGTAATTGTTATTGATCTTGGCTTAAACCTGTTCAAATACACTTCCTAGGTGGTTTTTAGGTAGTACTTGTGCTTGTCTTTCAGTTTGGTAAGTTTTTAAAGCAATTTGCATGTCAAAAATTTGGAAAACATAGCATTAATCAGAAACTGCCATTTGTGTCTGTTTTTATTGGAATTTGTGCATCAAAATTGATATACTGCTTGATTATAGGTCATTTGAGGATTGTATACTGGTTATATGCTAGTTGGTTGACCTGTGTGCAAGTTTTTAGCCATTGATTCTCACTATTTTGCCAATTGAATCAGCAAAGTACACTCAGACCTACATAAGCCTAATCAGAATCTTTTTGTGAATTTTGTGTTTGATTTGACTGATTGATCTTGCTTGTTTTGTGTTAATCTTGACTCCCTATACTCAACTGAGTATAGGGGTGCCCCTTTTGTCCATTCAAACATCACAAAATCCAAGATCAAGTCCTCTTGATCCATTTCTTCACAAGTGAAGATATCTCTTTTTCCTTTGTGTTCATAAGAATCTATCTGAGCACGTTTTTGGTTCTAGATTGCTTAATCTTGTTAACTTGGATTTGTTTTTATATTTTTATGATTAAAGTAGTATAAGGATTGAGTTTTAAAAGTAAAAAAAAGAAAAAAAAAGTTTTCAAAAAGGACTGGCCAGGACTCGAACCTGCGCCATCCTCCTCACAACACTCACAACTTACCAGCGTGCCCTAGGGTCTTTGACTGCTAAGTTCTCATTTCATTATTTACTTAAGTGGTGTTGTTTTGTAGCTTATTTAATTAGCAGCTTATATATTAAGCTGATTTTAGCTTATTTACTTAGGATTTTTACTAGTTAGCATTTTTCTTTTGTTTGTATTAGGTTTTAGGACTTTTCAGTGCAAAAAGTTTATTTTTCCCTTATTTAATTAATTTTCTAGGATTATTTTAAGTTTTAATTTTGAAAAGTAATTTAAAAATAGAAAAAGGTAATTTAAAAATCTGAAAAAATAGTTTTTAAGTTTTGAATTATATTTTTGAGGTTTACAGCTAATTAAGTTTTCAAAAGTCTAATTTTTGATTTTATTGGATTTTAGGGTTTTTAACCAACTTTAAAATTCAATATAAAATTATTAAATAGGTTTCAGAGAATTTTGATTGCATTTTTGTCTTAGTTACATTATTCTAGATTTTTGGTAATTTTTTAGAATTTTTTTATGAACTTTGAGTTTTTTTGAATATTTTAATATTATTTTATTATTAAAAATTGAAGTTTGATTTTTTTTAGTTTTTACATTTTTCCTAGGTTAAAGTCACTTAATTAGGAGTTTTTTCACTTTCCAAATATTTTTAGGACTTTTCAATTATTTTCTAGAATTAATTTAAGTTTTAATTGATTTTAATAGTTTTTAAGTGTTTAAAAATAGTTTAATTTGGTTTTAAAATTTTAAAAAATACTTTTTAGCTTAATTAGGTTATTTTTGAGGTTTACAAACTTTGAAATCTTGTTTAGGGCTTTTTAATAATTAATTGTGATTTTTAGGGCTTTAATTAGCATTAAAAAGTCATTATCTAATTAATTAAAAGGTTTTAGCAAGTTTGGATTTTTTGTAAACTCTTAGAATATTATTGGGGATTTTTAGTAATTGTTAGGAATTTTTAGGTTAAAATTTTAATTTTTGCACTATTTACGGTTTTGCGTGATCGCCTTTTTTGTCATAGTTTAATCCGTCTTCGTACCCGTCTTTCTCTTCTAATCTCATTTCTTTTCTTTTCTTCTCGATATAATCATCAATCATAAATCAATCCATTACACAACACACTTTCCTCCTTGGGAAACGAACTTGGACTCATTTGGTCATTAGTGCTCGGTTTTCCTAAACCGACACTTAACGCTTACCACTACTTTGCCTCTCTTTTCCTAAAGGGTTGCAAAAGGCTACAATCATTTTGGCGCCGCTGCCAGGGAGGCGTGTTGTGTTTTGGTTGAACAATTGTTGTTTTTATATATAGTCATAATAGCTAATTGTATTAGTAGCACTCTACTAATACGTATTATCGGTTTTTCGTTTTTTGTGAATACTATTACTATATTGTATACGTAGAACAATAAATTTACAAGTAATCCAAATACGTGAGAAATTGCAACCTTGACTTGGGAGGTCATTACCCAATCATTGTATTCGAATCTCAAACCAAAGAAAAAGGCAAAAATAGATAAATACTTTCGTGAAGCTCGATTTTGAAAATACAAACTATAAGGTGGGTATAAGGCGGTTGTATTTCACGACCTAAAGGAAAAAGGCTCTTAAGTGCTTCGCGCCGCCTCGTTTCCTCCGCTTGCTTGTGCGTATTTTGATATTGAAAGCTAATCGAGGGTTTTGCCGCCCAAAGTATTACCTAAGTATCATATATATTTTCTTGGTTTCTATTGATTAAACCCTCTTGAACGATTTGGTGTTCCACCATCGTTCTAAAGTCATCGAAGGCGTTCACTTCACGTGATCGTTTTCATTCCTTGAGGCTTCTTTAATCGAGAGATTTGATTAAGGAGGAGATTTGTAGATTTGTGTCTACTTAATACATTCCAAAAATCCAAAAAAGTAAAACCAATCAAAAGCCACAAAAAAATTGAAAAAGTAAAAACACCAAAAAGAATCTTCTTTGCTCGCCTTCTCGTTGTACGTGACGTTTATGCAAACTCGCTCCAAAGCAATACGTGCTCGTAAATGAAGAAACAAATCAATCACTCCTTCTAGTGAGGAATCTCCTATTGACGAACCCATTGTAGTGAAAGAAGCACCCATGGCTAATCGAACTATGATGGAGTTGCTTCAAGCACCCACCGAGGGTTATGGAGAAGCGATTGTGATTCCCGCTATCCTTGCGGAGAATTTTGAGGTTAAGACGGGTTTGTTGTCCATGATTCAAAACAACAAGTTTCGAGGTGACGAAAAGGACAACCCTCATAACCACATTCGCCAATTTAATCGTCTCACCGCCACATGCAAGTTTAAGGACGTCTCAAACGACTCAATTAAGATGATGCTTTTTCCGTATTCCTTAGCGGGGCCCGCAAAATTTGGTTAGAGAAAGAGCCACCCAATTCTATATTGACGTGGAAGGATCTCGTTTCAAAATTCGTGAACCAATTTTTTCCGCCCTCTAAGACTACGCACTTGAAAAACGAGATTTCAAAGTTTTCGCAAGAGTATAATGAGAGTTTTTCTACGGCTTGGAATAGGTTTAAGGAAATGTTGCACGAATGTCCTCATCATGGTTTTTCCGACTTGCATCAAATTGACACGTTTTACAATGGCTTGAACGATCATGAGCGTGATTATCTTAATGCCGCCGCGGGTGGTAATTTTTTGTGAAAGATGGTCGAGGAAGCATTGTTAATCATTGAGAATAGGTCTAAGGTCTATAGTCCTCGTAGCACGTCGAGTGTTCGTAAGACTTCGTCTTCGCCTTCGCCTTCATTGTCACACATCGTTGATGCTTGGCAAATCGAGGCTAATTTGGAGAACAAGATTTTTGATAAGCTTAAGGGATTGTTAATTGAGTTTAAAGTTGGTGAACAACCCACTCCCGCTACGGCTAAAGCGGTTGAGGTTTCTTGTATGTATTGTGGTGGAGCTCACGATTATTCCGAGTGCATTACCAACGGTGGTAACACTTCGAGTGCTTTCGCGGCCGCGGGAACTTATAACCAAAACGGTCAAGTTCCTCGCACTAATCAATTGACTCCACCGGGTTTTCCACCAAATCAAAATGCTAACAATTATCGAAATAATCAAGTTGGTTACCAAAGCAATCAAAGGAACAATTTCAAGGGTAATAACAACTATGGGAATCAAGGAAGTAGTAGCCAATTGCAAAATCAAAATCAAAACCGTAATTTTCAAAACACAAGTCAAGGTCTTCAAAATGTTTACACTAAAGAACTTCCAATGGACTTTTTGAATTACGCTACGGCAAATGATAAGATTTTGGAAAACATTCAAGAGCAATTGGCTAGTCAAGCTAGGGACACGGCTAAAAACACAAAAGAGTTAGCTAATTTTGTGAAGGAAAATCTTAACATGAGAAATGAGTTGAAAAATGATTTTGCTAATCAAATTAGAGGTCAAAACAATAAAATTGAACTAAGTCATGCTAGGCTTGAACAAAGGATTGACCAAAAAGCCGCTAGACAAGATTTGAAGTTTAATAGTCAAGATGCTAAGCTTAATGCCATTTTAGAAGCCGTCATTGGGAACAAAGCCTCTACTTCGGGTGGTTTGCCTAGTAACACCGTTTCAAACCTGAAGGGAGAGATGAAAGTGATTACCACACGAAGTGGTAAGGCACTTAAAGAACCGACTCCTCAACCAATTACTCCAACGGTGGAGGAAATTGAGGAAGAACCCGAGGTGGTGGTCGAAAAGGAGCATATTTCAAGCCCACAAAGTACCGCTCATGCCACACCTACGGTCGACCCATTACCAACATTGGAACCCGAGATTCCAAAGGCTATGCCTATGCCCCAACCCACACCACCCTTGCCTTACCCATCGAGACTTAGGAAGGAGAAACGACAAGAGCGCGACAACTACCAATTTGAGATTTTTATGAAAATGTTTCGTGAGTTACACCTTAATGTGAGTTTCACCGATGCTTTGGTCATGATGCCTCGATTTGCCGCTAACTTTAAGAGTATGTTGAACAACAAGGAGAAATTGCACCAATTGTCTAGTTGTTCGTCGATTTATCTTAATCGCATACCTCAAAAAGTCGGTGATCCCGGTAAATTTTTGATCCCTTGTGCAATTCAAGATATGGAAGAATGCTATGCCTTGGCTGATCTTGGTGCTAGTATTAATTTGATGCCACTCGCAATCTTCAAGTCGCTCAATCTTCCTAATCTTACTCCTTCACTAATGTCTATCGAGTTGGCCGACCATTCCACGTTTCGTGCATGTGGTTTGGCGGAAGACGTTTTTGTGAAAGTGGGGAAGTTCTACTATCCCGTAGACTTTATCGTTGTTGATATCCCCACGGATCCTCAAGTTCCTCTTATTTTAGGTCGTTCGTTTTTAGATACGTCTATGGCTTTAATTGATGTTCATGCTAGAAAGATCACCTTACGTTTCAACGACGAGGAACTTGTTATAAACGCAACTCAAAATTCTCAACTTTCTCATGTTTATTCTGTTGCTACCATAAACCTCGTTGTTATGATCGACGTGGTTTGCGAGGAATTTTCACAAGAAGTTTTAGGGTTTGGTGATGAAGAAACTAGTGGCAATCCCACTATGTTAGATCCAATTCTTGATAATTCGACACCAACCTTCACTCCATTTGAAGGTGGTGGTTTTACGTTGGAAGAATGCAATGTTCCACGTACTTGTAACAAAGACCTCGACAACGATGAGGACTTCTCTATTATCAAGGATTTTCTTAACGATTTCCCATTTCCTCCACCCGAGGAGGTTATGAGTATCGAGCCCAAATCTTCACTTGAGGAACCACCTATCCTCGAGTTGAAAGATTTACCTCCTCACCTCGAATATGTCTATTTGGAGGAGGACGACAAGTTGCTGGATATTATTGCGAAGACCTTTCGAATGATGAAAAAACCGCACTTGTCGATGTTCTAAAGGATCACAAAGGGGCGATTGCGTGGAAGTTATCTGACATTAAGGGAATCGATCCCAAGTTTTGTACCCACAAAATGTTAATGGATGAGGATTTCAAGCCCACAATCCAAAGTCAAAGGAGGGTGAACCCCAAAATTCACGACGTCATAAAAAAGGAGGTCCTTAAACTCCTTGACGCGGGAATGATTTACCCTATTTCTGATAGCCCTTGGGTGAGTCCTATTCATTGTGTCCCTAAAAAGGGAGGGATGACCGTTGTGCCAAACGATGCCAACGAGTTGATTCCCACTAGACTCGTGACCGGATGGAGAGTGTGCATTGACTATCGAAAGTTGAATGAAGCCACTCGAAAAGACCATTTTCCCTTGCCCTTCATGGACCAAATGTTGGAGCGTCTTGCGGGAAACGATTTCTATTGCTTTCTAGATGGTTTTTCCGGTTACTTCCAAATTCCCATCGATCCTCGTGATCAAGAAAAAACTACGTTTACGTGTCCCTATGGAACGTTTGCCTATCGTAGAATGCCATTCGGACTTTGCAATGCACTGGGAACCTTTCAAAGGTGCATGATGGCTATTTTTCATGATATGATCGAGAAGACGATGGAAGTCTTCATGGATGACTTTTCCGTGTTTGCTAATTCGTTCACTTCGTGTTTGTCGAACCTTGAGAGAATGTTGAAATGTTGTGAGGAAACCAACCTTGTGCTCAATTGGGAAAAGTGTCATTTTATGGTTAAGAGTGGAATCGTCTTAGGGCACAAGGTCTTGAAAGCGGGGATTGAGGTAGATCAAGCTAAGGTAGACGTCATCGCCAAATTACCTCATCCCAAAACCGTCAAGGGAGTTAGGAGTTTCCTAGGCCACGCGGGCTTTTATCGTTGATTCATCAAGGACTTTTCAAAGAT
Organism: Glebionis coronaria; assembly: GCA_025667525.1. Classification (NCBI taxonomy): domain Eukaryota; kingdom Viridiplantae; phylum Streptophyta; class Magnoliopsida; order Asterales; family Asteraceae; genus Glebionis; species Glebionis coronaria. Next base: position 105,295,212 of record CM046879.1, read on the forward strand.
TTCTCGACCTATTACACATCTTCTTGAAAAAGAGGCACGTTTTGTCTTTGACGAAGATTGTGTACGAGCCTTTGAGATCCTTAAGAGGAAACTTACCGAAGCTCCCATTCTTGTTGCTCCAAATTGGAACCTTCCCTTTGAGCTTATGTGTGATGCTAGTGATTACGCTATTGGGTCCGTTTTGGGGCAACGTCATGATAAGCACTTCTTGCCTATTCACTATGCTAGCAAGACGATGACCGAGGCTCAACTTAAATACGCTACAACGGAAAAGGAGTTCCTTGCCGTGGTGTATGCATTTGAGAAATTCCGACCTTACCTCGTCTTGACGAAATGCATAGTGTATACGGACCATTCGGCTATTAAGTATCTTATGGCAAAGCAAGATGCTAAGCCTAGATTACTTCGTTGGATTCTCCTCCTTCAAGAATTTGATCACACCATCGTTGACAAAAAAGGAGCCGAGAATCTAGCGGCCGATCATCTCTCTCGTTTGGAAGATCCTCCCCAAAGTGTTTACGAGCCCAAGGAAATCACCGAAACATTTCCGCTCGAGACACTTGGTGTAGTGAATTCTAAGCTTGATTCTTCTACCCCATGGTTTGCGGATTTTGCAAATTACCATGCGGGTAACTTCATCATTAAGGGTATGACGACTCAAGAAAAACGAAAATTCTTTCTTGACGTCAAGTTCTACTTTTGGAACGACCCCTACTTGTTTCGAACTTGTGCGGATCAAATCATCCGACGTTGTGTATTTGGCACCGAAGCTTCTAACATCCTTAGAGCTTGTCACGAGGGACCCACGGGTGGTCACCACGGTGCTAATCTCACGGCTAAAAAGGTGTTTGATGCCGGCTTCTTTTGGCCTACTATTTACCGAGATGCACAAGATCCTGTGAAATCGTGTGATTCATGCCAACGACAAGGAAAAGCCTCACAAAAAGATGAAATGCCACAAAATATCATCCAAGTGTGTGAGATCTTTGACGTTTGGGGTATAGACTTTATGGGGCCGTTCCCATCATCTCGTGGTAATAAGTACATTCTCGTTGCGGTTGACTACCTTTCTAAGTGGGTGGAGGCCAAGGCCTTGCCCACCAATAATGCTCGTGTGGTAGTCAAGATTTTGAAGCAATTGTTTTCTCGGTTTGGAACCCCTCGTGCTATCATAAGCGATCGTGGAACCCATTTTTGTAACGACCAATTCGAAAGGGTTTTAAGGAAATATGGGGTTACACATCGTCTTTCTACGGCTTATCACCCACAAACGAGTGGGCAAGTCGAGGTTTCAAACCGAGCGTTGAAGAGGATCTTGGAAAGATCCGTTGGGGAAAACCGACAATTGTGGTCGGATAAGTTAGACGATGCTTTATGGGCCTTTAGGACCGCTCATAAGACGCCCATTGGGTGCACTCCCCATAAGCTTGTGTATGGAAAGAATTGTCATTTGCCTATCGAATTAGAACACAAGGCTTATTGGGCCCTAAAGCATTGTAATGATGATATGGAGACCGCAGGAAAACACCGGAAAATGCAATTAAATGAATTGGATGAATTGAGGGATATTGCTTATGAAAATTCATTGATTTACAAAGAAAAGACTAAAAAGTTGCATGATTCAAAAATTAAAAACCGGGTTTTTAACATTGGGGATCAAGTTTTGCTTTTTAATTCAAGATTAAAAATATTTTCCGGTAAGTTGAAATCCCGTTGGTCCGGTCCATTCACCGTGACTCAAGTGTTTCCGTATGGGACCATCGAGCTAGCTCAAGATGATGGTCCTAACTTCAAGGTGAATGGACATAGGTTGAAGCACTACTTTGGCGGGGAAGTTCCATCCTTGAACTACCTCGACCAAGTCACCTTCCCCAATGATAATTAGTATTGAGGGGATCGAGTCGAGCTCATGACTCGGTAATCAAAAACGAGGTGCCTCGTGGGGGAGTCCCATGCTTATCCTATGTACATATTATCGCTTTCTAATGTAGCTTACGTGTGGGGATTTGTGCCCTTCCAACCTTTGTTCCGTAGTTGTTTGTGATATGTGGTTTTTAGATCATGATCTTCACGATTGGAGCCTCTCGTGTTCGTTTATGGGAGCACTCGATCGTTTGCTTTGGAGACATTTCTCAATATCCATGATATATCCTTTTGATGTTCTAACCTTAGGTTTTTAGCACACTTCATAAACGGCTTTAAATTTAATGGTTACACCCTTTCCATGTTAGATTAGGCATTCGACTACGTCTCTAGTATGGGGGTGTTTTCACCCCTAGACTCGAAACATTGAGGACAATGTTTAACTTTAGTATGGGGGGGTGAATAGATACTTGCCTTGCCAAACCTTCACGCTTTCCAAAGTTTATCTTTTTGTTTATCGTTTTGTTGCAAAATAAGGCTAAAAATGGCCAAATTTTAAAATTTTTCTCATGTTTTATAAGTGTTTGAAGACACGAATGTAGATTTTCCGATGGCGAGAATAAGAGTAATTTTTTACTCGACCGTGCGTGTTGAGCACTTAGCTTTGATTCCTTAACTACACATTAGGCTAAGTCTCTTAAATGAGGACGAGAAATGATAGAGTTAATTATAAGTTACTATGCTAAACGTAGAGTACTCGTATTCTTTCAAAAACTCATGTGTTCTCGTTGTTTGCTTAATCTCCCTTCGCTTGTAAATATTTTTTGCTTAATAAATATTGACTTAGCGGTTTAGTTAGGATTGTTGGGTTTCTAGTCTTTTCTAGTAGCTTCTGTGTAATTAAATTGGGAAGACATTAAGGTATCGCCAGCGTCACAGTTTTGAAGTATTGGCACCCTAATAATCGAAAGCTTCACCCAATAATAAGATTTCAAGTGCTCACCTAAATCTAGCAAACAATTTGAAGCCCCACAAGGCCGAAAAATCTATGCAAAATGGAAAGTGAATCAAGCCTTAATCTTCGAAGCTTTAAAGATCCAAAATTCGCTTTAGCGTGAGGATATACGTCTTTGGCTAATAAAACCACCGATGAGGCGGATAATAAAAGGCAAGGTAAGACCGAAGAAATAATAAAAGCTTCATGGCAAAGTTGAATAAAAGATGGAGGTAAACCAAAGATAATAAGGCCCTTCCGTTAGGGGGCGTATAAAAGTCTTGGTAATAGTCTCATGTTCAAAACCGTTATAAAACCGTGTTTATCGATTCTTCTTGTCAACTTAATTTTTTTGACATCGTTGTCTATTGGGAGGGGTTATTGATTTGATGGTCTTAGTTACACCGTTAGGACTCTATTTTTAGACCTAAATCTCTATCATCGCATAAGTCAACGATGTATCCTCGTGAAACATTCAAGACTAAATAAAATATAAGAGATACAACTTAGGAATAATGGGAGGATAAGTACGTGATTAGGGCATATGAGTAGTGTTAGCATTACAAACTTATAATGACAATGATCTCGTTGCACGCTTGGCATGGAATTAGGGTGAAAATCGAGGACGATGAAATTATTTCTAACGAAGCATTCACGTGTTCTTATTCTATGAACCTAAACGTCCCATTTTGCGATGAAAATCATACATTATGTCTAAAACACAAGTAGTAATAGTAGTAGTGTAGCTAGTTTATCGTTCAATAAAGTGAATAAAATGAATTTTGGAGATGCTACGATACTTTATTCTAGCATTGCGTGAGGGCACGGCAATGGTTTAGTATGAGGGAGTGATGAGACTGCTTTTATACATAGTCTCATCGTCCAAATCGGGCTTAAAATGCATAAAATATCATTAAAACTGCCAAATATATGCTCGTGTTTGTTGCTTGTGTATTTTAGGTACGGATATTGAGGAAATAGCAAAAGATCACAAGAATCAATCAAAAACGAACACGGGAAACGAAGCCGCACAATGAACCGGACCCAAAATCTGGAATTTCCAAAATGGACCTTGAAGAATTGAAGATTAGCAACTTTAGTCCCTCATTTTTGAAGACTTGGCAATTTATACCCTTGAAAAACTCATAAAAAGCATTTGGGTCCCTAAATTATCAAGATGTTACAAGAACAACCCTTGAAGAATGAGAAAAATGCATAAAATGTCCTTGAAACAAGTTTGTGAAAATATTGTGCCAAAAATGTCAAGCTGCCAAAGTATATTACAAAGGAAAAGAAGAGTGTTGCTGTTTAAATGCAAATGAAGAAAGAAGGAACCTTGGGGGGCCATTTCTGCCCAGACATATAAACTTCACCCACCACTCACACCATGACACCTCAGCTTGACCCACCCATTTACCCATTCACCCAAACCCATTACCCAACCCAACCCGTCCAGCCCACAACCCAGGTTTATTAAATAAACATGGTCAAACATAACCAGTCAACACCCTAAACTTTCCCCCCCAAACACACTTTTTAAACTAACCCCATGATAGGTGTGAAAACACCCATCTTTTCTACCACTTAATTACATTAAAACGGGACCTAAACGTATATTTTATGTCATAAATGGCGGAATTATGCGTGGTTTGTGTTTTATTGTGTTTCAGGATCAAAATGTGAAAAAGGGAAGAAAACACGGTCTTTCACGGGCGTTTAGTGAAGAAAAAGACAAAAGACGAAGTCAAAAGATCAAGAATGCAAAAAGAACGAAAGTCCAACGCTTATTCTGAAGATTTATCGAAGAAAATGTCCAAAGACGAAAGTTTAATGAAGCCGAAGAACTCAAGTCTAAATTATTGAAGAATTATAAGACAAGTTCAAATTAATCCCGAGACAAAGTCGAAAAAGTCGAAGAACTTAAAAGACGAGAAGACGTGAAGAAAGAAAGAGAAGAAAAGAGGAAGCCTCCCACCACCCCCCTTTCCTATATATACCCTTCATATCACCACATGAAGGGAGTTAGTTAGTCATTTTTAGATTAGTTTTAGTTGTAGGAGTAGGATTAGTTTTAGAGAGAGAAAGTGACAGTTTCTCTCTCTAGAATTTTAATCTTTCATCTTTTATCTTTCTTGTTTTTAATCAAACCTTTTAAGTTTAATCTTGTCTTAATCTTCATGTTATTAATCTTTCTTATTAATCTCAATCTTGTTTCTTTCATCTTTTTCATCTAGTTCTTATTTAAAAAGTTTTGATCTTTTTGATTTTTCGTGATTTAAAGTTCATCATTTTATGTTTTGATTTTTAAAGTTTGTTTGTTTTCGGGTTAGATAAGTTGATTAGTGCTTATTCGATCCAATTTAGTCATTTGTTCGGCATAGTTTGGTGATAAGCTCATTATAGCTTATTCTCTTGCTCTCCAACTAAATCCCACCGAAATCGGAAAGGGTACAAGCCCCTTTCCGATCATACATTCCGACCAGCAAACCCTTCTTCCAATCGGAAAAGGGTTTTGCTCATTCCGATTTGGCAGTTTCTTGTTATTCCGATTGTAACGCTTTTCTTGATATTCCGATTGGTGTTTTCTTTCTTTGATTCCGATTGAGCAATTTTTCTATTTATTCCGATTGACCCCTTCACCTTACATTCCGATTGCAACTTCATTTTCAGTTATTCCGATTGGGACTAAGTTTAATATTCCGATTAATGATTTTCTACACATTCCGATTGGTTTCATTTGTTGGATATTCCGATTGCTCCAAATGCCCCATATTCCGATCAACCAATCGGAATATATTCCGATTGGGACACCTTTTTGGGTGCATTCCGATTGGGTAGTTTTAGGTTTGCTTTTAATACTTTGTCCGAGTTAAAGGGTTAATGTTTCTTGTTTTATTTTTAAGTTCAATTTAATTTCGTTATGCATTTTTATTTAATTGTCAATTTGCTTTTCGCTAAGTTTTTACTTCACGTCATTTAAATTCTCGTCATTTACTTTAACATCTTAAATATTGCACCGTTTATATTTCACTTAGTTGTAGCTTTAATTACTTGTCATTTAATTTTAAGTCTTGCACATTTATTTTACCAAAACCAAAAATATTTGTTTCACCAAGAACAACTAATCTCACACAATTAACCGGAAATCAATTCGAAGAGACACCGAGAAAACGAACTTTCAACATAGCAAAATCCAAGTATAAAATGGCGCCGCTGCCGGCTCTTTTCGTGAGGATCGAAAGTTTTTTGTGAGAGAAGCGTTGGCTTTTGGGATCCGTTCATTTGTGAACGTTATTTTTCGTGTCCAAAAATTTTCTAAAAAATCCAAAAACATTTGAAAAATCTTTAAAAAGCATTTCTTTTTCAAAGTTTTGCACAAAAAATATTCTTCTTGCTTATCTATCTTTCTTTATGGATTTTTATGTCCATTACGTCCGGTGTGGGAAGCAATTATCTGGGAACCACTCTTGCCAATGGTGTACATGTGAGCGGTGCGGAAACGATATCGACTACACACAATCCAGATATTGTCCTTTGTGCAACTCGACTAATTCATACTTTTTGAACCTACCTCCTGTTCCCCCGTGCATCTATTGTGGAAGCGATTCTCATTGGCATGTTTCGTGCCCGGTTCAATACCCGTATAGACATGGGCAAGAACTGGGGTACAATTATGACAATGATAATAGCTATCAACAAGAGGCACCCAGTTTTTCTCCATACCCATGGTGCTATATTTGTGGGGGCCCTCACGATGCTTCTTTTTGTGATCCGTCGCAAATCTTTGAGAAAGTACCGTGCTATCATCCTAATGTCTATAACCGTCAGCCCCCACATCACACCCTCAATCACCAATCCAATGAGCAAACTAGTCTTGATCAACAATTCACTTCCTTGAATGGCATTCTAGAAAGTCTAGCTCAACTCCGAGCTGACTTGCATCCGGAAAGGCAACCTTTGCTTGATAAAGAAGAAACCTTGAAAACCACCGACATCTTTTTGAGCCAATTTAGTCGTTTTCCCTTCTTTTCTACACCAAAATGTTTAATTGCAGCATGGGATAGAATCGGTGAAATTGAACATACTCGGGGCGATGAACAACAAAAGTTGTTGTATGAGCTTCTTAAAGATGTGGAGGTTATCAAGGAAGAGTTAGCCGACTACGTCACTCCTAACTGGACTCGTTCCATCTATTATGATGATGACGACGACGATGATGTCTACACTTTCAACCAATCTTCTGAAGTTGCTGCTCCTACTCTCGATGTTCCTACTGCATCTAAGGATCTAGATTCGTTGAATGAGCTTAGTGATGTTGGTCTCGACAAAGTATTGGATGATGAGGTTTGTGACTTACCTGCTATGGAGCCTGAGGACGACATTGCTCTTACGGAAGAAGTCGATCCTAGTGATGACGATTCTTCTCTCTGCTATGAGAATTTCACTTTTGAAATTTCTCAATCTCCACCGGGAGATGCAGACGATGACGATTTATTCTCTCCGGTTTACGAGAAGTTCACCGATGAACTTGATCTTGTGGATGAGGTGGAAGACGTGCTTCTTCGCGATAGATTACGGAAAGTTCATCTTCTTATTGCTCAAATCGAAGAGTTGACTTCTCCTTCTCTTTCCAAGTCTTTACCTCCATCTATTCCTCCCATTGAAGATAATGACCCATTGCTGGAAGAAATCGATATCCACTCCATCCCTCCAGGTATTGATGACTATGACACGGAGGGGGACATTATATTATTTGATAATTTTTTGCAGGATCATATTGTCCCAAGTCCCCCTCCCGAGCACCTTTCATCCACTCCGTTAGAAACCATCACGGAGGATGAGTGCTTTGACCCGGGAGGTGACATTGATTATGCTATGATTGATAACAATACGGCTTTGCCGTTTGCTCAGCATCTATTGTCTTCGGGGGAGGACAATGTGCTTACTCTACCCAACCCACCTCCCGTGGATCATGAATTCACATACTATACGTATGTTGAAAGGACCTTTCTCCCTTTCAAGACTTATCCCCCTGCCTCTCCTTTATTGATGTCCTCCGGGAACGAGGACAAGATCTTTGATCCCGGTATCACATTCGAGGCTTCCCCATGGACTATTTAATTCGGGGACGAGTCAGGCTCGTGACTCGGTCAACAAAAACAAGCGCTTTTTGGGAGGCAACCCACTTATCTATCTATTTTCACCATAAGTGTAGGGGGAGCCCCGTGGTGTTTCTTGTTCTCTTTCTTATCATATGCAGGGATTAGAGCTTCAAAGACACACTCTTGATGACTTTTGATGAATCGTGATTCCGTGTTCCCTTCTTCCCGGTTCTATCCTAAACTCTTTTTCGATTCACTATTTTATATTTCTCAATATTAAAATAGGAATCTCTTTAGTTGTCTTTTCCTTAACGAAATTTAAACAAAGTGCACAATGTCCTAAGTGTAGGGGAGTTTACTCCCACATGCTTAAACATTGAGGACAATGTTTATATTAAGTGTAGGGGGGACTTCTATCGAAGTTAAGTGGCCTTTTCCTTGTATTTGTCCTCATTTTAACCGGAAAATCAGTTTTTCGATATTTTTCAAAATTTTTAATCTATTTTGGCCTAGTTGTAGTTCCCATTATTTGTGCTCTTTTTCTCTTATTTTAATAAAATAGTTTTAGCAAGTTTAGATATCTTAGATATATTAGGCCCGTTGTGAATATTTTGACTCAACCCGAGTTTACTTATCTAAGTTCACTCTAGCTAGTATCCTTAACCATGTAGACCTTAATTGGTTTATTAGGCTAAGCATCCACGAGTCTCATTCCTTGAGATTTTAAATTGTGGAGAACGAGAAATGATAGAGTTGGTTACAAGTTTGGTATTCTCTCATTAACTTATGTGAGTTAATTATGATCTTTTTCTCCCATCACTTGTTAATAAATTATCTGCTAATAAGTAAGGTCATACGATTTGGAAAGTTACTTAGCTTCTAGCCCAAGATCGTTTAAAAGTTGCTCGGTAATGACGAGAGTTCATAGCCAAGGCATAACTTATGAAGCGGGGCGCGAAGATTGGCGAGTCCGAAAAGGCCCTAACAAGGCATGAGGATTCCATTTTATTGCTGAAGATCCAAGATGATGTGAAAAGCATTATTCCTAAAGTCAATATGAAGGATCAAGACTCACGACGAAAAGCAATCAACTCCCATAAAGATCATGGAGAAGTCTATCCGAAAAGACCCTAACAAGGTATGAGGATAAATAGATCCAAGTCCGAAAAGGAGGCGGATCGTTGTATCTCGAAATCCCAAATAGAGATTGAAGAAATAATCATGAAGTCGTGGTCAACAAAGTTGGAGTACCCCTTAAAAGTCTCCAAGTGAAGAAACTCTATTATGATGAGAAGACCATTATCTCAAGAACGTCTCTCGAAGATATGAAGTATGAAGTACATGCCAAATATCGGCCCGAGAAAGGTCTCAAATCGTGAACCAAGTTATGCCAAGATATGAACTTTTTGATATCCCGAGAAGCAGTTTTAAGAGATTTTGTCCTTTAGCTAACTATTGATCAAATCGTCCTACTTTGCTTTCAGCCTAAATAAATTATTGAAATAAGTCAACAATGCATCCTCGTGATCATTCAAGACATCAATAAAATATAAGAGATACCCGTAGGAATAAGGGAGTTTTAGTGATTAATTGAACCGCATGAGTAAATGTTTGTTATGCTAACTTGTACTAACAATGATCTTGTTTTTAAGCTTGGCATGGGGAACGTGAAACTTGAGGGTGATAAACATTCATGACACACAAGCCCTAATGTAAGTCTTAGATTTCTTTACATGTTTCTTCCTTGTTGCATCTTGTTATTTTCTATCTTTTTTTATTTTCCTTAGTTGTTTAATAAAGGCCGAGGTAGGTTGATTATGATGGAAAGTGTAAACCTTGCTTTATCACTAAGCATTGCATGAGGGCATTGCAATGGTTAAGTGTAGGGGATTTGATAGGTGTGAAAACACCCATCTTTTCTACCACTTAATTACATTAAAACGGGATCTAAACGTATATTTTATGTCATAAATGGCGGAATTATGCGTGGTTTGTGTTTTATTGTGTTTCAGGATCAAAATGTGAAAAAGGGAAGAAAACACGGTCTTTCACGGGCGTTTAGTGAAGAAAAAGACAAAAGACGAAGTCAAAAGATCAAGAATGCAAAAAGAACGGAAGTCCAACGCTTATTCTGAAGATTTATCGAAGAAAATGTCCAAAGACGAAAGTTTAATGAAGCCGAAGAACTCAAGTCTAAATTATTGAAGAATTATAAGACAAGTTCAAATTAATCCCGAGACAAAGTCGAAAAAGTCGAAGAACTTAAAAGACGAGAAGACGTGAAGAAAGAAAGAGAAGAAAAGAGGAAGCCTCCCACCACCCCCCTTTCCTATATATACCCTTCATATCACCACATGAAGGGAGTTAGTTAGTCATTTTTAGATTAGTTTTAGTTGTAGGAGTAGGATTAGTTTTAGAGAGAGAAAGTGACAGTTTCTCTCTCTAGAATTTTAATCTTTCATCTTTTATCTTTCTTGTTTTTAATCAAACCTTTTAAGTTTAATCTTGTCTTAATCTTCATGTTATTAATCTTTCTTATTAATCTCAATCTTGTTTCTTTCATCTTTTTCATCTAGTTCTTATTTAAAAAGTTTTGATCTTTTTGATTTTTCGTGATTTAAAGTTCATCATTTTATGTTTTGATTTTTAAAGTTTGTTTGTTTTCGGGTTAGATAAGTTGATTAGTGCTTATTCGATCCAATTTAGTCATTTGTTCGGCATAGTTTGGTGATAAGCTCATTATAGCTTATTCTCTTGCTCTCCAACTAAATCCCACCGAAATCGGAAAGGGTACAAGCCCCTTTCCGATCATACATTCCGACCAGCAAACCCTTCTTCCAATCGGAAAAGGGTTTTGCTCATTCCGATTTGGCAGTTTCTTGTTATTCCGATTGTAACGCTTTTCTTGATATTCCGATTGGTGTTTTCTTTCTTTGATTCCGATTGAGCAATTTTTCTATTTATTCCGATTGACCCCTTCACCTTACATTCCGATTGCAACTTCATTTTCAGTTATTCCGATTGGGACTAAGTTTAATATTCCGATTAATGATTTTCTACACATTCCGATTGGTTTCATTTGTTGGATATTCCGATTGCTCCAAATGCCCCATATTCCGATCAACCAATCGGAATATATTCCGATTGGGACACCTTTTTGGGTGCATTCCGATTGGGTAGTTTTAGGTTTGCTTTTAATACTTTGTCCGAGTTAAAGGGTTAATGTTTCTTGTTTTATTTTTAAGTTCAATTTAATTTCGTTATGCATTTTTATTTAATTGTCAATTTGCTTTTCGCTAAGTTTTTACTTCACGTCATTTAAATTCTCGTCATTTACTTTAACATCTTAAATATTGCACCGTTTATATTTCACTTAGTTGTAGCTTTAATTACTTGTCATTTAATTTTAAGTCTTGCACATTTATTTTACCAAAACCAAAAATATTTGTTTCACCAAGAACAACTAATCTCACACAATTAACCGGAAATCAATTCGAAGAGACACCGAGAAAACGAACTTTCAACATAGCAAAATCCAAGTATAACCCCACCCAAAACAGATTAAAACCCCTAATCCCATGTTCATAACCTCATAAACCCTAATCCTAATCACCTTCAAAACAAAGGGTTTTACCCCAATGTTTTCCAGATTTACTATTCACCCCACACTAAACCAATCCCCCAACCCAGAATCTTTTCAAACAAACCCATGTGACTGTAGGGACCTCCCCTGCACGTCACTTTCCTCCTCAAAACCTAAAATCGACAAGTTAAACGGTTGGATGTTACTTCTTGGCCCCCAAGGACATTTAAACATCCAAGATCAAAAGGAGAAAGCTGGCAACATCACATGATCAACTTGACCAAGATTCCAAGTCAAAATCAAGGGGCAATTTCGGATTTTTAACCATTAGGGTTTTAGTTTGTAATATTTTATTCCTGTCATCTAGATAGTTCTATGAGGGCCTATATAAGAAGGATGCGGATTGTGCATGCCTCTTGTTCTTTTTTTTCTCCTTGGTCACAACTTTGTAAGTCCAGTTTTTTTTTATGAATGAAAAATGGTTAAAGTTTGTTGATGAGAAGAAAAGAGACAGCTTTATTTATATTGTTTGATTGTGTTCTAAGTTCCAAGTTTGTTTATTTTTCAAGTTTTTCAAATTTAGTCTTGTTTTCAAAAGTTTCTGAAATTTCGAATTTTTTGGTTAAATCTTGTTTTGAGTTTGGATTTTCCAAAGTTATTAACTGGTTTGTGTAAGTGTTTTCAAAGGAAAAACATTTGAAAAAGTTTTGAAAAAGATTTTTAAGGTTTGAAAAAAATCAGAAGTTGGTTATATTGTGTTTGTGTATTGATCTTAGCAGGTTTTGCTTGTGTTTGTTGTCAAAGGTTCAGCATAGACCCCAGTCTATTTGGAGGTGGCTAAACAGCCACTAAGGGACCTGGATGTAGGTCCCTTAAGGTAAAATTCCTTATTTCATTTTTCATTTTTCAGGTAGTGTTGATTTTGCTTGAATTTTGTGTAAGGTGTTAAATGATTGATTGTCCTGCTTGTTCATGATTGTTTAGGGTTGATATGCATGCTAGATTAATTTAAAACCAGCTTGGATTTGATTTGTAAGCATTTGCTTTGTTAAAATTTGTATTTCAGATTTAAAGGGGTGTTTGGATTAGGGATCTAGTTGGGGTAACTGTTATTGATCTTGGCTTAAACCTGTTCAAATACACTTCCTAGGTGGTTTTTAGGTAGTACTTGTGCTTGTCTTTCAGTTTGGTAAGTTTTTAAAGCAATTTGCATGTCAAAAATTTGGAAAACATAGCATTAATCAGAAACTGCCATTTGTGTCTGTTTTTGTTGGAATTTGTGCATCAAAATTGGTATACTGCTTGATTATAGGTCATTTGAGGATTTTATACTGGTTATATGCTAGTTGGTTGACCCGTGTGCAAGTTTTTAGCCATTGGTTCTCACTATTTTGCCAATTGAATCAGTAAAGTACACTCAGACCTACATAAGCCTAATCAGAAACTTTTTGTGAATTTTGTGCTTGATTTGACTGATTGATCTTGCTTGTTTTTTGTTAATCTGGACTCCCTATACTCAACTGAGTATAGGGGTGCCCCTTTTGTCCATTCAAACATCACAAAATCCAAGATCAAGTCCTCTTGATCCATTTCTTCACAAGTGAAGATATCTCTTTTTCCTTTGTGTTCATAAGAATCTATCTGAGCACGTTTTTGGTTCTAGATTGCTTAAATCTTGTTAACTTGGATTTGTTTTTATGTTTTTATGATTAAAGTAGTATAAGGATTGAGTTTTAAAAGTAAAAAAAAAAAGAAAAAAAAAGTTTTCAAAAAGGACTGGCCAGGACTCGAACCTGCGCCATCCTCCTCACAACACTCACAACTTACCAGCGTGCCCTAGGGTCTTTGACTGCTAAGTTCTCATTTCATTATTTACTTAAGTGGTGTTGTTTTGTAGCTTATTTAATTAGCAGCTTATATATTAAGCTGATTTTAGCTTATTTACTTAGGATTTTTACCAGTTAGCATTTTTCTTTTGTTTGTATTAGGTTTTAGGACTTTTCAGTGCAAAAAGTTTATTTTTCCCTTATTTAATTAATTTTCTAGGATTATTTTAAGTTTTAATTTTGAAAAGTAATTTAAAAATAGAAAAAGGTAATTTAAAAATCTGAAAAAATAGTTTTTAGGCTTTGAATTATATTTTTGAGGTTTACAGCTAATTAAGTTTTCAAAAAGTCTAATTTTTTATTTTATTGGATTTTAGGATTTTTTAAACAAATTTAAAATTCAATATAAAATTATTAAATAGGTTTCAGAAAATTTTGATTGCATTTTTGTCTTAGTTACATTATTCTAGGTTTTTGGTAATTTTTTAGAATTTTTTTATGAACTTTGAATTTTTTTGAATATTTTAATATTATTTTATTATTAAAAATTGAAGTTTGATTTTTTTTTAGTTTTTACATTTTTCCGAGGTTAAAGTCACTTAATTAGGAGTTTTGTCACTTTCCAAATATTTTTAGGACTTTTCAATTATTTTCTAGAATTAATTTAAGTTTTAATTGATTTTAATAGTTTTTAAGTGTTTAAAAATAGTTTCATTTGGTTTTAAAATTTTAAAAAATACTTTTTAGCTTAATTAGGTTATTTTTGAGGTTTACAAACTTTGAAATCTTGTTTAGGGCTTTTTAATAATTAATTGTGATTTTTAGGGCTTTAATTAGCATTAAAAAGTCATTGTCTAATTAATTAAAAGGTTTTAGCAAGTTTGGATTTTTTGAAAACTCTTAGAATATTATTGGGGATTTTTATTAATTTTTAGGAATTTTTAGGTTAAAATTTTAATTTTTGCACTATTTACGGTTTTGCGTGATCGCCTTTTTCGTCATAGTTTAATCCGTCTTCGTAACCGTCTTTCTCTTCTAATCCCATTTCTTTTCTTTTCTTCTCAATATAATCATCAATCATAAATCAATCCATTACACAACATACTTGCCTCCTTGGGAAACGAACTTGGACTCATTTGGTCATTAGTGCTCGGTTTTCCTAAACCGACACTTAACGCTTACCACTACTTTGCCTCTCTTTTCCTAAAGGGTTGCAAAAGGCTACAATCTGGAGGCTGATGTTATCCTTGGCATAAGGATCAAACATGAAAGTGATGGTATTGTAATTTCTCAGTCTCATTATATTGAGAAGGTACTAAAGAAATTCAATCACTTTGATTGTACTCCAGTGAGTACACCAATGGATACAAGTGAGAAACTGATGCCTAAAAATGGTCAGGCTGTCTCCCAGCTTAAGTATTCAAGGGTGATTAGTTGCTTGATGTATGCCATGACTAGTACTAGGCCTGACATTGCATTTGATGTGGGTAAACTGAGTAGGTATACTAGTAATCCTAGTACTCAGCATTGGCAAGCAGTTCAGAGAGTACTAAAGTATTTGAAAGAAACAATGGATTATTGATTGTCTTATACAGGATATCCTTCGGTATTGGAAGGTTACACTGATGCAAGTTAGATCAACAATACTGAGGATAATTCATCCACCAGTGGCTGGGTATTCCTACTTGGTGGTGGTGCAATTTCTTGGGCATCCAAGAATCAAACTTGCATTACTGGTTCTACCATGGAATCTGAGTTTGTGGCTCTAGCAGCTACTGGCAAAGAAGCTGAATGGTTGAGAAACTTGCTTCTTGAGATTTCATTGTGGGTCAAACCAATGGCAACCATTTCTATCCGTTGTGATAGTGCAGCTACATTGGCTAAGGCATATAGCCAGATGTACAATGGTAAGTCTAGACACCCAGGTGTTAGACATAGCATGATTCGTGAACTGATCACGAATAGGGTGATTTCAATAGAGTTTGTGAGGTCTCAACAAAATTTAGCTGATCACTTGACGAAGGGATTGACTAGAGACTTGGTTATAAAGTCTGGTAAAGGGATGGGTTTAAAAGTCCACTTTAGTCACTGAATGCTAGGACACCCAACTCCCTCCTGAGGAAACTTGGGAGCTGAGTTCAATGTGGAAAGATGAACATTTAGGGGACTGAAGCACATGTATATCATCCCAAGGATGTGCTTGTACTTGCTGAAGGAGGATGAAGTTATAAACTTCTCAATGGTTAATGTCTTTGAAAAAGTGCTGAAGCAAGAGCATGATCTAAAGAGGAACCACCTATGTAAATGTTGAGGTTTCGCCGCCTCAGGGAGCATGGACTTGGCTCTTACAACATTTATGAATTTGGATATGGACACATGGCTAGAAGTGTCAGGAGTTGTTATGTATTTGAAAACTTGTGTGTATTTTATCTTCAGGTATTCAAAGTAGTTGAAGGGTTCAATTCTTAGAACACCCTGATTCTCGAATGTTTGAAGTGATGTACTAAGATGGAAATTCAATCCTTACGATATTTTCATTTATGCACTGGTTTTGTTAATGTCGATTTTCATGCAAAAGGAATTGTACTATATTGGGGAGGATTATTGGAAATATAGTTCAATTGTGGGTCAGTTCATACTGGTGAATGGGTAAGGAGGTACGGAGTGTACACCCATAAGTCCCTGAACACCCAGACTCAATTGTGGTTAAAGTTTGTTTAGCATCGCTGAGTTTGTTCAGCATCGTTGAGTTTGTTCAGCATCGCTGATGATCTTCAGAGAGTGTAACTCTAGACTGAAGGTACTCATCAGGGATTAACTTCACTGAAGACTTGTCTTTAGTGTTTACTCATCAGCATGTCTTCTTCAGTACTGAAGGCTTCAGCGGGAACACCCTTCAGGGGTAGCTGATGCTTCAGTGGGACTGAAGAATAGACAAACGTTGGAGCTGAACTTGTACACTTGTAACAGTCTTTGACCCATTCAAGTGGAGTTAATGACCACGTTTAATTGGTCGTGTAACCACTTTCCTGGTATTATGGAGCACATTAAGAGGAGATTAATTGGCCGTTAAATCCTCTTAATTCCATTGACTAGGGTTTGAGTGCTACACCTATAAATAGGTGATCATGACTTGCATGAAAAGATATACAGAAACAAGAAACACATAACAAAAAAAGGATTAGAGATTTGTGCCTAAATCACTAACAACATTTGGTCTTATCCCAAGTAGGTATTCGTGATACCCAGGCATTAGGGTCGAATAATTTACTTTGGAAAGTGATTACACGATTCCAAGTGATATCCGGTAACCATTGTTTTGGTACGTAGCTAGGATTGATTATCTTTACCCTGGTTGGGACGAAGTAAACGCCAACACTAAGATTTTAACTTCAGTTTAGAGTGTGTTCTCCTAACATTTTCGTACGCAGGGTGGAAGATTTGTTCTCTGAAGTGGGAGAAGAAATGCATGTTAACTTTGTTTTCTGAAGTTGGTAGCTTAGCATGGTAGCATTTTTGTGTCATTTATCGTAGGTTTTTTTAATGTGGATTGCTCGGATGTTGGTTAATATATTTATATGTATGCTTGGTCGAACCCTGTATGATTATGTGAAAATGAAAAACTGGACATAATGGTGTTTTGAACCATATGAGAAAGTGTAGTCCTTCGTCCCATTGTATATTTGAACTTAAGAATTGGCTGCTGCTATGTGGCAACACATTACATCATTTCCCGACAGACACTCAAGCCAAAGTTGCCCCTAACTCGTAGCCATCCAAATAACCTTAATGCCCCCACGTGGGTCACAAGCCCACATTAATGGATTCAGCAAGAAAATGTGTCTGAATGAGCTATAAGAAGATCACTTTGCTTTTAAGTTTTGACAATATGGGATACAGTTTTTGATAAAAGTTATAACTACATGGATGTCTGAAACTCTCCTTTTTAAGAGCAGAATTATTGACACTGAATTCTTAATCAAGGAACACCTTTTTATATCTATTTATTCTATATAATGTGGAATTGTCAAAATACGATTGTCGCCTAGGTCAAGGCTACAATTGTTGAATCAGGTTGTAAATTATTCTACCAATTCCTCAGGTTATATATAAAAGATGGATTTTTGGTTTGTCTTTAGAATTGTGTTTGACAAGTGAAGTAACGACTAAACAAAAACATTGTAAAATATGCATTCATAACTTGCACTTTGGGTATATATGAAATTAAACATGAAAGTAGCGTGATATATGAAATTAATCCATACTACATCGAATAAGTGAGCGAAAAACAGGTTTCCAGTTATGTCTAGTAACAAACATTGAATCACAATCTTTTAGGGCATAAAAAGCATGGATCATGGGTGTGCAACTATAAAAACTAATGAATCAATGATCAAAATCACCAAGAACATATAACAGAGAACCCAGCCAACCTCCCCTTGGCTCTCTTTATCGATGATCAATTTACAATATCTGGATACAAGAATGAAACAAAGAACAAACGCTCAAAACTCACAAGATTGATCAAGAATGATCAATAACAAGTTTCTCTCTCTAGAAACGAATAACAGAAAACGAAGAATGAAAAGTAAACGTCTAGTTAGGTGGTGTTGAGTATATATAAGCTGAATCTTCAGTTAAGCCCTTATCTTTAGCACTTTACCACTTTTAGTCCCTTCAGTCATAAACTTGTTCATCAAGAAGAAAAACTCCCCCTTCATCTTTGTCTTATGTCCATTTAAGTCCTTCAGGTTAATGACTTGTATTCTCAACACTCCCCCTTAAGTCCTTAACCTGCAAAAGCATTATACAAACCAAGCATTCTACAAAATTTCTTATGATCAGATATGAGCAACCCTTTTTTAAATATATCTGCAGTGTTATTTTCAGATTTAACTTTTATAGGTTTAATATAACCTGCAGATATTTTTTCTCTTAAGAAATAGAGATCAATTTCAAAATGCTTGCTTCTTTCATGAAGCACAGGATTCAAAGATATTTGGATAGCAGAATTGTTATCACAATTCATTTCAACAGGTAAAACCACTTTCACTTTCATATCTGTTAACACTTTATGAATCCACATGACTTCACAACACACATTACATATAGCCCTATATTCAGCTTCTGTGGAAGACCTAGAAACCACACTTTGTTTCTTACTCTTCCAAGAAACTAAATTATCTCCTAGAAACACACAATAACCAGTTAAAGACCTCCTGGTTATCTTACACTTAGCCCAATCTGAGTCAACAAACACATTAAGCTTGCTACACTTACCTTGCTTAAAAGTGATACCTAAACTAGGTTCACCTTTTAAGTATCTAAGAACTCTGAAAGCAAGTCTTAAATGAGATGTCATAGGACTATGCGTAACTTGACTAAGACAATGAACATTATAAGCTATATCTGGTCTTGTCATAGTCAAGTAAATCAATTTTCCCACAAGTTTTTGATATGAAGTAATCTTAGTAAGTTTTTTATCATCCCCAAACCTTTTATTTAATTTTTTACTATCTAGATTAACTTCAATAGGAGCACTACATGGCTTGCATCCTAACATACCAAACTCAGACAACAACTCTGTGCAATATTTTCTCTGGGTTAAACATATACTATTATCAATTTCAATAACCTCAATACCCAAAAAATATTTAAGTTTCCCAAGATGTTTAATAAGAAACTTAGTACTTAAAAATTCCTTAAATTTGTTAACTTCATCAAGATTATTTCCAGTAATAACAATATCATCCACATATACCAATAAGACCAAGAAAACCCGATTAATGTTCTTAATGAAGAGAGAAAAATCATTTGGACTTTGAACAAAACCATTTTCAATAAGAACAGAAACAAGCTTCTCATTCCATTTTCTTGGTGCTTGCTTTAACCCATAAAGAGACTTAATCAATTTGCAAACTTTATTACTGTTATCATCTCCATAACCTTCATGAATTTTCATATAAACTTCTTCATCAAGTTCACCATATAAAAATGCATTATTAACATCTAACTGAAATAATGGCCAATTATTACTAACAGCTAAACTCAAAACACATCTCACAGTAACAATTTTAACCACAGGTGAAAAAGTTTCATCATAATCAATCCCTTCCCTTTGGTTAAATCCTTTGGCAACAAGCCTAGCTTTAAACCTTTCTATATCACCAATAGATTTGTATTTAACTTTCCAAATCCATTTACATGGAATAGCCTTTCTTCCCTCAGGAAGATCAGTAATAATCCAGGTATTATTTCTGTTTAAAGCTTCCATTATTGATTCATAGCCTCAATCCATCTACTATCATATATAGTAGGCTCATGAATTCTACTTAGATTAGTAGTAAACACAAAATTATCAACACTCAAATTAGCATAGCTAACAACTTTATTTATACTATACTTAACATCTTTATTAAGTACAAAATCTTTGTACTTAGAAGAAGGAAAAGCAATTTTTCTACTAGTTCTGCTAACAGTATTATCTGTTGCTGGTTCTGGTGACCAATTAAACACATTTCCAAAAGACTCAATGCCTTCATCCTCAAAGGAATTATCATCATCACTACCAATGTTTGGTATACCCTCAGAAATATTTTCTGTTGCATACTCATCCCTAATGTCCTTCCTACTAGAATCTATATTAGTATCTGATGATCTATCTACCTCAGAAACAACATTTGTATCAATAGTATGAACATATTTTCTACTTTTACTAGACTCTACAGTGCTGTCATTAGGTTTTACATTGGTTTCAGGTATAAGCCCATGCTTTTTACCTATACTATCTCCATTTTCATCATAGGATTCACTAGGTACTTGACTGTTTATGTTAAGAAAATTTAAATCATCAACACCATTATCACTAAAATCAAAATCTTTACTAATCATATCATTTTTAAATGGAAAGACTGTTTCATAAAACTTCACATCTCTTGAAAACAAAAATCTTTTATTTTCCAAACTAAACAATTTATAACCCTTCTTGTCAAAAGCATAACCAACAAAAACACATTTTTTAGACCTTGACTCAAACTTATCAGACACATTTACTACATTAGAAAAACACAAACAGCCAAACACTTTCAAATGAAGTATACTAGGTTTAGACTCATAAACCATTTCATAAGGACTTTTACCAGACAAAACAGCAGTAGGTAACCTGTTAATCAAATAAGTAGCAGTTAGCACACACTCAGGCCACATGTTTAATGGTATCCCCCCCCCCTTGAAACATGAGGGCTCTAGCAGTATTAAGCAAATGTCTATGCTTCCTCTCAACAACACAATTTTGTTGAGGGGTATAAGCACAAGTGGTTTGATGAATTATACCATTTATTTTAACAAAATCAGAAAACCTTTGATTAACAAATTCTGTCCCATTATCACTTCTGAAAACTTTAACCTTTTTATTAAACTAATTGTCAAGAAGTTTAACAAAATTTTCAATACAACAAAAGACTTCAGTTTTACTCTTCAATAAAAAAACCAAACAGATCTAGTATAATCATCAACCACAGTAAGAAAAAATCTAAATCCATCTCTACTAGTAACTTTATATGGACCCCACACATCAAGATGAACAATATCACCTAGTTTTTTAGTTTTATGTTCACTTAAAGAGAAAGACTCTCTAGTTTGTTTAGCTTTAAGACACACATCACAAGGTTCTAATCCTTTAAGTTTAATATCAGAATTATCTTTCTTAGAACATCCAACACTTGATATGCTGGGTGTGCAAGTCTATTATGCCAAATAGAACTACTAATCTGACAACACCTCACATTTTTGCTAAAAACTGGCCTACCTTCATCAAGAAATTATAAACCATCTTTTTCACTACCAGTCCCCATCAGGACATTGTGAGTTAAGTCCTGAATCATACAACAATTCTCATTAAAACTAACATTAACTTTATTATCTTTGGACAATCTTTGAACAGATAAAAGACTAACTTTATATCCAGGAACTACCATCACATCCTTAATAATCAAATTATTAATTTTAAAAGAACCAATTTTTTTCACATGCTCCAAAGTACCATTAGGATGAGCAACACTTATATTAAGATAAAAAAACATCAATGACATCAAACAATAATTTTTCAGAATATGTAATATGTTGACTAGCTCCTAAATCTATAATCCAACCAATATAAGTACTATAAGTACTTATATTTGAATTATAGTTAAAAAATCTACAAGCAAGAAAATTAACAACACAATTATTCACTTTAAAGTACCTGCAATAGTAGCAGAACCCATAGAATTCTCTCCTGAAACACTCAGTAACCTCATAAGTCTTTGATATTTTTCAGAAGTAAGAGTATGAGATGTACTCTTACTTTGATCACACTTATTATCATTAACACTCACATTATGAACATTATTTTGAGTTGAGTTATTATTATTTCTTTTAAAATTAGGTGGATAACCTATCAACTCAGAACACCTGTCTATAGTGTGACCATTCATGTTACAATGTTTACAAACAAGATTACCATTTCTATAACCATTAGACCCAGTCCTGTTATTTCTATTAGTATTTCCATTATTAGAACTCCCATTATTGGAATTATTACCACCTCTGTTCCAGTTATTAGAATTTCCACCAGACTTAACAACAAAAGCAGATAGTCCAGATTTATTATTTTTAGACCCATTTCTATGTGATTCATCTATGGACAAAGTTGCAAAAGCAGTTCTCACATCTGGTATGGGATCAGATGTGAGAATCTGACTTCTCACAACACTATAACAATCATCAAGACCCATAAGAAACTGCATCAGCCTGATAAGCTAATCATGTTCCTTAGGTTCTTTAGAACCATCACAAGTACAATTAGGAAGATCAACAAGAGCATCAAATTGCCTCCACAAAGAATTACACTCATGATAATATTCAGATAAAGACATACCAAATTTAGTAAGAGTGTAAATCTTATGATGGAGATTATATATCACAAAACCATCTTGTTTATCATATGTTTCTTCTAATTCATCCCAAACATCTTGAGCAAATTTAGAAAAAGTTTGACCCTTATACAAATCTGGTGAAACACACCCAAGTAACCAAGAAAGCACAACAACATTACATCTTTCCCATTGGTCTCTAGCAGGACCATCATTAGTGTCTTGAACACATTTACCATTTATAAATCCAAGTTTATTTCTAGTTTGTAATGCAAGTTTAACAGCAGCAGACCAAACCTTATAATTCTCAGTTCCTTCAAGTTTGAAGGTAATCAACTGAGAACCAATATCTTGAGGGTATAAATAAAGAGGGTCATAAACATCAAACTTAACCCCATCATCATTCTTAACTCCACCCCCCTTGGGTGGACCATCACCCTTTGGTGAACTAGGACCAGACCCATACATAGAAACGCAACCAAGAAACTAAACAAATACAAAGAACATACACAACAGGCCAAAAAATAGTTCGCAGGCTTCCAAACCACTCAAAAGGTGGTAGGTCAAGAGCAGGGACCTGAAAGTGGTCAAAAAACAACAAAAGAATAAGTAAAACACAAAAAGAAATCACAACCTCCTTGTATCTCCTCTACAAGTAACAAACAACTATCACAAATCTCGAATCAATCAACACCAGAAACAAGCTAATCCCTTCGACACCTAAACCCTACTAATCAAACAAAAAACCTAATAAAACAAGATATAAAGAATAAAAGTGCGAAAGGTGTTACAATGCACGTGCAGCAAACCAAGCAAGAACTCTGGATCAAGACAATCCAGAGAAACCAATAACCCAACCAAATAGATCAAGACGATCTATAACCAACGCAGCGGAAAAACAACCTACACGTAAAGAACAACAAGAAAATAACAATAATCACGATTACTTACCAAGATTAGAAAACCCTAATATCTGGATTTAGGGTTTTCTAATTAATCAACCAAAATCAATAATTGGACCCAAATAATGAACCCACAGCTCACCAATTAGATCAGAAACAGTTTTAATAAAAAAACCCCAAATATTTTTGAAACCCTAATTTTAAAAAACTCAATTAATCTTTGTAAAAACTCAAATTAACCAGTTTAAACAACGATTCACCAATAACAAACCAAGATCTACACAAATAGATCAAAACCCCCAATTTTTAAAAACCCTAATTTTAGGAAAAACGTTAATCACGATTCAGAGCAACTTGGCTCTGATACCATGTAAAAACTAATGAATCAATGATCAAAATCACCAAGAACATATAATAGAGAACCCAACTAATCTCCCCTTGGCTCTCTTTATCAATGATCAATTTACAATATCTGGATACAAGAATGAAACAAAGAACAAACGCTTAAAACTCACAAGATTGATCAAGAATGATCAATAACAAGTTTCTCTCTCTAGAAACGAATAACAGAAAACGAAGAATGAAAAGTAAACGTCTAGTTAGGTGGCGTTGAGTATATATAAGCTGAATCTTCAGTTAAGCCCTTATCTTTAGCACTTTACCACTTTTAGTCCCTTCAGTCATAAACTTGTTCATCAAGAAGAAAAACTCCCCATTCATCTTTGTCTTATGTCCATTTAAGTCCTCTAGGTTAATGACTTGTATTCTCAACAGCAACATCATCTGAAAATGACCTAAACCAATAACTGTTACAAATGATTATATAACTTCAAAACATTTTAACCAACTATTGTACGAAACCGACAACAAACCCGAAGTTCGATAACGTGGAACTGCTAGATCGCGAGTTGTATCGAGCACAAGTAGCGAACACGAGAGACTACAAAGAACCGACAAACATATGCACACGGTATACCCTCAACTACCTCTTTATTAATAACCCTAATAAAGACTACATTGATTAAGAAGAATACAATGAACTAGGATCCCCCTCATCCCTATTTATAGAGATGAGGGGCGGGCACCTCCTTAAGTCAAATAGGAAACTTCCTATAAACCAACTTAAGGAGGTTGGCTAAAATACTTCCTAATTCTAGTATATTCAGAATCTATATTACAAAGTAAACTTAAGTCCCTAAAATATATTTAAGTTTGCCCCTAAGTCTATGTTTAAAAAGGTATGGTGTGATGAAAATGACTGATTGAAATAGTTAATGTAAAGTGGGTAAAAATAAAATACAAAAAAAATTACAAAAAATATGACATGGCAGTCAACCGACTCCACGTAAGCATAATCAGTCTTGCAGGTCATCGGAAACACTAAATATTCAGAAATGAAGACTTCAATGATAGTATGGAGAAAAAAAGAATACATAGAGCTATTAAAATTAACTAGCATAGCACCCGCGCAATACGGCGGCGGATGCCCGATGACGATTTATAAGACGAACAAATGTTACATCTTTTACCCATCATTTTTAATTTTGCATTCAAATTAAGGTTGAAGTTGTAAAAAATTAAGTCGAAACAAAAGAAACCCACTAAAAAAACTAAAAGTAATAAAATATATAAAAAAGGATGTTGGATTAAAGAAAACGAAATTTTAAGAAATATGGTGAAATTAAATTATAAAAAAAATAAATATATAAAAAAATATTTCAATTTAAAAATTAAAATAAGTTTTTAATAGGTTGTTATAAATTTAGAATTGTCCCAAATGCTTTATAATATTCTAAGATGTAAGATGTAAGATAAGATAAGATAACTTAATAAAAATCTAGCATAGTACCTGCACAATGCAGCGGCGGGTACCCGATAACTATTTTTTAGAGAACAAATGTTATATTTTAACTCATCAAATGTGTATTCAAAGTAAAATGAAAGTTATAAAAAAATCAAATCAAATTAAAATAAACTCAATATGAGTGAAAAACTAAAATTTAACAAAAATATATTAAAATGGATGTTAAATTGAAGAGCACGAAATTTTAAAAATATGACGAAAATAGATTATAAAAAAAAAAGATATTTTAATTTAAAAATAAAAGTTTTTTAAATAGTTTGTTACAAATGTTGTTACAAAAGTTGTTACAAAGTTTGTTTCAAAAAATGA
The DNA here is from genome assembly GCA_025667525.1 of Glebionis coronaria. Lineage (NCBI taxonomy): Eukaryota > Viridiplantae > Streptophyta > Magnoliopsida > Asterales > Asteraceae > Glebionis > Glebionis coronaria. Next base: position 105,320,567 of record CM046879.1, read on the forward strand.
ATACCAAATATGATCTAATGGCTTTAATCTAACATTTTTATATTAATTTTTGGCTTGAAATTATGTTTGATAATTTTAGGTTTGGGATTAAGATCGGAGTTAAGTTTTGAGTTAGCCCAAAAGTATAGATATAGATATAGATATAGATAGTCTCAAGTTAAATTTTTAAGTAGGTAGCCCAAAGTTTATAGGGTAAATGTCATAAATACACAACGTACTTTTCAAAATTATCCCATTATACCCATTGAACTATTTTATGTACAAAATACATACTTGACTGGAAAGTAACCTTTGACTTAACGAACAACAGATACCGTTAGTACATTCGTTAACTTGGAATTTGATTTTATAATTTTAGTCCTTTAGTTAACATCATCATCTTCATCATCTTTATCATCTTCATCATATCCCCAAATTCAAAATCCAAATGCCCAGATCCAAAACAAGAACAATATATGAACTATTTTTTTCATTTACAATTAAAGAATCATATAAGCTAATAATAATGGTCTTGTAAATCCAACTATCCAAAAATCTAACTGCTACCATGATTATTTGACATTTACAATGATTAATAAAAAAAGGCCAACATTTCAATTATATGAACTTTTTTCGACCCTCCAACAGCATCCACCAAAGCTTAAACCCCAGAAAATTGACCCGCTTGAAAAAGGGTAATTTCTGATAAATTGGGAGTGTAGTTGGGTTAGGACTCACCATTTTCATTGGATATATACAGTAATTGATAACCTCGAATTGATAATTTATTAGATATTCGAGAGATGAAAAAACACTGACTTAAAGATTATGTTCTTATTCAGAAGACCTGACGGCACATGTCCGGATAACAAGTTATTCTGTAGATACCTGCATAGATTTGGTTGTCAAAAAACATAGTAGTAATTTGTTTGACTTTCTAAAGTCAAATCAAAATGGAAAAGTATGAGCATGTTCGACTGTTATCTAATGAGACAGATATTTTTCTATATAAAATCATTTAGTACTTACAATCTACTTAAAGTCGGAAGGCTTGCTAAAAAGGAGGGTATATGACCACTTAGCTGATTATTTTCGAGATGTCTGCAAAAGTAAAAGTTAATATCAACATATCCAGTTCTGCTCTTTGTTGATAATCAATAGCAAACCTTCCAACTTTAAACAGATCTTAACACACATGGATCTATTTAGCATATATCTTCCCAGATCGTTTATAATTTGGGTTCATGAATGGAGGGGCTGGATGATGGATCCATCTGGTATTGTGGATCTGGTATTGTGGATATGGGATATGGGGATTTGGATATAGGATGTGTTTTTGTTGATGATGATGATAATGTTAGTTAGCTAAGGGTACTAAGATTGTAAAACAAAATTTCAAGTTAACGAAGTACTAACGGTTTCGTTAAGTCAACGGTCCAGTCAAATATTTGACTAAAATCCTACGTGGCAAGTGTGCAAATCGAACATAAAAAGTGTTCGATAAGCATAATGAATAATATGAAAAAGTACGTCGTGTATTTTCGACATTTACCCGAGGTGATAAACAAAAAACCAGAAAACATGATAAGCAAAGATGTCTTCACTTTCGTTATCATCCGAACCAAGAACTCTTGAAAACTCAACACCCAAATCAACATCAACACCAGTAAACAACAGGCTATGGCGACCAGCAGCACAAAGGAACATAAAAAACCAATGGTCCAAATTAAACTCCATCAGACAAGAATGGGTTTCTTCTTCTTCCAATGCGCGATCACACGCTACGTCTCTCGTTAATTCTTTCCTTTCTCAGAGGCATTTCCTCATACACCTTGTCTACATTCCCCTTTTTTTTTCTTACTTTTATATAACACTCAGTGCAATAAGGATTATATAAGTTTATTTTGACATGATAAGCATCATTTTTTTGGGCTTATTTGAAACGTCTCGGATTATATAAGTTTATTTTGACATGGTAAGCTTATGTGAGCCGAAAAGTTTCAAAATAAGCCACAAATGAGCTTGTGAAACACATCTGAAAACCAAAAAAGTTATAAACCCGCTTTATAAGCTTGAACAAACATCCGGTAATGAAGGAACCATGGTGGGTGCGGGACACCCTTGGATTTTTTGATGTAGTGTTAATTACTTTTAGAAAACCTCGATTTTTCTTAAATGTGCCCGCTACATAAAAATTATGTGTGTAGTCTTGTCTAGTTTATTTTTACTGCACGTGATAACTTTGTGTCCTGGTTCCATTCCCTCACATTAGTTGTACAGTTGTTTTTGAAATATTTAGTTTTAGTTGTAAGTATATTATCTATATGGATAAGTGGACGGATTTTTACTTTGTTTAGGTTCTCTTTTACTCGAATGTACGCGGCTTAACCGGATTATCCTGCTGAACTAGGGTGTGTACTGTGGTGTCGCAGGACCAATGAATTGTTGCTTCGTAGTGTTAGTTTTAGTAAGAAACCACGAATTTTCTTTATTGCACTTGGTCCAAAAGAAATTATGTTTCTAGTCTTTGTTTGCTTACTCTATTAATAGGTAAAAAATAACCTCAAACTTTGATCAAAAGTTATTATTAAAAAAAGGTGCACCAGGTCACTTCTAGCCCTGGTTCGTCCAACCAATACTGTGCTTTGCTTACAACCCTTTCCCCGGACACCCCCAAGATATGTACCTAGTGAGCTTTCGAGACTTCTTGTGAGGACATTAGGGTGTTGTCTGTATGTTCGAAATCTTTTTTGTTGCCGGATTTTTAATGTGTAATTTAAATCTTTGGTTTTTGTTTGGGTACAGGTATATGAAAGATATGGAGTTGGGCGTTTTAATGGATATACCTAATATACAGAACAAAGCTTGCTTGAAGTTATTAAAACAGCAGGTTATTTGATGAATTGATTGTAATTTTACCTGAGCTTGTAATTGGTAATTTCCCGTGTTTGGTTATCTATTGGATCCTGCCTTATGTTTCGTTGTACATTGTAGGTTCTTCATCGTCATAATCTAGTGTCTTCATACAAGGAAATGGTACGTACATGTTGCTAACAGCAGTTATATTAAACTACGAAATAGCTACTATATACATGTTAAGAAAAAATCGATAAAAAAAACCGAGAATCAGAAACCAATAACATTAGATAAGAATGCGATAAGTATACATACGTACACAAAGGGGTGGGGATCCTTTAATAAGCGCTCTTATTGAAAAAAGCGCTAAAAATGGTTGAAAATTACAAACGAAATTTACCAGACATGAACATATTTTATGGAAGTTGGACATGGTTCAGTGCTATGAATATTATTCATGAGTGCCCATTCTAGTGCCTTTTGATCATACAATATACTTATTTACATTATGATTAACAGGTGGCTGCAGTAGTTAACATGGTCAGTACAAGTACGTGTCTGAGATGCTTTCTTAAAGGAGGAACTAATAATTCTCTAGCACTTCCGAGGACATAAATGATGATGGAGATGGTGGAGGGATACCAGTCTTCACTTTTTGGTCTATAACTTCTTTTGGTACATTACTGTTTTCTTTAGTATGATGGATTTAAAGGCCATATAGTATGGATCTTCTGAATAGTTATGTGTTGGTCGTAGAGGTGGCAATTTCGACCCTTTTACTTATGAATGGGTCGATTCGGGTGTAATCTCTAATAGGTCAAATGGGTGAGACTTTAAAAGTCAGCTAAACAATACCAGTCAAATGGGTCGAATTCACCCAATGCCTATTTTTAGTGCAGAAAAACTACTACACCCATTTATTGAAAAGAGATTGCGACTGTTATGATATGTACTTAACACACAAGTTACTTTATAAAAAAGACACCAAAGCTGAATAAGAAGTGATCAGGGCCAACCAGACCAGATCCTCACATACCCGTTTTTCCGACCTCTAGTTGGTCGATATTCAATACTTGGTTCATGTTATTGTGTGTGAGATCTGATTTATAGTTAATATTGTGTAATTTTAAATACTAAATCTCCATTTTGTTGATGCTAGAGGAGTTAGCACGGGAACTAATTCAGATGTTCAAGTCAGAACTATATTTGAAGGTAAATTTTGAATGTATTTTAATCACCATAAGATATGTTTATCTACAAACATATATTGCAGTATGTCTTTATAATTTTGACAATCGTCCGAGTATGAAAGTGCAGAGACTACTTGTGATAGAGTTTCTCTCGCTAAGAAATAACGAAGATTCAGTCATCAAGAAATTGGGTTGGTCAGATGAAATATATGAAGGGGAATTCGATGATTTAAGTAGGTGCAACTTGGATCACGTGGAAGCATCTAAACTAGATTCTCTAGAGTTGGATGGCTGCATTTCTAAAACTCTTTCTCAACCCGACAGTCAACCAGATTCTGATGTCTTACAGGTATATGACTCAAAGGTTAAAGCTAGGGGTAGCAATATGGTTCAGGCTGAACCAACCCTATCCCTGTCACCTTTTCTTTACCCATATCTTGAAATATGGGTAAAATATTGTTAAATGTATTTTAAAATATTGTTGTGTTCTTCTTTATAAAGCAATTTAGAGGTTGCAAACATTTGATAACACTTTGACTGATTTTTGACCTGTTTGACCCGGTCCACTTGATCAATTTTCATTTTTGCCAAGTTTCAAATATGGCCTTTACTCAAAACACGCTCTCAGTCGTGTCTGTGCTTTTTCTGCATACTATATATAACGCATAAGTGCCCTAAGAAACAGTACCCTAGTTTTATACTCCGTAAGAGTTTTATTTGAAAAAAATGATTAACATATAAATTAAATCTTTTTGTATTTCATCTCCTGTATAGGTTTTTAGTTTTTCTTTTATTCGGGTGATAATGTTTTCTGGTTGCATATTTTATCGTTACAATACTATATACACGAGGTTTATTGAATGCCAATAGTTTACCTGCTGCACTTTTTATATTTACACGCCTTGCTGTTTAAATCTGATATAGGATGAAGTCTTTGAGGGTCATTATGCACTGAGTATGTCTTTTAAACTTACATGAATATGTGATTTGATGCTTAAATTTAATTTGAAATACAGAAGCACCCTTTGATTATATGATTCTCACCAGGACTTTATTCGTTTTATTTTGCAGATTTATTTGACAGCCTGGCTGGCAGATGTTAACATTGATAAGCAAAGGTATGGGAAACTTTCATATATCAAAATCAAGCCTGAAATTGTATTCCATTTGGTCAGAATATGAAAAACACGTGTGTTTGATTCTTGTACTGGTAAACATATATATCTTTCAAGTGGAAATTATTTTGCCACGGGACATTTTGTCCGAATTTAAGTGTCTAATTTTCATGTCTATAACTAAAACTTTCACCTAATTTGTTCCAAAAGAGCCGTAAGAGAAACCTTTTTTTTAACAAGGGCATACATATTAAATGATAAGGCGACATAACGAAGCTTATAACTTCTGTTTATGGTGTGTTTATCTCCTAACATTTTCTTACACAGGGTGGAAGATATCTTCTCTGAAGTGGGAGAAGAAATTCTTGTTAACTTTGTTTTCTGAAGTTGGTAACTGATCAGCATGGTAGCAGTTTCGTGTCATATTATTGCCTTGACGGTTTACGAAAGCAAAAGTTGACTTGGGCAGGTAAAAGCATTTTGCTATTGATGAGGTTTATTCTCAAGAGAATTTTATCTATGTGGATCGCTTACATGTTGGTTAATCTATCTATATGTATGCTGGATCGAAGCGTGTATGATTATGTGAAAATGAAAAACTCGACAGAATGACGTTTTGAACTGTATGAGAAAGTGAAGTCGTTCGTCCGATTGTATCTTTGATTTGCATATCTCTACATTATACCTTTTCATACATGATACTATATTGTTTCACTTAGGGTTATAATTTCAACTTCTACGCTTAATCGCCAGAAGTGTGTCAAGCATCTGGAGGTCGCCCGAAGTATATCCCTATGCTGCCTTACAGTATTTGTACAATAGATATCAAACTTTGTACTTCTTAAATTTTTTAAACAGTCAAAGAATTGCTTTTTGAATATGGAACTGAATACAATAGGAGAATCGGGCGACGTGTTTGATGATGCTAATAAATGGATTCTCATAGAAATGAAATCAAGGAACCACGGAATCAAAGTGAAAAACTTGAAAGGGGCTGTATGGGCGAGTGGGTGTTGGTTTTATACTTTTATCCCACATCGGCTGAGTAGTAGAAGTTGAGAGTGAGGATACTAGTCTCATCTGCATGTTAGTTAAATCAAGGTTCTTCCACGACCTCCAAAATGTTTGACCAGGAAGAAATTATCAGCATAGGATGACAATTATTACACAGGTACGTCTATATGGAACACCTTTTTATATTTACTTTTTTAATATAATGTGTCTAATTATTTATAGGTGAATGTGGAATTGTCAAAATACAATTGAATCAAGTTGTAAATTATACTACCAATTCCTCAGATTATGTATGAAAGATGGGTTTTTGGTTTGGCTTTTGAATTGTGTTTGACAAGTAAAGTAACGACTAAACAGAAATTAATAGAACACGTGAGCCAAAAACAGGTTTCCAGTTATGTCTAGTTACAAACATCGAATCGCAATATTTTTAGGGGCTTAAAAATCATGGATCATTGGTGTGCGGCACATCTGAAAATGACCTAAACCAATAACTGCTACAATTGATTATTTAACTGCAAAACATTTATAACCAGCCATACCTAAAAACTGGGCTGTTGCTGGTTATTTTGCCTTTAACGTGTGAAAAGGGGGAACTGTAAGAGCTTTGCTTACAGCAGAATGAGTCAAACGGTTCATAAGTGACCCTAAGTGTATTTCAGTCCTTACAAGTTACAACTTCTTGAATCGCTTGATTATAAGATGAATTGGTGTTTCCTTAATAATATTAAGGAAACACCAATTCATCTTATAATCAAGCGATTCAAGCAAAAAAGGACAACATTTGCGCAGGTCAACCTAGCCTGTGTTAAAAAAAACCATTTCGTCGTATACCCAGCCTGTGTTTAAAAAAACCATTTCGTCGTATATGATTTTCTTGGCTCCATGAGGTAATTGATACATAGTTCTTACAGCCTCACAAAATAACAACGGATTCGATAAAAGACTAGTTCATTGACTTTTATCAAAGGCATTAAGATTCTTAGTTTTCAGTCGAGGGGAAGGAAACATACATTTGATAACGACATGTTTTATGTTTTAAGGAAGCTTTTTATGTCATATTTTTTAACAATTCCAGCAGGCCTACCAACTAAACTATCAATTATGATGAAGTGAAACCTACAGTGAAGTTGAAAATGAGAATGCGAAACATAATCATCAGCTCTACATCAATGCTCCTAAATTAAAGGGAGATTTAGAGAAATGAAAATATAATATTTTGTATGTAATTACTTACAACTGTCAAATGTATTAGAAATAGTTTATTTCACACAAACCCATGCTAGCAAGTGTATTATTCTAAACAATTGACCATAACAATGACTTGTACCACTGTTAACAAAGTTGAGATCTGTCTTCCACAGTTGACTGCACCTTTTTTTATTTAAATCTCTGCTAATACTGTTATCATCTGTGCTCTTACCCTTTTCATACCAAAAATGGTTGAACTCGTTCTTTCTGCCTTGCTCCCAATCGTTTTTGAGAAGCTAGCATCTGTACTCGAGAACAAGATTGCTCGCTCCAAAGAAATTCACTCCGAGCTGAAGAAATGGGAGAGGAAGTTACCCATGATCCAAGCATTCCTTGAGGATGCTTCTCAGAAGGAAGTAACATCCAAAGCTGTCAAACAGTGGCTAGATGGTCTCCAACATTTAGCTTATGACATAGACGATATTCTAGATGGTTTAGCAACAGATGCTGCTATACATCACGAGGTTACCAATGAGTCTGATCAAGGAATCACTAGCAGGGTAAGAAAGCTCATCCCAACTTGCTGCACAAATTTCTCACTAAGTACCAGGATGGAGGGAAAGTTAAATAGTATTACCACCAGGTTACAAGAACTCATAGATGAAAAAATTAATCTTGGTTTGATTGTGAAAGATGGCGGGTCCAAAAATAAGAATAGAATTTACCAGACCGCTTTGGTAGATGCACCTAGTAGTGTTGGGCGTGAAGACGATAAGAAAAAATTACTCCAGAAGCTATTGGGTGATGAACCATGTAGTCAAAACTTTAGCATCGTGCCCATTGTTGGTATGGGTGGGATAGGAAAAACGACTTTAGCTAGACTTTTGTATGACGATAAGCAAGTGCAGGATCACTTTGAGCTCCAGGCATGGGCTTGTGTCTCTGATGACTTTGACAGCTTCAGAATAAGTAAAGTCATCTTTCAAGGTATAGGTGGGGAAACTAAGGAATTTGAGGATCTAAATTTGCTTCAAGCAGCTCTTAAAAATCAACTTACAGGGAAACGGTTTCTGCTAGTTTTGGATGACGTTTGGAGCGATAAATGGGAAGATTGGAAGACCTTAGAGGGCCCATTTTTTGCAGGGGCTTCTGGAAGCAAAATCATCATCACAAATCGAAAGAAAGAACTGCTCAGAAAGCTGCTGAACCACAATCATCCATACATTCTACAAAAGTTGTCACCCGATGGTGCTCTGTCTCTATTTGCTCAAAATGCTTTAGGTGAAAATAACTTTGATTTATTTCCAGAGCTAAGACAACACGGTGAAGGCATCGTTCAAAAATGTGATGGCTTGCCTTTGGCTCTAGAAGCACTTGGACGTTTATTGAGAAATAGGACCGACGAAGAAGAATGGAAGCGATTGTTGGATAATGAGATATGGATGTTGGAAGACGACGGTGGTATTCTTCCGGCACTTAGACTGAGCTACCATGATCTTTCTGCTTGTCTTAAGCAATTGTTTGCTTATTGTTGCTTGATCCCCAAGGACTACGTGTTCGAGAAGAAGGGCTTAATTCTGTGGTGGATGGCGGAAGGGTTTTTGCACAATTCAGATACGAATAAAACAATGGAATGCTTGGGTGAGGAATATTTTCAAGAGTTGTTGTCAAGGTCATTTTTTCAACATGTGCCTGATGACGAATCATTGTTTGTGATGCACGACCTCATGAATGATTTAGCAACATTTGTTGCTGGAGAGTTTTTTTCAAGGTTGGACATAGATACGCAGAAAAATGTTAGGAAGGATTCTTTCAAAAAATACCGCCATATGTCATTTGTTTGTGAGCAATATATGACTTACAACAAGTTTGAGGCATTCCGAAGAGCTAATAGTTTGAGAACGTTTTTAGCTATGCCCAATGTGGTGAGAGATGATAGCTCACACAGATTCTACTTTTCAAGTAAAATTCTGGTTGACATACTTCCCCAGTTACCATTGTTAAGGATTCTAAGTTTGAGTAGATTAGATATAGTTGAGGTACCGGAGTGTGTCGATAATATGAAGCACTTGCGGTATCTTAACTTATCTCAAACTAGAATCACACATTTGCCAGAAAATATCTGCAATCTTCATAATTTACAGACATTGATCCTTTCCGGATGTGATAAGCTGACTAAGTTGCCCGACAACTTCTTAAAGCTTAAAAATTTGCGGCATTTTGACATTCGGGATACATTGCTTTGGAATATGATTGCGTTACGGATTGGTGAGATTAAAAGCCTACAAACTCTTAACAACAAAGTAGTTGTTGTTGAAAACAATGACCTTCTTATATCTTGGCTTAGGAACTTAAAGAATCTCCAAGGGAATACTTATATTGATGAGCTGCAAAAAGTGCAAAGTGTGATGCATATACAGGGTATGAACTTATCACAAAAGAGGCTTGGTAAGTTACATATGGGATGGAGTAATGTCATTGATGATTCTCGTAATGGAAATCTTGAAAAGGAAGTCCTTGATGTGCTCAAGCCTCATAGTGATAACTTGAAAGATCTTGTAATCAGGTCATATGGAGGTAAGTCGTTTCCAAACTGGGTCGGAGATCCCTCGTTTCTCAGTTTGACTTCTGTGAAAATTGTGTCATGTGGAAATTGTATGAATCTACCACCACTTGGGGAACTGCCATCACTTAAGAAGCTGTATATTCAAGGGCTGAATGAGGTGAAAGTAGTGGGGTCAGAGTTTCTTGGGGGATGTATTGCATTTCCTAAGCTTGAAAGTCTGAGTATTTCATATATGAGTGGGTGGGAGGTTTGGTCAACCAAGAGTGGTGTTGTAGGTGCAGTAACGTTTCCATGCCTTCAAGAGCTTTCTATTCAAAACTGCCCGAATTTGGTTGAAGTCTCACTTGAAGCACTACCTTGTTTGAGGGTTCTAGTTATAGCTGTTTGTGGTGATGGGGTATTGAGAAGTCTAATTCCCGCAGCTTCATCAGTCACCAAGTTGAGTATGTCAGGCGTTAGTGATGAGGTGTGGAGACGTGTTATGAAGTATCTTGGGTCAGTTGAAGAATTAAGTATCAAGTATTGTCATCAAATAAGATACTTGTGGGAATCAGAAGCAGAGGCAAGTAAGGTTCTTGTGAATTTAAGGAAGTTGGAAGTAGATAATTGTTCAAAATTGGTGAGTTTAGGACAGAATGAGGATGGATGCAACCAACTACCATCTCTTAGGATTTTGGAATTAAAGGAATGTGAGAATATTGAGCGTTGCAATTTGCCAAACAGCATTGAAAAGTTGAGTATCCGAAGATGTCCTTTAATTGAAACCGTCTCCTTCTTCCCAACAGGAGAAGGGCACAAGCTCAAGTCCCTCTACATTTTTGATTGTGAACATCTTTTGAAAAAGGAGGTGCTTCTCAACACAAACACGCCACATATGCTTGAGGCTGTATATATTCACAGAGACAAAAATCTGAAATCAATCAATGATTTGACTTGTTTCATTCAACTCACCAAATTAACAATACTAAATTGTTCAAGTATAGAGTCAATGATTGAGTTGACCTGTTTCATTCAACTCACCGAATTAACAATAGAAGATTGTTCGAGTATAGAGTCATTTCCTGCTGCCGACTTGCGGAATCTAGCCTCCTTAAAGCAAATGACAATAAGAGATTGTGAAAATATGGAAGTTGATTCCTTTGGGGTTTGGCCTCCTAACTTGTGTGACTTACATATAGGGGGTTTGAAAAAGCCCATATCAAAGTTTGGCCCACAGAACTTCCCACCTTCTCTTGTTGACCTATTGCTTGTCGGTGGTTCCGCAGAAGAAGAAGAAGTGACAAGTGGAAGTCAATTGTCTCATATGCTTCCTTCATCTCTTGTTCACCTATTTCTATTGGGATTTGAGAAATTGGAAACAGTTTCAAAGGGACTCGAACACCTCACCCCCCTCCAACATCTCACCATTGGTGACTGCCGAAAGATGAAAGATCTACCAGAAGAGTTGTTGCCTTCACTTTTGAGTTTGACAATATATAATTGCCCAGAGGAACTGAAAGAAAAGACAAGTAGAAGAGGCTCATATTGGCCCCTTATCTCCTATATCCCAAAGGTCGACATAACGTACGTCCCACTCTCTACCTTATGACTTTTTACACATACTTCTGTCTGTATTTGAAGGGGTGTTTGCCATTGCATTCTAAAATTAGTTATCAGCTCACTCATAATCAATTGCATTATTTGATTACTTATCACTTATCATAGTTTTCCATAATAAGTTACTGTACAATATAACTATGGTCAACTTCATCAATCAATGTCTTACTACGTAGTTTCTAATTTACTCTGTTTTTTTGTATTTCACAGAACGGAATATATATAATTCTTCATGGGATTGCCGGTAGGCCAGTTCATTGACATCATACGTTCATATGGAGTTCATCAAAGAAAAGATTCAATTGTCTATGCCTATCAATATTTTCAGAGAAGACTTATTTTTTGTATAAGTTGATATAACCCTTCCTGGTGTCTTCAATGCAACTGTAACTGGTTTAAGGCTTTACCTGGCAGGGTAGGATTTTCACTTTGTGCACGTCTCATTTGTAACAGTTATTGTAAATGATCGCCATTTTCACTTTATATGCCTTCTTTGTCATCAAACACAAGATGCAGTTGTCAATGCCTCATCTTTTGGCAACTGGTGATATGCATATGACGCGATTGGCATTTATGCTTTGCACAATTCCGTGTGTGGATTTTCTGGCCTCATCTTCTTTGGCAACCGGTGATATGCACAATTCCATGTGTGGTGTCGATTTACTGGCATATTCCATAATGTAAACAAAAAATATGGCTTAGTGGTCATGTACAGAAACTCTGCAATAGTTGCTACAATAGGTTGTAGCTCACTAAAAAAAATATACTCCACTACACAACCCAAAGGAGATGACAAAGTTTCACTGAAATACCTTTTCTCTTTGGACAACAGTGTGTCCGTCGGATCGAATTCATCAATAATGAATCCCTATGGGTGAACAAAGAAATCAGTTCAGTTGTACAAAAAATATTATATAGCAAACTATTGCATGTTGTTATGCTTCGCAATTATGTCAACAAAAGACAGATAAACTTGGTAAATATATTCTGTGTATTATTGTTCAATATTGATAGGGTACAGAAGTATATATAGAATACATATTTACACTTTGATTCTTCTAATACTAAACTATATTATATTTGTCTAATATTCCCCGCAAGCTAAGGCCGGGTAACGACCTGCAGCTTGGACCGTAACTCAGCAAACCGTTGAGATGACAAAGGCTTTGTAAAGATGTCTGCAATCTGATCATGTGTGGATATAAATTGCACAGAGAGTTTTCGTGCAGCAAATTTTTCTCTAACAAAATGAAAATCAACTTCAACATGTTTCGTGCGAGCATGAAAGACAGGATTTGCTGATAAATATGTTGCACCCAAGTTATCACACCATAAAACTGGAACATATGTCATAGGAACTTTAAGTTCTCTAAGAAGAGCTTCTATCCATGTAAGTTCAGCTACTGTGTCCGTTAAAGCTTTGTACTCTGACTCTGTTGACCGAGAGAGTTCGTTGTTTTCTTGCTGACGAAGAGATTAGATTGTTTCCAAGATAGATGGCATATCCCCCTGTGGATCGACGGTCATCAGGGCAACCAACCCAGTCTGCATCCGAGAAAGCACTCAAGGAAGAGTCGTGAGAATCGGTGTAAGCATGAAGAACAGATCCTGAATCATGTTTGATAAGAAGCCCATAATCAGATGTACCTCGAAGATAACGAAGAATTCTTTTGACAGCAGACCAATGATTGGTAGTTGGAGAATGCATGAATTGGCAAACCTTGTTCACCGCATAAGTAATGTCTGGACGAGACACAGTCACATATTGAAGGGCACCAAGTTGGCGATATTTAACCGGATCATCGAATAAAGAGCTGAAGCAACTCCAAAATGTATTTCTTTTGTGACAATATGACATCTGAGTTTTTGTGAACCACTTCAATGCCTAAGAAGTATGAAAGAGTACCCAAATCTTGAATGACAAAAGTCTGACTCGGACTTTTAATGATCTGATCTATAGCATTGGAGTTGTTACCGGTGAGAATGATATCATCTACATAGATCAACATGTATAAAATCGTGCCTTTAGACGAATAAATGAACAAGGAAGGATCAGTTGTAGATCCTCTAAACCCAAGAGACTATAAGACCTTGGTTAGCCGATTAAACCATGCACGCGGCGCCTGCTTTAACCCATAAAGAGATTTGTGAAGTAAACAAAGATGAGCAGGTTTTGTTGCATCAACGAAACCGGGTGGCTGACGTAAATAAACTGTCTCATGAAGCTCTCCATGGAGAAAAGCATTTTGAACATCTAACTGTCGAAGTGTCCATTTCTTTGTAACAACAAGAGAGAGAACCGTGCGAATAGTAGTAGATTTCACAACCGGACTGAAAGTTTCCAAATAGTCGATACCTTGTTGTTGATGACACCCTTTTGCAACTAGTCGTGCTTTGTAACGAGTGACGGCACCTGTTTTATCCTGTTTGAGTTTGTACACCCATTTACAGTCAACCACATTGGCATTAGGAATGGGTGGAACAAGAGACCATGTGGCATTGCGCATAAGGGCATCATATTCTTCAGTCATGGCAGCTCGCCATTTTGGTTATTTGTTGGCACTAGCAAAGGTGGTGGGTTCGGTTTCAGTGGATGTTGTAGTGGTAGTATAGGCAGAAGGGTCAAATGGAACCACTTGTTTAGAATGTTGTCGAAGATTGGCTGGTCTAAGGCGGTGCACAGGAGCATTCATAGAGGGCTGAACCGGGGAAGATGATGTATTTGGAGTTTGGACAGCGGGATCGGTGGTGGTAGCGGTGGGTAAGGGGTGGTTGGTTGGAGTGTTTGGTGGGCTGTTTTGAGGGGTGTTCTGAGGTGTGTTTTGAGGGCTGTTTTGTGGGATGTTTTGTGGGATGTCGCTGACGGGTAGGTTGTTTGGAGGGTTGTTTTCGGGTAAAGTTTTTGGATTGGGATAACTCGAGATGTATGGGTTTGAAAGAGAAGGTGAAGGAGTTATGGAAGATGTTTGTAGAAAAGGGAATTGGTGCTCAATAAAGCGGACATGACGAGCTATGTACTTACGATCTGATGTTGGAGCGAGACACCTGTACCCATGATGAGAGGGACTATACCCGAGAAAAACACATGGAATTAAGCGAAAGTCCATTTTGTGTTGATTGTATGGTCGAAGGTGTGGATAACATAAGCAGCCAAAAACACGCAAAAAAGAAAAATCTGGTTTGTGAGAAAAAGCGTGTTCAAGGGGTGAAACATTTGAAGCGGTACGGGATGGCATGCGATTGATGAGGTAAATAGTTGTGTCATAGGCAAAATGCCAAAAACGAGATGGCACACCAGATTGAGCAAGTAAAGTAAGCCCTGTTTCCACAACATGTCAATGACGTCGTGCAACAAATCCGTTCTGTTCACTTGTGTGTGGACATGATCGGCGATGAATGATGCCAAGTGGAGAAAATAAATTGGGAAGATTTCGAAATTCTCCACTAATAAGTGTGAAAACACTTATCCTTTTACCACTTAATTATAATAATAACCAAGCCAAAACGTGTATTTTATGTCGTAAATGTCGAAATTATGCGTGGTTTGTGTTTTTGTTGTGATTTAGGATCAAGATGTGAAAAGGGAAGAAAACACGGGCTTTCACGGGCTTTTATCGATGAAAAAGACAAAAGACGAAGTCAAAAGATCAAGAGTGCAAAAAGAACGGAAGTCCAAGGTATATTCTGAAGATTTATCGAAGAAAAGTCTAAAGACGGAAGTTTAATAAAGCTGAAGAACTCAAGTCTAATTAATGAAGAAATTACAAGACGAGTTTAATTAATCCCGAGACAAAGTCGAAAAAGTCAAAGAATTTAGAAGACGAAAAGACGAGAAAGAAAGAAAGAAGGAAGCTTCCAACACATGCTTATCTCCATAATCTCTTATAAATACCATCCTAATATCACATTAGGAGGTGTTGTCTATTTTGACAAACTAGTCTTCCACCATTTTCGTTACTTGCATATTTATTTTCATATCATTTACTTAATTGTCAATTTAATTACCTTATTTTGCACCTTTAATTTCTTGCCTTTAATTCAAGTAAGTCTTTTAGTTTTGTTGTTAATCTTTATTTTCCTTTAATCAAGCTTTTTATTATCATCTTATTCTACTTTTCTTGCTTTTGATTTTGATTATTAATTCGGATTAAGCATTCTTTTGCTTAATCTTATTGCTTATTTGAGTAAAAAGTTTATCTTTTTATTTCTATCTAGGCTTTTATACGAATTAAGCTATAAGCTTGACAATCTTATTGGCTTATTTTGTATTTAGCTTATTTGTTTTAAAGTTTTCTTAAAAGTTTATCTTTTTAAAGTTTGCTTATTTTGTGTTTTGAAAAAGTCTTTAAATTTGTAGCTTATTTTGTTCGTCTTATTATTGCCCCTATTTAGTTTTTGTTATTTGCTTATTGTCTAAGTGTTTATTTGGTTTTCTTATTGCGAATTTCATTCTAACTGAAAAGGGATTTGGATTCCGACAGCTTGTTACGATCGCAAAAACCACAAGGGTTTCTACATTACGATCAGTATTGCGATACCCCCCCTTATTCCGATCAAGATTCTGATCGCTCATTGCGATTGTGGATTACGACGGGGCTTAAGGCTGTATTGCGACGGAATGCTGCCAAATTTTTGATAGCCATATTCCGACAGCTTGCACATTCAGATAGCCACATTCCGATGGTTTCGTTTTTAAGTATTCCGATAGGCTCATTCCGATAGGATATTGCGATCAATATTTCGACGGTTTTACTTTTCAAACATTCCGATAGATATTCTTTTTAGCCATATTCCGATAGTTTTGTTCCTATATTCCGACACCTACATTCCGATAAGTATTCCGACGGCTTGTGGTGACAGCATTCCGATGGGATTCCGATGGATTGGGTTTTGCGTTATTATTTTGTCTTAGTTTAATTCTTAAGTTTGCTTTATTTTAAGTTTTCAATTTTCATTTTTATTACATTGTCTAATTTACTTTCCGTTGAGTTTTAATTTTACGTCATGTAATTTCTCGTCATTTACTTTTAAAAGTTTTAATATTGCACCATTTACGTTTTAATTAGTTTTAGTTTTAATCACCCGTCATTTACTTTAAGGTCTTGTATTTTATTTTACAACAACGACCAAAAATATTATTTTCCACCAAAAGAAGATTGAGTCACACTTTAACCAGTACTCAATTCGAATAGACACAATCAACGAACTTAATTTTTATACTTGGCAAAAAGCCATGTATTATGCACCCCAATCTGTTTGAACAGATTTGAGTTTGGTGTTATATTGTGGTTCAACCATAGCAAGAAAGTGTTTGAAATTCGCAAAAACATCAGATTTATGTTTTAAAGGGAAAAACCACATGTAACGAGTATAATGATCAACACACAATAGGAAATAGTTATGCCCATCAGCAGAAGTAACAGGTGATGGCCCCCAAACATCACAAAAAAACCAAATCTAAGACACAAGTACTTTTAATATTTGATAGAGGCAAAGAGAGTTTGGATGATTTTCCAACATGACACGCATTACACGGAGCAACTGAAGTTTTATGTAAAACAGGAAGACAATATTTTGACAGGATGGAATTTAAAAGCTGCGAATGAGGGTGACCAAGCCGTTGATGCCACGTGTGGATCGGAGCACGTACGGCTGTGAAGACACTTCTTGGAACAGGTTGATACGACGACTAGAGATTAATGGAGTAGACCCCGTGTTTACTTGGACCCGTGAGGAGGGTAGTGCCTGAAGTCTCGTCCTTCATCGCATAAAAGGTATCATGAAATTCAAAGAAAACATTATTATCATGACAAAATTGTTGAACAGAAAGTAGATGTTGTTTGATTTGTGGAACATGAAGAATATTAGTTAGGGAAAGAGTTTTGTTTGGAGAGTGAATTTGAGTGGTACCAATATGTAAAATGGGTAAACCCTTACCATTGCCAACATGGAGAAAATCTTCACCATAGTATGGTTCAACAGTGCCAATGCTAGAAGATTCTAGTGCTACATGGCTGTTGGAACCTACGTTGAGAAGCCACGACAGAGATTGTGACCGATAATCAACATGATTAGCCGAAATTTGTTGCCTGTTTCGGAAGGTAGCAGGGTCACGGTTGGGACATTCTGATGGAATGTGACCAATGCCACATCGGTTGCATGTTCCATAAACTGTATTCTGATAGGATGCCCAATTGAATTGTCCTATGTTGGTTAGATTATTTTGACCACGACCACGCACACGGTTTTTGGTGGTGCGACTACGGCCACGGCTGCTGTTTTGGGAATAAGAAGTATTGTAGGCTTGTGCTTGTTGGGTAGCTGGTTGTAGATTAAATCCAAGTTGTGATGCAAGTTGAGTAAGAGCTTGTATTGGATCCTGTTGTGAAGATCCTATTTGAGAAGATGTTGAAGAAGTGTGAGTGGTAAAGGCCTGTGGTGAAGGAACAACATTTGAAACAGCTTGTTTGATCATGTAATCATGATCCGATAGGAGCCCTTGTAACTCGTGGAAGGCTGTAGGAGCTTGTCTAGCAAGAAGGGTAGATTTCAACCCATTGTAGTCTTCACGAAGACCTGCAATCACAAGCATGACAAGATCTTTCTCTTTAAATGCTTCACCAATATTGGCCAAGGCATCTGCATACTCTTTTGCTCGATTGAGATATGCATCTGATGTTTCGTCTCCCTTCATCTGAAGCTTCAATAAATGGGTTTTGAGAGTATATTCTCTAGAAGACGTGTGGGGCATATGCACGTTCTAAGGAAAGCCAAACCTCGCGAGATGTAGCAGTACCTTGGACATGTGAAAAAACAACCTCTGAGATTGTGGAGATGATCAACATCCTAACATGAGCATCATTAGCGATCCAGATTGGATAGTTAGGGTTTGGCTGTTTTGTGGAAGTCGCGTTGTCTGCGGTAGTTGTTTGTTCGATTGTTGTTGTTGTACATGGTATGGTACCATCAACGTAACCAATGAGATTGTTTGTGACAAGAAAGGGGTGGATCATTGTTTTCCAAAACCCATAGTTTGTTGGAGAAAGGGTAAAACCAAACTTGTGAGAGTTGTGGGAAGTTTTCTCAGCTGTGGTGAAGGCGGCTATTAAGGCCATTGGTTAGCCAGAAAAGAAAAAAGGAACTGAGGTAGGCAGATTTAGGGTGGCGGCAACTAGGGTTTTCTCAGCTCTGATACCAAGATAAACTTGGTAAATATATTATGTGTATTATTGTTCAATATTGATAGGGTACATAAGTATATATAGAATACATATTTACACTTTGATCCTTCTAATACTAAACTATATTATAATTGTCTAATAAAGACTGTTATGAAAATATGTTTCCATTAAGGATAAAAGAGGATTATTCATACTTCTGTTTTTTATCCTTTTGTGTGGAAAACAAAATTTTGATTCACCGAATCAATTAAATAATTGCACATCAGATGATATTATGCGATAATTTATAGTACTGCAAAAACTTAATCCACTTAATCACTACGTTGTAACAATTTGATATTGGACTGATCTATGATCTTTTAGAAATATCACAAAAAGGTTTAAAACACTTGATCATAATTTGATAAGTATATTTTATTATGCTACCTAGATAGTAGCACCAAAAAACTATGATACATCATCATAATATGAAAGACTGGTATATATTTGATACGTAGATATCTCAAAGATTTTTAGTATATTTGATGCGCATAATATGTCAAGATATATTTTCCTACGCAATCTATTTGCAACTTTTTTTGTTTCGTATTCGCGGTTTCTTTTCGCGATAGTCCATGTGATTAAACATATTTTATTTTTTAGCTGCCGTCAAGAGCCGCATACTTTTGCGTTCGTCCGCACGCTCGACCATGTCGTCTATATTAATAAAAGACGGTAAACATATCTTTCAAATTTATAGAAAGATTGATATGAGCTAAAACTCATATCAATTTATCAACAAATAACCCTAAAACATGAAGCAAAATGCCAATTTATCTTGTAAAAACAGTATTATGTGGTATGTTTGTGTTTGTGTACACTTGTGTAGGTAAAAGGATGCATTTTCAAGTAAACAAGGAATAATCAAGCTTAATTTGATGAAAAAGACAAAGAAGGATCTAAAGTGACAAGACTTTGAAAGTGCAAGGACATATCTTGACAATCTGCCAAAGATGAAGGACCAAAGTGTAAATATGTAAAGTCAAGATCATAGTCAAATTTGGACAACTCTCAAGTCAACTCAGTCAAAGGACCAATTTTGTTCAAGAATGAAGTTTGAAGGACCAAATATGCCAAAGAAATGAAGTTACAAGCTCAAAAAGACAATCTGCCAAAGTCAAGGGGTTAATTCTGCCTATTGTGGAAAGTTTAACAAGTGTGATCCATGTGAATAGCTAAGGACCAATAAGAAGCCAGGAAAAAGAAGCCATGGATTGCCAACTCATGGCATTTAATATCCACTAGCGCCGCCCTTCATTAATGAGCCAATCATAACAGTGCAATCCGTGTGCTACTTTTACAGCCAATGAAGACTTGACACGTGGCATTTTCAAATGAACAAAAATTTCCAGGATCAATTTGGAGCTAGAGGCAATTTCATGGAATGATATAAATTGCTCAAAATCACAAGACGAATCCATTGGTCATAACTAATCAACATGAAATCAACTCAGCAAAGAATCCCGAATTTGAGTTCATACCTGCAAAATCAATTAAGCAGAATTACGACACGTGGAAGTCTGGGATTGGCTCCAACACGTCACCAACCCCAACTGCTCTTCTTCCCAAGTCTATAAATAGCATACTTAGGCTTCATTTCTTGGAGTAGTTGTAAAGTGTGAAAACACACACACTTACTTTTCCTTTCATCATTTTCTAGTTTTTAGCTTAACTACTCAAGAGTTTGACACACTCTTGAGTTAGTTAGTTTGTAACCACTTAACAGCTTTGTAACCAACTTTCCATTAATAAAATTCAAATTCTTACTTTCCCGCCAAATCTCAATTCCTTCTTTACTGTTCATCTCCTACTACCATTGCTACTCTTGCTGCTGTTTTGAGTTTGTTATGATCATACCTTGATCATAACTGATTTTGAGTGAAGTTTGTAGCTGTTTGTTGATTCTAGTCCAAGTTCATAGCAGATTTGAAGAATTCAAGCCATTATGATGATTCCTGTTGATTTGTAGTTGTTGATTGATTGTAGATAGTTGAATCTAGTGCTAAGGTGGTGGTTAGCACTAGACTAGAGAGTTCAGCACTCCTCTACTGCTCAAAGGTTACTACAATAGGTGCAAACGCTTCTTGTTTTGGTTCCACTCAATTGTTAAAAAGCATGCTTCATTCCTAGCTTAAATCTTTGTTGACTGCATGATAAAACTTGTTTAGTCTGATCTTAACTTGATTCTAGACAGTTTGTAGCTTAAGTGTAGCTATATCTACTTTTTGTTTTGATATTTGTCTTAGTAGTTAGCTTTATTCAGTCATTTTAGCCTTGCTTCCTTATTTGAGTTCTAGTAGCTTTTAGTACTTGCAATTAGCCTTCATTCATATCATTTTGGTCACTAAATTTGGTTTGCTATAGCTCTTATCTCAGATCAAACTTAAACTCAAAAAGTCTTCACAAATTTTCCATAAGATCAGCTTAAGTAGTGTTTGACATTAGTTCATATTTGTTATTCAAGTGTTAGAGATTGGTTAATTTTGCTTGATTTTCAGTTACAAAGTCATAACAAGTAGTTTTAAACCATTTTGTAGTCAATTGTTAAGTCAAAAAGGCAAATGGCATTGTAAAAGTTTGGGTCATTTTTCAGTCAGATTTGTTCAGGAAAGTTGTCATATTCATTTGCCTTGCATTTACTTGTTTCTTGATGAAATTCCACCAAACCAGTTCTCAAATCTAGTACATAATATGAAGTTTCAGATTCCATAAGCATTTTATACAGTTTTCAGTAATCAAGTAGGAATAAGCAAAAATCTGAACTATTAAGCAAATGCATGTTCCTGTAAAATCCAAACTGCTTTTTCATATCTCTCAATTCTATTCATAAACTAGTCAATTTTCTTTTACAAAATTACTTAGTTAGTGCTTGTGGTTGATTTTTGAGGTTTTGAGTTTTTTGAAAAAAAGCTTGGTCAACGCTGGTCAACATAAGCCAAATTTCAGCTTATTTCAGATTCCAAGCTTATTACTGGATGATTTTTAACAAGACTTGATTTCCCGTTCATGTTTTGAGTTCATTAATCAGATTCATTATAAGAATCCAGTTGTGCATGTCTAGATTCTCTTAGAGCTTATTTTGTGCTTATTGGAAAGTGCTTATCAGCTTATTAGCCATTTTCATCAAATTTCCTTTTACAGGTTTAGCTTATTTTTTATTTTAAGCATTTTGCAAGTGGTTTGATTGATTTTGGTTGAGAAATAAGCTCAAACGAGCTTATTTGTGTTTGGAACCCGTTTTTGTTATAAAACTTTTAAAATTTGCATTTCAGTCCTTCTTGTATTAAAGTTCTTTAAAACTTGGCTAAACTTACTAGTTTTTATGGTTTTCAATAATCAGATCCTTTAAGTTTGAAATTTGTTCAAAATCAGTTAGTAAGTTTTGGATTTGTTTGGAAATTGGTTAGTTTGTTGCATAGTTTACATTTTTAATCCTTATAGTTAACTGTTTTGACATTTTCAGTCCTTGTACTTGTTAGTTTTACATTTTGAGCATTTATTTTTCATAGAATTTACAATTTCAGTCCTTTTAGTTGTAAAATTTACATTTTGAATTTTACTTGAATAAATACTTGGTATTTGCACGATGTTTTACATATAAGTAGATAATATTTTTCAGATTTGCAAGGCATTGTTTGAATTAGCAAATAGAATATCCAAAAAATATTAACAACCAAAAACAGTTAAAAAACTCGATATTGTTAGGACTTTCAATTGGACAAGAACTGAGAAAAACGAACTGCATTATACACAATTTCAAATGGCGCCGCTGTCGGTTCTTTGACTTTACGAGAGACTATCGATTGACGGTTTTCATTGGCTTTTGGGATCCGTTCGCCTTGTGAACGTTATTTTTACGTATCATAAATAAAAAACAAATAAAAAATCAAAAATATAAAAATATATAAAAACTAAAAAATTAACAAAACAATTCTTTTCCTAAAGAATTGACCAAACAAATTAAAAAATCCAAAAAGCAATCTTTTTCCTAAGAGATTGCACCCAAAAATATATATTATTGGATTCTCTCGGTTTTTATGTACATATAGTATTTTCTCTTAAAAACTCATAAATACAAAAATATTTTCCATATATTATTATAAGTAAATATGTATACTTATAAGAACAACCAATCTACATATTCTCCATAAGTATTGCCGAGGCAATACACCGTGTTGAGGGGCGTTCCGGTCCTTGACACGTGTATCGATCAAACAAAATAAAGAAAGAATAGATAAATACTCTCAATAAGCAATAATTCGAAGAATACAAACATTTAAGTGAATAGAAAGGCGATGTGCTATAAAATGCCATCTAAGGGTTAATAGGTACTTAAGTGCTTCGCGCCACCTAACCCCCCGTTCACTTGTGAGTATTCTAAGAAGGAAGGCTTCATTGGGGGTCTTGCACCCAAGTAGTACATACATATATATTATTTTCTTGTGGATATTTCATATTGAAACTCGAAGAGGATAATCCTTTTCTCTTCAAAGTCGCACGAGAGCTTCTCTCTCATTCCTCGTATTGAGTTGCATGCTCACTCGCAGGCGTGCACAAATACCGATTGGTGTACAACCTCTTCCTCCGAAAAGGAAGAAAAAGAGAAAGAGTAAGACCACCACCGTCCATCAAGCCGATCACGAGAATCGTGCTTTGATTCATCCACAACAAGAAGCCATGGCTGTCGATAATCGCTCTTTGATGGAACGTTTGCAAACCAATGTTCATGGATATGCTAGTGCTATTAGGATTCCCGACATTCCCGCAAATACATTTGAGCTAAAAACGTCTATGATTACTATGGTTTCACAAGCACCTTTCTATGGTAACAAGAATGATGATCCTCATGATCACCTTAAGAGATTCCTTTCTCTTTGCAATACCATTAAGCACAATGGAGTTCCACATGATGCTATTAAGTTAATGTTAGTGCCATTTTCACTAGAGGGACAAGCTAAGCATTGGTTAGACACCCAACCACCCGATAGTATCACCACATGGGATGGTTTCACCACTAAGTTTTTGAACAAGTTCTTTCCTCCATCTAAGACCATGGCCTTGAGGAACTTAATTATAGGCTTTCAACAAAAACCTAGTCAATCCTTTAGTGATGCTTGGGAAGAGTATAGAGAGTTATTGAGGCGATGCCCTAACCATGGATTGGATGACGTTCACCAAATCAATACTTTCTATACCGGCCTTAAATCTCACCACCAAGATTCACTCAATGCTTCCGCGGGAGGGAATATTCTTCTTAAATCCATGCAAGAGGTCGTGGACATCATTGAGACTAAAGCAATGGTTCAAACAAACTCTCAATTTGAAGAAAGGGTTCATGTTATCCAAAACACTTCTCAAACACCTTGTGATAACCAATTCCTTAAATATCACCAAGAGTCCTTCAATAATTCAAACAAGGTCAACAAGAAATGACTCAAGAGATAGTTCAAGCCCTTAAGACCGTTTCATTGAACAATTCTTCAAATAATGTGAATGCCATTACTCTTTCTTGTGTAACTTGTGGAGGTCCCCATTCTTATGAACAATGTGATAAGGTGCAAGTTTATCAAGGGGAATGCTATGCTTACCAAGACGAACATCGTGAACACTTCAAGCCAAATATCAATCCAAATAACCTTTCTTACAAGTCCCAAAACTACCTTACTCCACCAGGATTCCCACCCCAACCACCCACCCAAATTCAACAAAATCCTCCTAAAATTTTACCAAGGAATCAAAGGCAAAGACCACCTTACCAAGGAAATAACTACAAGGCATCCAACAATGTTCAACATCAAGGAAATACCTTTTATCCACCAAATCAAGGATTTAATGCTCAACCTCTACATTTCCAACCTTAAGTTCTTCAAGGAAATGTTTCATAAGATTATAACACAATAGATCTTTTTCACAAAATGAATCAAGAGAATGAAAGGAGGTTCCAAGCTATTGAGAAGAAAATGAATGACCAAATGAAACGTATAGCGGATGAACAAACCAATAGGCTTTTAATGGCATTAAATCAAAGACCACAAGGGGCTTTACCTTCCAACACACAAACAAATCCAAGGGCAAATGTCAATGCTATTACAACAAGGAGTGGAAAAACAACAAAGGATCCTTCGCCTCCTAAACCTCCTATTGTTCAACCCACTTGTGCTCCTACTTGTGACAAGCCTTCTACCTCTACTTCACCACCTCAAAATGCTCCCATTCACTCAAACACACCTTCTCAACCTATTCATACTTCTCCTTTACCTTCCATACTTCCCAATGAAGAAGCTAACAAAGACAAATCTTCCACTACAACACCTATTCCACCTACACCAAAACCTACTCTTCCATATCCTTCAAGGTTGAAAAAGGACAAGTTAAAGAACAAGGATGACATCCAAGTCTCAAATTTCTTAAGGATGTTCAAGCAACTCAACATCAATATATCCTTTGCGGAAGATCTTGCTTATATGCCAAAGTTTGCTAAGATGTTCAAGGATTTACTCTCCAACAAAGAAAAATTGGTTGATTTGCCCAACACATCCCTTAATGAAAATTGTTCCGCCGTGCTACTTAAAACCTTACCAACAAAACTTGGAGATCCGGGGCGCTTCTTGATACCTTGTAATTTTCCCGGTGTTGAAAATTGCATGGCTTTGGCGGATCTAGGGGCAAGCATTAACCTCATGCCTTTATCGGTTTGGAAAAAACTCTCTCTTCCCGAGCTCACTCCCACTAGGATGACTCTTGAATTAGCCAACCGAACCATAGCTTACCCCGTAGGTATAGCGGAGGATGTGTTTGTAGGTGTGGATAAGTTTACGTTTCCGGCCGACTTTGTAGTGGTTGATTATGACATGGATCCTAGAGTTCCTTTGATTGTTGGTAGACCGTTTTTAAGAACGGGTCGTACTTTGATAGATGTGGCGGAAGGAGAACTAATTATGAGAGTAGAAGATGAGAGAGTGGTGTTTAAGTTAGGAAACGTTTGTGATAGGAAAGAGGTTAAGGAGTCTAGACCGTGTGAGACTATTAACATTGTTGATGTGCTAGATGAGGTGTGTGATGAACACTTTCATGATGCTTGCAAGAGTACTAGTGATGAGATGCCCCATGTTGAAACCGTGGCCTCAATTGCTCCCTCGTTAACACCTTTTGGAGAGAGTGATTTCCTCTTGGAGGAATTTGAGTCGAACTTTCTTGGTGATGATGATTCTCCCATTAATTGGGAAAAATATATTCTTACGATCCAAAAGTTGCTCAATGAGGACCCTATTCCTTCTCCTATTCCACAAGAAGTTACCATTGAGGATCCTTCCATAGTAAAATCTTCCATAGAGAGTCCACCTCTAATTGAACTTAAGGACCTTTCATCCCACTTAGAGTATGCTTTCTTAGAGGGCAAAGACCAATTACCTGTGATCATCGCTAAAGAGTTGAAAGAGAATGAGAAGAAGCAACTTATTGAAGTCCTTAAGAAACACAAGAAAGCCTTAGCATGGAAAATATCCGACATAAGGGGAATTGATCCACATTTTTGTACACACAAAATCCTTATGGAGGATGACTATAAACCCGCCATTCAAAGTCAAAGGAGAGTTAACCCAAAAATCCATGAGGTTATTAAGAAGGAAGTGATTAAACTTTTAACACGTTTAGTGCTTAATTGGGAGAAATGTCACTTTATGGTGAAAGAGGGGATTGTTTTAGGACACAAAATATCCAACAAGGGATTAGAAGTGGATCGAGCTAAAATTGATGTGATTGCTAAGCTTCCCCCACCCACCTCGGTTAAAGGTGTGAGGAGTTTCTTAGGTCATGCGGGATTTTATAGGCGCTTTATACAAGATTTTTTAAGATAGCTAGACCGATGACTCACCTCTTGGAAAAAGAGGCTCCTTTCATTTTTAACCAAGATTGTTTGGACTCTTTTGAGACTCTTAAGGAGAAATTGACTAAGGCTCCCGTTTTGGTTTCTCCAAATTGGGAATTACCTTTTGAGCTTATGTGTGACGCTAGTGATTATGCGGTGGGGGCCGTCTTAGGACAAAGAGTTAATAAGCATTTTCAACCTATACACTATGCGAGTAAAACCATGACCGATGCACAACTTCATTACACTACTACGGAAAAAGAGTTTCTTGCTATAGTATATGCTTTTGAGAAGTTTAGACCATACCTTGTGCTCTCCAAAACCATAGTGTATACGGATCATTCCGCTCTCAAGTATCTTATGACAAAACAAGATGCTAAGCCTAGGCTTTTGAGATGGGTTTTGTTGCTTCAAGAGTTTAAGATAGAAATTCGTGATAAGAAAGGGGCCGAGAATTTAGCGGCGGATCACTTGAGTAGACTTGAGCATCCTTATCAAGGAGATTTGCCACATCAAGAAATCAATGAATCCTTTCCATTAGAGGAGCTCATGTCTATCTCTTCCCAAGAAGATGCCACTCCTTGGTTTGTGGATATCGCAAACTATCTTGTGGGCAATGTGCTTATTGAGGGTCTTACTTATCAACAAAAGAAGAAATTTCTTAAGGAAGTAAAGTACTACTTTTGGGATGATCCTTATATTTTTAGGCAATGTGCGGACCAAATCATTAGACGGTGTGTAGATGGGCCCGAGGCATTTAAGATCTTAGAAGCGTGTCATAAAGGACCTACGGGTGGACATTTTGGGCCCAACTATACCGCCAAGAAAGTCTTTGATTCGGGTTACTATTGGCCTTCCATTTACAAAGATGCTCATGAAATGGTGAAATTTTGTGATGTGTGTCAACGACAAGGAAAAATTACGCAACGTGATGAGATGCCACAAAATTTTATTCAAGAGTGTGAGATATTTGATGTATGGGGCATTGATTTCATGGGACCTTTTCCATCCTCTAAGGGAAACAAGTATATACTTGTGGCGATGGATTATGTGTCAAAATGGGTGGAGGCTAAAGCCTTACCTACTAATGATGCTAGAGTTGTTGTGAAGTTTTTGAAACAATTATTTGCTAGATTTGGTGTACCTCGGGCCATCATAAGTGATCGTGGCACGCACTTTTTTAATGATCAATTCACGAGAGTTATGAAGAAATATGGAGTTAATCATAGACTTTCTACCGCGTATCACCCTCAAACAAATGGTCAAACCAAGGTCACAAATCGTGGTTTAAAGAGAATTTTAGAGAGAACGGTGGGAGAGCATCGAGCTTCTTGGTCGGATAAGCTTGATGATGCTTTGTGGGCGTTTAGGATGGCTTTTAAAACACCAATTGGTTGTACTCCTTATAGGCTTGTCTATGGAAAACCGTGCCACCTCCCATTCGAGTTAGAACACAAGGCATCTTGGGCTCTCAAGTGGGCTAACTTTGATTTAAACCAAGCCGGTTCTCATAGGAAAGATCAACTCAATGAGATGGATGAATTGAGAGCCAATGCCTATGAAAATTCTTTGCTTTACAAGAAAAAGACTAAGAAATTGCATGATGCTAAGATCAAGAATTGTGAGTTCAAAGTTGGAGAGCCGGTTCTCCTCTTTAACTCAAGGTTGAAACTTTTTGTGGGCAAGCTTAAGTCGAGATGGTCCGGTCCATTCACTATTGCTCAAGTGTTTCCATATGGAACTATTGAGTTGTCACAACCCGATGGTCCAAATTTTAAAGTGAATGGTCACCGTGTTAAGCATTACTTTGGGGAGGACATTTCCGTTGAAATGGTCCAAGAGATCCCCATTTTCCCCATGAATTGATTCATTGAGGGACGAGTCGAGCTAGAGACTCATTAACTCAAGCATCGTATAACTAGGTTTAGAGTGTTTTAGGTTAGAAATAAAGGTATAGACTTGGAGATAAGTGTAGGGGAGACCTTCTTTTGTCGTCATGATTGTTTGTAGGGTTGCTCACTCATTTCATGCTTTGGAGCTTATGGAGGAGGCCCTTGTATCTGGTTCACTTTGTTACTATTGTGATTTTTCATTGACACCTTGTGCTTAAACATGATTTCACTAATAGTTGCCCTTTCCTTAACTTGGGTTAAGCAAAGTCTATTCATTGTCATAAGTGTAGGGGAAGTTTTTATACTTCCATGCTCTTAAACATTGAGGACAATGTTTAGCTTAAGTGTAGGGGGGTTTTCTATCGAGGTGACCTTACCTAGAACTTGTCATTGTCTTTCATGATAACATGGAAAATTGGATTTTCAAACATTCTTCAAATTTTTGATCTACTTTGGCCACCAAAAATATGCATTCATAGTTTTAGCATCATACATTTTTCATTTGCATAACACATTTGCATTGTATATATCTTTTCTTTTATTTTTCATAAAAAATATATAAAAAGAAAAATATAATAAAAACATGGTTTTAACAAATTTAGATTTCTTTGACATATTAGGCCCGCCATGGATATTTTGACTCAACCCGAGTTTGCTTATCCAAGCACTCTCTAGCTAGTATCCTTAACCATGTAGTCCTTCATTGGTCTATTAGGCTAAGCATCCACCAGTCTCATTCTTTGAGATTTTAAATTTGTGGAGAATGGGAAATGATAGAGTTGAAGCAAGTGTAAAAGGGCTAGATAAACTTCATGATAATTACTTGTGGCTAAACCCTTCTCTTCTTTACCTCTATTTTCTTCGCATGTATATAATTGTTAATAAATAATCAAGAACGGTTTTAATTGATTTGTAATCTCTTATGCATTTTTGTCTAATCATTCATGGTTGATATAAGTACGTCTTAAGATTCTAAGTTAGAACGTTTTATGTGTATTAGACTTATGTCATTGATACATGCGTTTGCAATGGTTCTATATTCTCTCGATATCCTCTCGAATTGATCTCGGCTCTAAGTGGAATGATTTGTTCTTGGTTAATAAAAAGGTGTTGGTTTGTTTATCTATTTTAAACTAATGACAAGTAATTAAGGGTCGAAGAGTAAACTAAAAGCTTTAAAAGATTAAAGTAAAAAGACGAGTTTAAAAATAAATGATTGAAAACTTTAAGATTATACTAGAAAAATAAATGATCACTCAATAAAAACTAACACTTGGAAAACTTTGCAAGAAAATGAATTTAGTTGGAAAGTGGAGCGAAACATAGCAAAACGTTCCAATCGGAATAAATGGAAGGAGGCCCAATCGGAATGTATTCCGATCTCTTTTATCGGAATGTTAACACAGGGCAATCGGAATAACACAAATTGTTGCTGATCGGAATACTCTAAAACTTGTTACAATCGGAATATGACAAAGATGAGCCAAATCAGAATGTTGCCAAAAGGACTAATCGGAATATGGAAAAACTTACCAATCAGAATATCTATAACCAACAGTAATCGGAATCCACCAAAACAAGCTATAATCAGAATAAGAAAAAGGTGCAAATCGGAAAACCCTAACCCTTTTCCGATCACACGATCGGAATGAGGGTTGTGTGCTTGGTCGGAATACAAGGTCGGAAAAGGGTTTCACCCTTTCCGAAAATGATGCTAATCCGAAACTTGGGCTAGGGAATAAGCTATTGAATAAGCTCCTCCAAAACTAGCTCGAATCCAACAATAAGCTGATCAAATAAGCACTAAGAATACGTTATCTAAGCATCAAATAAGCAAAAACATAAATCAAATGATAAGAAGATGAACTTTTTATAAAAAATTTAAAAGGTAAATAAGCTAAATCAACAAATAAGCCAATAAGAACAAGGATCTTAGAGCTTATTCGTATATAAACTTAAGGAAACATAAAAAGAAATCAACTTTTTAAGCACAAATCATTGATGAACAACACGGATCATACGAGATTTGTACCAAAATCAATCAAAATCAAAGAAAGGAAGGATGAGATTAAAGATTAAAAGCTAAAAACTTGAACTTGATTAATGAAAAATAATACAAAGTTTTGATCTTGAAATAGAAAAAGATGAAATCTAGTGAGAGAAAGTTTAGAACTTTCTCTCTCTAAAACTAGAGAGAATGAATAAAACTACAAACTACCTAAAAGAACTAAGTATTGCAAATTTGTGAAGTAGAACCATATATATATAGGCGTGTGATGTGGTGGTGGGCTTGTGATTGGGCTTTGGTTTGGGCTTCTTTTTCTTCTTTCTTCTTTAGTCTTCACGCTTCTTTAAATAAACGTTTCCGACTTGGATTTGAGAAGTGTCGGTGAATAATTCCAACTCGTCTTATAATCTTTTGTTTAATAGACTCGAGTTCTTCGACATATATGAATCTTCCATCTTTGGCTCTATTCTTCGATAAATCTTCAAATAGGCACAATGACTTCCAATCTTTTGCATCTCTTGGACAATAGACTTCGTCTTGAGTCTTTTTCCTCGATAAAACCCGTGCAATCCCATATTTTCTTCAATATTCATCCGGTTGACTCTGAAAACACAATAAACATAAAAACCACGCATAATTCCAAACAAATGATATTAAATACGTGTTTTGGTCTTGTTTTAGCCAGAATTAAGTGGTAAAAGGATGGGTGTTTTCACACCTATCAAATCCCCTACACTTAACCATTGCCATGCCCTCATGCAATGCTTAGTGACAAAGCACATTTACACTTTTCTCATAATCAATCAACCTTGGCCTTATTAATATACCACTAAACAAAAATGAAAGTACTAAGAGAAATTAAAACTTTAAAGTAAACAAAAGAATAGAAAATAGCTTACGTGGGAATAACTTGTAAAGAGATCGAGGACTTACATTAGGGCTTTGGTGCGGCGAAGATTTATCACCCTCAAGTTTCATGTTCCCCAAACTAAGCTTAAAAACGAGATCATTGTTATTATAAGTGATATGAGCTTAAACTCATATCCTTTTATCAACAAATAACCCTAAAACATGAAGCAAAATACCAATTTATCTTGCAAAAACAGTATTATGTGGTATGTTTGTGTTTGTGTACACTTGTGTAGGAAAAAGGATACATTTTCAAGCAAACAAGGAAAAATCAAGCTCAAATGGATGAAAAAGACAAAGAAGGATCAAAAGTGACAAGACTTTGAAGTACAAGGACCTATCTTGTCAAATTGACAAAGTTGAAGGACTAAAGT
The DNA here is from genome assembly GCA_025667525.1 of Glebionis coronaria. Lineage (NCBI taxonomy): Eukaryota > Viridiplantae > Streptophyta > Magnoliopsida > Asterales > Asteraceae > Glebionis > Glebionis coronaria. The sequence goes on from CM046879.1 coordinate 105,352,344, forward strand.
GCAAATATTGTAAAAAGTCAAGATCAAAGTCAAAATTGGTCAGCTACCAAGTCAACAAAGTCAAAGGATCAATTCTGCTCAAAGATGAAGTTGAAGGACTAAAGTGCAAATATTGTAAAAAGTCAAGATCAAAGTCAAAATTGGTCAACTATCAAGTCAACAAAGTCAAAGGATCAATTCTGCTCAAAGATGAAGTTTGGAGGACTAAAAGTGTCAAAGAAATGAAGTTACAAGCCTTAAAGCATAATCTGCCAAAGTAGAGGGGCTAAATCTGCCTATTTTGGAAACTAGTTCAAGATCAATCCATGTGCAACATATTCCAGCCAATGAGAAGCAAGAGAAAGTGGCACACGGATTGCCAGCTAAGGGCATTTAATACCCACTAGCAGCCGCCACAATTAATAACCAAATCTTAATAGTTCAATCCGTGTGACTTCTTTTCATCCAATCAGGCCGTGACACGTGTCATCTTCAAGAAACCAAAATATTTCCAGGATCGTTTTTGAGCTACAATGAATATCAGGAAAAGTTGTAAACATCAAAAGTGTCTATTTTGGAGAGACGAACATAATGGTAAACACCAATTAACAAGAAATCCACTCTAGAAGAAAGCCCCAATTTGTGTTCATACTTTGATGAGCAGTTTTGCAGAATCTTGCCACGTGGAGACCTGGGATTGGTCTCAACACGTCATCATCCCCAACAAACTCCTTCTTCATGTCTATAAATAGCCTGCTAGTCCTCATTTGTAACAAGTAGTTAAAAATTGTAAAAACACACACTTCTCAATTTCCTTTCAACTTACTTCCTTTTTAGCTTAACTACTCAAGAGTCTGACAAACTCTTGAGTTAGTTAGTTAGTTAGCAGCTTTCCAACAACTTTGTAACCAATTTCCATTAATGAAATTTGAATTCTACTTTTCCCGCCAAATCTCAAATTCAATCTACTGTTCATTTCCTGCTACTATTTGATCATTGTGTTGCTGAATTGAGTTTGTTATGATCATTGAATGATCATAACTGACTTTGAAGAAGATTGGTAGCTGTTGTGGTGATTTCAGTTCAAGCTTAGCCTAATTGAAGTTTTCATGCCTTAATGATGATTTTAGTTGATTTGTAGCTGTTGATGATAGTTGATTTGATGATCTAGTGATAAGGTGGTGGTTATCACTAGGGTAAGAGAGTTCAGCACTCCTCTTCTTCCCAATGGATTACTACAAAAGGTTTTGAAGTTCGGATTTTGGTTCACCTAAATTTGTCAAATGCATGCTACATTTCCTAGTGTAATCTTGTTGTTTGCCTGATCAAAGTTGTTTAGTTTAGCTGGTTGTTGGTTTGTTTACTTGATTGTAGCTTAAATCTTGTTTTTTCTGCTTATAGATTTTGGATTGTGTTTTAGTATTAGCTTATTGCAGTCAGATTTTAGTACTTGCACCTTAATAGAGTAATTGTTGTTCTTAGTGCTTGCTTGCAGTTTAAAACTATCTCATTTTGAGTCTTTAGTTTGGATTGATAAAGAATTTCATTCAGCTAATCCAGTTTTTTAAAAGTCTTTGGAAATTTTCTCAAATCTCAGTAAAAGGAGTGTTTGGTACTAGTTGATTAAGAGTTTTCAAGTGTTGGATTTTGGAAAGTAGATGTTCATTACTAATTTGTAGGTCATATTAAAGCATTTTGAGTAAGTTTCAAGTCAAATAACTGGTCAAAAAGGCAATTGGCTATAAAAAGTTTGGGTCTCATTTTAGTCAGTTTAGCTCTCAAAAAGTTCTCATTTTCTTTTGGCTGGCATTTGATTGTTTGTTGATGAAATTGCACCATACTTGTCCTCAATTGTAGTTCACATCATAAAGTTTCAGATTCCAAAAGCTTTTTACACAGTCTTTAATAAGCCAAGAGAAATCAGCAAAAATCTAAATGCATGAGATAAGCAATGTTTCTGTAACTTGAAACTGCTTTTTGAGATCTTTTGATTCTATTCATTAACCAAAGCATTTTTCTTCACAAATCCACTTAGAATATAGTGTTACATGAAATTTGAGAGTTTCAGCTTTTTGACAAAAAGTTTGGTCAACGCCTGGTCAACGATAAGCACAATTTAGTTTAATTCAGATTTCTAGCTTATTTCTTGATGAAATTCGTTCTAGTTTGATTTCCCATTCATCATTTGAGTTGCTTAATCAGTTTTGGCAAGAAAATCAAGTTGTGCTTGTCTGGTTTGTTCTATAGCTTATTTTGGGCTTATCTTGAAGTGCTTATTTGCTTATTTTGAACTTTCAGTAAAAATCCTTTTACAGACATAGCTTATTTTGAATTTAGAGTCTTTTGCAATTGGTCTCATTGAATTTGGTGCAGTAATAAGCTCAAACGAGCTTATTTGTTCTCAAACCCGTTTTTGGCTTATAAAGTTTTTAAAATTGCATTTTGGTCCTTGATGTTTTGAGCAGTTTCTAATCATGGCTAATATTCCATCTTTTTAGGGTTTTCACACATAAGTCCTTGTAGTTTGAGTTAGTTTAAAATCAGTTAGCAAGTTTGGTAGTTGGTTACATTTTGGTTAGTTTGTTACAAGTTTCACATTTTTGATCCTTTTAGTTTGCTGATTTACATTTTTAGTCCCTAGACTTGTTAGAATTTTCATTTTAAGCATTTATATTTCCTAGAATTTACATTTTCAGTCCTTTTAGTTTAAAAATTTACATTTTCAATATTACTTGAATAAAAATTTGGTAATTGCACTTTGTTTTACATATAAGTAGGTAATATTTTTTCAGTTTTACAAGGCTTTGTTGAATTAGCAAATAGAATATCCAAAAAAGATTAACAACCAAAAACAGTTAAAAACCCGATATCGGTTGGACTTTCAATTGGCAAGAACTGAGAAAAACGAACTGCATTATATACAATTCCAAATGGCGCCGCTGCCGGTTCTTTGACTTTACGAGAGACTATCGATTGACGGTTTTAATTGGCTTTTGGGATCCGTTCACCTCGTGAACGTTATTTTTACGTATGATAAATCAAAAACAAATAAAAAAATCAAAAATATAAAAATATATAAAAACTAAAAAATTAACAAAACAATTCTTTTCCTAAAGAATTGACCAAAAAAATTAAAAAATCCAAAAAGCAATCTTTTTCCTAAGAGATTGCACCCAAAAATATATATTATTGGATTCTCTCGGTTTTTATGTACATATAGCATTTTCTCTTAAAAAACTCATAAATACAAAAATATTTTCCATATATTATTATAAGTAAATACGTATACGTATAAGAACAACCAACATACATATTCTCCATAAGTATTGCCGAGGCAATACACCGTGTTGAGGGGCGTTCCGGTCCTTGACACGTGTATCGATCAAACAAAATAAAGCAAGAATAGATAAATACTCTCAATAAGCAACAATTCGAAGAATACGAATATTTAAGTGAATAGAAAGGCGATGTGCTATAAAATGCCATCTAAGGGTCAATAGGTACTTAAGTGCTTCGCGCCACCTAACCCCCCTTTCACTTGTAAGTATTCTAAGAAGGAAGGCTTCATTGAGGGTCTTGCACCCAAGTAGTACATACGTATATTGTTATTTTCTTGTGGATATTTAATATTGAAACTCGAAGAGGATAATCCATTTCTCTTCAAAGTCACACGAGAGCTTCTCTCTCATTCCTCGTATTGAGTTGCATGCTCACTCGCGGGCGTGCACAAATACCGATTGGTGTACAACCTCTTCCTCCGAAAAGGAAGAAAAAGAGAAAGAGTAAGACTACCACCGTCCATCAAGCCGATCACGAGAATCGTGCTTTAACTCCTCCACCACAAGAAGCCATGTCTATTGATAATCGCTCTTTGTTGGAACGTATGCAAACCAATATTCATGGATATGCTAGTGCTATTAAGATTCCCGACTTTCCCGCAAACACATTTGAGCTACACACATATCTATGATCACTATGGTTTCACAATCACCTTTCTTTGGTAACAAGAATGAGGATCCTCATGCTCACCTTAAGAGATTCCTTTCTCTTTGCAATACCATTAAGCATAATGGAGTTCCACATGTGGTTATTAGGATGATGTTAGTGTCATTTTCCCTAGAGGGACTCGCTAAGCATTGGTTAGACACCCAACCACCCGATAGTATCACCACATGGGATGGTTTCACCACTAAGTTTTTGAACAAGTTCTTTCCTCCACATAAGACTATGGCTTTGAGGACTTTAATTATAGGCTTTCAACAAAAACCTAGTCAATCCTTTAGTGATGCTTGGGAAGAGTATATTGAGTTATTGAGGAGATGCCCTAATCATGGATTGGATCATGTTCACCAAATCAATATCTTCTATAATGGCCTTAAATCTCACCACCAAGATTCACTCAATGCTTCCGCGGGAGGGAATATTCTTCTTAAAACCTACCAAGAGGCTTTGGACATCATTGAGACTAAAGCAATGGTTCAAACAAACAATCAATTTGAAGAAAGGGTTCATGTTATCCAAAACAATTCTCAAAACCCTTGTGACAACCAACTCCTTAAATTTCAACAAGAGATCCTTCAACAAGTCAAACAAGGACAACAAGAAATGACTCAAGAGATAGTTCAAGCCCTTAAGACCGTCTCATTGAACAATTCTTCAAATAATGTGAATGCCATTGCTCTTTCTTGTGTTACTTGTGGAGGTCCCCATTCTTATGAACAATGTGATAAGGTGCAAGTTTATCAAGGGGAATGCTATGCTTACCAAGAGGAACATCGTGAACACTTCAAGCCTAATATCAATCCAAATAACCTTTCTTACAAATCCCAAAATTACCTTACTCCACCCGGATTCCCACCCCAACCACCCACCCAAATTCAACAAAATCCACCTCAAATTTTACCAAGGAATCAAGGGCAAAGACCACCTTACCAAGGAAATAACTACAAGGCACCCAATCAATTTCAACCTCAAGCAAATACCTTTTATCCACCAAATCAAGGATTTAATGCCCAACCTTTACCTTTCCAACCTAAAGGTTTTCAAGGTTATGTGCCACAAGATTATCACACAATGGATTTCTTGCAAAAAATGAATCAAGAGAATGAAAGGAAGTTTCAAGCTATGGAGAAGAAAATGAATGACCAAATGAATAAGGTTTTAATGGCATTAAATCAAAGACCACAAGGGGCTTTACCTTCCAACACACAAACAAATCCAAGGGCCAATGTCAATGCCATTACAACAAGGAGTGGAACAACAACAAAGGATCCTTCACCTCCTAAACCTACTATTGTTCAACCCACTTGTGCTCCTACTTGTGACAAGCCTTCTACTTCTACTTCACCTCCTCAAAATGCTCCTATTCATTCAAACACACCTTCTCAACCTCCTCATACTTCTCCTTTACCTTCCACACTTCCCAATGAAGAAGCTAACAAAGACAAATCTTCCACTACAACACCTATTCCACCCACACCAAAACCTACTCTTCCATATCCTTCAAGGTTGAAAAAGGACAAGTTAAAGAACAAGGATGACATCCAAGTCTCCAATTTCTTAAGGATGTTCAAGCAACTCAACATCAATATATCCTTTGCGGAAGCTCTTGCTTATATGCCGAAGTTTGCTAAGATGTTCAAGGATTTGCTCTCAAACAAAGAAAAATTGGTTGATTTGCCCAACACATCCCTTAATGAAAATTGTTCCGCGGTGTTACTTAAAACCTTACCAACAAAACTTGGAGATCCGGGGCGCTTCTTGATACCTTGTAATTTTCCCGGTGTTGAAAATTGCATGGCTTTGGCGGATCTAGGGGCGAGCATAAACCTCATGCCTTTATCAGTTTGGAAACAACTATCTCTTCCCGAGCTCACTCCCACTAGGATGACTCTTGAACTAGCCAACCGAACCATAGCTCACCCCGTAGGTATAGCGGAAGATGTGTTTGTAGGTGTGGATAAGTTTACCTTTCCGGCCGACTTTGTAGTGGTTGATTATGACATGGATCCTAGAGTGCCTTTGATTGTTGGTAGACCGTTTTTGAGAATGGGTCGTACCTTGATAGATGTGGCGGAAGGAGAATTAATTATGAGAGTAGAAGATGAGAGAGTGGTGTTTAAGTTAGGGAAAGTTTGTGATAGGAAAGAGGTTAAGGAGTCTAGACCTTGTGAGACTATTAACATTGTTGATGTGCTAGATGAAGTGTGTAATGAACACTTTCATGATGCTTGTAAGAGTTCTAGTGATGAGATGCCCCATGTTGAAACCGTGGCCTCAATTGCTCCCTCTTTAACACCTTTTGGAGAGAGTGATTTCCTCTTGGAGGAATTTGAGTCAAACTTTCTTGGTGATGATGATTCTCCCATTAATTGGGAAGAAGATATTCTTACAATCCAAAAGTTGCTCAATGAGGACCCCTATTCCTTCCCCTATTCCACAAGAGATTACCATTGAGGAACCTTCCATAGTAAAACCTTCCATAGAGAGTCCACCTCCTATTGAACTTAAGGACCTTCCATCCCACTTAGAGTATGCTTTCTTAGAGGGCAAAGACCAATTACCGGTAATCATTGCTAAAGAGTTGAAAGAGGATGAGAAGGAGCAACTTATTGAAGTTCTTAAGAAACACAAGAAAGCCTTAGCATGGAAAATATCCGACATAAGGGGAATTGATCCACATTTTTGTACACACAAAATCCTTATGGAGGATGACTATAAACCCGCCATTCAAAACCAAAGGAGAGTTAACCCAAAAATCCATGAGGTTATTAAGAAGGAAGTGATTAAACTCTTAGATGCGGGTATGATTTACCCTATTTCCGACTCTCCATGGGTTAGCCCGGTTCATTGTGTTCCAAAGAAGGGTGGAATCACCGTGGTGCCTAATGAGAACAATGAGCTTATTCCCACGAGACTTGTGACCGGTTGGAGAGTTTGCATTGATTATAGAAAACTCAATGAGGCAACTTGGAAAGACCATTTCCCGCTTCCCTTTATGGATCAAATGCTTGAACGCTTAGCGGGAAATAAGTACTATTGTTTTCTTGATGGCTTTTCGGGTTATTTCCAAATACCCATTGACCCTAAGGATCAAGAAAAGACCACATTCACTTGTCCTTACGGTACATTTGCTTACAAGAGGATGCCTTTTGGCTTATGTAATGCACCGGGGACGTTTCAAAGGTGCATGATGGCGATTTTCCATGACATGATAGAGCAAACCATGGAGGTTTTTATGGATGACTTTTCCGTCTTTGGAAATTCATTTAGCTCATGTCTCACCAATCTTGAAAGGATGCTTAAGCGTTGTGAGGAAACACGTTTGGTGCTTAATTGGGAGAAATGTCACTTTATGGTGAAAGAGGGGATTGTTTTAGGACACAAGATATCCAACAAGGGATTAGAAGTTGATCGAGCTAAAATTGATGTGATTGCTAAGCTTCCCCCACCCACCTCGGTTAAAGGTGTGAGGAGTTTCTTAGGTCATGCGGGATTTTATAGGCGCTTTATACAAGATTTTTCTAAGATAGCTAGACCAATGACTCACCTCTTGGAGAAAGAGGCTCCTTTCATTTTTAACCAAGATTGTTTAGACTCTTTTGAGACTCTTAAGGAAAAATTGACTAAGGCTCCCGTTTTGGTTTCTCCAAATTGGGAATTACCTTTTGAGCTTATGTGTGACGCTAGTGATTATGCGGTGGGGGCCGTCTTAGGACAAAGAGTTAATAAGCATTTTCAACCTACACACTATGCGAGTAAAACCATGACCGGTGCACAACTTCATTACACTACCACGGAAAAAGAGTTGCTTGCTATAGTATATGCTTTTGAGAAGTTTAGACCATATCTTGTGCTTTCCAAAACCATAGTGTATACGGATCACTCCGCTCTTAAGTATCTTATGACCAAACAAGATGCTAAGCCTAGGCTTTTGAGATGGGTTTTGTTGCTTTAAGAGTTTAAGATAGAGATTCGTGATAAGAAAGGGGCCGAGAATTTAGCGGCGGATCACTTGAGTAGACTTGAGCATCCTTTTCAAGGAGATTTCCCACACCAAGAAATCAATGAATCCTTTCCATTAGAGGAGCTCATGTCTATCTCTTCCCAAGAGGATGCCACTCCTTGGTTTGCGGATATCGCAAACTATCTTGTGGGCAATGTGTTTATTGAGGGTCTTACTTATCAACAAAAGAAGAAGTTTCTTAAGGAAGTTAAGTATTACTTTTGGGATGATCCATATCTTTTTAGGCAATGTGCGGACCAAATCATTAGACGGTGTGTAGATGGGCCCGAGGCATTTAAGATCTTAGAAGCGTGTCATAAAGGACCTACGGGTGGACATTTTGGGCCTAACTACACCGCCAAGAAAGTCTTTGATTCGGGTTACTATTGGCCTTCTATTTACAAAGATGCCCATGAAATGGTGAAATTTTGTGATGTGTGTCAAAGACAAGGAAAAATTACACAACGTGATGAGATGCCACAAAATTTTATCCAAGAGTGTGAGATATTTGATGTATGGGGCATTGATTTCATGGGGCCTTTTCCATCCTCTAAGGGAAACAAGTATATACTTGTGGCGGTGGATTATGTGTCCAAATGGGTGGAGGCTAAAGCCTTACCTACCAATGATGCTAGAGTTGTTGTGAAGTTTTTGAAACAATTGTTTGCTAGATTTGGTGTACCTCGGGCCATCATAAGTGATCGTGGTACGCACTTTTGTAATGATCAATTCACGAGAGTTATGAAGAAATATGGAGTGAATCATAGACTTTCTACCGCGTATTACCCTCAAACAAATGGTCAAACCGAGGTCACAAATCGTGGTTTAAAGAGGATTTTAGAGAGAACGGTGGGAGAGCATCGAGCTTCTTGGTCGGATAAGCTTGATGATGCTTTGTGGGCGTTTAGGACGGCTTTTAAAACACCAATTGGTTGTACTCCTTATAGGCTTGTCTATGGAAAAGCATGTCACCTCCCATTCGAGCTAGAACATAAGGCATCTTGGGCTCTCAAATGGGCTAACTTTGATTTAAACCAAGCCGGTTCACATAGGAAAGATCAACTCAATGAGATGGATGAATTGAGAGCCAATGCCTATGAAAATTCTTTGCTTTACAAGGAAAAGACTAAGAAATTGCATGATGCTAAGATCAAGAATCGTGAGTTCAAAGTTGGAGAGCCGGTTCTCCTCTTTAACTCAAGATTGAAACTTTTTGCGGGCAAGCTTAAGTCGAGATGGTCCGGTCCATTCACTATTACTCAAGTGTTTCCATATGGAACTCTTGAGTTGTCACAACCCGATGGTCCAAATTTTAAAGTGAATGGTCACCGTGTTAAGCATTACTTTGGGGAGGACATTTCCGTTGAAATGGTCCAAGAGATCCCCATTTTCCCCATGAATTAATTCATTGAGGGACGAGTCGAGCTAGAGACTCATTAACTCAAGCATCGTATAACTAGGTTTAGAGTGTTGTAGGTTAGAAATAAAGGTATAGACTTGGAGATAAGTGTAGGGGAGACCTTCTTTTGTCTTCATGATTGTTTGTAGGGTTGCTCACTCATCTCATGCTTTGGAGCTTATGGAGGAGGCCCTTGTATCCGGTTCACTTTGTTACTATAGTGATTTTTCATTGACACCTTGTGCTTAAACATGATTTCACTAATAGTTGTCCTTTCCTTAACTTGGGTTAAGCAAAGTCTATTCATTGTCATAAGTGTAGGGGAAGTTTTTATACTTCCATGCTATTGAGGACAATGTTTAGCTTAAGTGTAGGGGGGTCTTCTATCGAAGTGACCTTACCTAGAACTTGTCATTGTCTTGCATGATAACATGGAAAATTGATTTTTCGAACATTTTTCAAATTTTTGATCTACTTTGGCCAACAAAAATATGCATTCATAATTTTTGCATTAATCATTTTTCTTTTGCATATCACATTTGCATTGTATATATTTCTTCTTTTATTCAAAAATATATAAAAAGAAAAAATATAATAAAACATGGTTTTAACAAGTTTAGATTTCTTTGACATATTAGGCCCGCCATGGATATTTTGACTCAACCCGAGTTTGCTTATCTTAGCATTCTCTAGCTAGTATCCTTAACCATGTAGTCCTTCATTGGTCTATTAGGCTAAGCATCCACCAATTTCATTATTAGAAATTTTAAATTTGTGGAGAATGGGAAATGATAGAGTTGAAGCAAGTGTAAAAGGGCTAGATAAACTTCATGATAATTACTTGTGGCTAAACCCTTCTCTTCTTAACCTCTATTTTCTTCGCATGTATATAATTGTTAATAAATAATCAAGAACGGTTTTAATTGGTTTGTAATCTCTTATGCATTTTTGGCTAATCATTCATGGTTGGTATGAGTACGTCTTAAGATTCTAAGTTAGAACGTTTTATGTGTACTAGACTTATGTTATGCTCAATATTTAGCGGGTGTTTTTCCTTTTATTCTTTTCAACTTTCTTTGAGAGGAATAAAGAAAAATAAGAGCGGCTTATGAAAAAAAATGAGTGGCTAGAAAAAAAAAGAAAAAGAAAAAGAAAAAAAAAATAAAAAATTATACAAGACTCCCAAGAGGGGCAGTGTGGTGTTAATTATAGTGACTATTGAGTTCCAATATTACCTTGACGGGTTGCGGGGATTCAATAGATTGCTCCAATCCAATATTACCTTGACGGGTTGCGGGGTTGAAGATCCAAAGTCTCAAAAAGATGGCGGATGTAAATTATTGCGTGAGTTTTATTTTTCTTTCCCTAGCGAGTGTGTAGCTACTTATGAAAGCATGACATGAGGACTTTACACATAAGGCGAATGACTTATTGCTCTTGAAACGGACTTTTATTAATTGTGAGTGGTTTTTCAAGTAATGGATGAGAGGATTACTTAGGATTAAAACCGTGCTTCCTTATTTTTGGATTTTACACTTCTTATACTTCACACTTGAATAAATGACAAATTTGCCCACAAGCAATTTGCTCAAATAATAACCGGTTCCACATTTAATTGTCATGAATAAGTTGATGCACTTTTTACTTGTGAATGCAATGATCCCATTTTTAAGCTTGGTATGGGGAAAGTGAAACTTGAGGGTGATAAATGTCCATGGTACCCAAGCCCTAATCTAAGCCATTGAATTCTTTATGAGTTATTTCCATCAAAACCATTTCAAGAAAAATCAAAAAGATATAGATAGAATTGTATTTTGTTCATTGCATTATTAAAAGTCAAAATCATGCATCATGTAGTTTAGAGTAAGTGTAGATGCATCTCATATGGCCATGACAATGTTCAAGTGTAGGGGATTTGATATGAGCTTAAACTCATATCCTTTTATCAACAAATAACCCTAAAACATGAAGCAAAATACCAATTTATCTTGCAAAAACAGTATTATGTGGTATGTTTGTGTTTGTGTACACTTGTGTAGGAAAAAGGATACATTTTCAAGCAAACAAGGAAAAATCAAGCTCAAATGGATGAAAAAGACAAAGAAGGATCAAAAGTGACAAGACTTTGAAGTACAAGGACCTATCTTGACAAATTGCCAAAGTTGAAGGACTAAAGTGCAAATATTGTAAAAAGTCAAGATCAAAGTCAAAATTGGTCAACTATCAAGTCAACAAAGTCAAAGGATCAATTCTTCTCAAAGATGAAGTTGAAGGACTAAAGTGCAAATATTGTAAAAAGTCAAGATCAAAGTCAAAATTGGTCAACTATCAAGTCAACAAAGTCAAAGGATCAATTCTGCTCAAAGATGAAGTTTGGAGGACTAAAAGTGTCAAAGAAATGAAGTTACAAGCCTTAAAGCATAATCTGCCAAAGTAGAGGGGCTAAATCTGCCTATTTTGGAAACTAGTTCAAGATCAATCCATGTGCAACATATTCCAGCCAATGTGAAGCAAGAGAAAGTGGCACACGGATTGACAGCTAAGGGCATTTAATACCCACTAGCAGCCGCCACAATTAATAACCAAATCTTAATAGTTCAATCCGTGTGACTTCTTTTCATCCAATCAGGCAGTGACACGTGTCATCTTCAAGAAACCAAAATATTTCCAGGATCGTTTTTGAGCTACAATGAATATCAGGAAAAGTTGTAAACATCAAAAGTGTCTATTTTGGAGAGACGAACACAATGGTAAACACCAATTAACAAGAAATCCACTCTAGAAGAAAGCCCCAATTTGTGTTCATACTTTGAAGAGCAGTTTTGCAGAATCTTGCCACGTGGAGACCTGGGATTGGTCTCAACACGTCATCATCCCCAACAAACTCCTTCTTCATGTCTATAAATAGCCTGCTAGTCCTCATTTGTAACAAGTAGTTAAAAATTGTAAAAACACACACTTCTCAATTTCCTTTCAACTTACTTCCTTTTTAGCTTAACTACTCAAGAGTCTGACAAACTCTTGAGTTAGTTAGTTAGTTAGCAGCTTTCCAACAACTTTGTAACCAATTTCCATTAATGAAATTTGAATTCTACTTTTCCCGCCAAATCTCAAATTCAATCTACTGTTCATTTCCTGCTACTATTTGATCATTGTGTTGCTGAATTGAGTTTGTTATGATCATTGAATGATCATAACTGACTTTGAAGAAGATTGGTAGCTGTTGTGGTGATTTCAGTTCAAGCTTAGCCTAATTGAAGTTTTCATGCCTTGATGATGATTTTAGTTGATTTGTAGCTGTTGATGATAGTTGATTTGATGATCTAGTGATAAAGTGGTGGTTATCACTAGGGTAAGAGAGTTCACCACTCCTCTTCTTCCCAATGGATTACTACAAAAGGTTTTGAAGTTCTGATTTTGGTTCACCTAAATTTGTCAAATGCATGCTACATTTCCTAGTGTAATCTTGTTGTTTGCCTGATCAAAGTTGTTTAGTTTAGCTGGTTGTTGGTTTGTTTACTTGATTGTAGCTTAAATCTTGTTTTTCTGCTTATAGATTTTGGATTGTGTTTTAGTATTAGCTTATTGCAGTCAGATTTTAGTACTTGCACCTTAATAGAGTAATTGTTGTTCTTAGTGCTTGCTTGAAGTTTAAAACTATCTCATTTTGAGTCTTTAGTTTGGATTGATAAAGAATTTCATTCAGCTAATCCAGTTTTTTAAAAGTCTTTGGAAATTTTCTCAAATCTCAGTAAAAGGAGTGTTTGGTACTAGTTGATTAAGAGTTTTCAAGTGTTGGATTTTGGAAAGTAGATGTTCATTACTAATTTGTAGGTCATATTAAAGCATTTTGAGTAAGTTTCAAGTCAAATAACTGGTCAAAAAGGCAATTGGCTATAAAAAGTTTGGGTCTCATTTTAGTCAGTTTAGCTCTCAAAAAGTTCTCATTTTCTTTTGGCTGGCATTTGATTGTTTGTTGATGAAATTGCACCATACTTGTCCTCAATTGTAGTTCACATCATAAAGTTTCAGATTCCAAAAGCTTTTTACACAGTCTTTAATAAGCCAAGAGAAATCAGCAAAAATCTAAATGCATGAGATAAGCAATGTTTCTGTAACTTGAAACTGCTTTTTGAGATGTTTTGATTCTCTTCATTAACCAAAGCATTTTTCTTCACAAATCCACTTAGAATATAGTGTTACATGAAATTTGAGAGTTTCAGCTTTTTGACAAAAAGTTTGGTCAACGCCTGGTCAACGATAAGCACAATTTAGTTTAATTCAGATTTCTAGCTTATTTCTTGATGAAATTCGTTCTAGTTTGATTTCCCATTCATCATTTGAGTTTCTTAATCAGTTTTGGCAAGAAAATCAAGTTGTGCTTGTCTGGTTTGTTCTATAGCTTATTTTGGGCTTATCTTGAAGTGCTTATTTGCTTATTTTGAACTTTCAGTAAAAATCCTTTTACAGACATAGCTTATTTTGAATTTAGAGTCTTTTGCAATTGGTCTCATTGAATTTGGTGCAGTAATAAGCTCAAACGAGCTTATTTGTTCTCAAACCCGTTTTTGGCTTATAAAGTTTTTAAAATTGCATTTTGGTCATTGATGTTTTGAGCAGTTTCTAATCATGGCTAATATTCCATCTTTTTAGGGTTTTCACACATAAGTCCTTGCAGTTTGAGTTAGTTTAAAATCAGTTAGCAAGTTTGGTAGTTGGTTACATTTTGGTTAGTTTGTTACAAGTTTCACATTTTTGATCCTTTTAGTTTGCTGATTCACATTTTTAGTCCCTAGACTTGTTAGAATTTTCATTTTAAGCATTTATATTTCCTAGAATTTACATTTTCAGTCCTTTTAGTTTACAAATTTACATTTTCAATATTACTTGAATAAAAATTTGATAATTGCACTTTGTTTTACATATAAGTAGGTAATATTTTTTCTGTTTTACAAGGCTTTGTTGAATTAGCAAATAGAATATCCAAAAAAGATTAACAACCAAAAACAGTTAAAAACCCGATATTGGTTGGACTTTAAATTGGCAAGAACTGAGAAAAACGAACTGCATTATATACAATTCCAATAAGTTAGCAATTCAAACACTTACACACATGGCTTAATTAACTGCTTAAACTCCCTTATTCCTAGGTGTATCTCTTATATTTTATTTTTGTCTTAGAATGATCATGAAGATGTATTTTTGGACTTATTTCGATAGTTATTTAGGCTGAAAGCAAAGTAGGACGATTTGATAAATAGTTAGCTAAAGGACAAAATCTCTTAAAACTGCTTCTCGGGATATCCAAAAGTTCATATCTTGGCATAACTTGGTTCACGATTTGAGACCTTTTCCCGGGCCGATATTTGGCATGTACTTCATACTTCATATCTTGAGAGACGTTCTTGAGATAATGGTCTTCTCATCGTAATAGAGTTTCTTTACTTGGAGACTTTTGAGGGGTACTCCAACTTGGTTGACCACGACTTCATGATTATTTCTTCAATCTCTAATTGGGATTTTGAGATACAACGATCCGCCTCCTTTTCGGACTTGGATCTATTTATCCTCATACCTTGTTAGGGTCTTTTCGGATAGACTTCTCCATGATCTTTATGGGAATTGATTGCTTTTCGTCGTGAGTCTTGATCCTTCATATTGATTTGGGAATAATGCTTTTCACATCACTTTGAATCTTCAGCAATAAAATTGAATCCTCATGCCTTGTTAGGGCCTTTTCGGACTCGCCAATCTTCGCGCCCCGCTTCATAAGTTATGCCTTGGCTATGAACTCTTATCATTACCGAGCAACTTTTAAACGATCTTGGGCTAGAAGCTAAGTAACTTTTCAAATCGTACGACCTTACTTATTGCAGATAAATTATTAGCAAGTGATGGGAGAATAGGCAAATAATTACACCAAGTGAGCTTGTGCAAGATTACCGACTTATAATTGACTCTATCATTTCTCGTTCTCCACAATTTAAAATCTCAAGTAATGAGACTCGTGGATGCTTAGCCTAATAAACCAATTAAGGTCTACATGGTTAAGGATACTAGCTAGAATAAACTTAATTAAGTCTATTCGGGTTGAGTCAAAATAATCGCAACGGGCCTAATATGTCAAAGACTTCTAAACTAGCTACACCACTTTATTAATATTTTTGACTTAATTGTGGAATATATACATATGAAAGCAGCGATAAGAATTTAAAAATTACAACTAAATGGCCAAAGTTAATTAAAAATTTGAAAAATGTTGAAAAAGATGATTTTCCGGTTAAATGAAGGCATTTTCATGGAAAAGTCCACTTAAAACTTCGATAGAAGTCCCCCTACACTTAAGATAAACATTGTCCTCAATGTTTAAGCATGTGAGAAAAGACTCCCCTACACTTATGACATTGTGCACGTTGGTTAACTAAAATTAAGGAAGAGACGACTAAAGTGATCAATTTCAATATGTAAGTATGAAGAGAATTGAATCACGATAGTTAAGAGATAGAACCGGATTTCGGATAACACGGGAGCATGGTTCTTCAAAGGTTCCAAAAGTGCACTTATCCCTGTAATCACATCACCACACAAATACAAACACCTATACAGGTCCCCCTACACTTAGGAGGTAAAAACATAAAAGGATAGATACTCGGGTTGCCTCCCGAGGAGCGCTTGTTTTTGATAACCGAGTCACGAGCCTGACTCGACCCAAAATTAGTTCATGGGGAATGTGGTGAGGGATGGAATCATCTCATGAGAGATGTCCTCACCAAAGTACAGCTTCAGACGCTGGCCATTCACCTTGAAATTGGGCCAATTTGGCTGACAAAGCTCAATGGTCCCATATGGAAAGACTTTGGCGACGGTGAATGGACCAGACCATCGGCTCTTCAACTTTCCAGAGAAGATCTTTAACCGAGAGTTAAAAAGTAAGACTTGATCACCAACGTGGAACTCTCGGTTCTTGATTTTTGAGTCATGAAGGATCTTCGTCTTCTCCTTATAGATCAGTGAGTTCTCATAAGCTTCATTCCTCAGTTCGTTGAGTTGAATCTTGCGATGATCACCGGCTTTGTTGATGTCGAAGTTAGCCCACTTCAAGGCCCAGTGCGCCTTATGTACCAGCTCGATGGGGAGGTGGCATGCTTTCCCGTACACAAGACGATAAGGTGTACAACCGATCGGGGTCTTATAAGCAGTACGGAAAGCCCACAGAGCATCATCTAACTTATCGGCCCACGCGGAACGATGCTCTCCCACAGTACGCTCCAAAATTCGCTTCAATCCACGGTTGGATATATCGGCTTGCCCATTGGTTTGGGGATGATAGGCGGTGGAAAGACGGTGATTGACACCATACTTAGCCATGACTCTTGCAAATTGATCGTTGCAAAAATGAGTCCCGCGGTCACTGATAATAGCACGAGGAACGCCGAATCTAGAGAACAGCGATTTCAAAAAGTTACAAACCACCCTTGCATCATTAGTAGGTAAAGCTTTGGCTTCAACCCACTTTGAAACGTAGTCAACGGCAACAAGGATGTATTTGTTTCCTTTAGATGAAGGGAATGGCCCCATAAAGTCGATACCCCAAACATCAAAGATTTCACATTCTTGTATGAAATTTTGAGGCATCTCATCTTTATGTGTGATCTTACCTTGTTTGTGGCAAGCATCACAGCGTTTAACCATATTGTGAGCGTCACGATATATGGTGGGCCAATAAAATCCCGAATCAAACACTTTTTTGGCGGTGTAGTTGGGACCAAAGTGACCACCGGTGGGTCCTTTGTGGCAAGCGTCAAGGATTTCTAAAGTTGCCGGTCCATCAACACAACGACGAATAATCAAGTCAGCACATTGTTTGAATAGATACGGGTCATCCCAAAAGTAAGTCTTAATATCGTTAAAGAACATCTTCTTTTTCTGGGATGTTAACCCGTCAACGAGAATTCCACCCGCTAAGTAGTTTGCAATGTCCGCAAACCACGGGGTTTCATCAGCAGTCGAGTTGATAGACATTAAGGTCTCCAAGGGGAAAGAATCATTGATTTCTTTGTTCGGATGATCCCCTTGGTAAGGATCCTCAAGTCTACTGAGATGATCCGCGGCTAGGTTTTCAGCTCCTTTTTTATCGCGAATTTCGATTTTAAATTCTTGGAGTAGCAAAACCCAGCGAAGAAGTCTTGGTTTGGAATCTTGCTTTGTCAACAAGTACTTCAGCGCGGAATGATCGGTGTAAACGATTGTTGTGGAAAGGACAAGATAGGGGCGGAACTTTTCAAAGGCATAGACAACAGCTAAAAGCTCTTTTTCGGTTGTCGTATAATGCAATTGAGCCCCAGTCATTGTCTTGCTAGCGTAATGGATCGGTTGGAAGTGTTTGTTCGCTCTTTGTCCCAGAACCGCACCAATAGCAAAGTCACTAGCATCGCACATCAACTCGAAAGGCAGCTCCCAATTAGGGGTAACCAAGACGGGTGCCTTAGTTAGCTTATCCTTAAGCGAGTTGAAGGCTTCAAGACACTCTTTGGAAAAGATAAAAGGAGTATCTTTTTCCAAGAGGTGGGTCATCGGGCAAGCGATTTGAGAAAAATCTTTGATGAATCGACGGTAGAAGCCCGCATGACCCAGAAAACTTCTCACACCCTTCACAGTTGAAGGTGGAGGCAACTTAGCGATAACATCGACTTTAGCACGGTCTACTTCGAGACCGGCTTTGGAAATTTTGTGTCCTAGCATGATGCCCTCTTTTACCATGAAATGGCATTTTTCCCAATTAAGAACAAGGCGAGTGTCTTCACACTGCTTCAGCATACGTTCTACATTGGCAAGGCAAGCAGAGAATGAATCGCCATAAACCGAGAAATCATCCATGAATACTTCCATAGTGTCTTCCACCATGTCATGGAATATAGCCATCATACACCTTTGGAACGTCCCAGGAGCATTACATAAACCAAAAGGCATGCGTTTGTAAGCAAATGTTCCGTAGGGACAAGTGAATGTGGTCTTTTCTTGGTCCTTGGGATCGATGGGAATTTGAAAATACCCGGAGAAACCGTCTAAAAAGCAGTATTAGTCATTACCAGCTAGACGCTCGAGCATTTGATCCATGAAAGGAAGAGGAAAGTGGTCTTTTCTCGTGGCATCATTGAGCTTGCGATAATCAATACAAACTCTCCACCCAGTAACGAGACGAGTGGGAATCAACTCGTTGTGTTCATTGGAAACAACGGTTATTCCGCCCTTTTTGGGCACACAATGGACGGGACTTACCCAAGGCGAATCCGAGATAGGGTAGATCAAGCCGGCATCGAGAAGTTTGATAACCTCTTGTTTGATGACGTCATGAATTTTAGGATTAACCCTTCTTTGGCTTTGGATTGCGGGTTTAAAGTCATCTTCCATGAGAATCTTGTGAGTACAAAATTTTGGATCAATTCCACGGATGTCGGAAATTTTCCAAGCAATTGACTTCTTATGATCTTTAAGCACGGTGATGAGGCGAGTTTTCTCTTCATCTTTCAAGTTCTTAGCAATGATGACGGGCGACTTCTTCTTTTCTTCAAGGAACGCATACTCGAGATGGGGCGGCAACTCCTTAAGTTCTAAATCCGGAGGATTTTCGATGGGAGGCATTTTCGAAGTCGGAGTATCGATAGCAATAACCGTGGGAGATGGTGGAGAAAGATTGTCTTCGTTGAGAAGGTTTTCAAAGAAATGCATGTCTTCATCCCCACTGGTGGGAGAATCATCAGTAGCTAAGTTCACATCTCCCATGGTAGCTTCAAGATCTTTCCAAAAGAAATCACTTTCTCCAAATAGAGACAGTGATGAATCAATAGAGGAAACGGTCTCAACATTGGGAAGAGAAGTAGGAATACTTTTGCAAGCATTTTGGAAGTGTTCTTCACAAGCCTCATCAAGAACGTCAATACAATTTACGCTCTCGTTGGAATAAGGTTGTTTAGACAACTTTCCCATGTTGAAGACGATTTTATCGTCACCCACTCTCATGATAAGCTCACCGGCTTCAACATCGATGAGAGTGCGACCGGTCCTCAGGAATGGACGACCAACAATTAATGGCACACGAGGGTCCATCTCGTAGTCGACGACGACGAAATCGGTAGGAAAAGTGAATTTGTCGACTCCTACAAAGACGTCTTCGACTATCCCCACTGGATAAGCAACCGTACGGTTAGCTAATTCCAGAGTCATTTTGGTGGGGACTAGCTCAGGGAGAGATAATTGCTTCCACACACTTAAAGGCATTAAGTTGATACTGGCACCTAGATCGGCTAAGGCCATGCAATTCTCTACTCTCGGTAAATTGCAAGGGATTAAGAAACGACCCGGATCACCAAGCTTGGTTGGCAATTTCCTTAAGAGCACTACGGAGCAATTCTCATTAAGTTGGGTGTTAGCAATATCAAGAAGCTTCTCCTTGTCGCTAAGAAGATCTTTGAACATTTTCGCATATTTTGGCATGTGAGCGAGAGCCTCAGCGAAGGAGATATTGAAATTCAATTGTTTGAACATTTTAAGAAAGTTCGAAACCTGAATATCATCCTTGCTTTTGAGCTTCTCTTTCCTCAACCTAGATGGATAAGGTATATTGGAAGAAGAGGAAGTCTTTGGGATCAAAGGATCACTCACATCCTTGGGTGGAGGAGGGGTAGCAGTAAGAGGTGGAGAAATTGGGGAAGTAGAAGGATGAGGAATAGGAGCAGGTGACTCGTTCTCCTTAGTCACAACCACCGGTGGAGGTATAGGAAGCTCGGGTTCCTTGGTACCTTTGCCACTGCGAGTGGTGATTGCTTTCATCTCCCCTCTTGGATTCGCAACGGTGTTACTCGGAAGAGTACCCAAAGAAGAGGGTTGATTACCGTGGAAGAAACTAGCCATCATGTTTCTTAAGTCATTCGTTTGACTATCCATAGTGTTTCTCATATCAGCTCTCAGATCGTTCCCTTGTTTCATCAGGTCTGCTTTCAAGTTGCGCACTTCCTGTTGAAGATTTTCCACGATCACATCGTTAGTCCTCATGTAGGTCTCCACTTCTTGGTGTAAAGCGGTGGGTTGGTTGGGAGGAGCATTGTATGCGGGTGGTTGATAAGCAGGTTGCTGGTAAACTTGGTTGTTTCTTTGAGGTAGATGTTGTTGTTTGTGAGGTGGTATGTATGGTCCACGAGATTGTTGTTGTTGAGGAGGACGGTTGAGGTTTTGTTGTTGGTTTAGGTTGTTAGGAGTAGAACCAGGTGGTGAGAGATAGTTGTTGGAGCGGTAGCTAAGCAAGTTGTGGTCACCTTGAGGTCGAGCTTGATAAGCAGGTTGAGGATAGGTACCGTAAGCTGCATTCACATTCTCAGAAGGATAGCTTTGGGTGGCAGTACAAGTGGTGTAAGAATGAGGACCCCCGCATATCTCACATGGTTGGCTAACAGCATTGACTTGAGCGTCTTTAGCGTTTTTAGCGTTGATGCTGTTAGTGTTGCTGGCGGTTTGGGTATCAAGCGTTTCAAGAAGCGCAGTGATATTGTCAATTCGCTTGTCGTTGTCACTAGTACTAGCACTAGCGACATTGGTCCTCACACTCTTAGTTTGCACACGAGATTTATTCTCAATGATATCCCAGGCAGCATTGGAAGTCTTAGCCAAAAGATTACCCC
The DNA here is from genome assembly GCA_025667525.1 of Glebionis coronaria. Lineage (NCBI taxonomy): Eukaryota > Viridiplantae > Streptophyta > Magnoliopsida > Asterales > Asteraceae > Glebionis > Glebionis coronaria. The sequence goes on from CM046879.1 coordinate 105,373,402, forward strand.
CCGAGGCACTGTTTAGTGAATCTTGGTCATTCATGTTTAAACCATTATAAAAAGTGTTAATTTGATGCACTTTGGTAAAACCATGTTGTGGGCTCGGGCTCTTGATAAGACGCTGATCGCATACACCTGCAAAAGAACTAACAAGGCAAAAACAAAGCAAAAATATTTTTGGTTTTTATGTTTTTTTAATTTTTAGGATTTTTGAAAATTTTATATTTTTTTGTGTTTTTGAAAGTTTTTATAAAAAAGTAACGTTCACGGTGAACGGATCCCAAAATCCAAGTTCTCACAAAAAACTGTTGATCTTAACGAGAAGAGCCGGCAGCGGCGCCATTTGATACATGCGTTTGCAATGGTTCTATATTCTCTCGATATCCTCTCGAATTGATCTCGGCTCTAAGTGGAATGATTTGTTCTTGGTTAATAAAAAGGTGTTGGTTTGTTTATCTATTTTAAACTAATGACAAGTAATTAAGGGTCGAAGAGTAAACTAAAAGCTTTAAAAGATTAAAGTAAAAAGACGAGTTTAAAAATAAATGATTGAAAACTTTAAGATTATACTAGAAAAATAAATGATCACTCAATAAAAACTAACACTTGGAAAACTTTGCAAGAAAATGAATTTAGTTGGAAAGTACTAAAAGAAAGTAAGAGCGAAACATAGCAAAAAGTTCCAATCGGAATAAATGGAAGGAGGCCCAATCGGAATGTATTACGATCTTTTTTATCGGAATGTTAACACAGGGCAATCGGAATAACACAAATTGTTGCTGATCGGAATACTCTAAATCTTGTTACAATCGGAATATGACAAAGATGAGCCAAATCGGAATGTTGCCAAAAGGACTAATCGGAATATGGAAAAACTTACCAATCAGAATATCTATAACCAACAGTAATCGGAATCCACCAAAACAAGCTATAATCGGAATAAGAAAAAGGTGCAAATCGGAAAACCCTAACCCTTTTCCGATCACACGATCGGAATGAGGGTTGTGTGCTTGGTCGGAATACAAGGTCGGAAAAGGGTTTCACCATTTCCGAAAATGATGCTAATCCGAAACTTGGGCTAGGGAATAAGCTATTGAATAAGCTCCTCCAAAACTAGCTCGAATCCAACAATAAGCTGATCAAATAAGCACTAAGAATACGTTATCTAAGCATCAAATAAGCAAAAACATAAATCAAATGATAAGAAGATGAACTTTTTATAAAAACTTTAAAAGGTAAATAAGCTAAATCAACAAATAAGCCAATAAGAACAAGGATCTTAGAGCTTATTCGTATATAAACTTAAGGAAACATAAAAAGAAATCAACTTTTTAAGCACAAATCATTGATGAACAACACGGATCATACGAGATTTGTACTAAAATCAATCAAAATCAAAGAAAGGAAGGATGAGATTAAAGATTAAAAGCTAAAAACTTGAACTTGATTAATGAAAAATAATACAAAGTTTTGATCTTGAAATAGAAAAAGATGAAATCTAGTAAGAGAAAGTTTAGAACTTTCTCTCTCTAAAACTAGAGAGAATGAATAAAACTACAAACTACCTAAAAGAACTAAGTGTTGCAAATTTGTGAAGTAGAACCATATATATATAGGCGTGTGATGTGGTGGTGGGCTTGTGATTGGGCCTTGGTTTGGGCTTCTTTTTCTTCTTTCTTCTTTAGTCTTCACGCTTCTTTAAATAAACGTTTCCGAGGATTTGAGAAGTGTCGGTGAATAATTCCAACTCGTCTTATAATCTTTTGTTTAATAGACTCGAGTTCTTCGACATATATGAATCTTCCATCTTTGGCTCTATTCTTCGATAAATCTTCAAATAGGCACAATGACTTCCAATCTTTTGCATCTCTTGGACAATAGACTTCGTCTTGAGTCTTTTTCCTCGATAAAACCCGTGCAATCCCATGTTTTCTTCAATATTCATCCGGTTGACTCTGAAAACACAATAAACACAAAAACCACGCATAATTCCAAACAAATGATATTAAATACGTGTTTTGGTCTTGTTTTAGCCAGAATTAAGTGGTAAAAGGATGGGTGTTTTCACACCTATCAGTCATGCTCAATATTTAGCGGGTGTTTTTCCTTTTATTCTTTTCAAATTTCTTTGTGAGGAATAAAGAAAAATAAGAGCGGCTTACAAAAAAATGAGTGGCTAGAAAAAAGAAAAAGAAAAAGAAAAGAAAAAAAATAATACAAGACTCCCAAGAGGGGCAGTGTGGTGTTAATTATAGTGACTATTGAGTTCCAATATTACCTTGACGGGTTGCGGGGATTCAATAGATTGCTCCAATCCAATATTACCTTGATAGGTTGCGGGGTTGAAGATCCAAAGTCTCAAAAAGATGGCGGATGTAAATTATTGTGTGAGTTTTATTTTTCTTTCCTTAGCGAGTGTGTAGCTACTTATGAAAGCATGACATGAGGATTTTACACATAAGGCGAATGACTTATTACTCTTGAAACGGACTTATATTAATTATGAGCGGGTTTTCGAGTAATGGATGAGAGGATTACTTATGATTAAAACCGTGCTTCCTTATTTTTGGATTTTGCACTTCTTATATTTCACACTTAAATAAATGACAAATTTGCCCACAAGCAATTTGCTCAAATAATAAACGGTTCCACATTTAATTGTCATGAATAAGTTGATGCACTTTTTACGTGTGAATGCAATGATCCCATTCTTAAGCTTGGTATGGGGAAAGTGAAACTTGAGGGTGATAAATGTTCATGGTACCCAAGCCCTAATCAAAGTCATTGAATTCTTTATGAGTTATTTTCCATCAAAACCATTTCAAGAAAAACCAAAAAGATATAGATAGAATTGTATTTTGTTCATTGCATTGTATTTTGTCAAAATCATGCATCATGTAGTTTAGAGTAGTGTAGATGCATTCCATATGGCCAAGGAGGATTAATTATGAGGAGAATGTAAATTTGTGCTTTAAAATATATAGAATTGCATGAGGACATGACAATGTTCAAGTGTAGGGGATTTGATATGAGCTAAAACTCATATCAATTTATCAACAAATAACCCTAAAACATGAAGCAAAATACCAATTTATCTTGTAAAAACAGTATTATGTGGTATGTTTGTGTTTGTGTACACTTGTGTAGGTAAAAGGATGAATTTTCAAGCAAACAAGGAATAATCAAGCTTAATTTGATGAAAAAGACAAAGAAGGATCTAAAGTGACAAGACTTTGAAAGTGCAAGGACATATCTTGACAATCTGCCAAAGATGAAGGACCAAAGTGTAAATATGTAAAAGTCAAGATCATAGTCAAATTTGGTCAACTCTTAAGTCAACTCAGTCAAAGGACCAATTTTGTTCAAGAATGAAGTTTGAAGGACCAAATATGCCAAAGAAATGAAGTTACAAGCTCAAAAAGACAATCTGCCAAAGTCAAGGGGTTAATTCTGCCTATTTTGGAAAGTTTAACAAGTGTGATCCATGTGAATAGCTAAGGACCAATAAGAAGCCAGGAAAAAGAAGCCATGGATTGCCAACTCATGGCATTTAATATCCACTAGCGCCGCCCTTCATTAATGAGCCAATCATAACAGTGCAATCCGTGTGCTACTTTTACAGCCAATGAAGACTTGACACGTGGCATTTTCAAATGAACAAAAATTTCCAGGATCGATTTGGAGCTAGAGGCAATTTCATGGAATGATATAAACATCAAAATTGCTCAAAATCACAAGACGAATCCATTGGTCATAACCAATCAACATGAAATCAACTCTGCAAAGAATCCCCAATTTGAGTTCATACCTGCAAAATCAATTAAGCAGAATTACGACACGTGGAAGTCTGGGATTGGCTCCAACACGTCACCAACCCCAACTGCTCTTCTTCCCAAGTCTATAAATAGCATACTTAGGCTTCATTTCTTGGAGTAGTTGTAAAGTGTGAAAACACACACACTTACTTTTCCTTTCATCATTTTCTAGTTTTTAGCTTAACTACTCAAGAGTTTGACACACTCTTGAGTTAGTTAGTTGGTTTGTAACCACTTAACAGCTTTGTAACCAACTTTCCATTAATAAAATTCAAATTCTTTGTTTCCCGCCAAATCTCAATTCCTTCTTTACTGTTCATCTCCTACTACCATTGCTACTCTTGCTGCTGTTTTGAGTTTGTTATGATCATACCTTGATCATAACTGATTTTGAGTGATGTTTGTAGCTGTTTGTTGATTATAGTCCAAGTTCATAGCAGATTTGAAGAATTCAAGCCATTATGATGATTCCTGTTGATTTGTAGCTGTTGATTGATTGTAGATAGTTGAATCTAGTGCTAAGGTGGTGGTTAGCACTAGACTAGAGAGTTCAGCACTCCTCTATTGCTCAAAGGTTACTACAATAGGTGCAAACGCTTCTTGTTTTGGTTCCACTCAATTGTCAAAAAGCATGCTTCATTCCTAGCTTAAATCTTTGTTGACTGCATGATAAAACTTGTTTAGTCTGATCTTAACTTGATTCTAGACAGTTTGTAGCTTAAGTGTAGCTATATCTACTTTTTGATTTGATATTTGTCTTAGTAGTTAGCTTTATTCAGTCATTTTAGCCTTGCTTCCTTATTTGAGTTCTAGTAGCTTTTAGTACTTGCAATTAGCCTTCATTCATATCATTTTGGTCACTAAATTTTGTTTGCTATAGCTCTTATCTCAGATCAAACTTAAACTCAAAAAGTCTTCACAAATTTTCCATAAGATCAGCTTAAGTAGTGTTTGGCATTAGTTCATATTTGTTATTCAAGTGTTAGAGATTGGTTAATTTTGCTTGATTTTCAGTTACAAAGTCATAACAAGTAGTTTTAAACCATTTTGTAGTCAATTGTTAAGTCAAAAAGGCAAATGGCATTGTAAAAGTTTGGGTCATTTTTCAGTCAGATTTGTTCAGGAAAGTTGTCATATTCATTTGCCTTGCATTTACTTGTTTCTTGATGAAATTCCACCAAACCAGTTCTCAAATCTAGTACATAATATGAAGTTTCAGATTCCATAAGCATTTTATACAGTTTTCAGTAATCAAGTAGGAATAAGCAAAAATCTGAACTGTTAAGCAAATGCATGTTTCTGTAAAATCCAAACTGCTTTTTCATATCTCTCAATTCTATTCATAAACTAGTCAATTTTCTTTTACAAAATTACTTAGTTAGTGCTTGTGGTTGATTTTTGAGGTTTTGAGTTTTTTGAAAAAAAGCTTGGTCAACGCTGGTCAACATAAGCCAAATTTTAGCTTATTTCAGATTCCAAGCTTATTACTGGATGATTTTTAACAATACTTGATTTCCCGTTCATGTTTTGAGTTCATTAATCAGTTTCATTATAAGAATCCAGTTATGCATGTCTAGATTCTCTTAGAGCTTATTTTGTGCTTATTAGAAAGTGCTTATCAGCTTATTAGCCATTTTCATCAAATTTCCTTTTACAGGTCTAGCTTATTTTTGATTTTAAGCATTTTGCAAGTGGTTTGATTGATTTTGGTTGAGAAATAAGCTCAAACGAGCTTATTTGTGTTTGGAACCCGTTTTTGTTATAAAACTTTTAAAATTTGCATTTCAGTCCTTCTTGTATTAAAGTTCTTTAAAACTTGGCTAAACTTACTAGTTTTTAGGGTTTTCAATAATCAGATCCTTTAAGTTTGAAATTTGTTCAAAATCAGTTAGTAAGTTTTGGATTTGTTTGGAAATTGGTTAGTTTGTTGCATAGTTTACATTTTTAATCCTCATAGTTAACTGTTTTGACATTTTCAGTCCTTGTACTTGTTAGTTTTACATTTTGAGCATTTATTTTTCATAGAATTTACAATTTCAGTCCTTTTAGTTGTAAAATTTACATTTTGAATTTTACTTGAATAAATACTTGGTATTTGCACGATGTTTTACATATAAGTAGATAATATTTTTCAGATTTGCAAGGCATTGTTTGAATTAGCAAATAGAATATCCAAAAAATATTAACAACCAAAAACAGTTAAAAAACTCGATATTGTTAGGACTTTCAATTGGACAAGAACTGAGAAAAACGAACTGCATTATACACAATTTCAAAGATATTTTAAATTTGGTACAGATATCTTCTAAAAAATAAATATATTATCAAAATTTAATATACCGATAAAAGATATTAAGTTTATCTTTTAATTCGTTAAACAAATTCATATATCTTTCGAGTTGTTTACTATATTTTTCGTATATGCCGTGGCGCAGCTATTAGAATTGTGTCGCGACCCGACCATTTTATTTGCGGTCATGACCCGTTCATCCGCACTCGTCCGCACGTTCCAGAATAGTTTATTTATTCACTGCAGTCATGAGTCGCGTCCTTTTGCGTTAGTCCACACGTCTGGAGATATTGTTTATATTATTAAAATATTACGCGATCTTTTAAATATATACAAAGATATTTTCAAATATCTTATTTTTAAATTGGCAAGAAGATATTACATATATCTTTTGATTTGATTAAATATATTTTTTGTATCTGTCACGACCCGGCGTAGTAATATCGTGATTCGCGGTCATGGCTCCATCCGCACTCGTCTGCACATTCAACAATTATTTTATTTTTTATTCCCGGTCATGGTATGTCCGGCCGTGCTCGTCCGTATGTTCGGTTATATTTTATTTTTTCACTGCGGTCATGAGGCCGCGTCTTCTGTATTAATCCGCATGTTCGGATATATTTTTTATATTAAACGATATTACACATATCATTTAAATTACTACAAGATAGTCTTTAGGATATATTCCGATATTTATTAGTATATATGTCTTTTAAATTGGTAAGATATATTACATATATTTTTTAATATAATATATTTTATTCATCATTCGCGGTCATGGTACGTCCATCCGCGCTAGTCCGTACACTCGGATATCTTCTGCCTACGAGCGTACATGTACTTATCCTTCCCAAGCGGAATAAGAGGATTGAGTGAACCTAATAATTCAACTTGTCGTGTAAGAGGGTTGCAAATCCAACGACCACAGATCATGTATCCTTGTTAGACACCTTGCTATCAAGACGTTGTAGTAAGTTACGCAAACCACATGACTCATGATGGACTGAAAAAAGACACACTGTGCACGTCTAACAACATTTTGTCAAAACTTTGACCGTCCTTATGGTAGTAGCGGTACGCCGCACGTAATGGCATAGCTCATCCCATAAGTTAGTTAAGATACGTCTTATACTATGTGACAATTCGCGGTTATGGCAAGACCCATCCGTGTTGGTTCGCACGTTCGAACCCAATTTCTATCTTTCGTACGCGGCTATGGTACGTCCATTCGCGCTGGTCTTTGTGATCGTAATTTTTTAATACTTGATTAAGTTTAAAACTACTAATCGAGTGTAGCACCATTAAACTTGGGGGGCTACCATGGTATGATAATACCACTGTTTCTGTGCACGTCACATAAATATCTTTGAATATATTCCTTTGTCGCAGAATTCCGCCTTCTGCGGGTTTATTCCTTTGCCATGGAAGTATCTCTTCCATTGGCTTATTCCTTCGCCGCGGAAGTACTCCTTCCGCGCGTTTATTCCTTTGCCATGGAAGTATCTAATACAAGGTTTTTAACCTCGTATGAAAGTTCGTTGAATCCGATCTTTTCGAATTGATTATTGGTAGAAAGTGCGACTCAGTCGTTCTTGGTGGAAAATAAAATGGTTTGGTTATCTATATTAAACTAAAAATAAAAATGTCGTTGAAAGCTTGAAAATTTAATCTAAGAAAAAACAAGTTAAAACAATGCTAAGTAAAAAGGCGGGAAAAATTAAAGTTTGAAAAATAGAAACAATTCAGAAAACTAACAATTTAACCAAGTCTGAAAACAAGATAATAGGTATTTCAGAAAAATGATATTTTCGGAATAAAGCATGTTTTTAGTAAAATGGGTTCTTCGGAATAAAGACCTTTTCAGAAAAATGGGTTCTTCGGAATAATGCAACAATTCAGAAAAAGTAGGATCTTTGGAATAATTGACTTTTCAGAAAAGGAGCTTCTTCGGAATAAAGAACTTTTCAGAAAAAATGGTATTTTCGGAAAAAGGAAACTTTTCAGAAAAATGGAATCTTCGGAATAACAAGGTTTTCAGAAAAATGGATTTTCGGAATAATGCGACAATTCTGAAAAATGATAATTTCGGAATAATTGGCTTTTCAGAAAAAGGAGTTTCTTCGGAATAAAGAACTTTTCAGAAAAATGGTATTTTCAGAAAAAAGAAATTTTTCAGAAAAATGGAATCTCCAGAATAACAAGGTTTTCAGAAAAATGGATTTTCGGAATAATGCGACAATTCAGAAAAAATGATAATTTCGGGATAATGTGCTTTTCAGAAAAAGGTGTTTTTTCGGAATAATAAACTTTTCAGGAAAAAGATGATTTCATAGAAATGATGAATTCAGAGAAAAGGGAAGTTCGGAATAAAGGCTTTTTCAGAAAAAGGTATGATTTCAAAATTTTAAAACCCTTTTCCGAAAAGATTAGAACGCAGGCACAAATAATCAGTAACAACAAAACTTAAGAAATAAGCTACGAATAAGCACGAACCAAACAAGCAATTAACCAAAACTTTAACCAAATAAAATTTAAGAAGAACTAAATAAGCCACAAATTAAAAACTATAAAAACACTAAATAATCAAAACATTTAAAATCAACTAATAAGCAAATCTATAAATCTATCAAAACAACTTAATCAAGAATAAGCCAAACACTAGAAGATCAATAACCAAAATAAGCTCAAAACATCCACCACATCAAAACTAAAAGATCAATCACATGAACAAATCAATCACATAATCAAAGAGATGAGATTAACTACATGATTATCAAGATTAAGAAAAAGATTAGGAAAGGTAGAATGAGAATTAAGAAAATAAGCTTGATTGATTAAAGATGAATATCAAAAGATTACAAGATTAATGTAAAGATTAACAAGTTTTAAAGGAAAACTAGAGAGAAAAAAATTAAAAGCACACTTAAAAATTAACTACAACTACTAAAAACTAACCACCTAACACCCTCCTAATGACATATTAGGAGGGTATTTATAGGAGGTGGGGAGATTACATGCTTAAGCTATCTTATTTCTTTCTTCTCGTCTCGACTCGACTTAATTTCTTTGTCTTTCTCGACGTTGTCTCGGGATTTATCTATATGAGTTGAACTTGTCTTATAATTTTCTTCTATAATTAGACTTGAGTTCTTCGACTTCATTAAACTTCCGTCTTTAGACTTTTTCTTCGATAAATCTTCAGAATTGGCCTTGGACTTCCGTTCTTTTTGCATTCTCGATCTTTCGACTTCGCCTTTAGTCTTTTTCTTCGATAAAAGCCCGTGATAGCCCATGTTTTCTTCCTTTTGCATCTTTTGGTCCTAAAACACAATAAAAACATAAACCACGCATAATTTCGACTTTTACGACATAAAATACATGTTTTGGTCCTGTTATTATTGGAAATAAGTGGTAAAAAGATAAGTGTTTTCACACTTATTAAATCCCCTACACTTGACCATTACAATGTCCTCATGCAATGCACTAATTTCAAAGCACGGTTTACATTTTTCATCATAGATAACCCACCTTGGCCTTTATTAAATACTAAACACTAAGAAAACTAAAAGAACAAAATAAGTAAGAAATCAAAGACTTACATTGGGGTTTTAGGTTGTCATGAATGTTCATCATTCTCAAGTTTCACGTTCCCCATACCAAGCTTAAAAACGAGATCATTGTTATTATAAGTTAGCAAACTAACACGAACTCATGTGGCCCAATTATTCACTTAGACTCCCTTATTCCTAGGTGTATCTCTTATATTTTAATATTGTCTTAAATGATCACGAGGATGCATTGTTCGACTTATTTCGATAGTTTATTAGGCTGAAAATAAAGTAGGACGCTTTAATCAATAGTTAGCTAAAGGACAAAATCTTTTAAAACTGCTTCTCGGGACCTCTTAAAGTTCATATCTTGACATAACTCGCTTCACGATTTGAGATCTTTCTCGGACCGATATTTGGCAGCGACTTCATACTTCAAATCTTTGAGAGATGTTCTTGAAATTATGGTCTTCTCTTCATAATAGGAATTTCTTCACTTGAAGTTTTCGAGAGATTCTTCATATTTGGACCACGACTTCTTCATTTTTCTCCAATCTTTATTTTGGACTTTGATATACAACGATCCGCCTCCTTTTAGGACTTGGATCTATTTATCCTCATTCCTTGCTAGGGTCTTTTCGGATAGACTTCTCCATGATCTTTCGGGGAGTTTTTGCTTTTCGTCGTGTGTCTCGATCCTTCATATTGATTTTTGATAAATGATTCTTCACATCACTTTTGGATCTTTAGCAACAAAATGTAGCCCTCATGTCTTGTTAGGACCTTTTCGGACTCGCCAATCTTCGCATCCCGCTTCAATAAGTTATGCCTTGGCTATGAACTCTAATTAATACCAAGCAACTTTTAAACGATCTTGGGCTAGAAGCTAAGTAACTTTTCAAATCGTACAACCTTATTTATTGCAGATAAATTTATTAGCAAGTGATGGGAGAATAGGCTTATAATCAACTCACATAAATTCACGAAAGAATACCAAACTTATAATTGACTCTATCATCTCTCGTTCTCCACAATTTAAAATCTCAAGGAATGAGACTCGTGGATGCTTAGCCAATTAAATCAAAGTTTTGGGTTTTCGAGTCATCTATAGGATCTTGCAAATTCTTAGACTTTTTCAAGTTTAGAAATCGCATTTTAAAGTTCCCTTGATAAACAACTCTCTATGATCAATTATAGGAACTTACGAAAAGTTCTTGTTCTTAACCCGTGAGAGTTAAGACTTTCGCGTTTTAAAGTTCCCTATATAAAAGCCTAGCAAAACTTGACTTAAACACGTTAAGGATACTAGCTAGAGTAAACTTAGATAAGTAAACTCGGGTTGAGTCAAAATATTCATGACTATGAAAAATTAAAACCACTTTATTAAAAATTTATTCTAGCAAAGAAAGTAAATAACAATAACAAAGGAAAAACTACTAGGCCAAAATAGATTAAAAAATTTAAAAATGTCGAAAAATCAAATTTTCCCGTTAAAATGAGGACAAATTCATGGAAAAGACCACTTACTTCGATAGAAGTCCCCCCTACACTTGATATAAACATTTTCCTCAATGTTTAAGCATGTGGGAGTAAACTCCCCAACACTTATGACATTGTGCACGTTGTTTAAATCTTGCTAAAGAAAAGACAACTATAGTGATTTCAATGTGAACATATAAGATATGAAATATTGAATCACGACAATTTAAGATAGAACCAGGAAGACGGGTACACGGAATCACGGTTCGTCAAAAGTCATCGAGAATGGATCTTTGAAGCTTTAATCCCTGCACAGAATAAGAAACAAGACAACAAACACATACGCAGCTCCCCCCTACACTTATTATGAAAACGGTAAAGGATAGATCACGGGTTGCCTCCTGAGAAGCGCTTGTTTTTGTTAACCGAGTCACGAGCCTGACTCGACCCAGAACTTAATTCAAGGGAAACGTGGTGAGGGATGGAATCATCTCATGAGAGATGTCCTCACCAAAGTACAACTTCACGCGCTGGCCATTCACCTTAAAATTTGGCCCATTTGGCTAAGAAAGCTCAATGGTGCCATATGGGAAGACTTTGGCGATGGTGAATGGACCAGACCAGCGGCTCTTCAGCTTTCCCGAGAAGATCTTCAACCGAGAGTTAAAAAGTAAGACTTGATCACCAACGTGGAACTCTCAGTTCTTAATCCTTGCATCATGGATGATCTTGGTCTTCTCCTTGTAGATCAACGAGTTCTCGTAAGCTTTATTCCTCAGTTCGTTGAGCTCGTTGAGTTTTATCTTCCGAAGATCGCTGGCTTTGTTGATGTCCAAGTTAGCCCACTTCAAGGCCCAGTATGCCTTATGTTCCAGCTCAATAGGGAGGTGGCATGCTTTCCCGTACACAAGACGATATGGTGTGCAACCAATCGGAGTCTTATATGCGGTACGAAAAGCCCACAAAGCATCATCTAACTTATCAGCCCAAGAGGCACGATGCTCTCCCACAGTACGCTCCAGAATTCGCTTCAATCCGCGGTTAGATATCTCGGCTTGCCCATTAGTTTGGGGATGATAAGCGGTGGAAAGACGGTGATTGACACCGTACTTAGCCATGACTCTTGCGAATTGATCATTGCAAAAATGAGTCCCGCGGTCACTGATTATAACACGAGGAACACCGAATCGAGCAAAAAGTTGCTTCAAAAAGTTCACAACCACCCTCGCATCGTTCGTAGGGAGAGCCTTAGCTTCAACCCATTTGGATACGTAGTCAACGGCTACGAGGATGTATTTGTTCCCTTTAGATGATGGAAATGGCCCCATAAAGTCGATACCCCATACATCAAAGATTTCACATTCTTGTATGAAATTTTGAGGCATCTCATATTTATGTGTAATCTTGCCTTGTCTTTGGCAAGCATCACAATGTTTAACCATTTCATGAGCGTCATGATAAATGGTGGGCCAATAAAATCCAGAGTCGAATACTTTCTTTGCGGTGTAATTGGGACCAAAGTGACCACCGGTGGGTCCTTTATGGCAAGCATCAAGGATTTGTACCGCTGGCGGCCCATCAACACATCGACGAATGACATGATCCGCACATTGTTTGAAGAGGTAAGGGTCGTCCCATAAATAATGTTCAATATCTTTAAAGAACTTTTTCTTTTGGTAGGATGTTAACCCTTCCTTGAGAATTCCACCCGCTAAGTAGTTTGCAATGTCCGCAAACCACGGGGTGTCATCAAGATTTGGATTGATAGACATTAAGGCTTCAAGGGGAAAAGAGTCATTGATCTCTTGATTCGGATGATCCCCTTGATAAGGATCCTCAAGTCTACTTAGATGATCCGCGGCTAGGTTTTCGGCACCCTTCTTGTCACGAATTTCAATTTAAATTCTTGAAGGAGCAAAACCCAACGAAGAAGTCTTGGCTTAGAATCTTGCTTAGTCAACAAGTACTTCAACGCGGAATGATCGGTATACACGATGGTGGTAGAAAGGACAAGATAGGGGCGGAACTTCTCAAAAGCATACACTACAGCTAAAAGCTCTTTTTAGGTAGTGGTATAATGCAATTGAGCCCCCTTCATTGTCTTGCTAGCGTAATGTTTTGGTTGGAAGTGTTTGTTCACTCTTTGGCCCAAAACCGCTCCAATAGCAAAGTCGCGAGCATCACACATCAATTCAAAAGGTAGCTCCCAATTAGGGGTAACCAAGATCGGTGCCTTAGTTAGCTTATCCTTAAGAAGATTGAAGGATTCAAGACACTCTTTGGAAAAGATGAAAGGAGTATCTTTTTCCAAGAGGTGGGTCATCGGGCGAGCGATTTTAGAAAAATCTTGAATGAATCGACGATAAAAGCCCGCATGACCAAGGAAACTTTTCACACCCTTCACGGTTGAAGGTGGAGGTAGTTTGGCTATGACATCCACTTTAGCTCGGTCCACTTCAAGGCCGGATTTTGAGATTTTATGTCCAAGCACAATGCCTTCTTTTACCATGAAATGACATTTTTCCCAATTTAGAACAAGGCGAGTGTCTTCACACCGCTTAAGCATGCGTTCCAAATTGGCAAGGCAATGAGAGAAAGAATCACCATAGACCGAGAAATCATCCATGAAGACTTCCATAGTTTCTTCAACCATGTCATGGAAGATAGCCATCATACACCTTTGGAAAGTCCCAGGAGCATTGCATAAGCCGAAATGCATTCTTTTATAAGCAAATGTTCCGCAAGGACAAGTGAATGTGGTTTTATCTTGGTCTTTGGGATCGATGGGAATTTGAAAATACCCGGAGAAACCGTCTAAAAAGCAGTAATAGTCATTACCCGCTAGACGTTCAAGCATTTGGTCCATGAAAGGGAGGGGAAAATGATCCTTTCTCGTAGCATCATTGAGTTTGTGATAGTCTATACAAACTCTCCACCCTGTAACGAGACGAGTAGGAATAAACTCATTGTTTTCATTAGGCACAACGGTGATTCCGCCTTTCTTAGGCACACAATGGACGGGACTAACCCATGGTGAATCCGAGATAGGGTATATCATTCCCGCATCAAGAAGTTTGATAACCTCTTTTTTGATAACGTCATGGATCTTGGGATTCACCCTTCTTTGGCTTTGAATAGTGGGTTTAAAGTCGTCCTCCATGAGAATTTTATGTGTGCAAAAGTGAGGACCAATTCCACGAATATCGGAGATTTTCCAAGCAATCGCTTTCTTGTGATTCTTCATCACAGCGATAAGTCGAGATTTTTCTTCCTCTTTCAAGTCCTTTGCGATGATGACGGGTGACTTCTTGTTGTCTTCAATGAAAATGTACTCGAGATGAGACGGTAGGTCCTTAAGCTCTAAATCCGGAGGATTTACGATGGAAGGCGTAGTCAAATTTGGTTCATCGATAGAGATATCCTTAGGATATGGTGGATAAATATGGTCCTCATTGAGAAGTTTCTCAATGGTACGAATGTCTTCATGCCAATTGGAGGGAGAATCGTCATAGTTCAAGTCCACATCTCCCAAAGTTGCTTCAAATTCTTTCAAGATGAAATCACTTTCTCCAAATGGAGTTAGTGATGGAGCAATAGAGGCAACGGTCTCGACAATGGGTAGAGAAGAAGAACCACTTTTACAAGCGTCTTTGAAATGTTCTTCACAATCCTCATCAAGAACATCAATGAAATTAACGCTCTCGTTTTCAGAAGGCTGCTTAGAAAGTTTACCCATGTTGAAGACGATTTTATCGTCACCAACTCTCATGATTAATTCGCCCGCGGCTACATCAATGAGAGTGCGACCGGTCCTCAAGAATGTACGTCCAACGATTAATGGAACACGGGGGTCGATCTCGTAGTCAACGACAACAAAATCCGTCGGAAAGGTGAGTTTGTCGACACCGACGAAGACATCTTCGGCTATCCCCACTGGATAAGCAACCGTACGGTTAGCTAATTCCAAAGTCATTCGTGTGGGGACTAGCTCGGGTATAGACAATTGTTTCCAAACGCTTAGAGGCATTAAGTTGATACTAGCACCTAGATCGGCTAGGGCCGTACAATTCTCTACCCCGGGGAAGTTGCAAGGAATCAAAAACGACCCGGATCACCAAGTTTGGTTGGTAATTTCCTTAAGAGCACTGCGGAGAAATTCTCATTAAGTTGGGTCTGAGCGATATCGAGGAGTTTCTCCTTATCACTGAGAAGATCTTTAAACATTTTGGCATACTTTGGCATGTGAGCGAGAGCCTCAGCAAAGGAGATATTGAAATTCAGTTGTTTAAACATTTTGAGAAAGTTAGAAACCTGAATATCATCCTTGTTCTTCAATTTCTCTTTCCTCAACCTTGAGGGATAAAGTATATTGGGTTGAGATGAAAGCTTTGGTATGGAATTCTCGCTCACATCCTTGGGTGGTGGAGGGGTAGAAATAGAAGGTGGTGGAATTGGAGAAGTAGAAGTTGGAGGAATTGGAGAAGTAGAAGTTGGAGGAATTGGAGAAGTAGACTCGTTTTCCTTTGTCACAATCACCGGTGTAGGTGTAGGAAGCTCGGGTTCCTTTAAACCTTTTCCACTGTGAGTGGTGATTGCTTTCATCTCCCCTCTTGGATTAGCAACGGTGTTACTCGGAAGAGAACCCGAACCAGAGGCTTGATTACTTGGGAAGAAACTAGCCATCATGTTCCTTAAGTCATTCGTTTGACTTGCAAAAGAGTTTCGCATATCGGCTCGAAGATCATTCCCTTGTTTCACCATATCTGCTTTCATGTTGGCCGTTTCCCGCTGAAGATTCTGCACTATCGCATCATTAGTCCTCATGTAAGTTTCAATCTCGTGATTAAATACGGTGGGTTGGTTGGGAGGAGGAGCATGGTAGGCAGGTGGTTGATAAGCAAGTTGTTGGTAAACTTGGTTGTTTCTTTGAGGTGGATATGGGGTTCTTTGGGTTTGATATTGATTTGTAGCACGAGGTTGGTTTTGATTGTTGCGATTGAGGTTGTTTGGGTTTTGTGGGGGAAAACCGGGTGGTGAAAGAAAGTTGTTTGAGCGGTAGCTGAGCAAATTGCGGTCACCTTGAGGACGTGCTTGATAGCCTCCTGTAGAATAGGTACCGTTGGCGGCATACACATTTTCCGGATTGTCATGAGTCGAAGGACAATCGGTGTATGAGTGAGATCCCCCGCATATTTCACATGATTGACTCAAAGCATTAGCTTGGGCAGTGATTTGTTTGGCATTGTTGGCGGTTTGGAGAGAAAGTGATTTAACAAGCGAAGTAAGCTTATCAATTCTCTTGTCGCTCTCATAAGTGCTAGCACTAGCCACATTAGTCCGAACACTCTTGGTTTGCACTCTAGACTTGTTCTCAGTAATATCCCAAGCAGCATTAGAAGACTTAACCAAAATATTACCCCCCGAGGCACTATTTAGTGAATCTTGGTCATTCATGCTTAAACCATTGTAAAAAGTATTTATTTGATGTACTTTTGTGAAACCATGTTGTGGACACTTTATTAAAAGTTCCTTAAAACGGTCCCAAGATTCACTAAATGTCTCACCGTACTTTTGTTCAAAAGTAATGATTTCATTTCGTAAAGCGGTAGTACGTGAGGGTGGGAAAAAGTAGTTAATGAACTTGGTCTCTAAATCCGTCCACGTAAGAATACTTTGTGGCGGTTCCTTATCAAGTCAATTGCGGGCTTGTCGCTCTAGGGAGAAAGGAAAAAGTTGCAAGCGAATCACTTCTTGTGAAACCCCATTATACTTGACCGTATTAGTGAGTTGAAGGAACCTTTTTATATGATCATGAGGATCATCAAGCGAACGCCCCAAGAAAGGTTGAGCAGAGACCATTTGAATGAAGCCGGATTTAAGCTCAAAGTTGTTGGCTCCAATCTCGGGTATGACAATAGCATCAGAAAAATGGAATCTTTGGAATAACAAGGTTTTCAGAAAAATGGATTTTTGGAATAATGCGACAATTCTGAAAAAATGATAATTTCGGAATAATGGGCTTTTTCAAAAAAAGGAGTTTCTTCGGAATAAATAACTTTTCAGAAAAAATGGTATTTTCGGAAAAAAGAAACTTTTCAGAAAAATGGAATCTTCGGAATAACAAGGTTTTCAGAAAAATGGATTTTCGGAATAATGCGACAGTTCAGAAAAATGATAATTTCGGAATAATGAGCTTTTCAGAAAAAGGAGTTTTTTTCGGAATAATAAACTTTTCAGGAAAAAGATGATTTCATAGAAATGATGAATTCAGAGAAAAGGGAAATTCGGAATAAAGGCTTTTTCAGAAAAGGTATGATTTCAGAATTTTAAAACCCTTTTCCGAAAAGATTAGAACGCAGACACAAATAATCAGTAACAACAAAACTTAAGAAATAAGCTACGAATAAGCACGAACCAAACAAGCAATTAACCAAAACTTTAACCAAATAAAATTTAAGAAGAACTAAATAAGCCACAAATTAAAAACTATAAAAACACTAAATAATCAAAACATTTGAAATCAACTAATAAGAAAATCTATAAATCTATCAAAACAACTTAATCAAGAATAAGCCAAACACTAGAAGATCAATAACCACAATAAGCTCAAAACATCCACCACATCAAAACTAAAAGATCAATCACATGAACAAATCAATCACATAATCAAAGAGATGAGATTAACTACATGATTATCAAGATTAAGAAAAAGATTAAGAAAGGTAGAATGAGAATTAAGAAAATAAGCTTGATTGATTAAAGATGAATATCAAAAGATTACAAGATTAATGTAAAGATTAACAAGTTTTAAAGGAAAACTAGAGAGAAAAAATTAAAAGCACACTTAAAAATTAAACTACAACTACTAAAAACTAACCACCTAACACCCTCCTAATGACATATTAGGAGGGTATTTATAGGAGGTGGGGAGATTACATGCTTAAGCTATCTTATTTCTTTCTTCTCGTCTCGACTCGACTTAATTTCTTTGTCTTTCTCGACGTTGTCTCGGGATTTGTTGATATAAGTTGAACTTGTCTTATAATTTTATTCTATAATTAGACTTGAGTTCTTCGACTTCATTAAACTTCCGTCTTTAGACTTTTTCTTCGATAAATCTTCAGAATTGGCCTTGGACTTCCGTTCTTTTTGCATTCTCGATCTTTCGACTTCGTCTTTAGTCTTTTTCTTCGATAAAAGCCTGTGATAGCCCATGTTTTTTTCCTTTTGCATCTTTTGGTCCTAAAACACAATAAAAACACAAACCACGCATAATTCCGACTTTTACGACATAAAATACACGTTTTGGTCTTGTTATTATTGGAAATAAGTGGTAAAAGGATAAGTTTTTTCACACTTATTAGTATCTCTTCCATTGGCTTATTCCTTCGCCGCGGAAGTACTCCTTCCCCGCGTTTATTACTTTGCCATGGAAGTATCTCTTCCATTGGCTTATTCCTTCGCCGCGGAAGTACTCCTTCCGCGCGCTTTTTCCTTTGCCATGGAAGTATCACTTCCATTGGCTTATTCCTTCGTCGCGGAAGTACTCCTTCCGCGCGCTTGTTTCTACGCCATGGAAGTATCTCTTCCATTGCCTTATTCATTCGCCGCGAAATTACTCCTTCCGCGCGCTTATTCCTTTGCCATGGAAGTATCTCTTCCATTATCTTATTCCTTCGCCGTGGAAGTACTCCTTCCGCGCGCTTGTTTATGCGCCATGGAAGTATCTCTTCCATTGGCTTATTCATTCGCCGCAGAAGTACTCCTTTCGTGCGCTTATTCCTTTGCCATGGAAGTATCTTTTCCATTGGCTTATTCCTTCGCCGCGGAAGTACTCCTTCCGCGCGCTTGTTTATGCGCCATGGAAGTATCTCTTCCATTAGCTTATTCATTCGCCGCGAAAGTACTCCTTCCGCGCGCTTATTCCTCTGCCATGTAAGTATCTCTTCCATTGGCTTATTCCTTCGCTGCGGAAGTACTCCTTCCGCGCGCTATTTCCTTTGCCATGGAAGTATCAGTTCCATTGGCTTATTCCTTCGTCGCGGAAGTACTCCTTCTGCGCGCTTGTTTCTGCGTCATGGAAGTATCTCTTCCATTGGCTTATTCATTCACCGCGGAAGTACTCCTTCCGCGCGCTTATTCCTCTGCCATGGAAGTATCTCTTCCATTGGCTTATTACTTCGCGGCGGAAGTACTCCTTCCGCGCACTTGTTTATGCGCCATGGAAGTGTCTCTTCCATTGGCTTATTCATTCGCCGCGGAAGTACTCCTTCCGCGCGCTTAGTCCTCTGCCATGGAAGTATCTCTTCCATTGGCTTATTCCTTCACCGCGGAAGTACTCCTTCCGCGCGCTTGTTTCTGCGCCATGGAAGTATCTCTTCCATTGGCTTATTCATTCGCCGCGGAAGTACTCCTTCCGCGCGTTTATTCCTTTGCCATGGAAGTATCTCTTCCATTGGCTTATTCCTTCGCCGCGGAAGTACTCCTTCCGCGCGCTTATTTCTGCGCCATGGAAGTATTTCTTCCATTGGCTTATGCCTTTGCCACGGAAGTATCTCTTCCGTTGGCTTATTCATGCCACGTGCTCATTATATTCGTTGTGGAAGTATCTCTTCCACGTGCTTATTATCTTCGCTGTGGAAGTATCTCTTCCACGTACTTATTATCATCGTCGTGGAAGTATCTCTTCCATGTGCTCATTATTTTCTTCGTGGAAGTATCTCTTCCACGTGGTTATTATCTTTGTCGTGGAAGTACCTCTTCCACGTGCTCATTATTTTCGCCGTGGAAGTATCTCTTCCATGTGCTCATTATATTCGATGTGGAAGTATCTCTTCCACGTGCTTATTATCTTCGCTGCGGAAGTATCTCTTCCACGTACTTATTATTTTCTCCGTGGAAGTATCTCTCCCACATGCTCATTATCTTCGTCGTGGAAGTATCTCTTCCACGTGCTCATTATATTCACTGTGGAAGCATTTCTTCCACGTGCTCATTATCTTTCGCCGTGGAAGTATTCTTCCACGGGCTCATTATCCTTCGTCGTGGAAGTACTCTTCCACTGGCGCCTTATTTTAGCCGTGGAAGTATTCCTTCCATGGGCTCATTGTCTTTGTCGCAAAAATACGTCTTCCACTCTCTTGTTGCCTTTGCCGTGGAAGTACGCCTTCCTCTAGCTCATTCTGCCACAGAAGTACGTCTTCTGTTGGTTCATATCTTTGTTACAGAAGTACGTCTTCCGCGAAGAATTACCTTGCCTGGCCACGAAGTGATTTCTTCAAAGTTTGCATTGTTTGACCTTAATTAGGGGAAGCCTGATCAAGTACGCCTAGTTCAAGAAAAACAGTGACAAATTTTTTAAGTCATTATCGTATGTCGTGGCCACAAGACGGATATGCCATCCGCATCACCTTGCCACAGAAGTACATCTTCTGTTTGCCTTAAGACGAATGAAATATGTTGTTAACATGGATTCACTATGAACACGGGTTCGATCCGGAGGTCGGGGAGGGTAGAAGTGTTGTTTAGCCATGGTAGAGAGAGAAACAAGTAAGAATAAAAGTGTGTGTTTTATTCTAGTGAGAGAAAGACAAGAAAGAAATGATAAGCCTCACCCCTCCATGGAAGTATGGAGGGGTTTATATAGCCCGGGACTTGGACTTTACATATGACAATATTAGTCCCTGCAAGTCCCGGCTATGAAACTAATGCAATTCCATTAGTTGCACACATTTTAAGGCTAACAATCTTCCCCCAATGTGGTGACATACGGGATTACTTACAATGTTCCTAACAAATGAAAATACAACAAAAATATGACAGTATTAAGTTTGCTTCCAATGCTGAGGGTGACACCGTTGTCTTCAAGTCTTCTAGAAAAACTTATACCCCAGTTTGAATCCTCTTTGTCTTTGCTTGTTGAGGAACCATTGTATCATGTATGAACTGGATTAACTTCCCCCTAATTCATACCACATGTCTTGAAAAGCTTTCTTCATAGACTTCTTTTTGACGAAGCTTCTGAATCAGCTTCCCCCCAAACCAAAATCCTTGTCTTGAGCAGAATCTGTAGCTTGATCAATCTTCTATCTTTGACATTTAAAGTGCACAGCGGAATTTTGTAGAAGAAGAAGTAAACCCCACCAAGTAACTGCTACCTTGACATTTTTGGTCTTCATGATTATGTGTTTGGGGGAACATGTAAGAAATCAGCAACAAATCTTCTCACGCTTGTAGAATGCTTCCCCCTGGAAGTTAAACTAAGTACTCCAGAGTGGGAACTAAGTCTCCAAAGTACATGTACTTCCCCCATGATGGTGACGAACTCTCGGAAGCATCATCTAACGTGTACGGTCCAAATCGCAAGATGTTCTTGTCGAAAGTATGATGGTGACGAACACTCGGTAGCGTTCTTGTCAAACGTATGGTGGTTAAGAACACTCGGTAGCATTCTTGTCAAAAGTATGGTGGTTAAGAACACTCGGTAGCATTCTTGTCAAAAGTATGGTGGTTAAGAACACTCGATAGCATCATCTGACGAGTACAATCAAAATCGTGAGAAGTCCGTGTCTGAAGCAATAATCTTTGTTGACATTCTGTAGCTCAAGTTGCTCGTGAGAATTGTTTGCTGATCACATCTCTACTCTTGTACTCTCTGGCTAAACTTACCAACCTCGTATTCTTTCGGCTATCTGTAGTGACCACTAGTGAAGTAAGCCTGATATTCCAAACTTGAAACTGAAGTACAATCCCCCAAATTTGTTACTTCTGCTTAGCACTTGTGTTGATTGAAGAACGATGCAGAGAAACGTCTCTTAGAATCTTATACATAAAGAGAGAGGTACCCTGAGCACTACAACGTAACTCCTTAAGTGATAGTTGTCCATGTCGTCGACCATCCACCCCTTGATAGTGGAAACTAGATAAACCAAGTCTTAATCATAAATGCTGAAGCGAATCATCAATCGATAGAATTGGGTGAAAGAGGATCGATGATTAATTGAGTAGACACCTTCGTGATATTCCACTTCACCTTCAAATAATAAATACCAAATACACTTCGTAATCACTTGACATTACTTTGCCCGAATACTAGTCGTTTTTGACAATTTCAGTGAATCTTAAAGGATCGTTTTTGTGTTTGTTTGTTTTTGTCTTCGTGTTTGTTGTGTGTGTTGAGTATGAGTGAGTGTCGTTAACTAGGGAACCAACGATGACTAGAGAAAGATAGGTCGTCAACGTAGTCTAGTAAACTTGATTTTTGAAGCCCAAATCAATCAAATACCCAACTGATGCGCGGATTCGATAGATTAGGGTTTCAAAATGAGGGTTTTCTTTGATCGGAATAACCTGTAATCATCATATCCCTATAATCAGCCAAAATTATCATACTCCGACTCACAAGGCTTTGATTATACATTAGCCCCATAACAAAATTGGAGTGGAGATAATGACAACTGAAATGTAATAAGCCATTCCAATATACGGTTCAAATTATGGTCCAATTAAATACCAGCCCAAGTCAATCCAGCCCTTAGAGTTAGGAGTATAAGACTTCACTTTACCCTAATCAGTCTCACATATTCACCTAATCTCATTTATCGCCCCCATCTAATCTCACTTTCTATCTTAGAGAACACCGTCCCTCTTCAACAACTCAACTACTCCCATCCATCATAAACTCATAACCCACAAAATTGCAATCTCATGCAACTAAACTTGGATTTTCTTTTACAATCATCAAAGAAACAAATCAAACCATCATTATTCACGAATCAGTATTAATTCACGAAAAATGAGCAACTGCACCCCGCACGATTTACAACTACAACGCCTTGTAGTCATTAATTGATTACTTGAAGTATATCAGGTCCACGACTTCAAGATCTTATGATTAAGGTCCCAGGTAGGTTCGATTTTCCTCATGCATGTGTATAAATAAACGAATCAAAGGCAGATTATAACATAATTGTTATAGATCTTTCTTTAAATTCGAATAGCAATCAAGAGTTAAAAACTCTTACAAAATCAGTGATGATATGTACATTTACGTGTTTGTTTGAGCCTTTAAAGGTCATGACATATGATTAAACACTTAAATAGTCTTCTGAGATCATTTAACTTTTTATAGCAGTTGTGATTCGAGTCTAGATGGGTTTTTTAGGTGTCGATGGGTTAAGTTATAGATGAAGATTGGTGGAGTGAAAAGGCTGATATGTTAAAAAAAACTGATTTTGGTATTTTTTTTTTCGAGTCAGATGAGATTGTGTTTAGGTGAGGTAGATAATGTGAAGTGTTGGTCTCGGTATGTAGTCTGGCAATGTCATCGCAATGTTTTGAGTCTGTCCATCGCAATATATTTTTCCATTACTATCCATCGCAAAAGACCAAACATCCATCGCAATGTTTCCCAAACACCCATCGCAATGAAGACACCCCATCGTAATGTATCAAATTCCATCGGAAAGTTTCAGAGATAAACCATCGCAATGTTGGAGAAAATCCGGCAGCATGACGCCTTAAATACCATTGCGATAGGTCAAACCACCCATCGCAATGAGGGACAGTCGGACCCATCGGAATGTTTCAAAAAACCCATCGGAATAAATCCGTAGAAGAAGCCGTCGGAATGTTCATCTGAATAAGCATCGGAATATCCAATCGTAATACTTCCATCGCAAAGGTTTATACAGCCGAAAAATATGGATCTTGGAATCTTTGTCCTTTTTCCAAAAAATTAGATATGTTTTATGGGACAAAAAAAACGAGTAGAAGAAAATGGACAAAAAGATTGATGAAAACAAGAATAGTTTTTAAATAAAATATAAAGGGATGAAACCTAGATTGAGTTGAGCAGATTAAAAAAAATGGTAAAAATGATGCATGATTTCATCAGATATATAAAAAAATTAACGAGAACAGTACCAGCCAAGAATCAAGCATAAACTCAAACACAAACACGAACATAACCACGAATCAAAAACACGAAACACCCCCGGTTAGCTCTGATGCCAAATGTTAACCATGGATTTGGTTGGTAGAATGTATGCATGTTGGACGGATCAACATGTTGAGTAGAAGACTCTCCGACTTCGTGTATCGGTGTACCGAACGGATTGATAAATTCTTCTTCGTCAGGTTGTGCATCGACTGCTTGATTGTTGTTTCCTCCTTCAGTATTGACGGTTGGTGATGTTGGTTGTATGACTGTTTCTTGAGTTTGTTGAGTATCCACTGGAATTGTCTCTTGAGCAACGGTTGCTAAAGTAGATGCAGTTGTGTCTTGTTGACTTTGTTCGGGTGCATCAGCAGTATTGACAGCGGAAGGCTTTGACACAACCTTTTTGTTTCCATAGTAATATTCATCAAACATTGGATCATATAAATCAACCAACTCATTCATTTGTGTCGTATCCGTCGAGTCTGCTGTAGGAGTACTTTGTTGACATTCTTGCACGGGACGTACACTGTTTTGTGTAGGTGCCATTGCTAGACATTGAGGTGCGGGACTTGAGCTGTTTTGTGTATTTGCATTATGTTGCATCATCAGTGGGTATAAGAAGTACGCCTTCAAATATTCACAATTCAACATACGGGTTCCACTTCCACCTTCATAAAACCTTCTTGTCATCCTCACGTTAGTGATGAACAAGAATTCAACCTTGCCAAATGCCAGTGTTACCCCGGCTATAGAACACGTTTTCTTCTTACGGGGTCTTTACCGTCAAGTAACGGGAAACCAAGCATTCGAGCACAACCCCCCCCCCCCCCCCCCCCGTCTTACGTATACGTGTTTTCCCATTTCTTTCGAAGTGGATATGCTTACAGGTAGCGGATATGGTGTAAAGTCTAGTAACCTCGGTGACAACCTCGCATACTAGACTGGGGGGACATGATGCCGTATAGTGGTTATGCTCACTATTCGCAATCCCAGCCGATCATCTTTTTGCTAAAGGAAGCCCATTACGAGTGGAGCAATATGTTACGGATGACCCACGAGGATGTCCTAGCAACAAGCCGCATGCGGTTGTTTAGTAAGCGTGATACATGAATAAGTCTAGCATAACATGATCATGGACCATATCATACTAGACTGGGGGACATGTCGACGTATAGTCTGCAGTCGGCCCGGCCCGACAGGCCCGCGACCCACACATACCTAACTTACCCTTCAAGAAACCCTAGTCCTATAAATACAAGGGTATGGGTCTTATTCTAAATCAGGTTATCTCTCTTAACCACACTTCTTTACAATATATCGACCAAATACTAAGTTGACCGTCGGAGGTGGACCCCGGGGCTCTGGCCTCGGGTCTACGTCTAACTGGTTTACTTTTGTTTACAGCATTACTCAGGACCCGGGAAAACGACGAACGGCTCAGGAGACTCGTCATACCGGCCTAGCCAAATTATGCTCCAACAAATATGGATGCATCAAGTATGTTATGTTTGTTCACCCCTGCCTTCCTTGCCTTTAACTCCAAGATGAGCTTCAACACAACAAGATACATTTAATCACCGTTGGCGGTGAGTTGCCAGTTGGCACAACCACTACTTGTCTTTAATAATTGGCGACTGGGTAACAGAAAGTTACTATATATGAGAATTTTTTGTGCCAAATGAGCAAATAATGATGTGCTAAAAAGTAGTTGCTTCTACAAAAACCCCTATCGGAGTTAAAGCCATTGTGGTCCAAAGATGAACTAATGAGCAAATTTATTCATACTATATAATAAAGGAAACCATGGCACATCATTTCCATCTCAATGTCATGTCAATGATGACTCATCATTGACATGCCATGTATCGTGCAAACGAAAATTCTATTAAAATGCAGGCTTTTAAAAGGAAGCAAGTAAGACTAAGACAAAATCCTTTACCGAAAAGGAACAACTTAATCACTGGACGCGGGGTTAAACAACTAGTATTGCAAATAGTAACTATCATTTCGTCGAGAGCATTTAGAAAAAGTTGTGAAACTGAAGTATTCTTTTGCCTAAGGAAGGGTCATATCAAGTGATGTGTTTATCCCACGTCGGCTGGGTAGTAGAAGTTGAAACTCAAGAATCGAAGGTGGTATAAAATGACCAAGCCACACTTGTTGAAAGCCACGCCAACCAAGCATATAGCCATATGCCTGCCTTCAGAGAGTTCTTCCTAGAAGGAAGAACCCCGGTCAATTTGTGGTTTAAAATTTACTTCCATGGTTGCTATTGTAGGATAAGTTTCTTCCATATGTTATAAAGCAGAAACAAGATAGCTCACAAGTATCTGCTAGTCATAACCAAATGCCCAACAATAAAGCTCATTTCAATGCCCAAAACCAAATCTTTTATATAAGAAGTTGAGGTCATTGCAAGTTCGTGGACTGTTTTCTTAACTTTCGGAAGTATTAGGTATTTACGTAACATGTATCACTCATGCCTCATTTGACACGATTATCGTCTTATTTTTTGAAAGAATCGGAAGCTTATAAAATGTTGCTTTTTGAATCATGATACCTCGGCTTTTGGGTGTTCTCGGACTCCCGCTCCAAGTCTCTGAGGCTAGTTGCACCGGGACAAAGGATGCTTGCGTTATATGTGAAGGTTTATAAAGTTCATAACAATTATACAAAACCCTAAATAAGATCAAAGCACACATATCGGAAGCGATTTAACAATATCATAATTAATAACATAATTATAATTAATCGAATTAGGGTTACATACCTTTATCCTAGGGAAGATCCACAAGATCACCAACGAATCATCAATTAGGGTTTATGAAGAACATAACCAAGATGTAGTCTAAAATAAGACTACATTACGTTCTTGTACACACGTAATACAACGAGCTAACCATGATTCTAGCATGTGTAAACCGAGCTTCTACGCTTGTGGAATATCTACCCAACAACCCTAGAGAGGGGCTAGGACTAGATTATTGCTAAACCAAAACCAAAGGATAAAAGGAACCCTAAAAAATGTGTTTTTCCTTTGGAGTTGATCAAACAATGAAACCAAACAAATCACATAAACCAAACGAAATCCTAAAGTGCGTTTGGCTATGTGATCGCAGGAGGAGAAGAGAAAAAGAGAAAGGGATAAAAATTATGAAGGCTATGAAATTGTTTATATAGGCCTTGGCAAAACTTTTCCTCCAAGTAATAAACAATTAAGGAAAGAAAATCTTTTCTTACTTCCTTTTTGGTCCCTATGGCCGACGGTTACAAAGCCCACCCAAGGGGCTTCCGGAACTTTTCCATTTCCTTTTTTTCTCTTCTATTTAATTCCAGAACGGTCGTTTATACTTAACTTTTAATTATTAACGATCGTTAGTTAAGCTTCGGTTTAATTTAATAAATATATAAAATATATTTAATAAATAAAATTAACCCTTTACGTAATGTGTGCAATCCCGTAATCCCGAGTTCGATCCTAACACACGACTATTTAAATATAAGTCCATAAAACTTTCAGCTCCCACTTGGACATATTCCCAAATATCGTGATCACATTGGTTAGCGTCTAGTTACACGCCAATGCCCTAGTCCGTCTCGAGTAAGGTTTCTTGGATAAAACCTTTTAATGATTTACTATCATTATTATTATCCTTTCATTTCAAATACAACGTTAATAGGATATGGATCTCGGTCATTCCTTACATTAACCATTTTGTTTCTCGTTTACGGATATAGCAAGATCACCAAAACAAATTTGGGTGCGGCCGCACAAATATCTTACTACTCCCCCGAGGGGCCCAGCTGTATTATACCTCAAAATAAATTTTGAAGGAAACGAATCCCATTTTGACTACAAGCAAAACTTATGAACTTTGCAACACTTCCGGAAATAATCCTTATAGCTACCAGTTACGTTTAGCGTTAGATTATTCCACAGAAATGCACTAGATCCACGACAGTTTCCTGGTATCTCAGGTCTAAGGATAACTATTTATGATTTACTTGATGACAAAGATCCATAAAGTAAAATCACATAGTTGGGATAATTCCAATATTTGATTCACCAAATATCATCTAAAATTGACCAATATACTTTCAAGTATACTCTGTCACTATTTTAAATTGTCTTAGTTCAATAATATACCCATATTAAATTGACAACGGACATTTAGCATAACAATTTATTCATGGATTAAAACATGTAAAATATGATACAAAATTAAATAACAAGAATAAACGAAACCCAATCTTTATTCCATTAAATTAATAATGTCTTAACATCCTTTATCCAAATACTAACATAGATCAATGCTTGAAAAACACGATTGATGCATCATGCCTCTAGTAATGACATTCATACTTGTTTGGCATAGTAGAAAGCAACCAATATTGACCTATTGTAATTTTGAGAATACTTTTCAAGAATTCAATTTATTGAAGCTCTTGCATATGTGCATTCAAATAATCTGATATTGCCACATAGTATCAAAGTTGTGAAACAACCTTGATCACCAATTTACTAAACTTCCAAAACAACACATTTGAAGTTCAAAGTATTCTAATTCTTTAATGTATAATGCAACTTTAATCAATCATGTCATCTCCATAGATCCCATGACTAATACTGACTGTTACCTCAATTATATCTTTTCAAGTTTGACAACTTGTAATAAAAGATATAAATACGTTACCTTTAATATCTATTATGTAATGTTTGATTCCAACCAAACCTCCAAGTTTGTTGGCTACGATAATTTGTACAACTATTGACAAATTACTCATCTATAGAATATGGAAGCTAATCCAAGATTTAGGATATTATTCTATATCAAACATATTCCTTTATAATATTCATTACACAAGTTATTTAATAACTTTTAAATAGATCAATATATTCAAATCATCATGCATTTTAAGCATGATATAAATACAACACGACACACATGAGAGTTTCTCAAAACAGATTTAGATTTCTACATGTTCTAAATATCTATATAATTTTACTACATGGCATATTATGTTGTATTTCCATCGCATAAATAAACAAATATTATTTGTTCCAAGGTTATGTATATCTTATTTTCTAAATCTTCAAAATAAAGTTTCATCTCAAATCTAAACCAAATCAACATTTAATTTGAATGAAAACTTACTTTTTATATGTCTATTCAACATATACAATTTAAGAAAATAACCATAATACTCCCACTAGCTTTTAGGAATACTCAAAAATCATCTTATTCAAATTTAAATCCAATCTTGGATTTCAAATTAAACATAAGAATAATCTCCTAGATGCATGCTTTTATCCATTCATGGATAATTGCACTTTGTACTTTCCTAAAGATTTATTTTGAAGTAATAAACTCATTTCGATTACTTAAGTCCTTGCTCATGTAGTCATTCAAGAAATAGTTCATACAGATCCAAATTTTTAAATTTAAAATATGACCATCAAAATCTTTATACATTTAATGTGTTTTGGAAAGAATACTCAATCACAATTAATTACTTAAGTGTGGTAATAATCTATTCATAATACATACATTAAATATGTGTACAATTTTGTCCATATAATTTCGCCACAAAGATTAAACCACCACAATTGGCGTTTTTCTTCCTTTGATGAAACTCATCTCCAATTTCTAGTCAAACTATTTAAAATAAAACAAATCTAAAATTGATTATCTTATTTGGACAACATCTATAACATTCATAGTATGAGTAATTTACCCAAAACAATATTTGGTAACAAATCATAACAATTATTTGTAACTCATAATTCTCAACATATTACACGCATATATGAGATATCCTTTTGGACCTATGACTTAAATTCCTTCATCATGAGTGTTTAGCATTTACACGCCTACCTCATGATAATTACTAGTGTCTTTCAGAAGATTATGTATCTTGTAATTTTATCTTTCAAGATCAAAACTCCCACTTGCTTTTAGTTACTTAAAGTTAATCTTTTAAATACATAGCAAATAGATCAACACTCCAACGTTATCTATATGGGACATTACAAAACACAATGAAAGTTCTTAACTCTTTATTTTCTAAACAACCCACTTCATAAGTAGTTTAGCAAAATCTGAACTTCATTTTTAAGATAAAACGTGAATCATCACATTCCATATATAATGGTATCTTATTAATCTTCTTAGCTCAAGTCATACTCAACTCTCTAACCTTGATATCTTTTTGGAAGAAAGGAAGATATAGTTATCTTGATACAATCATTATATTGATTCTCCTAATGAACATACCATAACAATGTTTTATTTCATTTAAGGAAATATTGTAAGTCAATCTAACAATATTTAAGGTAAATATATATCTTTTGGTTTACCTATATACCAACTAAATTATCTTAATGGTAAAATAGATTTTCTAACCATTTTGCATGCTTTATAACTCAAAGTACTTTTAATACAAAGTCACTTCATTTCTATGTCTTTAAAACATAAACGTCTTACTTTATATTATACGTCTTTCAAGACTTTATGTTTGTGACTTTATTCAATAAATCATAAACATGTATAACTAAAGCAATCATGAACACCACTTGGTTTCATTAATCTTTTCAAGTTAATTCACTACTATGTCTATTTATGTAATTCCAAGAATACACAAATATTTTACTTTAGTAGTATAAGATTACTCTATGTATCTTATGTCATTCAAGGAATTGTCCATTTTAAGAAACCGCAAAATAATCCACGCCCGATCTTACGACATGTGGATATTTTACCCTTGTGTTTACAATTTAGTCCAAGCTCTGACATGACTAAACCAAAACAACAAGTGTTTCTTAATGTGAATGATATATATACTTTTAAATATTCTTTTAATCATATTGACACATGATCTAACTTTCATCTAATGTTAATTAGATTGTTAGTCTCTTATCTTAAAGGCAAGAGAATCATATCTTTATGAGTTGTTTCTTGCACACAATGTTCATTTCTCTCACTTGTGCATGGAACAACCTCATATATTAGATAAACATCACATCTAATGTTCGTCTATACAAAATATGATTGTGTCACATATATTAGCTTTTACAAGTAGATATAGAACCACTTAATCAACAAGAGTCAGTACATAACTATCCTTGAAGATATTAGTGTCAACAATTCGAAAGTAATTATCTTATAACATACTAAAGATAATATGGATTATTACCAAGACAACAAGGCTTGTAACTCCCACCGAATTAGAGAATGTTTTAATAGACTCAAAATCAGTAATACAACACAATTCTCCCACTGAACTTGACAACATTGAAAATGTTTCATAATCGGTGAAAATAATTAGTGTTGTGTTTACTTTCTTACACTTTTGAAAAACACATTCGTAACAATTACTTATAGCGTTTAAAAGTGTACTCTACTTCGTAAATGATGACTTATCCATCAAATGCTTTTTAACTTGAAAGACTTGACATGCAATTTCTTCCTTAATAGGTCTATCAATCCCACAATGGTATGTAGTGCCTATAAATGGTCAAAGCACAACTACTAGACAAATATGCTAGTTTGCCTTATAACCAATTAGCGGTAACTTTAATAACTCAAAATATGCACTTTTCTAAACAATTAAAGTTTGCAATGAGTTATGTATTTTGAATTTGACATTTCTAAAATTCTTATAACTCCTTTTTTACTCATGAAAAAAAGTTTAGGTTTATCTTTTCATTATAAATTGACTCTATTCGCAACCATACGGTTTTAGATCAATAAATGAATAAACCACGTTTACGGTGTAACGTTGCATTAATACATTTGTAAAAGAATTTACAAAATTCAATTTTAGTATTTTCGATAATACCATTCAAGAAAATAAAATTACCCCGGTAATAAAACCATAGTATTTTCCTTGAAAAACTAGAATCTAAAATGACATAATTTCATCACATCAGTTGATCTGCTAGAAATAAAAGTATTCAAGATGGTAACTTGTCGAACAATGATTGACAAACAAATTTGCAATTTCTAGATATTTAAGGGATTTACATTGCCAAAAGTCATTTTGCATTGTAAACATGTTTCATCCCTTCTTTATGCCTTAAGTTTCCAGATCTTACTGAGTAACTCAATTAAGTCGACTTATCTAAAGAACGTAAAACCTTCATGTGCAATCTTATTCAGTCATGAAGTTTTCTTTCCATTACAACATCGTCCAGAATCTTATATGACGAAAATTGTAACTTCAAGTGTTCGTCAATTAGATGGCATATGACTTTAAATTTAGGGTATAGATTTTTGGTGTCAAAATCATGTATGGAGAAGCATGAATACATCTCCATAGCATAAGTTTAATAAAACGTTTAGTAAACTTTTTGGAGAGACCAAAAGAAAATAAAATTACCCCGGTAATAAAACCATAGTATTTTCCTTGAAAAACTAGAATCTAAAATGACATAATTTCATCACATCAGTTGATCTGCTAGAAATAAAAGTATTCAAGATGGTAACTTGTCGAACAATGATTGACAAACAAATTTGCAATTTCTAGATATTTAAGGGATTTACATTGCCAAAAGTCATTTTGCATTGTAAACATATTTCATCCCTTCTTTATGCCTTAAGTTTCCAGATCTTACTGAGTAACTCAATTAAGTCGACTTATCTAAAGAACGTAAAACCTTCATGTGCAATCTTATTCAGTCATGAAGTTTTCTTTCCATTACAACATCGTCCAGAATCTTATATGACGAAAATTGTAACTTCAAGTGTTCGTCAATTAGATGGCATATGACTTTAAATTTAGGGTATAGATTTTTGGTGTCAAAATCATGTATGGAGAAGCATGAATACATCTCCATAGCATAAGTTTAATAAAACGTTTAGTAAACTTTTTGGAGAGACCAAATAAAACGCCACATATATTTACAAGTTGAGGTATTGGTTAAACCAATTAAAGATTTTACCCACAACTAAATTCACACATTACGTTCCTAGAACTTGGCTAAAGCGCAAAGCAATATCCTTATTCATTGTGTTTCGTATGTGAATTAATGTGGTTAAATCAACCTTAAGGAATTATGCAAATAACAACCGTAGGTAATTCCAACTTTGACGCACAGGCGAGCCGGGAATTTGATCAACGCTGAAGCATAACACCTCCTTCCTTAATCGGGTACATGACCAGCGGTGCATTATACCCACTTTATAGTTCGTCAAAATTGAGTAGGCCGTTAAGTTATTATTGCAATTCCAATCAACGCAAATCATATGTAATTTAGATCTCAAAACAATTCCGTAATCTTGATATGATTTAGTCCATATTTATTTTTCTTGAGAAAACTACCCTTGTTTACAACATACAAATAAAACGCATGAAAACAATAAGGTACAAAAAAAACCAAATCATAAACACCTAATAACAATTTATATGTGCAATAAATAAATCAAATAGCCACATGAATACGATTTATTCAATAAATAATATCAAATCTAGGTTTTTATATTCATATAAAAGTCTTCCCTAATTTTAAATTTATTGAATCAAATAATGCATGTAGCAAAACACGTAACAATTACCACATAAAACATATGATCCATGAAAAAAAAACATGCATGTTCATCACGGATCTCCCACATAACTTAACAATTAAATCTCTACGGACCAAAACATTAATTTACATAACATAACAATTAATCATGCAATTCATCAAAGTTCCACCCAAATCACTTAACAATTTAATTAAAGCTCTTTGAATCGTAACCTTAAATACATGACATAACAATTAATCATGCAATTATCTAAAGATCGAAACATGAAATTTTAGGGTTTAAAAAAAAACTTTTTTTTTATAAAAATCGGCAAACCCTAATTTTTAAAAAACAAAACCCTAATTTTTGTGAAAACCTAAAAAACAACATGTAGTTTTAATTCAAAACAACTATTAGTTAAAAAAACCTTTAGATCTCGATAATTATAACATGTTAAAACGGCTCTCGATGTCACTGAAGGTTTATAAAGTTCATAACAATTATACAAAACCTTAAATAAGATCAAAGCACACATAGCGGAAGCGATTTAACAAGATCATAATTAATAACACAATTATAACTAATCGAATTAGGGTTACATACCTTTATCCTAGCGAAGATCCACAAGATCACCAACGAATCATCAATTATGGTTTATGACGAACATAACCAAGATGTAGTCTAAAATAAGACTACATTGTACACACGTGATACAACGAGCTAACTGTGATTCTAGCACGTGTAAACCGAGCTTCTACGCTTGTGGAATATCTACCCAACAACCCTAGAGAGGGGCTAGGACTAGATTATTGCTAAACCAAAACCAAATGATAAAAGGAACCCTAAAAAAGGTGTTTTTCCTTTGGAGTTGATCAAACAAAGAAACCAAACAAATCACATAAACCAAACGAAACCCTAAGGTGCGTTTGGCTATGTGATCGCAGGAGGAGAAGAGAAAGGGATAAAAATTATGAAGGCTATGGGATTGTTTATATAGGCCTTGGCAAAACTTTTCCTCCAAGTAATAAAAAAATAATTTTCTTCCTTCCTTTTTGGTCCCTATGGCCGACGGTTACAAAGCCCACCCAAGGGGCTTCCGGAACTTTTCCGTTTCCTTTTTTTCTCTTCTATTTAATTCCAGAACGGTCGTTTATACTTAACTTTTAATTATTAACGATCGTTAGTTAAGCTTCGGTTTAATTTAATAAATATATAAAATATATTTAATAAATAAAATTAACCCTTTACGTAATGTGTGCAATCCCGTAATCCTGAGTTCGATCCTAACACACAACTATTTAGATATAAGTCCCTAAAACTTTCAATATGCACCTCAACTTTGAATATTCTCAAAATGCTTCGAGGCATCCAATGCATTCGAGGCGACTTGAAATATACTCCGCCGCGTGTACTTTTAAAAAAACTTATAAATTTGCGATGGGTTAAACGAGCGGCGGGCTAAACGGGCGGGCATGCTAAACGAGTGTGGGCCAAATGGGCGGACTAAACGGGCGCATGCTAAAACGGAAAAAAAAAACATATAAAAAACGTAAAAAATTAAAAAATAATACTTGTTTAAAAAGTCGGGGAAAAAACATCAAATATAAAAATTCGTCGAGTGTCCATTTGGTGTTTTACATACGCCCATTGAACCCATCTAATGTCTTAGATGTGCCTATCGATAATAATGGATGGGCAAAAAATGACCCTCACTTTTGAAAAAAGAGTTAAAAATTGCTCTAATTAATAAAATGTATAAGATTTATCACCTCTATGTCTCGGTATTTAATTTGAAAGTCACCTCCATATTTACATCAAATACGTAGGTCGCCTCGATATTTTTTTTCTAATACACCACATGTTATATAGTATCGTACTTGCAGACGCCACATGTCGCACTATACAACAAGTTAAGTTGCTCCGAATCGAAGGCTTGGATGACTCGATCGCCTCGTATTTTTAGAACACTTAATGTTGGGTGAAAATAGACAAGCAACCTTTGTCTAGGGTGAAAAAAATTATAAAAAATAATTAAAAAAATTTGATGTTAAAAAGCACCCACCTTACATGTTTTTTTCTCAAAATGTGAGGCAATCAAGTCAACCTTGCACCATAACTTGACTTTTCTCAAAATGTCTTGAGGCAATCAGGTCAACCTTGCACCATAACTTGACATGTGTGTCCCAAGGCGACTTCGGGTGTCAAGATATGGTGCAAAGTCACGTCGGTTGCCTCATGACATTTTGAGAAAAACATCGGGTGCATTTAACAACTCCCGTGCGGGAAATAATACCGAATACAATAAATGTACAGAAACAAACAGCCAGGGAAACCGAATTCAAATTTCCGAGTTCAACTATCTAACATTTTTTACTTAAAAGCCTCCCATTCGGGGAATATGATACCAGAAACCAAGCTTAAGACACAATTTTTTTATATGTATACCAAACAGAAATAAAACCCAAAACTAAAATTTTGAATTCAAAATGGATTTGCTCAGAAATATAAACACCCAGCCTACCTCTTACGTACAAGAAGAGAAGCATACAGTTAGTAACAATAGATAATCAACAGTCTGCAAAGCTATTACTCCATCCAAAAACCAAATAAATAAACATTGCCGCTAAATTTTCATTTTACAATAATGCTAGAAGACATACACCACTATTCATATCTCTTGTTCGATTATATTGAGCCACTCTTTTCACACCCGTTTATAGGTTATAACACGTCAAATGAAACAGATGGGCCATTAACATGGGACTCTGGAAACATATCTGATATATTGCAGCCAGGATACAATACCCCATAAAAATACATACTTGATCCATTAGAAAGAAGGATTTAGAACATTTTATCTACTACTTATAAATGGAATCTTGCTAACTAATTGGCTGAACTATTCAGTTCCACATTTACCCCCCAAACCGATTTTGTATTTTTCAAGAATATGCATCCTAAGAGCAAAGGATTAAACTGACATTCAATTTGCTTTAAGCATATGAAAATTTTCTCAATTACTTTCTCCTGCATCTTGTCCACAAATAGTGGGTCCCAATGTCCCATAGTGCACGAAGCGGTGTCATGTGCAAGAATATTGATCAGGGATGCAGAAGGGATCAAGGGTAGAGAGGGGAAATATCAAATAGTTAAATATCATAGTGACAGGCATTGTACCCTCTCAGGAAGATTCTTGGGCAACTGGACTGCAACAACATATCTCTGAGGGTGAGCTTTTGGTATATTCGTAGCTGCCTCAGATGATGACGAAGCTTCGCCATCCCCTTGTCCCCTTCCATGAAATTTAGCAAAACGGTTGATGATCGAGAACTTTTCTAAATCTTGGCATTCAACTCTCAAATCCAAAATTGAAGCTCTCTTATCCAGCCTGTGATAGAAAAAAAGATCATGAAACATCAGCTGACAAAACACTACACAATCGTGATACAACCATTTGAATAGATGGGTTACTTATAAGCCTAATCAAGTATTTATATACAACCACCAACTAGGTATTGGTTGGTGATTTGAATATGCTTGTTCGGTATAATCGACTTCCTTAAAGATAGTAATCCGAAGGAAACATTCATATTGAGTCAGACTCGAGCAGAGCATCTAAATGCTATCATTTGCCAAATTGCAGATTGGTACACGCTAAAAAGCATTTGATGCAGATAATTTTTTTTAATATCATTTCAGTTATTAAGAAACAATATCTACACATTTAATGCTTTGCCTTATAGCACTATTATTAACCCTAAATTTAAATGTGGTATTCTTAAAGAAAAAAATTGTGGGAAAAGTTGGCAAGAAATAACATAGAATATTTGATTAATCAAGAAAAGCAATTTGGGCAAAATGAAAAAATTAGATGCTCAGTCATTATTAGTATATAAAAATGAAATAATTGCTTTATAACATGTGTCATTAGGACACAGGTTAGACAAATCTTTGCTATAGTAACAGTTAAAAATAGCATAGTTGACATTTTAACTACAATTTCCATATTTGAGAACTAATCGACAATAATCGGAGAAACAAAGCCTTGATAATACCTTGAGAACTCATTTTCTAGCTTATTTGCTTTACTCGTGCAGTCCTCCACGGCTTTTGAATGACGATGATCATCATTTTTTTCAGATTCTCCGCTTTTATCAGTAAGACTGCATATGCCCCAAGAAATATATATTCAGGTAAGAGAATGTTACAATTTGGATATTGAACTTTTAGAATCGTTCTTACAGTTTCGATCCACTATGAGAAGATACAAGATTGCATGCATCGCCAAGTGCTAATCGAGCAGCATAAAAGGTCACACTCTCATAGCTTGAAGTAGCATCTCTGGAGAGAACAGTGGCTGGCGGAGAGGGAAACACTTGCTGCATTAACTGTGTTGACAAGACAATACGTCTCTTCGCTCTTGGTACATCTTCAATCAGTTCCCCATCATCTTCAACCTGTCAACAGCTAATACTTATTAGAAACTACAGAAGATTACACAAATGACGCATAAAAGTAAATGAACAAAGCAAGAAATCCTGCCTTTTCCATCAACCGGTTCGTTGCCTTGGACCATTCCATTGACGAAGTGCTGCAGACAACGATAACAGCAAAATAACTTAGCTAATCGATCTTACTGAAAGAGAAGTGTGACCTAGCATTAAAATGAAATTATGGCGAAGAATTGCTTTTTAGTGTCCACAAGGTGGCATTTTGCGTCCGTTTGGGGTTGAATCGGTTTTGGATAAAAGGTAAAATGTGTTTTGGTAACAGGCAACACCGTGTCTGGGATGAACTAGGTCAAATGTAGTACAAGTTGAAACTGGTAATCATGCTAAATTGACCTGCTGCCACTTTTTTGTGATTTAAAAAAATACATATAAATCAGGAATACATAGGAAAATAGACTGAGCTCACTTTCAGCCACTTTCACAGGTTCACTTTTAGCAAATACTTTTAACTTGGCCCTATGTTTAAGGTTAAAAAAAATGCTGCAAAATCAGACTTCCTAAATTATCGGGTTGGAACTGCCACCTCTAACTATAGCCACATTAAAAAATAATTATCCGTATAGCAAGTAAGATTTCCTAAAATTTAAAGTATTCATCCATTTCACACGCACCAGATGCCTTGAGGATTTTTTAAGCCCCCTGATACTTCCTTCAGCCAAGGATAGCACTCGCGTTTCTTTGATCTAGCAGTAGCCACATTTTGAACACCCACGTGTGTGTGCAGTGAGGGGGTGCTTATATGGTCAACTGGCACAACTGATGAAACCGGGGTCTTCAAGATAACACCCACCTGACTGTTATTGACTGCAGCATTTGGTTCCTCCTTCAAATGATATGTGTCCATAATACCAGAAACTTTCCCAATATTGAAGGGTTGTTCTACATTCCTTACAGCATCAGTTTTTTGTGACAAAACTTGACCAGATTTTAATGTTCCATACCAAGATGGGGCCATCTGGGGACTCGTATGAGAGTGCTCGGTTTTAACTGAACCATTTTGATCAAATGCAGGTACATCTTTTGAAGGAGTATTGGCAGGTAGAGAAGCAAAATTCCGCACAACATTATCAGCTAGCCCTGTGGATTTTGGCATTGCAGAATCTACAGGAGGGACATTTGTACGACCGGTTGATGGATCTCCTACCATATTATTGTATTGTCTTTGCTGACTACCCAATAGGTTATCAGAATCTTTTAATCTCTTCAATGCCCTGTTATTTGGATCATTTTCTATATTGTTCGTAGCCTTCATTTGGTGGAGTAATGAATACTGTTGATTCAAACTATTTGGTTTAAGAGAACGACCAAACGCTTCAAGATCCTTCTTGGAAGCAGCAGGGTTAAGAGCTGAAGCATCAGAGAAAGGAATATTAATGGAATCACTCCCAAATCCTGGTCCATTCATCATGTGACGTTGGTCAATCTTTTCAGATGACTGCTCCCCTGCAGAAGTAATCCCCTGCTGACCTAAAGAAGTCGACTCCACAATATTCAACTGACTTTGGCGAGCTTGAATTGCTGATAAATGTTGTTGAGTTGGCATATTCGCCCATGCATGAGGCAACATTTTTGAAGGTTGACCAGAGCTAAGTGATCTGCTATGGGTTTCATCTGGTTGTCTGATTTGAGGAGTATGCGTATGTCCATTGAAAGATTCATTACCAGAATAACTAGTCAATGTTTGCCCCCTTTGACCAACGATCTGATGGTTTTGAAGCTGACTTCTTGAATTAGGGAACTCTGTACCTAAAGCTGTAGACATGTTAGTCATCATCTTATGACCTGCGATTTGACTTCCACTTTGACCTGAGACACTCAGATTATCGTTCTCAAATTCACCATCTGATGATCCCTGGAAAGGAGGACGTGGAGGCTCAGCATGACCCTTGCCTCTTAAATTCGCAGAGGGCTGAGCTTGAGCCTGACTTGACGAATTAGGATTAACAGGTGGCATAGCCCTTGGTAACCGTTGTGATGGGGGTCCCAGTTGTAAACCAATCCCCTGAGAGTTGGATGACTGACTTCTTTGGTGGCTGCCACCAAAAGATCCATCAGAATTTTCTGGTTCAGGCTTCTCTGATGACAAATTGGAGTTCAAACGCCTTGCAATTCCACCGTCTCTTGATTGATCCACCTTGTGAAGAAGCTCCAGCATATTTTGACTGGTAAATTTAACAATTTGGAAGTCAACAAATGGCACAACAAACTTATATACTTTCATTTATATTGTGAACGAAAATATGGAGCAGCGCAACTTCTGCATACCTAGGATGAGAAGCCTTATCTGATGTGGATAAACCAAAAGATTTTTCATTGGGAGCAAATATATTAGGCGTGTGACCGGGAATCATGCCCTTGAAGCGCATGTCATCAGATCCTTTTGGGACTCCTTCAGGCTCAGCTGCATACTCCTGAAAAAAGGAACAATGTTCACGTCACAAGAAAGAAAATAAAATAACATATGTAAATGTAATAGAGGTAGCCAAATTTTAGTGTGTGTGGTGTTGAGGGGGGTTAAAAGGCCACATTTTGGTATGGGTTGACATGAGAATACACTTAGGTCCATCTCAATACGTTCCACCAAAAAAAATTTAAGCTGCACGTCTGACCCGGTAGAGATGAGACTAAACCAGATATAAACAACCCAGTCAACGAGCTCAAGATGTTTAATGAGTCAACATCGAGCTTATAAAGGCTCGAATCTGATTATTACCGAGATCTTAAGCACTAGATGTATGCTTTATAAATATATAGCGTACATCTTAAGGGGTTATATGTAAATACACTAAGTCGACATACAAATTTCTGAATGTGTTTCTATAAGTACTCTTAAGTAAAACTAGTGTAAAATATTTGAATATAAATTTAACACAATTCCACCAAATATCCAATCTTGGAATTCCTGATCCCTATATTCAAATTATCAGAATTTCGCATAGCTATATAAATTTCAATATTAGAGAATTTACAAATGATGTTACCATTAAATTTATAATTGTAAATTTATGTCAAATATGTTGCAAATTATATTTCAGTTTTAATAGGTTAAAAAAAAACGATTATATAATAATCGAGCTTTTCGAGGCAAATTTGAATCTCTCTCAAGCCGAGCTCGTGTAGGCTCGCAGAGGCATTGAGCCGAGCTCGAGCTGTGCACAATATTGTCGAGTCGAGCTGTGTCAAAGTTTGACTAGACTCGGTTGCACCCCTACCCCAAAATTGATTTATTCCTAAGTAAAATTCAGCCGGAGAAGTTCTCAAACCTTGCCACTATTTCTGGTGTGCCCAAAACTTCTCTGATCTTGACCTCCTAACCCACGAGATTGCTGCAGGGGAGTGGACTTTGTATTGGTACCCTGTCTTGTTCCAAAGGGCATTCCAACATCATCATCAAGGTTTCCCATCGGATGATACTGAAACTTTCGCGGGCCTGAAATCTGTCGGCTCGGCTGATTAGATGAGCTTTGTTTTATTCTCGAGTCACCAGCATCTGATGCAGACTTCGGATTAGGAAGGTGAGATGAGCTGGACCTGTAGCTGTCATTAGAGTTCTC
Organism: Glebionis coronaria; assembly: GCA_025667525.1. Lineage (NCBI taxonomy): Eukaryota > Viridiplantae > Streptophyta > Magnoliopsida > Asterales > Asteraceae > Glebionis > Glebionis coronaria. Next base: position 105,415,036 of record CM046879.1, read on the forward strand.
CCTTCTACTGCTACTCTCCATCTCATGCAACTTTGAATCCTCCTTATCAGAGCTATTAAATGATGATTCAGAGACCTGCCCGCCCTTATTATTAGGACGACCCCTTGATCTATCTGAATTTTCACTCCCTCTAGATTTCATTGACGAATCAACTTGTTTCCATGAATTAGGATGATGGTTGTTTGGTGAAAACTGGCTAGAATGTATAGCAGCAGCTTTGCTTAGTGTTGCTCCCTTCCAATCATTATGAGATTGCTGCAAAGAATTGTCATTCTCATTCATATTGAATCCTGTGTTTGCAGAAGGTGGTACAGGTTGATTCGCATTCCAATAATTTTGCTTATTAACAGGCTGGCTTGTTCCATGATTCAGAGAAGTCCGTTGGCCTGGCACAGAATTCTCATATAGCCGGTTGGCTTCAACATCTGCCTTTTGTAGAGCCCCACGATTTAACCAATTGCTTCCTCCTGAAGAGTGCTGGCTCATTTGCTCGTATGGAATGTTTCTAGCACGATGCTCATTGGCTTCAGTATCTGCCTTTTGTAGAGCTCCACGGTTTAACCAATTGTTTCCTCCTGTAGACTGCTGGCTCATTTGCTCGTATGGATTGTTTCTAGCATGATGCTGGAAACCCATGATGCCATGATGTTTATCCTTAGTATTATCATTCCTAGAAGGCAAATTATTATCACCCAAAGATGTTTGATGTTTCCCACCGTCTTCATAAGGTGACAGGTGTTTGCCAGGTGGCAGTTCAGGATTCTGAAAATTCAGGTCAGGTGATTGTTCCTGCACGCCTACATCCCTGCTGGTAGTTTCTGCAACTGCAGATTGCATTAGAGCACTCCAGCTACCACTCTGAAGAGAAGGCAAACCACTCGGAAATTCATTATCATCCAACAGACTAGACACTCCTCCACTCCCGCTTTTGCTACTGCCAAACGCTTCCCAAATGTTTTCATCGGAACCAAACAAAATTTTCTCTTCATCCGGATCTAAAGAAGCTGCTTCTGATTTATCCTGTTCCATTTCTGCAGGTGATTCAGGCACAGACGTAGTTTGGGGTGCATTTAGCTGTTGGATGTGCTCCATCTTCATCCCACTGTTTGACCCTTGAACAAATGTGTTCCCAAATAGACCTTTACCTGGAACCATGTGTTGTTCTGAATTTACCCCAAAACTATTACCAGGAAATGCATTGCTATGAGGATGCTGTTTCAGCTGTGGTATTGGTTTAGTGACAGGAACCCCATAGAAAGATTGCTCGACCTGCTGCTGCACAAAACCCATAGACCGCTGTGACTGACCCTGCTCAGGGGAAAAGGCAAATCCACTGGAGGACCCGTGAACCGCTGGTGAACTACGGTGCAACCAGTTTGTGTTACCTGGTGCAGGCTCTGCCCAACCATGACCAGGAGAATCAGAGGTTGAATTCCCATTGATGAACCCATGTGGATGGCTTCCAGTTGCCTGTCTAGCAAAGGGAGAACCTTGATTTGGCGGATTCTGTTGTCGAAGATCCTCATGCCTTTTTCGCTCATGTTGCCTTTGAAGCTCTTGCTGCTTTTGAAGCTCATGTTGCCTTTGAAGCTCTTGCTGCTTTTGAAGCTCTTGCTGCTTTTGAAGCTCATGCTGCCTTTGAAGCTCTTGCTGCTTTTGAAGCTCCTGTTGCCTCTGAAGCTCTTGCTGCTTTTGAAGCTCCTGTTGCCTCTGCAGCTCATGTTGCTTCTGAAGCTCATGTTGCCTCTGAAGCCCTTGTTGCCTCTGAAGCCCCTGTTGCCTCTGAAACTCCTGCTGCCTTTGAAGCTCCTGCTGCCTTTGAAGCTCCTGCATTTTTCTAAGCATGAGCTGCTGTTGCAGTTGTTGAATGTCACCAAATCCCGCTTGCTGTTGTTGTAATGGTTGTTGAGGGAAACCTGGATATTGACTATTGGTCTGATGTTGTCCACCAAAAAGGTCAAAACTACCATGAGCCTCCGAAGCCTCAGATCTAAATGGATTCTTTGTAGGCTGTTCGGGAACAGGTTCTTGTTGGGATTCATAGAAAGGAAAGCCCCTTTGGTTGACACTATTTTGACCATAGTCTGCATTCACTCCCATGAAATTTGCCTCATCGGGCCTTGTTTCAAAATTTTGGCGTCCATACATGTAACCATTTGAGCTTGTCTGTTCATGGCGAATCTGAGACGGACTCCTAGCAAACACGGGTCTTGCGTTTGTTTGTGTTGCGTTTAAACTATGTGGGTCCGGAACACGTTGACTCCCACGTTCTCTCTCAGAATCTGTTCATGTAAGAAGTGCACACAATAAATTAAAAGATATGAAAAGTCACTTATTCTGAATATAAAAGATCCTACTACAAAATGTAAGTGCAAAATCAAAACTAGCATATTCTGCAGAAGTCTAAAAGAGTTGTATCAGATGAATCTGCCACACCACCATTTCATTTATCCAACTTTTTAGCAAAAGTATTAAACAATTAACGTGTCAAATATGATAATGAAAAGTGTATCGTCACAATAATAATCTAACACGTTTTCATTAAACTTTGTAAGTTTTATGCATTTTATATACACTCCAGATGACTTTCAACCAGTTGGGTCGATTTGACTTGTATCCCTTTTTGTTAAATCTTCTGGCTTAAACAGCTTGACATGTTCAAAAAATATAATGTAACCAAATCAACATTTTTATACTCTTGTGGTTATAAATTCCCTCTGACCCAAATAGCAGTGTGTTAAAACTGTAAATGGTAACTTAGAAAAAGGGAGATGGTATCACACATAAAAACCTGTTTCATTACCTGGTTGTTGGGAATTATAGTTTCTTGGACTGGAATCTGACTCATCAAACTGTTTCTGATTACCAGCCCACAAATTGTCATTTGAAGACCAATTCCCATCTTGTGATCGCGGACCCTGAGAGAGGTTGTCTTGCGCAAAAAAATTGTGCACCCTGTCCCCAACCCCGTTGCCAGGCATCAATGATGTAGGCCCAACAATTTGAGGCTAAAGCTTGTAGATTTGCCTTCAGTAAGTATACAAAATAATATCTTGACCACAAGCTCCTAAACCAGTTATTTGAGGTCCCAAATGTGCTTGTTGCTTCAGCAGATATTACAGTAATCTGGTATCACCTTGATATAATACTTGTACTGAAAAACCAAGAGTACAGATTATATCAGTCAGCTATAAAGTATATGCCAAAAAAAGCCATTTACTATATGTGTGTTTTAAGAATGAGCGACGGCAACATACATTATCAGATATGGACAGGAAACACTGATCCCGCCATATAATTATTAGGTTCAACCGTTCACGTTTGATGGTAACACCCTAACATGAGAAAGGATAAAGGATGAAATTTCAAAAGGTTAAATTTTAAATAACTGGAAGTAGATCATCAATATGGTACTGAAAGAATGGTCGATTTTAAAATTATGGACATCTTTTTCTGGATACACAAAAAGGAAAGCAAACTCACTACTGAGAATGCTAAGGAATGCAAACTAGTACTAATGTGTTTACATAACTCCTAGCTGATCAGATAAACTAGAGCATAGTCACATGGAACGGGGATCGCTCCGGTACGGGATCGTGGTACGGGATCGCGGTTCGCCATTTCTTAAAATCCGGTACGACGAGTGGTAGGCTCATTTCGGTTCGCTTCGGTTCGGTGTACCAAATACTTTGGTACGACGTGCACAATAATAATATTGTTTAGTTTCATATGTAAATATACATTGTTTAAACGGATATTTGTCTAATGTCTTTTTATTTTAACTTTGTTACATGATATGATATTTAGTATTCAAAATACCAAATAAGAAAAACATTAAAAAAAAGGTAGTTTAGAATTATAAGAAAAAGCTAAGGAATTACACAAAATCAAAAAAGTTGCACTTTTTTTTAATAAAGAAAAAATAAACTATAATTCATAGTGTACATACTTAAAGTTAATTTATGAAATATATAGTTATATACACACAACCTATCCTCACGTGATAAGTGGCCCACAATTTATTCTTCACCAACATTCACCTTCTCTCTTATCATATTCTTCCATTATTTCCGGTGGGTGACTAACACGTTTTCTTGGCATATAAATCACCGATTTGCTAATTGCTAGATCGCCGATTTGCTAATTAGTGGATCGCCGATCCGGTCATATTGGGAACGATAATGGGAACGATGATGGGAACGATTCGGTTCGCGATCCATGACGATCCAGATCGCTACCGAACCGCGATTGGGAACGCGCGATCCAGATCGAAAATCGCCTAGGGTTTGGCGATCCATGTGACTATGAACTAGAGCGTTTTACTATCAAGATCTTGCGTTTGACACCCTACATCTGGCCTCCTTTTCCATTACCAATATACATAAAAATTAATATTATACATACTTATGAATGTCTCGGCTGAAAGACACCTACTTAGGTTGGTCAGCTGTATTGGTTATAGTCGTATTGTCTTAGTTCCAACTCCCAAAGTCGCAGTTCATACTTTTACTACTCGTAGTATTTATTCCTTGTTATCCCAAACCGAAATAATAGGATTGTCACTTATTCTTATATATCCGCTAATCGCCTATAGTATTTCACTCGTACCAGTTTGATTACGGATTGCTATCGTGGCATATTAGTATTTTACAAATCTAACTATTGATGATACATCCAACAGTTGAAAGCAAAACTATGTCGTGATAATATACATCCTTTGAGGAAGTGTAGTACTAGTATCCTGACAGCATAGATGATAATATTTCCGCTTCCTAAAAATAAACAGAATTGACCCTAATCTAATGTGAAATCTTCCATACATTTTTCTTCATTTAATAAAAAAAGAGGGCCTGTGAACCAAAATGGCAAGTCAGACCCAACTCTACAGTTAGACAACATAGGCAACCAGCGCTAAAAGTGTATACATGTGCTAAATGTCCATGATGGGTGGAACTGTAGAACCTAGCCTCTATACACATAATCCATGATTACTCATACTTTGATTTCTTTCCTTTATCTTATCTAGAAACTCGTCTAATTCAGATCAAGCCTTAAACACCTGGAAACAGATGTGCTAGGTTCAGTAATAGTAAACATATCTGAAAAAGCTTACATTATCATAAACATATATGAATATATATATAGCACAAAGGATAAATACCGATGCATTAACCAAAATGTACCTACATAAATCACGAAAACTTGTCGTGTATTTGCCTAAGCACCACAAACTAGTAAGTTCCGTATCTGTAGAATCTACACAAAAACAGCACAATTAAGCCTAAAAACAAACGCACAATTAAGCCTAAAAACAAACGCACTCATTTGATAACCCTAAAGACGACAAATTTCCCATAAAAACCCCAAACAAACGCCAAATTAACTTACTAAGACTCAAAATCAAATTGACTAGAGTACATATAAGTCAGCAATCCACACAATCACAACACCAATTTAAACCACGGCATTCTCAAAAAGCATGATTTAAAGCGTAAAGTCTACACCTTTACGCAACGGTATAAAAAGGTTAGGGCTTTTGGAAAATAAAATTAGGTAAACGAACAAACTTATTCAAATAACTCTCTACTTCAGTAATACTCCATATATATCTACAACCGCGTGCAAACTGTAAAAATCTAACATCTCAAACTACGTTATGTGTCATAGGTCCATTATGTATCGATAAAAAAACACACATTAGCCAGCAAATAAAGGTCGTAAAATACCATGGTCCAAAATCGACCACAAGAGATGCCACATAAACATAACACATATTTCATCCAAATTAAACCCCTAAAATCCACAAATTATCACATAAATCAACAACTAAAACACCAAAATCAACCACGATTGGCCTAAAAGCATAAAGCCTACATCTTTTACACAAAGATATGCAAAAAAGCTAGGGTTCTTGGGAACAAAACTAGGTAAACGAACAAACTTATTCAAATAATTCTCTACTCCAGTAATTTAGATGTAATAATCTAGCAGCTTGAACTGCTTTTACGCGTCACAGGTGCACTATCATATCCATAAAACCGCACATTAGCCTGCCAATAAAGTAGCAAAATATCACGGTCCAAAATCGACCACAATAGCTGCCACATCACCTTTACCACTTCAATCTCACCGTAAACACACATTTCATCAAAATTAAACCCCCTAAATCCACAAAACCAAACAAAAACACCAAATTCATACAACTAAAGCACGATTTGAGCAACAGGCATGATTACATCCATAAAGTCTACACCTTTACACAAATACACGATAAAGCTAGGGTTTTTGAAATAAAATTAAGCAATATATATCTACAACCGCGTCTAAACTGTAAAAATCTAACATCTTCTACTGCAATAGAACTGCACATTAGCCTGCCAATAAGTAGCAAAATATCGAGGTCCGAAATCGACCACAAGAGCTGCCATGTCAGCATAACACACATTTCACCCAAAATTAAACGCCCAAAATCCACAAAACCTATAAAATCACTCCAATCGACAAATTAATCAGCAATTCAGACAACTAAAACACGATTGGAGCTAAAATCATGATTACATCCGTTCAGTCTACACCTGTACACATAGATATGAAAAAAGGTGGGGTTTTGGGGGGGCAAATGAAGAGACTTACTTGATTAATCGAAGAAATAAAGAGTGATTGATGATGAATTTGGGGATTTGTGAAATTAGGGTTTGAATCGGTGATGGGAGAGAGAAAAAATGATGATAAAGTGATCGTCTATGTGTTTTTGTGTGTGTGTTTTTTGTGTGTGTGTGTGTGAAATTTTCAACGAACTCTTTTTGTTGGATTCGACTTTAGCTTCTTCGTCCGACCCTGTTGCTGGGTGGTTCGGCTTTTGTTACCAACCTAAAATCATTCATAAAGAGCTTGTTTACATGACCTTTTAGATTACCTTCATGTTTAAGTATAATTTGTTAGTAATAATTTCTTATTTTTAACTCTTTAATCCACGTTAATAATTCATAAAAAATAACAATGTTTTGTAATTAAAAGTTTTAGGAGTCAATATTTTCATTATATGCTCCTCGTCACAATAATCAAAAACCCTTATAAATGTAGGATGTTCTACTAAAATCCTTTTCACATATAATGTTACGTCAAACTCATCTCACCTAATTACCTTTAGCAGTGGTATCACGCCAATTAGTATAGCAAACTCTTAAAAAAAGAAGACACCCTAAATAATTCCAATCATGAGATCTTAAAAATCCTCTAAAAAACCCTAATATTCAATTCAATTCCTAACTAAAAAAAACACAAATTAGCTCAGTTGGTCACCAAGGTTCCACTAAGTGGTTTCCTTGGGGATGTTTCTTGGAGGCTTTGGGTTTAAGACCTGCCAAGGGCCTCTCATGCGAAGCGGATAAGGAGTTTAACATAACTAAACGACGGTTCGAAGAAGACATTCTGCCGCTTGGATGTCATTGCACGACTTGACCCACTAACCACTAACATTTGTCGTTCTAAAAAATATGATTGATCAGAAGTTAATCATAAAAAAAATAGAATTCGTTATGCGTGTTCTTACGGAGCTTAAATTCTTGTTGAAAGATTCATACTTAATCACTAACAAAATCAACGAGAAGTAAATATGTGTTTTTATTATTTTACATTTATTGATAATTAAAGTAAATGATTTTGATGTTGAAGTTCTCTGATTGATGATGCAAGCATGACTCAATGATACATACACTGGAGTTAGATTTGATATATTCCGCTTTCGTATATGATTAATCAAACATGATGTAATCATACATACGTAGGTTCTTGAATGAACAATTGTTTTTATAGGTCTCAACTTTTTTATTTTAATATATTTTTGATTATATGATGGTTGTATCTCATGTCTAATCAATTATATTTTGGTAATAGGTGTTTGATGAAGATGTTCATCAAATGGTTGATGAAATATCTAAAAGAAGATTATAAACGGTTTGTTAATTTGATTTCATGCTTAAATTGTCTAAATGGTTATTTATATTGTGTATATAGTTGGATTAAAGTTTTCTTTAAGTTTCACTGGTATCATTTTGTTAACTTCTAAGATTATGTGGGCAGAGTTTTGTGGATGGTTTACAATTTTAGATGTGGTAAAACGCAATTTTAGAGGTTTGGATGAATTTCTTAGTGATACGTTTACCATCATCATACAATGGCATCATTGGACGACCAGGAATCCTAGCAATGCGAGTCGCGCCATCAACGGCCCATGGCATGATCAAATTCCCAGTGGAGGGAGGTGTCGTCTCAATCTTTAATACTATAATACCTCAAGCGGAATGCAACACGGTCGCGGAACCACCACGATTAACCGCAAAACCAAAGATGGCATCACCACCAAACTTGAAAGTGGCAATCTACCCAGACTTTTCCAGAATAGGAAGTGATGATTGGGGGAACGTTGTCCGACCAAGGGAGATCAACCATGTGTACTCTCTTCAATGATAACCTAGATATCTTCGCATGGGAACCAAAAGACATGTCTAGAGTACCATGCTCCATTGCATAACACAAACTGCAAATTCGTGAGGGGTATCCCCGAGACAGGCAAAAGAAGTGCGGGCAAGCTCTCGCACGGAGCCAAGTGATACTAGAGGAGGTGAAGAAACTAGTGGGCACGGGTATTATGCGTGAAGTTTACTACCACAATTGGCTCTCTAACCCAGTCATGGTAAAAAAAAAGCACGACAACAGCTGGCGTATGTGTGTAGATTTCACAAACCTTAACAAAGCGTGTCCCAGGACTGCTACCCTCTACCAAAGATCGATTTGAAAGTTAAGTCACTATGTGTTTATCCCTTTAAATGCTTTCTAGACGCATAAAAACGATATCACCAGATTCAAATGGCAGTACAAGATGAAGAGAAAACGACATTCCATACGAGCCAATGAGTCTATTGCTATACAAAGATGGCCTTTAGATTAAGAAATGAAGGAGCTGGATACCAGCAGTTGGTGGATAAGGCCTTCGATAGATGTAACTTGGAAGTTTATGTGGATGACCTAATTATAAAAATCCATATAGAGGTAGAGCTCATCCGAGACATCGAAGAAACCTTTAGGACGCTAAAGAATATCAACATGAAGTTGAACCCTAAGAAGTGTACGTTTGGCACGATTATAACTGGGATTTTGACACCCTATATAAAAATCAAAGTTCTAGTTCTCGAAATCTTAACGAATTGATTACTGGTTTTAAGTATGACTCAGTTGATTTTGGTAAACAAATATTTTTGGTTGTTTTAAAATTAAAATGCACAAAGACTTAAATGTAAATGATGTTAAAGTAAAATGGCGTTGAAATAAATCTAAGTCTAATTAAACAAAAGGGTGCAATATTAAAAAATTTGAAAATTAGAATAATTAAATGACTAAAATAAAAGCGTGACAAAAATTAAAATTAGACAAGTATTAAAATGAGAATGTAAAAATTAAACAAGACAAAACATGAAAAATAATCCAGATCGGAATATATTCCGATCAGACCATAATCGGAATAATGCACTTACTCCCGATCGGAATGATGATTGGAATCCCAATTGGAATGTCACCTACCTGATCGGAATACCAAACCCACCTTGATCGGAATGTTGCTTAACACCCTGATCGGAATAATGATCACGTCGGAATAAGGAATGGAACCCTGGTCGGAATGCTGTCACTAGTCCAGATCGGAATACCAATACTTACCTTGATCGGAATGAAGAGTGGGATACTAATCGGAATGTTGTCACCACTTACCTGATCGGAATACCACTAACCTCTGATCGGAATGTTCACAATCCCTTCAATCGGAAAATCGTAAACCCTTTTCCGACCAAGCCAAGGAGCATTGGTCGGAATATATAAACCCTTTTCCGATCTACCCAATCGGAATACAGTAAAGAAGAATGAAAATAAGCTAGTTAAATAAGCTACTAGACAAATAAGCACAAGACCAAAATCTTAAGACAAACTGTATAAAAATAAGCTACTAAACTGAAATTTACAGACTTTTAAATCACGGAATGAAAAAGATTTACGAAAAACTAACTTTATACGAAAATAACTTTTATAAAAAAACTTTATAAAACTTAAAAATAAACACAATAAGCTATAAAAATCAATGATCTAAAACAATCAAAGGCATAAAAACACGATCTTTAATCAAATAAGCAAGATAATGAACACATAAACATAAAGATCAATCAAGAAAGAAAGGTAGAATGAGAGATTTAACAAGAAAAGTAAAGGTGCAATTAAAATAAAAGTAACTTACTTGTAAAATTAAAGTGCAAGACAAGGTAATTAAATGTGCAATAAAATAAATGTGCAAGTAAATAAAGATGGAAGACTAATTGTCACCTTAGCCAACAAAGAAAAATGATTAACAACTTAATCTATATATAGGGGAGGATTAGGAAGCTTCCTCCCCTCCTTCCTTTCTTCTTAATTGCGTCATTAGGTCCTTAAGCCTTTAATCTTCATTAATTGCACCATTAGTCCTTTATTCTTCTAATCTTCTTTAAACTTGGACTCTAATGACTTGTGGCTCGGGATTTCTTTGAACTCGTCTTTTAATTCTTCAATAAAGTAGACTTGAGTTCTTCGGCTTTAAGTAAACTTCCATCTTTCGACTTTTTCTTCGATAAATCTTCAGAATTGGTCTTGGACTTCCGTTCTTTTTGCACTCTTGACTTCTCGACTTCGTCTTTCATCTTTTTCTTCAATAAAAGCCCGTGAATGCCCGTGTTTTCTCCACTTTTCACCTTTTCGTCCTAAATCACAACAAAAACACAAACCACGCATAATTCCGACATAAAAGACATAAAATACACGTTTTGGCTCGGTTATTATTGTAATTAAGTGGTAAAAAGGATGGGTGTTTACACACCTATCAAATCTCCTACACTTGACCATTGCAATGTCCTCATGCAATGTATTAGTTACAAAGCACGTTTACACTTTTCATCATAATCAATCCATAATGGCCTTTAATAAAGAGATAGAAAACTATAAACATTCAAAGTAAAGAAATCAAAAGCATACCTTGGGTTTTGGAAATGTCATGAATAATCATCATCCTCAAGTTTTCACTTTCTCTAAACCAAGCTTAAAAACGAGATCATTGTTATTATAAGTTAGTAAACTATCACGAACTCATGTGGGCCAATTATTCACTTAGACTCCCTTATTCCTAGGTGTATCTCTTATATATTATTATTGTCTTGAATGATCACGAGGATGTATTGTTGACTTATTTCGATAGTTATTTAGTCCGAAAACAAAGGGAACGATTTAATCAATAGTTAGCTAAAGGACAAAATCTTTTAAAACTGCTTCTCGGGACCTCATAAAGTTCATATCTTGGCATAACTCGCTTCGCGATTTGAGACCATTCTCGGACCGATATTTGGCAGCGACTTCATACTTCAAACCTCGAGAGACGTTCATGAAATAATGGTCTTCTCTTCATAATAGGAATTTCTTCACTTGAAATTTTGAGAGATTCTTCATATATGGACCACGACTTCTTCATTTTTCTCCAATCTTTATTTTGGACTTTGATATACAACGATCCGCCTCCTTTTATGACTTGGATCTATTTATCCTCATACCTTGCTAGGGTCTTTTTGGATACACTTCTCCATGACTTTTGGGGAGTTTTTGCTTTTCGTCGTGTATCTCGATCCTTCATATTGATTTTCGATAAATGATTCTTCACATCACTTGGATCTTTAGCAACAAAATATAGCCCTCATGCCTTGTTAGGGCCTTTTTGGACTCGCCAATCTTCGCATCCCGCTTCAATAAGTTATGCCTTGGCTATGAACACTAATCCATACCGAGCAAATTTTAAACGATCTTGGGCTAGAAGCTAAGTAACTTTTCAAATTGTACAACCTTATTTATTGCAGATAAATTTATTAGCAAGCGATGGGAGAATAGGCTTATAATTAACTCACATAAATTCACGAAAGAATACCGAACTTATAATTGGCTCTATCATCTCTCGTTCTCCACAGTTTAAAATCTCAAGGAATGAGACTCGTGGATGCTTAGCCTATTAAATCAAAGTTTTGGGTTTTCGAGTCGCCTATAGGATCTTGCAAATTCTTAGACTTTTTCAAGTTTAGAAATCGCATTTTAAAGTTCCCTTGATAAACGACTCTCTAGGATCAATTATAGGAACTTGCGAAAAGTTCTTGTTCTTAACCCGTGAGAGTTAAGACTTTCGCGTTTTATAGCTCCCTATATAAAAGCCTAGCAAAACTTGACTTAAACACGTTAAGGATACTAGCTAGAGTAACTTAGATAAGTAAACTCGGGTTGAGTCAAAAGATTCACAACGTTTGAAAATTAAAACCACTTTATTAAAGATTTATTCTAGAAACAAAAGAAAATAACTATACAAAGGGAAAAACTAATAGGCCAAAATAGATCAAAAATTTTGAAAAATATCGAAAAATTGATTTTCCAGTTAAAATGAGGACAAATACAAGGAAAAGACCACTTAACTTCGATAGAAGTCCCCCCTACACTTAACATAAACATTGTCCTCAATGTTTAAGCATGTGGGAGTAAACTCCCCTACACTTAGGACATTGTGCACTTTGTTTAAATCTCGCTAAGGAAGAGACAACTAAAGAGATTCCTATTTTAATATTGAGAAAATATAAAATAGTGAATCGAAATAAGTTTAGGATAGAACCGGGAAGAAGTGGACACGGAAGCACGGGTCGTCAAGAATCATCAAGAGTGGATCATTGAAGCTCGAATCCCTGATTAAGAAGAGAGGAGGAGAGGAAATAGCAAACCAAAGGGGTCTCCCCTACACTTAGGATAAAGAAAGCGAAAAGATAGATACATGGGTTGCCTCCCAAGAAGCGCTTGGTTTTTGTTAACCGAGTCGTGAGCCTGACTCGACCTTGATCATCATAGGAAGAAGCATGAAACATATCCACCAGGATCAAAGACATAGTTTTCGTCCATCAAATAGCACAAGCTTAAGGCAAACAAGGCAAGCCAAAGAAGAATAGGCAAGGTTCCCTTAAGCAGCGATGGAGCACGGTGGGAGCAAGTATGGTGAGGTGCAAGCATGTCTTCAATAGTTCCAAAGATTTGTCCTTTTATTTCATCAGGTGGATACTGAGATGGCTTAAAGATTTCAATACCGGGGTCGAACACCTTTTCCTTTAAGGGAAAATAGCACTCAGGCTCAACAGAGTGGGAAGAAGATCCGCGAAGAAGCACAACCTCGTCCTCAGAAGGTGGACAAACAGGTGTTAAATCATATGTGTTGCGGATATTGGTGTCGACCGGTTTCTTCTCCTTAGAAAGAATGTGCTTCAAATCCAAAGTAGGATCAAGACGATAATCTTCAAAGTCCAAAGGAGGAGCATCACTCTCATGAGGGAAGTAAGTGTTAAGAAAAGCAGAGAAATCTTCCTCAAATGAGTAATCGTCCAAAGTAGGATCGAGTGATGGCGGAGGATCTTCATCATGTGAAGGATCGCTCGAAAGAGTATCGGTCTCATCGAAATCATCATACGTGGGCAGGTCGGGATACTCAGAAGTAGGGTCATCATAATCATCCGAATCTGAGCTAGAATCATCATCATAAGCATCAAAGATCGGTGGAGAATCATAAATGGGAGAAGCGTCCAAATTGGATAGAGAATCATCCACATCATCTTGAAAAAGTGGATTATCAATGCAAGAGTCGAATAGAGGATTGTCGTAGATGACAAAGTCATCATGCACATTAATCATATTCACTGATTCTCTGCCTCCAAAGGATTTGCCTGTAAGCTTTCCCATTTTATAAACTTGTGCATCATCCCCGACTCTTAAGATTAACTCACCTTCGGCCACATCCACTAAAGCTCGTCCGGTTCTCAAGAATGGCCGACCAAGTATTAAAGGAATACGAGGGTCCATTTCATAATCAACAACGACAAAATCGACCAGGAAAGTAAATGTGCCAACTTTTATGAACACGTCTTCGGCAATACCAACGGGGTAAGCGAGAGTGCGATTAGCAAGTTCAAGAGTCATCTTCGTTGGAGTGAGGTCGGGCAATGATAGTGTTTTCCAAACACTCAATGGAATCAAATTAATACTGGCCCCGAGATCAGTAAGGGCAGTAAATTCTTCAGTTTTGTTGAAAACGCAAGGCAACACAAAACGACCGGGATCTCCAAGCTTTTCCGGAAGTTCTTTAAGAATAACTGCAGAGCAGTTTTCATTTAAACGTGTGTTGGCGAGTTCAATCAGCTTCTCCTTCTTGTTAAGCAATTCCTTAAATGCTTTAAAAAATTTGGGCATGTGGACAAGTGCTTCAAGAAAGCTAATGTTGAAGTTCATCTGAGAGATCATCTTCACATAGCGTGTCACTTCAGAGTCATCCTTGGTTAGCATCTTGGTCTTGCCTAAACGAGAAGGATAAGGGATATTGGGTTTGGGTGGTGAAGGTGCAGGTGTAGTAGGTAAAGGTTGAGATGTTGAAGGGTCCTTCCTAGGTACATCGTCATGACGAGGCGGAGACGGTAATGGTGCACTAATACTAGGTGTAGGAGGAGTAGGGATAAATGGTGGTGGAGGAGGTGTAGATGATGGGGGTGGGATAGGTGGATCGACGATGGTAATTCCACTACGAGTAGTAATAGCACTCACATTAGCTCGCGGATTGGTGACGGTGTTTGAAGGTAGAGAACTCGAAGTAGAAGGTTGAGCTGCGGGCAAGAAACTAGCAAGCATATTCTTCAAATCAGTCGTTTGATTGCTGAAGGAGGATTGGATATTATCTCGAAGCTCAGATCTAATCTCATTTCCTTGCTTTGTGATATCTCCTTTCAGATTGATAATTTGGCTCTGCAGATTCTTGATTTGCTCACTGTGGGTTCGCATGATGGCTTCAACATCGGGATTAATGGGTGGGGTTTGTTGGGCGGGTGGGTGATAAGGATAGGGAGCTCTTGGTGGGATTTGGTTGCTTCTATTGTAGTTGTTGGCGGGGTTTTGGTTTTGAGGAGAAAAACCGGGTGAAAGGTAGTTGTTGGACCGGTAACTCAGCAAATTTCTATCCCCTTGTTGTCGAGCTTGGTAATTTTCTGGTGAATAATTACCATAAGCTGCATACACATTTTCTGGATTTCCTTGAGTAGAAGGACAATCGGTGTATGAGTGAGGACCGCCGCATGTTTCACAAGGATTGGCAACCGCTTTAACTTGTTGTTGTTGTTGGTTTGAAGCGAGAAGCATGATACTTTTGCTCATTTCAGTCATCATGCGGGTGAGTTCGGTCATATCAGGATTTGCTGAGGTGGAAGAGACATTGACTCTCGGGTTGTTCCTTGAAGAAGCAGAGGAATACCAGTTTTTGTGGTGAGTAGTCATGTTCTCAATTAGCTCTCTACACTCCTCGGGTCTCCTTTTCATAAATGTGCCACCGGCGGATGCATTAATCGTATCACGATCACGAAAAGTCAAACCGTTGTAGAAAGTATCAATCAATGTGACTGGGAGCATGTTGTGGTTTGGACAACGATCGATCAAGACATTATATCTTTCCCAAGCATCAAAAAGAGATTCATCAGGATCTTGCATGAAACTGCTGATTTGATTGCGAAGGCTTGTGACCATAGATGGTGGAAAGTAGCGCGATAAAAAGCGTTGAGTCATGTCATCCCAAGTATGAATTGAATTCTTTGGAAGACGATCAAACCATTTCTCGGCATGATGTGATAAAGTATGTGGGAAGAGTTGTAGGCGAAGAACATCCATTGTGGCACCAGGCAACTTCATGCTTTGGGTGATTGTAATGAACTTGTCGAGGTGTTTGTTGGCATCATCATCAGGCATTCCGGCGAATGGATTAGTTTGCACTTCTTGAATCATGTGGTGCTTCAACGAAAACTCAGGAGCTGTGATTTGCATCGGCGCAATCGGTCCTCCTCGTCTAAACATGGTAGGTTGACAAAGCTCCTCCATTGTCCTAAGATCGGGCTGTGGAAGAACATTGTTGTTATTATTGTTGAGGTGCGGTGGATTATTGTTCTTGACACCTGACATACTTAAATCTTCTCGAGTCTCGGGCTCTTGATAATTAGAAGATCTAGTACGCATACACCTGAAAATGCAAAAGAAAAAGAAACCAAACACAAAGACAATATATATACACAATAAAGATAAAATCTTTTTGGATTTTTGAAATTTTTAATTTTTATGGTTTTTTTTTGAATTTTTTTATGCAAGAAAAATAACGCTCACAAGTGAACGGATCCCAATAAGCAACGCGTCTCTCACAGAAAACCGTTAATCTTTACGAAAAGAGCCGGCAGCGGCGCCATTTTATAACTGGGCTTTTGACACCATGTATAAAAATCAAAGTTCTAGTTCTCGAAATCTTAACGAATTGATTACTGGTTTTAAGTATGACTCAGTTGATTTTGGTAAACAAATATTTTTGGTTGTTTTAAAATTAAAATGCACAAAGACTTAAATGTAAATGACGTTAAAGTAAAATGGCTTTGAAATAAATCTAAGTCTAATTAAACGAAAGGGTGCAATATTAAAAACTTTGAAAAGTAGAATAATTAAATGACTAAAAATAAAAGCGTGACGAAAATTAAAATTAGACAAGTATTAAAATGAGAATGTAAAAATTAAACAAGACAAAACATGAAAAATAATCCAGATCGGAATATATTCCGATCGAACCATAATCGGAATAATGCACTTACTCCCGATCGGAATGATGTTTGGAATCCCAATCGGAATGTCACCTACCTGATTGGAATACCAAACCCACCTTGATCGGAATGTTGCTTAACACCCTGATCGGAATAATGGTCACGTCGGAATAAGGAATGGAACCCTGGTCGGAATGTTGTCACTAGTCCAGATCAGAATACCAATACTTACCTTGATCGGAATGAAGAGTGGGATACTGATCGGAATGCTGTCACCACTTACCTGATCGGAATACCACTAACCTCTGATCGGAATGTTCACAATCCCTTCCATCGGAAAATCGTAAACCCTTTTCCGACCAAGCCAAGGAGCATTGGTCGGAATATATAAACCCTTTTCCGATCTACCCAATTGGAATACAGTAAAGAAGAATGAAAATAAGCTAGTTAAATAAGCTACTAGACAAATAAGCACAAGACCAAAATCCTAAGACAAACTTTATAAAAATAAGATACTAAACTGAAATTTACAGACTTTTAAATCACGGAATGAAAAAGATTTACGAAAAACTAAATTTATACGAAAATAACTTTTATAAAAAACTTTATAAAACTTAAAAATAAACACAATAAGCTATAAAAATCAATGATCTAAAACAATCAAAGGCATAAAACACGATCTTTAATCAAATAAGCAAGATAATGAACACATAAACATAAAGATCAATCAAGAAAGAAAGGTAGAATGAGAGATTTAACAAGAAAAGTAAAGGTGCAATTAAAATAAAAGTAACTTACTTGTAAAATTAAAGTGCAAGACAAGGTAATTAAATGTGCAATAAAGTAAATGTGTAAGTAAATAAAGATGGAAGACTAATTGTCACCTTAGCCAACAAAGAAAAATGATTAACAACTTAATCTATATATAGGGGAGGATTAGGAAGCTTCCTCCCCTCCTTCCTTTCTTCTTAATTGCGTCATTAGGTCCTTAAGCCTTTAATCTTTATTAATTGCACCATTAGTCCTTTATTCTTCTAATCTTCTTTAAACTTGGACTCTAATGACTTGTGGCTCGGGATTTCTTTGAACTCGTCTTTTAATTCTTCAATAAAGTAGACTTGAGTTCTTCGGCTTTAAGTAAACTTCCATCTTTCGACTTTTTCTTCGATAAATCTTCAGAATTGGTCTTGGACTTCCGTTCTTTTTGCACTCTTGACTTCTCGACTTCGTTTTTCATCTTTTTCTTCAATAAAAGCCCGTGAATGCCCGTGAATACCCGTGTTTTCTCCACTTTTCACCTTTTCGTCCTAAATCACAACAAAAACACAAACCACGCATAATTCCGACATAAAAGACATAAAATACACGTTTTGGCTCGGTTATTATTGTAATTAAGTGGTAAAAAGGATGGGTGTTTACACACCTATCACACGACTGAAGGCATGTTCTTAGGATACATGATAGATCCCGATGGCATTAAGCCATATACAGACAAGACTGAGGCCGTAATACAACTTCCCTTCCCACGAACGTTGAAGGAAGTATAATCCCTTAACGGAAATCTGTCAGGACTAAACATATTCCTCTCCAAATCCGCAGAGAAATCACTCACCTTATTCATTCGATAAGTGCATAAAGAAGGGAGACTTTCGCTGGACAAAGGAGGCAGAAGAGGCGTTCGATCAGCTAACGAAACACTTGGCAACACTCCCTGTGCTGGTCACACATATGCTGAAGGAGGAGTTAATCGTGTATCTATCAGCTACGCATGGAGCAATCAGCGCAGTTTTAATGACGGATAGGGATTTTGTTCAAACACCAGTTTACTTCATTAGTAGGGCATGGTAGGGTCCGAAACTAAACTACGCTCCAATGGAAAAGTTAGTTTTAGCACTCGTCTATGCTGCAAAATGATTGCGCCACTATTTCCAAGCACACCCCATAGTAGTAATTACCGGTCAGCCTATCAAGCAGATAATATTAAAACTTGATGTTGCGGGAAGGCTATAAAAATGGAGTGTCTTATTAGGTGAGCACAATATCTCCTATAGACCGCGTATGGCGGTTAAGGGACAGATCATGGCAGATTTCATTATAGGGAGACCGGATGAAGAAGAGGTTGTGCCAAAAAGGAGGAAGAACCCTAGGATCCCTGGGTCTTGTTCACCGATGGGTCCTCATGTGTTGATGGATTCGGGGCAGGCCTTATCCTAACGAATCCAGAAGGTATAAAGTTCACTTATGCCTTACGTTTTGAGTTCACAACCACAAACAATGAGGCCGAGTATGAGGCGCTAATAGTTGGACTGAGGATCACAGGTCGCATGGCTGTACGTAACCTAGAGGCGAATATGGACTCATGTCTAGTGGTTAATCACATCTTAGGCGAATATGAGGCTAAGGAGGAGAATATGGTCCAATATCTAAGGCAAAGTAAGTCATTGATCGAGGGCTTCAGCAAGTTTACCATACGACAGGTTCCAAGAGGTGAGAATAAAAAGGCTAACGCTTTCACTAAGATTGCATCCACCTGCTTCGCGCACCTATCCAAACAAGTTTTGGTGGAGATCTTAAAGGATAAGTCAATGATGGAAGCAAAAGTGTCGATGGTTGTAGATGAGGAAGGTCCTACGTGGATAACCGCGATCGTTGATTATCTGACCGATGGTACACTCACACAAGATGAAACAGAGGCACGACGAGTTAGGAGACAACCACAACAATCTAAGGTCCATAATAGAGTCCTTTTATAAGCGATCATTCTTGAGGTCATGGTTGCGATGCGTAGGACCGCGACAAGTGAACTACGTCATCAGTGAAATCCACGAGGGGTCTTGCAGCATGCATGCAGGACCTATGGCGGTAGTGGCGAGAGCCCTGCGTTCTGGCTACTACTGGCCAACTATGCACAAGGATGCGCGGAATCTAATTCTAAAGTGCAATGATTTCCAAGTCCATATGTCGGTACCACGACACCAGTAGCATGAGCTAACACCCATCACATCCCCATGGCCATTCTACAAGTCGGGAATAGACATTGCAGGATCCTTTCCCGTGGCAGCGAAGGGGGGAGGTAAATTCTTAATAATGGCTATGGATTACTTTACTCGATGGATCGAAGCCAAGGCAGTCGTAACCATTACGGGTAAACATGTAAAGAGGTTTGTATGGGAAAACATCATGTGTCGATTTAGCCTACTGAGAGAAATAGTCTCAGACAATGGTAAGCAATTCGCTGATAATCCATTTAAGGACGGGTGTGTAGCGTTAAACATCACACAATGGTCCGCATCAGTAAAACACCCGCAGTCCAACGGGTTGGTGGAAAGAGCAAACTGAAGTTTGGGTGATGGTATTAAGGCGCGCTAGGATGGGAAAAACGTGAAGTGGGTAGATGAGTTACCTCAGGTCCTATGGACGTATCGAACTAGATCAAGACAAGTAACGTGGATACTTCATTCTCATTGGCATATGGTACGAAAGTAGTTATCCCAGTTGAGATCGGACTACCAACGATTCACACAGCAGAAGTGGACATCGTTATAAATGATACGGAACTACGGGTAAACTTGGATTTGTTAGTAGAAAACGAGAATTGGCCACAATTAATGAGGCCAAGGCAAAGTCAACAATGAAAGGTACTATGATGCTAGAGTTCGAGGAGTCTCATTCAAACCAGGTGACTTTGTATATTGTGCTAACGAAGCAAGTCGCGTAGAGAATACATGCAAACTCGGACAAAAGTGGGAAGGGCCTTACATAGTGACAAAAACTTTGGGTAAAGGTGCGTACAAGTTGCGCGACATGGACGGCCACGACCTAGGGCGTACATGGAACATCTGCAACCTCAAGAACTGTTATCTTTAAGGCTATGGCCTCTGCATGGATACTTTTTAGCTGTAGTCAGCCTCAAATAAAAATCCATATATTTTTTCTTTTTATGCATTATGCTTTTTTGTATTCCAAAACTTGCAAGTACTAATAAAACGTCGCGGTTCCTAACTAGTTCTACGGCCTTTTCTCTTATGTGATTATTGTTTCTTCAAATTATGTCATTATCAATGATTCTTATATTCTACCTACGGGCGTACATGTACTTATCGTTTCCATGTGAAATAAGAGGATTGAGTGACTACCTACTAATTCAACTTGTTATGTTAGAGGGATGTAACCCTATTGACCACGTATCATGTATCCTTGTTAGACACCTTACTAATCAAGATGTTGTAGTAAGCTATGCATCCTACATACTCCGTGATGGGCTTGCGAAAGACACACAATGCACGTCTAACAACACCTGATTAAATGTTTTTTTATCTTGCTTATGGTAGTGGCGGCACGCCGCACGTAATGACTTAGTTTCGCCAATAAGACGAATTATGGCATACGTACACGAGTATCATACACAATTACAATATGTTATCAGATTAAACACGCGCAATTGACAAAAAGTAAATGATGCATAATTCTTCAAACATACACCTCAAACTACGGTCTTAAGTGTTTGCTATTACAAACAAGGTACGAACATTCGTACCTCCAAAAAATAATAGTCATAAGTGTTTCGGCACAACAGCGCCATAAAGGTTACACTTAACATGGTTTCAACTTACAACAAGTCCCCAACGGACGATGACCTCTTAAGCTTCAAGGGAAGAGTGCTGGATGATGATGTCGTGTGCTCCTTTAAAGCCTTCTTCATATACTACAACATCCTAGTATCACGAAGAGATGGGGGCGACATGAATAGCGGCTGTACTGGACTATGGGAGATAGGCCACACCAGTTCCGTAGGGTACACCTTTCCCACCGGCACCCTTCTTCCGCGTTGCACGGTCAGTGTGTATCTCGAGTACCTCTCATAGGGGAACTTCCCAGTTGACCTTAAAGGGATTCAATACATCACACGGTTGAGAGAAGATGGGTACCTTAAGCTGTGTCGGGCTTGGCCTTATGGAGTAGTCAGATTTGGTGACAGCGCCCTCAGCCTTATGCCTCTCCAGGGTCAATCCCTCCATCACAACGCTTATCGACAAGTCCTGATCTGCTTCACCAAACCCGAATGATGGAAGCTCACATTCTTTAATTTGCTTCATCGCGGCATCTAGTTTACCCTGAGCAAGAAGGTCGTAGAAGGAGATCTGATCAAGATTTACATTTAAAAGCTTATCCCTATCCGCGTGCTCCATGGCTGAGTTTTCACTAGCAGCCATGTCCATAATCACAGCCTCTACGAATGCATCCCTGACATTGTCTGCTTCCAAGGCTCCCATAGCGGCGAGTCCCAAACCATGACGGACTAGCCATCGTTTCTTAGCCATAACGGACATTAGTCGAGGATACAAATCCTCATCATACTCAACATTGAGACGTCGCAGCCTGCTGTCATGATTGCCAAACTTCCCATGCATTTTTGCACCAAACTGATCCAGGTTCTTGCAAATTTTATATTTGTCGGCTTCAAGGTTCTTCATCGCCCATTGGTTACTCGTGTTCAATTGTTCTAATTTGGCGCGCTCATGAGTTATAAAGGTAGGAAGGTCCGTTTTCTCTTCAGTCAAAGTGTGGATAGTTAATGCGTCCAACTGAGCTCTTGACAATTCATATGTTAATTTCTCCGGGCTTGGGCCAATTCCATGTCTTTTTCCGCAAGGGTTCCGACGTGAGTGGCTTCGATAGTCTTCAATTGGTTAACTTGATCGGCAAATCTCTTCCTCACACGCGACATAATTACCCTTGTTATATTGTGTGCCGCAACAAAGTTTACCTCATCCATGAGGGCAGAATCTGTAAGGCTATCTAGAATTTGGGCCCGCCCAGGTGGAGTGAGGTTGTCCAAGAAGCTTTGACAGTCGAACGCCCCAAATAAATCTGATGATTTGGGCATGCACCAGTTGGGAACAAAGATGTCTTCCTGAGCAACAACGCCCTCCTCCGTAGTTGGCGTGGACTTTTTAACATGCAGCGCAACCACCACAGGCCTAGGAGTAGCAGTCACCGTTGGACTAGGTCTTTCAATATCATAGTTGTACATGGAAAATTATAATTAGCTTATGTTGTATGCGGAATGGATAAGATCAATGATGCGGGCATATGGTTACCTTTGTCTAAAGTTCTATGGCGGTGTCTTGGGGGAGAGTCAGCAGGGTTTCTTCAACGTCTTCCTTGAACATACGAGGTGGAGTGGGCTCTCTTTCTGCTATGGCAGGTGCTACAATGGATGGTTCGACGGTATCGATCTGTACAACCTTCTTGGATGTTTTAGGTGTATCTCTGTGCCTATTTCTTGTTAGGAGTAAGTTGGTCTCCTCCTTTGCATCATACTCCTCCATGACGAATTCCGCACCTTCGGATATATTGAGAGAGTCAAGATTGATACTGCCTTGTTCCTTCTATGGATGCGGCTGTAACAACTCGAGTTTTCGCGTCTTATTATCTAATTAAAAGGCGTGCTTGTTTATAACTATAAGAAATATGACCGGTTTGTGTCGACTATGAATGTACTTGAGTTAGTCGAGACTATGTGTTATCCACTCCTTCGTTGTCACGTCGCTAGTTTAATTGTGCTGATACTTCCATATTAATACATCGAGTCGTTTTTTATTATCTAAATCTTATTACTTTGGAACAAGTCTTTCATCATTTGCCATGTTGGGCCGAAACTATCCCTTTGACCTTACTAGGCCGAGTTGGTTGAATGTGTATACAAGTTGCTCATCAAAACTGGAATCAAAAGTCTTAACAATAAAAATGGCATAACTTTCATTGAATAAAAAGTGGTTACATATCCAGGTCAACCAAGGTCAAACTGCAAATTTTAAATATATTTTATAAATCCCGCTCACCACATCAGTCCAGCACACAGGCCAAAAATGCCATTTTTGGGCATGTCACAAGCTTGCCAAAATGAGATTGAGACTAACCCTAGTGTAACACCCCATTTGTTAAGATAGAATGCTACAGTAAATTATGGCATGTCATCAAAGCATGCAAGGTAAATGTCTAAACATTCATGACCATAAATAGAAATACTGGAATCAAACATCGATAGTCTAGTAACACACACACAAGTAATATTAAGTACTATAAATGAAAGGACTAAACAATGTCCAAAAGAGGTAAAGTATGATAAAGTAGGAATAAATGCATAAGGTAAAAGAGGTCGGATAGCTTCCAATCCGAATGCACATACTCTGGAGTTCCTACTTGCGACCTTGGGTACCTGCCGTTTGGGAACATAGAAAAGTTGACGGCTGAGCATAACGCTCAGTGCACGGATATACAATAAAGCATGGAAGACATAGAATATGAAAGCATATAAAGAGCATAAAGCATGAATAGCAGCGAAAATGAATAAGCCCTGAAAAACCTAGTTGTCTGTCATGTTTACTGGTTTTAGTTCCGAAAACATAGCTTATGTTACTTATGAAAATCCGTATTAGTTAATATACCAAAAGCCAATATAGGTCATGAGGTCAACAACGTGCATGAATACTTGGAGGGGTGACCTCGTCATGCAAATTAGAGGGGATGCCTCTAATTAATTGGTAATGGGTAGGAGGGATCATCTCTTTGTGAAGGATACAAGGCACACACCACATTCACCATGAAATCCTGACTGAAACATGTAACTAGGATGCACCCATACACCCCACATGATAACATAATAAATATAATGGCCAAATAACTGAAAGGGACGCCACAAGCTATCACTCCGCCGTGGTGAATTCACAACACTAGTGCCTCTAGTGTTATGGTTATGGTACATCCATAACTAAGTGAAACTGGTCATGCATGTATATGGCTAAGGCAACTAATAAAACATAAGCATTTAATCTATAACTACTTGGGAAAACAGTTGGTTGCATACGGGAAATCCTAATGAAGGAAGAGATTGTCCTTACTGGAGGACGGGAAATCCGTACCTTATGTCCAGTAGAAGCTAATGAAAACGATGAAGACTACTCCGCCTTGACGAATAATACTACATAAGAAATATGGACGTGTATGAGTTGTCTGAATTACGTGTGTTTTACTGGTTCCATGTGTTATTAGCTTGTTATACGTATTTTGTCATGTTTTACTGTTTACTGTGTTAACTGTAGTTATTCTGATGTTCTATTGTGTATTATTCATGTATTAGTGTATTATAATACTTGTATTGTAATACTAAGTAACTTTCTAAAAATAGCAAGTTTCCATAAATAGTAAGTTTCTAAAAACAGAAAGTTTCCATAATTAGAAATAATCTAGATTATAAATAATAAGTAAAGTTTAAATAGTATAGTACAAGTCATGGTTATAGCTTATTAATTAAATAACTGGTTAATTAATTAAACTATACGTTATATGGAATTTAATTAAAAATACATGTTTTAGTTAAATTAAACTAAGTTAACTACTTTAGGTTATACATGTAATATTAATTTTAATATTTAACCTAAGTCATGAAATTAAATAAATTAATAAGTCTAGTAATTAATTTAATTAACATGTTTTCTGATTTTAATAATTAACCCGAGACTCGAACCCGTGTTTTAAAATTTAACCCGAGCCCGAAACCCGGTCCAACATATAAGCCGAAACATACACCCTTGACAGTGGCTAACCCGGCCTAGCCGATTGCCACTGTCCGAGTGGTTTTACCACTACCCAAGCCACGACTAACCGCTACCGGTTCACACCGGTTGTGACCCGGTTCCCCGTGCTTTTGTTCGGTTCCCACTGTTAGCCATAAACAGCCCCACCGAGACCCTATAGGTCTCGGTTGGCTCTCGGTCCAAACCAAACCACACCCCCGACATGCGGTCGGGGTTCCCCTTGCTGCGTTCGACCCACGAGAACACCCACCGAGACCATGAGGTCTCGGTTGGGCGAATCAAACACCACCGAGAGTCCCCATGCTCTCGGTTTGGTGCTCGGCCGAAACAAAGCAACACAAACACCCCCTTTAAATCATGTTTTAATTAATCCCATGTGTTTTATTAACTTGATGTTAATGATTAAATAAATAAATAACATGAATTCATAAAGAGTTAAAAAGAAAAATGAAGTGTTTAATTTACCGAACACGTGGAAAGAAAAAGGTTATGATCACGATCACTCACACACGAATAATCAACAATGAAAATCGTTCGGTTTGTCCTTATGGTTGATCTATGGTCAGCGGCTAGAAGGAAAAAGGAGGAAAGGGAGAACTTTTTCTGTAAACCTAAATTATGTTAAAGTTTTCCCTGTGATTTTTGGTTATCATGTATTTTAAGTTGGGTCATGGGCCAAGCCCATCTTTTCTTTTTCTTTCTTGTTTGGCCGCGGCATAGAGGGAGCCCACGGGGTAACCCGTAGTTTTCCCGAGTTCAATTATTTTACGTGATCGTTCATGTTTATTTATCATGTATTTATTATGTCGTGTACTCAACACATTTATAATATATTTACGTAATTACATGTTATTAATATCGTGACACGTGGATTATATTATAAATGGAAAGTTTTAAATTTATCGTATTTTCGTGTGTATTGTTCATGTGTACTGTTCATGGTATTTTAATGCGGGTTTTACAACTCTTCCCCTCTAAAAAAACAATTCGTCCTCGAATTGAAGAAACATAAACTGAAAGAAAACATACCCGAACTAGAACTAGAAATGAGGGTAAAAAGTCCGTATAGACTCCCCCGTCTCCCAGGTGGCTTCCTGCTCAGGATGATCCCTTCAGATGATTTTGATGAAAGGGATCGTCTTCCTTCGCATGACACAATCTTGTCGTTCAATAATTCTCTTGGGTTCTTAAACATATGAAAGATCCTCTCGAATCTGATCAAGTGGATACTGGACAACATGAACTGGATGATAGTTGTATTCTCTGAGTAAGGACACATGGAACACGTTGTAAACGTGTGATAGCTGAGGCGGCAACGTTAAACAATATGACACTTCACCAACGCGTTCTATGATGTCGAACGGTCCGATGAAGCGAGGACTGAGCTTCCCTCTGATTCCAAAACGTTTAACTCCTCGTGCAGGTGATACCTTGAGGAAAACATGATCACCTACATTGAAAGATACATCTCTACGACGTTTATCAGCATAGCTATTCTGACGAGCATGAGCTTCTTGAAGCTTTGCCTTGGCGACGACGACCTTCTCATTGGTCACTTCAATCATCTCTGGAACCTCAAGCAGTCATTCGCCCACCTGATACCAACAGATTGGGGCACGACACTTCCTACCATACAACATCTCAAAAGGAGCACACTTGATGCTAGCGTGCCAGCTGTTGTTGTATGCCAATTCTACTAGAAATATATAATCATCCCAGCTCCCTAACCACTCTAGAGCACATGACCGTAACATGTCCTCCAATGTCTGAATGGTACGTTTCGACTATCCGTCGGTCTGAGGATGAAAGGAAATGTTGAGCTTGAGTCTGGTGCCCCAAGCCTTCTGCAGACTCTGCCAGAATTGTGATGTGAAACGGGGATCTCTTGCAGAGATGATTTCTGATGGAGTACCATGTAGTCTCATGATCTCCTTCTGGAATGTGTCTGCTAATTTGCTGACCGGATGCTCCTTGCGGATCGGTAGAAAATGAGCAGATTTAGTCAACCTATCAACAATAACCCAGATAGCGTCGTTCTTCTTCTGAGTAACCAGAAGACCAGTAACAAAATTCATGGAGATTTTGTCCCACTTCCATGCTGGAATATCTAATGGCTGTAGTAAACCATTAGCTCGCTGATGTTCGATCTTCACCTGTTGGCAGATCATACATTTAGAAACGAAGGTGGCAACATCCTGCTTCATACCATTCCACCAAAAGTGTTGCTTGATGTCGTGGTACATCTTGGTAGAACCAGAATGTATGGTAAATAGAGAGTTGTGAGCTTCAGTCAGCACAGCTTCCCTGAGTGTAGAGTCATCAGGAACCACTAGTCTAGTGTCGTGCCATAAGATACCGTCGTTGTCAACACGAAACTCCGTCTGTTGATCAAGGTTCTGAATGATAGCCCAAATCTTACCATCGTCCTTCTGAGCTTCCTTGATCCTAGAATGTAAGTCTGGTTCTACTCTAAGATTAGCCCAGTAACCGTGTTGTCCTTGTACATAAAACTCAACATCAATCATCTCTAGGTCACGGATGATCTCCTTTGCAATACAAATGCCAATAATCATACCCGACCTCCTGCTTAGAGTATCTGCCACCACATTCGCCTTACCAGGATGGCACTAAATGTTGGTGTCGTAGTCCTTCAATAGCTCTAACCATCTCCTATGTCTCATGTTTAGTTCCTTCTGGGTGAAGATGTACTTGAGACTCTTGTGATCGGTGAATATGTCACATGATTCACCATACAAATAATGTCTCCAGATTTTCAACGCGAAGACAACTGATGCAAGCTCTAAATCGTAAGTAGGATAGTTCTCTTCATAAGGTTTCAGCTGTCGTGATGCATATGCAATAACTTTCCCATGTTACATGAGAACACGGCCTAGACCCTTTCCTGAAGCGTCACTATAGATCTGAAATCCACCTGAGCCAGATGGGAGAGTAAGAATAGGTGCAGTCACTAACTTCTGCTTAAGATCTTTAAAGCTCTTCTCTCGTTCTTCCGTCCAGACAAATTTCTCTCTTTTCCTCATCAGCTTAGTCAAAGATAAGGCTAACCGTGAAAAGTTCTCTACAAACCTGCGGTAGTAGCCAGCTAAACCCAAAAAACTTCTAACTTCAGTTGCAGATGTAGGTCTTGGCCATTTAGTGATAACTTCAACCGTTGTAGGATCCATGGTGATCCCCTCTGCAGATACAATATGGCCTAGAAATGCCACCTTGCTTAACCAGAACTCACACTTAGAGAATTTGGCATACAACTACTTCTGACGGAGAATCTGTAAGACTGTACGAAGGTGTTCCTCATGTTCCTCCTTGGATTTGGAGAAAATCAGGATATCATCAATGAACACAATAACGAACTTGTCCAGAATCTCATGGAAGACATGATTCATCAAATCCATGAAGACATCTGGAGCATTAGTGAGTCCGAATGGCATGACTACGAACTCGTAGTGCCCATAACGTGTACGGAAAGCAGTCTTGGAGATGTCCTGCTCTTTAACCCGTAACTGATGGTAGCTGGACCTCAAATCGATCTTGGAGAAATACTTGGCATCCTGAAGTTGATCGAAAAGGTCGTCAATACGCGGCAAAGGACATCGATTCCTGATCGTGATCTTGTTCAGCTCGCGATAGTCTATACACAAACGCATGCTGCCGTCTTTCTTCGTCACGAATAGTACTGGTGCACCCCATGGTGATGCACTAGGATGGATGAAACCTCGCTCCAGAAGTTCCTGCAACTGGTCCTTCAACTCTTTAAGCTCAATGGGAGCCATGCGGTAAGGAGCTTTGGAAATTGGCTCTGCACCTGGAATGAGCTCGATTCCAAACTCGACTTCACGAACAGGTGGTATGCCCGAAAGTTCATCTAGAAATAAGTCAGGAAATTCTGACACAATAGGCTGATCTTGGATCGACGGGGACTCGGCAGTAGTGTCATGAATATTGGCTATGAAGGCCTAACAGCCGTGTGATAGTAGTGCACGCGCCTCCATAGACGAAATAATTTGTACTGACCTCCCTTGTAGAAATATGATAATCTCTTATCTAATCAAGAGGGTTGTTGTTTTCTAGAGAGAGAAACTAGAGAGAGATATGAGAGAAAATGTAAAAGTGTTATTACTAAAATGAAACAACCAACACCCTCTCCATCAAAGGAGAGGGCTTATATACCCAAGTCCTTAGTGGACTTGGGCCTTCTAACCCATGGACAGGCCCATGGGCTAGGTTGATAATATAAATGTATTAACTTTCTAACCACTAGCTTACAACGTTTAATAATATAATTGGAGTGACCGATACTTCTAATATACGTTAAAAACGTATTTCCAACAATCTCCCCCTAAGGGAGGTCACTCCAACTTACAAAGTTCTAAACCTAGCATACTATACTAAGTCTTCATTCTTGAGCTCGTAGTAGTTTCTCTTTTCTTCTTTTTCTTTTTTGGCTTGTGAATATGTTGTAATAATCTTTGAGCTTTGGCTTGCAACATGTTCTTTTGGCTTTGACTTGTCTTGTAACTTGAGATCATCTTCACGTGTAGTCTTTGCCTTCTTGTGATGTTTGCCTCTTTGTGACTTCATGTCCCACATACCTATCCTTTGTTGAATTCTTGAAAGTTTAGAGTTGATACAGCGGAAGACTTTTAGGTCATACTTTCTTGAATTTTGCTTAAATATTTGATGCAGAAGGAATAAGTATGTGAGGACGACTTCATCTGGTACCCCGCAACGCCACCGTCTTCAAATGCAACAATATAATAAGACATGAATAAAATGGGTTTGACATTTTATTCTGATTCAGTAGCATTTTAACTTTGGTCGGTGAAGACCGTTGGACGATAATAAATATCGTACTTGTGATAGGTAGCTCTAATTAAAGATCTCCTTGACAAGATTTCGCGGGTAAACCCGTTCTCTTTATTCGACCGTCCAAAGATGACTGCGAACATAAAGAGTGAATCACTTGGATAATAGATATCCTTATGATTGAAGCCGTCAATTCATGAATCCTGGAACAAGTGAATTTCAATTAAGATTTTCACCATCATTGCTTTCTAGTTGTCACGAGCTTGATTCTAATAGAATTTTGCTTGTCACCTACCGCAGTGCTATTTGATGTTAACACTGGAAGTATTTCCACTCTTCAATGTGAACACTAAAGAGTGCCACTCTGAGTGTTCTGGCAAGATCACTTGGATTTTACGTAGAGGCCCTGGAACAAGTTTAAACTCAATTAAGAGTTAAACCATCGTTTCTTTCCAGTTATCACAAGATTAGTTCTTAAAGAACCGCACGTGTCACCTACCATGAGCTTGTTTGATGTTGGCTCAAGCAGGATTTCCATGTTCATTGTAATACTTTCGTATCACTCAGATATTCTGGCAATATTACAAGAATAATGCGTAGGACTCATAAAAATCTTTCTAGTTTTTAAAATTGTGTCCTAATGAGACTTTTGATGATCTCGTGGCTCTAGACTCAATAGTGCATTTTATTTTGGTGAGCGGTGTAACAACTTGAATTTTCGCGTCTATTTTTAATAAGACGTGCCCATTTGTAAGACATTTCACTTGTTGACGGTTTGTGCCGGTTACTAAAAGTTATTAAGCTTTCGAGAATACCCGTATCCACTACTACTTGAGTCGTATTATTAAGTTCGTGTCATATGGTCCAAGTCGTGTGTAATGGCTACGTGTAATGATGATGTTGTCAAAGTCATCTAGTTCATGCGTCTAAGAAAACACTTACAACTTGAGCAAGTCCTGTGTGGACCGAAAATCATTGTGGATTAACTCTGAATGGGCCAAAAACTAACTACTTAGACCCTTATCGGGCCGAAATGTGTTAAGGTACACAAATGAATGGAAACTGAAATTGAACTAAATTGAAGTTGAACCAAACTATAAACCTTCATTGAGGAGCAAGCTGTGAATAAACTGGTCAACCATAGTCAACCACTCAAAAATCTGGAAATAATATTTTACAAGCCACTAACCACAAGTGTCCAGCACACATGCCAAAACTTCCAAAAACAGGTATGTCACAAGCCAATGTTTCCAGATTTGAAAATGCACCATGCCCTAATTACAAGTTAAATAACCAGTCCTTAACACAGTCCTTAAACACAAAATATTATTACAACACAAACAAATCTGAGTTGAACAAAGCTACTGAGTTTCCAGCCAAGCCATTCCATCATTCTGTCCGAATCCATCACAACCGAAACTTCTGAATCAAGCATTGTGAGTCTTTTGTCCATATTTCACTTTCCTTTTTGCATCCATATCCATATCAATTAGCATGCTTGACCTAACAAACCTAGTAAAACATGAACAAGTGTTTTAGACCAATTAGACACCATTTAAATCGTATGTTAAAAACTAGAATAGTGTAGCCGAACCATTCTATTCACGTTTTCTTAAAAAAAAATATTGGCAGGAGATATAATAAGCTAATCAATAATGTCTTGGGAAACAAATAAACCAAACCGAATGCAAGAGTACCAATCGGCCAAACATGAAATCAACCAACTCATAATCAAGACATGAAAGTTATACTAATTTCTTTCCATAAACACCCCTAGAATTCGAATTAAACCACATACACACGAAACCCCCAATTATTTGACAGACCCTAATTTTAACAAATTAATCTAAACTCTAATTAAATCTAATCTAGACTCAAATCGACCAATTAATTAGATTAGAAACCGAGTTATGAACAAACCCTAAAATTGACCGAAACCCTAATTTCTCAAATCAGACCTATTAATGTAATTGATAAGTTTTTATTATTGAAAACACTAATTAGCTATATTTAAACATTAGATTTATCAAAACCCCCAAATATTTCGAAACCCTAATTTCTCAAATCGGACCTATTAATGTAATTGACAAGTTTTAGCTATATTTAAACATTGGATTTATCAAAACCCCCATATATTTCGAAACCCTAAATTCTCAAATCGGACCTATTAATGTAATTAACAAGTTTTTATTATTGAAAACACTAATTAGCTATATTTAAACATTGGATTTATCAAAACCCCCAAATATTTCGAAACCCTAATTTTTGATTTAATCAAATCCGAACAAGATCCTCTTAAGTGATGAACAAATCAAAGTTTTAAACGAATAAATCTTTTGATTTCGAAGTATTGAACAAGGTAACATATGAAACCGTTTTTATTAAACCAAAAGGGATCAAACTTATCTTCTTGAATGATTTATCACCAAATGGTACGAGAACAACCCGTAGGATCAACAAATGAATCAGATTAGATGGATTGTTAGGGTAAAACCCATAACCGTGAGCCATAAATGAACAAGAACACCTCCTTTTGATGAATATGGGTCGGAGATATAATGATCTTGGCTTAGATTCGACATGGGATTGATGAATCTGACAATAGGAGATAACCAGGGAAAGAGAGAAAGATAGTTGAGGCGATGTGAGTGTTTGTGTGTGTCTTGAGGTATGTTTTATGAAAAACAGAGAGAGACAGAGGGTATATTCACCCTCCCCTGTTTTGCTCTCATTGTTTGTATCACCTAACCATGGGCTAGAATAACAAGACTTGGGCCAGGGTGGGCTTATGGACTAGAACCATGTATAACTTTGGTCCGAGCCAAGATTAGTATCGGGTTGTTTGTTTTTGGCCGGGCCTATATAAGCCCAAACTAAAAATAGTTATATGTTGTAAATGTTAAACCCATTTTAAGTTTAACCAACGCGTAAATAAAACGTAAGGTCAAGCACAACTAGGGAGACTTGCATTTTATTATGAATTTATAGTCGTCGTAACACAATATTTATACTTAACTAGGTCGTGGATAACGTGGTCGTATTCTCAAGCTTCTTTGCATTTTCATCCATTTGCCTAACTTACGAGGTGAGTTTATAGCCCCACTTTTACTTGTTTTATCACTTTGGGGTGAGAACATTGCTTGTTTTAAATGGATGAACATAAGTGCCTAAAACTCATACGTGCCTACATGATGTCTAAGTAGCGATACCCCTAGATGCTTTAGCCCACTATCATGAACCGTTAATTACTTTGTGTAAGCGCAAATGTTATGGATAGATCTATTGGGATTGGCCTCCCTATCTATTGTTGGTTGTGTGGCCAAATTAGATACAAATACATTTGAGGTTGTTACGAATACTTTGGGGTAGTATTTGCTTGGGCACACTCTTATATAAACTGGTTGGTACGGTTAACGCTTCGGTGTCATGAGCTTAGACGTAGGATATCATGAACGTATGATATTTTGATAATAATCTTGTATTTGTTATAAGATTCTTTGACGGTTGCCTAACTAAAATCTTATGGTTCATCACACTACTTCTACTTAAACCTATAAACTCACCGACCTTTGTGTTGACGTTTTAGCAATGTTTTTCTCAGGTGTCAAGGCGGAGGAGTGACGTGGTTGTGCTATGGAGATTAATAAAAATTATCATGATTTAACTTTGAGTCTTGCTTTGGATGTATGATATTTGGAAACTCAAATTATGTTATCATGAGTTGTAAAACAATTTTCCTTGGGACCAATTCTATTTTTATGTCTTATGAATGAAAAATGACTTTTCTTAGTTATTCTTGTATCTATGTCTCTTGGTTGTCATGATAGTCACATCCTCGTATAATTGTACACGTGGGCCAAATTGAGGGTGTGACAGATTGGTATCAGAGACATGGTTATAGAGAATTAGGTTACTTTTACAAAAATCGTTTTTACAAAGGTTTTGGTCAAAAATGAAATTTTAGAAAAAAAAAGAGTAACACTAGACTATAACTACCTCCATCTCCATAGACCACGTCATTTCGCGCCTTCGACAAGTAAGTTGTACCTTTAAGTTGTACCTTAAGTTGTACCTTTAAGTTGTATCATTTCATTGCTCTTAGTACTCTACTAAGTAAATTGCTAAAAGTATCAAGTAGCGTAATTTATGACTATATGCTAAATGGTTTGTGCCATGCTACGAGAATACAAAATCGATCTTTATTTCGACACTACGTGAAACTCTATGCTAAATGGTTTGTGCCATGCTATATGAATACAAAATCGATGTTTATTTCGACACTACGCGAAACTCTATGCTAAATGGTTTGTGCCATGCTATATGAATACAAAATCGACGTTTATTTCGACACTACGTGAGACTCTATGCTAAATGGTTTGTGCCATGCTATACGAATGCAAAATCGAATTTTTATTTCAACATTTCTTGAAACTCTATACTAAATGGTTTGTGCCATGATATACGAACGCAAAGCTTAATCTTATTTCGACACTACTAGAAACTCTATGTTAAATGGTTTGTGCCATGTTACGTGAATGCAAAATTGATGCGATTGTACTTCTTGAAAACCCTACGTTAAATGGTTTGTGCCATGCTATGCGAATACAATATTGATCTTGTATCAACATGTCTTAAAAATTTTTGTGCTAAATGGTGTGTGCCATGACAAACTAAAACTTCAACATATTGCAAAATTGATTTATTCTTACACATGCCTTTCTTGATTTGGCAGTGACATGTCTATCTCGTCCGAAGATTTGTTGTACTACTTGAGCTCATCTACGGATGGAGCACTACGCGAGTCCACTACTAGTGGTGCTTCGCCACTATCATCTACTCGAGGAGAGCCAAGTGCTCATGCACCTACTCGCGCGTCACCACCACCACTCATTTGCTACCAAAGGAGTGGCAAGGCACCGATGGTTCCTCCCTCCACATCCTCATCTCATGCCCCTAGGGCCCCTAGCCAAAACCGTACCGCGAGGATGTCAGTGAGAGGTTCTATGATTGGGAAGAAGTTGGCCCCAAGACGTGTGAGCTCTACCCGCACTACCCGCAAGTCTTCGAAGTCACCGTCTGAGAGAGTGCCCCCAAGGCACGATGCCCTTCGTCGACCCACTATGCCCATGCCACCCCCACCTTGCGGCTATAATGGAGCCGAATGCTCTGCGGCCGCCGAGGCTCGTGGAATGCCCCCTCATCGTTTTACTAGGCTTGCTATACGAGGCAAGGTGACCCACGTGCTTCGTAATTTGGGTGGTTTGTCTCATGAGTCATTGGTTCGACTCGAGACTTGTTACGAGGCGGTCATTGCGGGTTTGGGTAGGAATGCCCCACCCCCACCTGACCATTTCGCGGGACTAGCTAGGAGAGTCGAGGACCAACATTAAGAGATAGGAGCTTTACGCACTCTTCTCCATAGAGCATTGATTGATTTATCCGAGAGGATTGCCGCCCTTGAGCACCGTTTCTATTAGATCTATGTATGGTTCATTTGTGTACACTTTCATTCCAAATTTTCCCTCCATGTGTTGTAATCCCTAAGAATTCTAAAACAATGTGTTAACTCTTTGTATTTCTTTTTTTAATCATGGAATGAATTATTTGTGCACTACATAACTTGTTGATTATTACTTCATTGGATGCTATATCGTGTTTTGTGACATGCTTGTACTCTCTAGCCATGAACTCGTAATGCTAACCTTGCCATAAACTTTGTTATGAATTTAGGACCATGGCACCAAAAACCACGCAAGAGGAGACTAATCGAGTGCAAATTCCGGTACCTCCTACGCGTGCATGCTAATACAAGGAGTTTCGTTCATGCTTCACAAGTACTTTCAATGGCACCGAAGGTGCTGTGGGACTTGCACGATGGATTGAGAGACTTGAGTCTCAATTTAGCGTAAGCAATGTCGCCGAAGGTGACAAGGTAAAGTTTAGCACTAGCACCTTGGTTGATGATGCACTAACTTGGTGGAACATCCATGTGAAGGCCGTAAGTTTGGAAGCGGCCAATGCTACTCCTTGGGCTCATTTCAAGGGAATGCTTCTCAAAAAGTATTGCCCTAGAAATGAGATGAAAAGGTTGGAAGCCGAGTTGTGGAACCTCCGTGTACATGGAGTTAACTTGATGGCTTACACTTAACGCTTCCAAGAGTTGAGGTTGATATGTCCCGAAATGATACCAAATGAGACACGAGCCGTGGAAAGGTACATCGTTGGACTACCACCTTCAATCCGAGGAGACATCATCTCTTCAAAACCCAATGATTTGAACGAAGCCATTGAAATGGCGGACGGTTTGATGGACTCCGTCACCTTGGAAAATGGTGATAACAAACGAAAATGGGAAGGAAACCATGGCCCCAATCAAGGTGACCACCCTAACAAATGCCAAGATGTGGTAAAGGTGTTCAATGTGAACGGTGGATCCGGTTACCAAGGAAAACTAACGTTTTTGTGGTAAGTGTGGTAAACACTACAATGGTGCATGTGGAGGCACATGTCACAATTGTGGGAAAACCGGTCACTTCGCCAAGGATTGTCGAAGTGAACCATAGCCCACAAATCAACGGACTCCTATCACTCCAAATGCTCAATACGCGGATGTCACTTGCTATGGTTGTGGCGAAAAAGGTCACTTTAAGAATAGGTGTCCCAAAGCTACCACCCAAGGCCGAGGAAACCAAATCCGAGGCAACAACAACAACCAAGCTCGTCGACAACCTCGTCAAAACCACGGTAATCCGAATGGGCGGAACAATGGGAATCAAACGGGAGCACCGGGACGTGTGTACGCTCTATGTGCCGAAGCGGCCATTCAAGACAACAACGTGGTCACCGGTACGTTTCTCGTCAATAACATCTATGCTTCCGTATTATTTGATTCTGGTGCCGATAGAAGTTTTGCCTCCATT
Source organism: Glebionis coronaria (assembly GCA_025667525.1). NCBI lineage: Eukaryota > Viridiplantae > Streptophyta > Magnoliopsida > Asterales > Asteraceae > Glebionis > Glebionis coronaria. The sequence goes on from CM046879.1 coordinate 105,452,077, forward strand.
GCCTTTAGTGAACTATTAAATGTGAACCCCACTCCATTAGATGTCGACTATAATGTGGAACTAGCCGATGGTAAAGCGATCACTACAAACACCGTACTTAAGGGTTGTACCCTAAGCCTCCAAAATATTCCTTTCATCATCGATCTTTTACCTATCGAACTTGGAAGTTTTGACGTTATCGTTGGTATGGATTGGCTATCCAAGTACCATGCAGAGATAATTTGCCACGAGAAACAAGTCCGTATCCCCTACGGAATCCGAACTTTAACCATACTTGGTGAGAAGAACGGTGTGAAAAGCCGGGCTAGTTTAAACGTCATCTCATGTACTAAAACCCAAAAGTACATCGAAGAAGGTCGTCCTATTTTTCTTATCCAACTCACTAGCAAAAACGAACCCGAACCAAAGGAGAAGAAAATTGGAGACGTACCAATTGTTTGCAACTTTCCCGATGTTTTTCCCGAAGACCTACCCGGGCTACCTCCACTTCGTCAAGTAGAATTCCACATCGAACTAACTCCCGGAGCCGCACCCGTTGCAAGAGCACCTTATCGACTAGTGCCCGCCGAAATGAAGGAATTAGCCGACCAACTAAAAGAACTTACTGACAAAAGTTTTATATGACCGAGTTCCTCACCTTGGGGAGCCCCGGTTTTATTCGTGAAAAAGAAAGACGGATCATTCCGTATGTGCATCGATTATTGCGAATTGAACAAACTTACTATAAAGAATCGTTACCCTTTACCAAGGATCGATGATTTGTTTGATCAACTTCAAGGTTCGAGCATTTATTCAAAGATTGACCTTAGGTCGGGTTACCACCAACTTAGAGTTCGAGAGGAAGACATTTCCAAGACGGCGTTTCGAACCCGATACGGTCACTTTGAATTCCAAGTCATGCCATTTGGGTTAACCAACGCACCCGCGGTATTCATGGACCTTATGAACCGCGTGTGTAAACCTTATTTGGACAAGTTCGTGATCATGTTTATTGACGACATCCTTATCTACTCTCGTAGTAAGGAAGAACACGAGGAACAAAGAAAATTTTGGAATTGTTGAAACAAGAACAATTATACGCCAAATTTTAAAGTGTGAATTTTGGATTCACACGGTACAATTCCTTGGTCACGTAATCGATAGTAGTGGTATTCATGTGGATCCCGCTAAAATCGAAGCGGTAAAGGATTGGGCGACTCCTACCACACCTACGGAGATTCGCCAATTCCTTGGACTTGTCGGCTATTATAGACGATTTATCGAAGGATTCTCGAAAATCGCTAAGTCTATGACGAAATGGACTCAAAAGAACAAGAAGTTTATTTGGGGAGACGACTAAGAAACTTCTTTCCAAACTTTAAAACAAAAACTTTGCGACGCGCCCATTCTCGCATTATCCGAGGGTAGTGAAGACTTTGAAGTATATTGTGATGCTTCGATTAAAGGTCTAGGCGCGGTTCTTATGCAAAGGAAAAAGGTCATAGCTTATGCCTCTCGACAACTAAAACCGAACGAAGCAAACTACACTACTCACGAATTGGAGCTAGGCGCGGTTGTCTTTGCTCTAAAAATTAGGAGACACTACCTCTACGGAACCAAGTGTGTAGTTTACACCGATCACAAAAGTCTTCAACATATCTTGGACCAAAAAGAACTCAACATGATACAACGACGTTGGTTGGAACTACTTGGAGACTACGATTGTGACATTCGTTATACCCCAGGAAAAGCTAACGTTGTAGCCGATGCTTTGAGTAGAAAACCTCGTGAGCGACATCTAAGGGTTCGAGCCTTAGTGATGACCATTGGTTTAAACATACCCGCGAAAATCTTAGAAGCCCAACGAGAAGCTATTAAGATAGAAAACATCGATAAAGAAGAAGCCGGTGGAATGATCACCAAAAATCTCGTTGCACGTACCGATGGAACATTGTGTCTTGACAATAGAAGTTGGCTACCTCGTTACGGTAATGTCCGAGAACTAATCATGCATGAATCACACAAGTCCAAGCACTCGATCCATCCCGGATCGGACAAAATGTACCATGACATGAAAATGTTCTATTGGTGGCCAAAAATGAAAGCCGACATCGCGACTTATGTTGGTAAATGCCTAACTTGCGCCAAGGTTAAGGTTGAACACCAAAAGCCTTCTGGATTACTAGTCCAACCTAGGATCCTGGAATGGAACTGGGAACGAATTACTATGGACTTCATTACCAAACTCCCAAGAACATCCGCGGGTTATGACACGATTTGGGTCATTGTCGATCGTTTGACGAAATCCGCGCATTTTCTTCCCATAAAAGAAAACGATAAAATGGACCAATTAGCACGAACGTACTTAAAGGAGATCGTTGCTAAGCACGGAGTGCCAATTTCTATCATATCGGACCGAGACGGTCGATATTGCTCAAGATTTTGGCAATCTCTCCAAGAAGCGTTGGGAACGCAATTGGACATGAGTACGGCTTCATCCTCAAACGGATGGTCAAAGTGAAAGAACCATCCAAACGCTAGAAGACATGCTTCGCGCATGCGTAATCGACTTTGGAAACGGATGGGATCGACACTTACCGTTAGTAGAATTTTCGTACAACAATAGCTACCACACTAGCATTAAAGCGGCACCGTTTGAAGCGCTTTACGGTCGAAAGTGTCGTTCACCCGTTTGTTGGGCGGAAGTTGGTGATACACAACTTACCGGTCCGAAAGTTATTGTTGGGTCCAATTATTGAGTTGATAAGTCAAAACACAACAAAATAAGAAGACAAGGGCTAAAAAGTACAAGTTGCAAAAGAACAAGCCGTTGGAGTCTTTTTATTACTTTAGCTTTCTTTGTAAGCTATGTTTTCTACTATATAAAGAAAACATAGACCGTAGGTTTTAAATCATATCATTCAATCACAATGTAAACCTAAAGTGTGTGTCGCACTAGACGTGGGATTCAATGTATACACGTCTAGTGGATGTTTGTTATTAATATAATGAACATCCCAATTTGTTTTAATTCTTGTTCTTTGTGCCTAAACACCTTGTTATGATCATTGTTCTTTTCCGCTATGTTATCATATGAATGATGATCATCCTAGATATAATGGTTCATAACCATTGAGTCGAACGATCTATAGGTTCCACAATTGGTATCAGAGCCTAAGGCTCTTGATATCTAGGTACGACGAGGTGTTCGTGTATGGTGAAGAAGAAAAATTCGTATTGAATTTTTCTGGACGTTTTTGTGTGCGCAGCAGTATTCAGAAGGTCATAACTTTTGATCTAACCGTTGGATCGTCACGAAATTTTAGATGTGTGTTCTACATACATAGATCTAAACATCCACCGGAGGGATTGTCGAGTTTTATCCCCAGGCAAAAGTTATTAAGCGTCGAAGTTGGCAGCAGAGGTGATTTTCAGATTTTTATATTCACATGAAATCATGATTTAGGGTTTCTGAAAACCCTAGATCATTGAATATAATGGAAGATCTGATGTTTTATGACGAATTGGAGGTGATAAAGTTTTAGGGTTTCATCCAAAACCCTAGATCTACGATTCGATTTTAGGGTTTTATATAAACCCTAGAATAAATCGTTGCTGATGTAACCTAAGACGAACCAATACATGCAGTCCAAGGTTATACACGGGGAGATCGTTCTAATTGGTGAAGGATACAGTGTTCACACGGTGTTCTTTATTTGATTGGTCATTAATTCACACCATCTTAAACATGTTCACACGATACAAGTTAAGCTAGTGACGTGTAGATTGATGTATTCACATGTTCGGATCCTCTACATGCTAGATCGTTTTGTTACCGTGAGCCTTCATTCCCATTGGTTAATTGTTTTGTGTTCACACGAGGTATCGATGCTGATTGGAGGAAAACATTACATTCACACGTTTGCATATACACGGTACTTAGAAGCGATTCAATTGATTTGTGATCCCATGCATGCTAGTGTACTGTATCTCCATAAGTCCTCAACTCTCATTGGTGGAGAAAGTATGGTGTTCACACGAAGAATATAGTCTAATTGGTTATATCTTGCGTTAATGGTCATCGTGTGTTCACACGGTCATTTGTTTCCCATTGGTGGAGGTTTTCGCATAGCGCTGACAGATTTGATGCAACGCTGACAGGTTTAAAGATAGACGCTGACAGGTTTAAGTGAGACGCTGAAAAGAATGAACGCTGACAGGAATTTATGGTTGGCGCTGACGTGTGTAATTCAAGCGCTGACAGGAAGGGTTTCGACGCTGACAAGGAATAAGTCAACACTGATAGGTTGACAGTGTTGTCCGATATATGTACTTCAACGCTGACACGTATTGTCCGATATCGGACAATACATCTGACCAAGATATTGGACAGAAGAGATATTGGACAACACATGGATAGCTGCTGTTTGAGAAAAACTGGTACGTTTTTAAGCACACAAAAAGAAGGGAAAGACACACAAAGGTACATGGAATCTCCGTTCTAATTTAGAATATCATGATGATATTAATGGCTCGGATCTTTTTAAATGGATTAATGATTTTAATGCGAGTTAGCAACAATTCGTGAGGGAATTTGATGGATATTAGATTATGTAATCGGGGTAGCCTTGTGAAAGAGTTATCCATCGTTTGGCTTTTACATATGAAGGTATTTCATTAAGACTTTTCATGAAGAGGTGTTAGCTTAAGGGGAAGAATTCTTATGGGAAGTTTGATGATTGAAGAAGATTTTTGCGAGTTTGTGTTCTATCATATCTTAAAGTTGTGGACTTCCAGCCACTAACTTTAAAGGTAACTTGTTCGTGCTTACATAGTTAGTGATGAAGACTTGTCATAAACACTTGAAGGAGTTACATTATCGTGCTCAGTGTCTCACAAAGGATGAGAATATTGACAAGGGATCGAGGTCTACTTATATTTTCTCATGGTATAAGTTCTTCTTCACATGGATAAACAAGACATGGAACATAGGTTTGTGGTATTCTACTTCAACATCAAGACTACTTTATTTATTTTTCTTCAGGATCATTACATAGAGCTACTTTTGGAGAATCTACAAGATTGCATACTTTCACATATTCCCTATTGATGTGTCAAAAAGGGGAAGAATATGTGCTATACTTAAGGGGAAGCTTCTTGGAGATCATGTACTAAATACAAAGGATTCATGCTTAAGAGGAGTGTTTTGACATCATCAACTAGGGGAAGATTGTTGGGTCCAATTATTGAGTTGATAAGTCAAAACACAACAAAATAAGAAGACAAGGGCTAAAAAGTACAAGTTGCAAAAGAACAAGCCGTTGGAGTCTTTTTATTACTTTAGCTTTCTTTGTAAGCTATGTTTTCTACTATATAAAGAAAACATAGACCGTAGGTTTTAAATCATATCATTCAATCACAATGTAAACCTAAAGTGTGTGTCGCACTAGACGTGGGATTCAATGTATACACGTCTAGTGGATGTTTGTTATTAATATAATGAACATCCCAATTGTTTTAATTCGTGTCTTATGTGCCTAAACACCTTGTCATGATCATTGTTCTTTTCCGCTATGTTATCATATGAACGATGATCAAACCTAGATATATGGTTCATAACCATCGAGTCCAACGATCGATAGGGACTCATCAGTTATTCACGAAACAACGGAGAAAATCGAACAAATCAAGAGTCGTATGCAAGCGGCTCGTGATCGACAAAAGTGTTATGCCGACAAAAGACGGAAACCGTTGGAATTTAAAGTCGGAGATCGGGTGATGTTGAAAGTTGCACCATGGAAGGGTGTAATTCGTTTTGGTAAACGAGGAAAGCTAAACCCTCGATATATTGGACCGTTCGAAATTATTCAACGCATAGGTGACGTTGCCTATCGTTTGGATTTACCTCAAGAACTTAATCGCGTGCATAATGTGTTTCACATTTGCAACTTGAAGAAATGCTTATCCGACGAAACGCTTGTTATACCTATGGACGAAATCCAACTCAACGACAAACTCGTGTTCTTTGAAGAACCCATCGAAATTATGGAACGAGAAGTCAAACGTCTTAAACAAAGTCGTATACCTATTGTTAAGGTACGTTGGAATGCACGGAGAGGACCCGATTTTACATGGGAACGTGAGGATCAATTCAAAGCGAAGTATCCTCATTTGTTTACTAATGAAGTGTCGACTTAAACTATATTGTTTGTTTTGATTTGCGAACAAAGCCCTTTTTAGGGGGAGCGAATGTAACAACTTGAATTTTCGCGTCTATTTTTAATAAGACGTGCCCATTTGTAAGACGTTTCACTTGTTGACGGTTTGTGCCGGTTACTAAAAGTTATTAAGCTTTTGAGAATACCCGTATCCACTACTACTTGAGTCGTATTATTAAGTTCGTGTCATATGGTCCAAGTCGTGTGTAATGGCTACGTGTAATGATGATGTTGTCAAAGTCATCTAGTTCATGTATCTAAGAACACACTTACAACTTGAGCAAGTCCTGTGTGGACCGAAAATCATTGTGGATTAACTCTGAATGGGCCAAAAACTAACTACTTAGACCCTTATCGGGCCGAAATGTGTTAAGGTACACAAATAAATGGAAACTGAAATTGAACTAAATTGAAATTGAACCAAACTATAAACCTTCATTGAGGAGCAAGCTGTGAATAAACTGGTCAACCATAGTCAACCACTCAAAAATCTGGAAATAATATTTTACAAGTCACTAACCACAAGTGTCCAGCACACATGCCAAAACTTCCAAAAACAGGTATGTCACAAGCCAATGTTTCCATATTTGAAACTGCACCATGCCCTAATTACAAGTTAAATAACCAGTCCTTAACACAGTCCTTAAACACAAAATATTATTACAACACAAACAAATCTGAGTTGAACAAAGCTACTGAGTTTCCAGCCAAGCCATTCCATCATTCTGTCCGAATCCATCACAACCGAAACTTCTGAATCAAGCATTGTGAGTCTTCTGTCCATATTTCACTTTCCTTTTTGCATCCATATCCATATCAATTAGCGTGCTTGACCTAACAAACCTAGTAAAACATGAACAAGTGTGTTAGACCAATTAGAGACCATTTAAATCGTATGTTAAAAACTAGAATAGTGTAGCTGAAACATTCTATTCACGTTTTCTTAAAAAAAATATTGGCAGGAGATATAATAAGCTAACCAATAATGTCTTGGGAAACAAATAAACCAAACCGAATGCAAGAGTACCAATCGGCCAAATATGAAATCAATCAACTCATAATCAAGACATGAAAGTTATACTAATTTATTTCCATAAACACCCATAGAATTCGAATTAAACCACATACACACGAAACCCCCAATTATTTGACAGGCCCTAATTTTAACAAATTAATCTAAACTCTAATTAAATCTAATCTAGACTCAAATCGACCAATTAAATAGATTAGAAACCGAGTTATGAACAAACCCTAAAATTGACCGAAACCCTAATTTCTCAAATCGGACCTATTAATGTAATTGATAAGTTTTTATTATTGAAAACACTAATTAGCTATATTTAAACATTGGATTTATCAAAACCCCCAAATATTTCGAAACCCTAATTTCTCAAATCGGACCTATTAATGTAATTGACAAGTTTTTATTATTGAAAACACTAATTAGCTATATTTAAACATTGGATTTATCAAAACCCCCAAATATTTCGAAACCTTAATTTCTCAAATCGGACCTATTAATGTAATTGACAAGTTTTTATTATTGAAAACACTAATTAGCTATATTTAAACATTGGATTTTTCAAAACCCCCAAATATTTTGAAACCCTAATTTTTGATTTAATCAAATCCGAACAAGATCCTCTTAAGTGATGAACAAATCAAAGTTTTAAACGAATAAATCTTTTGATTTCGAAGTATTGAACAAGGTAACATATGAAACCGTTTTTATTAAACCAAAAGGGATCAAAACTTATCTTATTGAATGATTTATCACCAAATGGTACGAGAACAACCCCTAGGATCAACCAATGAACCAGATTAGATGGATTGTTGGGGTAAAACCCATAACCGTGAGCCATAAATGAACAAGAACACCTCCTTTTGATGAATATGGGGCGGAGATGTAATGATCTTGGCTTAGATTCGACATGAGATTGATGAATCTGACAATAGGAGATAACTAGGGAAAGAGAGAAAGATAGTTGAGGCGATGGGAGCGTTTGTGTGTGTCTTGAGGTGTGTTTTATGAAAAACAGAGAGAGACAGAGGGTATATTCACCCTCCCCCGTTTTGCTCTCATTGTTTGTATCGCCTAACCATGGGCTAGAATAACAAGACTTGGGCCAGGGTGGGCTTATGGACTAGAACCATGTATAACTTTGGTCCGAGCCAAGATTAGTATCGGGCTGTTTGTTTTTGGCCGGGCCTATATAAGCCCAAACTAAAAATAGTTATAGGTTGTAAATGTTAAACCCATTTTAAGTTTAACCAAAGCGTAAATAAAACGTAAGGTCAAGCACAACTAGGGAGACTTGCATTTTATTATGAATTTATAGTCGTCGTAACACAATATTTATACTTAACTAGGTCGTGGATAACGTGGTCGTATTCTCAAGCTTCTTTGCATTTTCATCCATTTGCCTAACTTACGAGGTGAGTTTATAGCCCCACTTTTACTTGTTTTATCACTTTGGGGTGAGAACATTGCTTGTTTTAAACGGATGAACATAAGTGCCTAAAACTCATACATGCCTACATGATGTCTAAGTAGCGATACCCCTAGATGCTTTAGCCCACTATCATGAACCGTTAATTACTTTGTGTAAGCGCGAATGTTATGGATAGATCTATTGGGATTGGCCTCCATATCTATTGTTGGTTGTGTGACCAAATTAGATACAAATACATTTGAGGTTGTTACGAATACTTTGGGGTAGTATTTGCTTGGGCACACTCTTATATAAACTGGTTGACACGGTTAACGCTTCGGTGTCATGAGCTTAGACGTAGGATATCATGAACGTATGCTATTTTGATAATAATCTTGTATTTGTTATAAGATTCTTTGACGGTTGCCTAACTAAAATCTTATGGTTCATCACACTACTTCTACTTAAACCTATAAACTCACCGACCTTTGTGTTGACGTTTTAGCAATGTTTTTCTCAGGTGTCAAGGCAGAGGAGTGACGTGGTTGTGCTATGGAGATTAATAAAAATTATCATGATTTAACTTTGAGACTTGCTTTGGATGTATGATATTTGGAAACTCAAATTATGTTATCATGAGTTGTAAAATAATTTTCCTTGGGACCAATTCTATTTTTATGTCTTATGAATGAAAAATAACTTTTCTTAGTTATTCTTGTATCTATGTCTCTTGGTTGTCATGATAGTCACATCCTCGTGTAATTGTACACGTGGGCCAAATTGAGGGTGTGACAAGCGGAGGCTGGAGAGGATTGCCACCTTTTCAATATCAACTTATTCAGAGTGAATAAACCGATAGATAACGTGTTGAACTTCGTGACATTAAAACAAATATCTTTTAAGAGATATTTGAGTTGGCTGGGAGGGGTTGTGCATCGTATCACTGGGTCCATGATACTTTGTTTTCAAGATGAGTTGACATGGTTTCTACCTAAGTTGTAAGGAGGGATTCTTTCTTTTCACCCTTTATCTTTACATTTCGTTTTCATTCTTCAACCCCTTCAATGCTTACCAATACATCATCACTAGCACCTTGTTGTGATTGTTCCAGTGCTAGCATCAGTACTTGGTCGACATTCAGCTACGTTCACAATTCATTCTCCATCTCTCCTAAGGACTTCTATTTTCTAACTATGAAATTGTCCTTGGGAAGATTCCTCCGGTTCTAGAAGAATCATCGGACTAGCACCTAATCCTACCACCCTTTTGTCACCACATCCGTCGTGAATTAAGTGTGTTTTGGGTAAGTGTTCGTCTTTATGAAAATTCCTTAAAATCACTGATGTACTTGTGATATAAATATCAAGAGTGTTTTGTACCTTCAGTGTTTTTGATAACAAAATGCTCCCCCTTAACATATGCATAACATATATCAAGTTGGGTTTACCATTAAGCTCTTTTCAATTTTAGCCACATATGTTTACAAGTCTCCTTAATCCCATTTTCTCCCCTTATCCAAAATGTTAACCATCAATATTTTGGATATTAATGGATTAACCGGTCTTTGGGTAACAAAATGAAATCAGTTACTGGCCATAGAACATATCAATGCTCCCCCTCAAGTTAATGAGGGTTAGTTGTAGTGCTTGAGTATGATAGATTTTGAAAGATTTAGAATCTCGTGAGAAATTCTTGAAAAATTATCATACTTTCACATTAAAGCAAACCACAAAAGCACAATATTCACAGTATTTACATATTCACAAGTAAAAATATGAAGTTGACCTGAGATAGTACGACCCATTAAATGGATCGGTCCATTAGCTTGTGGTGCGCTCCATATGGTCTACCACCAACGAATCGTTCTAGACTCCTCATTAACCGTCTTTCCCTCAACTTTTCATTAATCTTGTTGATCAGGTAATGAGCACTTGTTTCGTATCCTTTGTGCCACTGGACGGTAACCTTGGGATGCTTCTTGGTTCTGTTGAGCTGAATCAATATGTCCCAAACTTGTTGAAGAGTCCCGTCACTAAACTTATGAAGTTCCGCGACTCTCATGAATTTCTTCTCACCGGATCCATTTAAGTAGAAAGTGCATGCAACTGGTTTTGTAGTGCTTGAGTAGGGACTTTTGTCGCGATGAATGTCAGGAACTTCAGTGTAAGGAGAAGTGAGGTTCAGCTTCTTCTGATAACTTTCAACACCGAGTTGAAAGTCTTCAACTCTCTTCTTGATCACAATGCGACAAGTGTACATTCTCAGAGCTGAAATCAAGGCAATGATGTCTTCAGCGTCCAAGTGTCTGAGTGTATCTTGAGTCATCAAAAGCAACATATCTTCAATGTCTACGAGAGGCAAATCCAAAAAGTCTCCTCCCATGATGGTGTAGTGGTTGTCGTCTTCTCTTTTCAGTTTAATCTCTGTTAGATGATGGTAACCGACTTTGGGTTCAATTCCTACTCCTAGAGTGGCTTTGATTCTAAACTTAGATATGACTGGAGTCTTTGATTTGAATCCACATGCATAGCTGTAAGCTTTTTGTATGGTTTCTCCCTAATGTGATGCACCCAATTTATTATAGTGATCATACTCAGGAATTAATTTCCTTATCCATAGACGATCAACCTTTTCCTCAATCCATGGTATTGACCCCCAAGTTGCAGCTTTGACCAAAGTTAATGAAGTCGCATACTTGTTTGCGCCTTTTACCAAATACTCAAGGTCATGGGCTCATGGTAGACAAAGAAATCACGTATAATTTGATTGTCACCGTCAGCTATCGGGAGAGGAGCATTTTCTGGCATGTGACGACATGTTCGTTGAGGAAGGTTCATTGCTTTCAAAAGCTCATTCGCATTGTATTCAGCCTCCATTATGCTGATTCTTGAATTAGCAATGATGGTGGGATCATGAAAAGCTCGAGTTACCATAGCTGGAGTTATGTTGTCAGTTCCATACATGTAGACTAGGTATGCTGAGAAGTCGATGGGATTGTTGAGGAGTTGAGAGAAATCTGATTCATCTTCTCGAGTTAGCGGACGAATGCTAGCAGCTTCCGTGACCCAAGGTTGCTCGGGTGCATTTTCATCTACGGTAATTGTATCCACCCACGCCGGTTCACTTGATTCTTGAATAATAGAAACTGGTTCAATGGCTGGAGTCTCCATGATTGGTTCAGATTCTGGTTTACGTTCTGGAAGTGACTGAGTTTCTGGAATATCTACTAGAGCAGATTCTGAAACTTCACGTATATGCTGATCAGATTCCGGTAAGGGTTGTTCGGGTGCTTGTATTGTAGATGTGGTAGCTGAAGCAGATTGAATTTGAGCGGATGAGACGATCATATTTGCATCAACATCATGACGGTGTTTGGTGCTTTTGCCCTTTTGAGGTGTCTCGGTTTTTGGAGTTTCCTCGGCTGCTGAAGTGGTTTGATCTTTGGTAACATCATCCTTTTGAGACTTGTCATCTTTTTCTGAAGTTTGATCATCATTATCATCCGTCTTGTCTTTGTTTGTGTTATCATTCTGAGCCTCATCTTCATCATCTTTTTTCTCTTCTTCGTCATCCTCTGTCTCATCCTCATCATTGACTTGTTCATCCATACTGTCATCATCATCGTGTTTTTCAGCGTTATCATCATCACCTTTGTCACTGTCATCGTTATCGTCATCTTTATCTTCATCTTCATCGTCATCGTCATCTTCACCGTCATCATCTTCGTTATTATCAGAAGATTCACCGGGTTTGTCCGATTCACCCTCTTCTTCGTTTTCTTTATCTTGTTGTACAGTACTGTATGGGACGACGGAGCCATGCTTTTCAAATATCTCTGTGTCTTGATCCATAGCCGTCTTTAAATCTTTGTGGAGTGCTATTTGTTCTGGTGTTTGGTTATGGGATCCAATTTGAATCATCCTAGCATGTAACAAATTTTTCAACTCGTAGTCTATGAACATTTGAGCAATTAGATAGTTAGACTGCTGAGTATTTGAAGACTTGATCATGAGTTTGATTGCTGCAATTTCTTTTAATTCTTCTCGCAGAGCAGGGAGTGCCGTTTCAATAGATCCTTGAACCTTTTCATTGATGGATTCAATGAGTATATCATTAGCTTGAACAAGTTCTTATTTCTCTTCTTTGTACTTATTTTTGAGTTCGCGAAGACTTTCAATCCTTTCTTGTTTTCTGTCTGCTTTAGCTTCTAGGCTTGCTCTTAATGACTCTTCAGATTTTTGACGACTTGCTAATTCTTCTCGGAGCCGGTTGATTTCTTTTTCAAAATCTTTCTTTGATGATTCTAACTGCTCTGTGACTTGAGTAGTTTTATCTTCTTGATCTTTTAGTCGTTGTTCTATTCTTATCATGAAAGCTGTATCGACCGGTGGATGGGACAGCAAAGACACTGGTTGAATGGTTGATGGTGAAGGGGTTACAGGAGTTGTCATGATTGTGCTGATTACCGAAGTCGTAGCTACAGTTACAGGGACATTAACCATGTTCGGGTTTGATGAAGGATCGGTGTTAGTGACTTCTGATTCTAGAGATTGAAGGTTTAAGTATTTACCTACTGGATCTGACTCTGAAGTGGATTTGGTAACACTCTTCTCCTTGTTGATGTCAGCTATATCGGTCTCCATGTGTGCTATCTCTGTTTGTACATGTGGAATATCATCAAGACTTGTGTCGTGGTATTCGTGCTGCTGATCATCGTGTTCATCATGAATTGGCTCGTCCTCGTAATCATCGGGATCTCCAAAATCAGCAATATCAGAAGCTTCGATTTCCTTTTATTTCTGACCCGATCCACTACCTCCTGTTTCTTTTCGACTTGTTTCTTTTCGACTTCGTTGGAAAACCTTCTTCAGTTCCTTCAGTTGTTGTTTTTCAGTCAAAGGTTGTTCTTGTATGTCTTCATCCATGATAAGTGTTTTCTTTCCTTTGGCCTTTTTCTCCCATAAAGACACTGTTCTTGTTCTTTTGCCTTTGTCTTGTTTTGGTGTATCAGCTTCAGAAGAATCAGGTTCCTTTCTTTTGCCTTTGGGTTTTGGTGCCTTGAACTCTACCGCTTCTACTTTCTTTGAATGTGCTTCATTTTCTTTCAGAAGGGTCTTATATGAAGCACTCTTTTTGATTTTGTCATTCAACATATCATCCGGAACAGGAGCAGGAATACCTGAGTAAGTAATCTTAAATCCTTCTTGTCTCATGGTTACTATGAAAAAATCATCATCTTCTGAGTTAAAAAAGAATCCTCCACGTCGATCTATAGCTTCATCGGCTTTCATAAAGTAATTGATAATGAGCTTTGTGAATCGTGGAAACTGAAAGTGGTCAGATTTCTTCTTAACGTTTCTGAAAGCTTGATAATGAAATTCTTCCCATATGAGAGAAGCATAATCCGAATTGAGTCTCTTGTAGATTCCATAAAAAATACGAGGCTGAGAAAGTCTCATAGAATCTGCACCTCTGGATTTTCCCATCAAACATCGGATAATGATACTAGAAATTTCCGTCCATGGTTGTCCAAGCCTAGAGGTGTTAAACTTAGATATGTTTGGCAATTCTCCATCATAACCAAGAGACATAATCAGATCTATTATTTCTTTTATGTCTGGAACAAGAGCATATGTTTTCCCTTTAGCAGGAGGAGGGAATTCAAAGATTTCACGAAACTGTTTAAGAGAAAATCCCTTCTTCTAACGATTGATGTCGAAAGAAAACTTTGGTGTTTGTGATGGCTTTGATAGATGACCAAAACTCGTGCATGTAAATTTCGGGAACACTTCCTGAAATCCGTAGTGCAGATTTGATCGGTGTGAGATCAAGGATTTCGATAGCTATTTTGAATGCTGATTGTGGTGGAATGAAGCCTTCTTTCAATCGTTGATTATTGGGAGTGATTGGAAGACGGTTTTCTTCTGGTACTAGTGCATTGTCAAGTTGAATTTGTTGCTCTTGAGTGCGAGCCATGAAAGTTGCTTAAGATAAAACATACACATTGATACATAAGAGATATATATCATACATTATAAACCTTAAAAGCATCATATTGCATTTTCCTTAACAACATAACAAGTAGCACCTAAGAGACCATACAATTATTACCCAAAATAATCATCAAGTTGAAACCCATGCATATAAGATATCAGAAACCTAAACAAGCATATCAATCAAAAATCTAAATCATAAGTCGGAATACATTATTCTAAACCTAATTCTGAATAATTCATATCCAACATAAGTCGGAATACTTTATGCATGACATAAGTCGGAATACAATCAAATCCATACATAAGTCGGAGTAACACCAATCATACATAAGTCGGAATAACACTCAATTCCATACAACACGTAATTCGGAATGCATAGTGCCTCACTTAAGTCGGAATAAGGTAGGTCGAATCATAAGTCGGAATCAGAAATCCTCACACAAGTAGGAATATATGAATTCTTAACCTTATCCGGAATCTATGTTTTTCAATCTTATTCGGAATCCATGTTGAGAACTTAGGTCAGAATACGAGACATAAAACCTTATCCGGAATACATGTTGAGAACTTAAGTCGGAATATGAGACACTAAACCTTATCCGGAATACATGTATTCCATCTTATCCGGAATTATCTAATACTTAACATTATCCGGAATACGTCATTCCAACGTTATCCGGAATACGTGTTTGTGAATGTAGCCTTATCCGGAATCCATGTAATCACCAACTTAATTCGGAAATAATGAGTTTGCAACATAAGTCGGAATAAACTTAAACCACACATAAGTCGGAACACACGTATTCCACTCGTAATTCGGAATTCATCTATTCTCAACGTAAGTCTGAATCAGTGAGTATGATTTTTACTGATCATCACCACACAAAGTAAGTTTCTTCCTAAAGCAAGCAACGACCCTATGTTCCTAAAACAAGTTTCTTCCTAAAGCAAGTTTTGTGGGAATTAAATCAATCAACGTAACGACTCTATGTTCTAAAGTATATCCGTAACAAAAACCCCTTGATTCAGTCAATTAACAGATCCAATTAAATCTATAAACCCTAAATTTATATGTTGTAAGTGACTAAGTAACTAAAGAGGTGAATCGGGTTTACCTTAGGTGTGATGAACGAGAACAAATCAAAGGCTTGGATGATGAGTTTTTAATAATGGCGGTTGGGTTTGTTTTTGTGTGAGTGAAACAGTGAGACGAAAAAGGTTGGGGGGGGGGGGAGTGGGGTCAAATGTTTGACCTGTGTCAAAATTTCCACTTTGGGCCCTCTTATTTCTTTCAATTTGTCATTTTAGTTAAAACCTATTTTAGTGTAACGTTTATTAAGGGAAAACTTAACATACGTTGTTACTTAAATATTCATTTAACTATTTTTCACACACAATCAATCAACGCACTTGAATTAGTCTGCCTAAAATCCATTTATCTCTAAAATCCAAATAAGAGCACGAGAAACAGTCTATAGCAAATCGAAAAATCCACAATCTTGACAAACACATGACGAACATCATTGAACCATTTAATGTTGCTGAAAAGAGTTTTGAAGACGATATTTCGATGACAAAGATGATTTTGATATTTTATCCCCCTTAAATACAGACCCGATTTCTATTTAAAGAGCTGTAGTCATTGTATTAAGGAGTCAAATATCGATGAAAGCTTTTTCCGTTTTAACTTGATATAAGAACGATTCGTGGTGGCAATAAGATTTCTCTTATTTTTACAAAATAAGTGCACTGAAGCGTACCCTAATTTGTGTTAGACCAAGTTATAAAGTAAACTTGATCCCTTGTATGGTTTTAAAGTAAACCATACCTGAGAAAATTAATTCCCGTTGTGAGCCAACGTGTCACACCCCACCATGGCGGAATATAGGGTACGACATATGGATATCATCACAACAATAGCGTGTCTATAGAGATAACTAAATGATATAAGAAATGTCATAAATGGCGACACAAATGTCAGGACAATATCTCAACACGCAGAAGTCAAGGTAAGTAGGTAACAGTCCTACCTCTTACCTAAGACAAACAAGTAACACAAACAAAACAAACATATAGGTGCCAACAGTATCACTTATTCAAAACACATAAAAATAAACTAAGAAGGAATGGGGATCTCCTTCTATATGCAAATCCTAAGGCATCCAAGTCTAGCCACTTCTATCCACACGCTTAACCACATTCACACCTGAGAGAGACACTAAAACACGTCAACATAAAGTTGGTGAGAGTCATAGGTTTAGACTCCAACGCTAAATCAGTTACAAGCTGTGAATAACAATCATCAACAAAAGAACATATGGACAATGTGTTACAATTATGTATTAACAACTATCAATCAAGACCAATCATACCAAACCAATCCAAGGCTCCTACCTTGCCAAACAACATCATGGTACCATAGATGATCACACTATGTACCTATCCCAAGGCCACTACCTTGGCAAACCACAAGGCCACTACCTTGTCAAACCACAAGGCCACTACCTTGTCAAACCACAAGGCCACTACCTTGTCAAACCACAATAACTGAGACGACACGTGTCCCCCGATCCAAATCATACACAATCAAAAATCACATAGCAGTTAATCACATAATGTACACACAAGTCCATCTCAAATCACAAACACATTCACAACATCAATTTAGAAAATAACTCAACACAGTGTCTCTTCCATCCCATCTGGAAGTCAAAAACAAAAATAAACATGGGACTATGAACACTCACCTGATAGCTCCTTCACACGTCCTTGTACTAGCAACAAGCTAACAAACCAAAAACACGAAATCAATAAACGAACCAATCACTAAGATGGCTCATTAACCTATGATGGACATCTAACCCATTCTCACAGATTTACCTCATTAATAAGCTCTAATTACCCCATAACCCTTCCTTAACAAGTCCTTAACTTGGTTAAGTTTAACAACTAACCCGTTCGTATTTTACCCAAAACAGTCCCAGTTTTTAGGTCTCAAAACTTTAGATCAAACGCCCACTTAAACCTACCCATGGTTTCTGTAAAAAGAATATTCACACCCTTACATATGTTGGCTAACACCTCCCACTTTCCCTAACCTTAAAGCTACTGTTAAGGCCCCGATATATATATATATATCTACTTTCGTCATTCTAGATTTCCTGATTTTAAACGTACTAAACGTTTGTTACCATTAAGGGGTATTACCCTAAACCACCACCTTAGCCCAAGTGCAGATATTAACTACAATATATAAACCATCTCTCACATTTGTGAGAAGATCCCAATGCAACCCTAAGTGCCCCAAACAACCCAAAACTTAAAAAGAAAACAGGCTGAATTCAAAACTGTTTTGACCTCCGACTGTTGTAACCTGTTTTTGACTCACTTACCGACCTCCAATTTAGTTCTCGTTTCTTGCATTGGAAATCCACTTCAAATATCTTTCCAGGGGTACTTGAATCGTAAAATAAGAGTTTATAGAACTCCCGATATGATCAAAACAATTGACTCAAAAATCTGCCCAGTTTTTAAAAACGGGTTTAACAAAATCAACCTCATTAATTAACCCTAATCCCTCTAATTACAAGCACTAATTTATGTAATCATCATATTATGATTAATACAACATTAATTTACTGTTTTTATATTAAACCCTAACCTAAATCCATCATAAGATTATTACAGAAAACATAAAAACAATTTAATTAAAAAGGGATTTGAAGATTTACCTTGGATTTATGAAAACCCCCAATTTTATGAAGAACCCTAATTGGCCACCATTGATGAATTTCGGCTAGAAGATGTTATGGAGGTTGAAAACCTGATTATTATGGTTATGAGTTGGGTTTGGTTAAGTCCTAAAGGCCCCCTAATCCCATTACAAGTCCAATGGGCCTGTTTTGGGCTTTTTCCTTCTTTCTTTCTTCTTTGGTGCGTCTAAACCGACCCAAACACCCCTAAATTCGTTTTTTTAATTTTTATTATTTATATATGTATTAATAATATTACCTTAATTTTTCTTAATTTTTTCAGCTCCTAAAGCCTCCAAAACCTCAAAACCGTAAAACTAGTCAAATTTACGCGTTTTACCATAAAAGACGTAAAATATACACTTTTATAAAAAATCTCAAATTTTGAAATAAACTTTATAATTAAGTCCTAAATGACTCAAAACCATCCCGAAAAATATCCATATGGCTAATCACCTCATCCGAGACCTCTAAATGCTAAACCGTAAATCGTAAAAATACGATTTTCTATAATACATATACGTATACGTAAAACCACTAAATAACACCATCTCACTTCATAGTCACTATCATGTGAGCTCATGAACATGAAATCATCACACATTGTTTCACTCACAAGGTACCCCGTACCGGAAACGATACCAAACCACCATCTATACACACCAATAAGCACATAAACACGTAAAGACACGTAACTAGCACAAAATAAAACTAAGTGACGAACCTCAAAACCAGGGTTGTCACATCACTCCCTCCTAATAGAAATCTCGTCCCGAGATTTACTCCTTAGGATCAAACACATAAACAACAAATCACATGAGGATACTTGTTCTAAACGAACTCCTCTCATTTCCACGTGAACTTTAGTTCAAATTTCAAAATACCACATATACAAACCAAAAACAATTAAACTCATTGCCAAACTCTTGACCTCACAGTCAATAAATCTCCTAGATGACTCTTTGATAAAACAAAGACTCTCATTAACACAAATCCCGAATAACCGTACATGCAAAATGCATTCTCAAATAACCTTTACCAATCTCAATACATGAAATGTATCATGTATACAACTCATTTCCCCCAGGAAATTCTATGCTCATAAGCTAATGGTCCGATATTTCTAAAGATCATAAATGGACCTACAAAACTCTACATCAACTCTTCCATTTTACCAAATCATACCACCCGTTACTATGGGTGAAACTCCATACATAACTTTGTCACTAAATCTAGTGGTTTCCTCCTTTTCTACATAGCATCCCTTGTTGCTCTCATTCTGTCCACAAACACCATTACCACATTAGTAGCCTCTTTTACCAATTCTAGTCCACAATGAGGACAACTCACCCTATCCTTTCATATCGTGCCTCAAATGGCATTTATCGACTTCTAGTACGATAACTATCATTATATGAAAACTCAGCCATCGCTAACGAGTTTCCGAACTACCTCTAAATCAATCACCCATGTCCAATTACGTTCATCAACTCCCTTCAGTCCGTATCCCAAACTACTTAAAAATTCCAATTTTCTTACAAAGTGACCTATGACGGTCTTTCACAGATCCATTAGTTCTTCCAACTTCCCAACTACGTGACTTCTCATTCCTCTGGAAATAGGTGATGAATTAGTCAGTCTATCGACTATCACCCAACTCTCATCGTACTTAATCGTCCAACGCATTATGTATCCCTTCCACCAACTTCGTCCTTACATCGCCCCTTTCTAAGCTACTCCTATCTATGTAGGAAGTATAGTCTACGTCCTTTTCTCCATATGATTGTCCAAGCCACGCAACATACATGTTGACGCGTTCTCTGCTTTAGACAACTCAACTCGTGCAACCCACATCTTTCATCCAAGCCGCCCTAATACGTCATCCCTATAGTTCAAGTTCGTCTTAGCTTCACTTCATTCTTCTTATTCCATGTCTCATCAACCATGCTTTCCTTTCCCAGATGGTACTTGGCCTTGAAATTTTCTTCCATCAATTAACTCCACCCATCACCTTTGCCAAATGTTCAATCAAGATGATTAAATATGCGTTGGAGATGTTCATGATCCGTATAGATCATTCTCCACGTCTCGTACACCAAATGCCTCTAGCATTCTAGGCAGATATAACAATCCAGCTCCACTAACTAAGTCTTATCTAGTTCTTCCAAGTCTTTAGTTCTTGCAACGTATAAGCAATTGCCTTTCTTTGTCGTTCTCGTACACATCCAAATCCTTGCTCCACGTGTCGTCATGCTTCGCGAATTCATCCAGTCCTTCCGATAATGCCAAGATCTGCTCATCATTGAATCCACCTCTTCAGCCTCCAAAATGCTTCCTCGTCCTTCTTCACTTCGCCCCTTGCTGGTTCCACGATATGCCATCATCTCTGACTACTAGTCCTGGCCAACTTAATCCTAAAACCCACACTTGAAAATCTCACGTTTAACTCCACTCCAAAACCGACACATAATTCGCCTCACTCCCCTTCTTAGATTTGAGTAGATCAAGATGTCGTCGATACTCCCGATGACAACTCGTTTACATACGTTCATGCACACTCGGTTCATTGACTCCATGAGAACCGCTAGTGCTTTGGCGAAGCCAAATGCATAACCGTAAACCCAAAGCGTTCATACAACATCCTTAGCAATTTCAACTATGTCCTCCTCACACCCTCTCTTAGCGGCAATACGAATAAATTTCTTGCAATTTCTAACAGCTCTTGTTTTTAAATCACTCCATCAACGATTTGCCTTGGAAAGGCACTAACTACAACTCTTCTCACCTCTCCTACTTGTTCTATTCATGGTTCTACCTCAAAGTAATAGGCAACCTACTAAGTTTCAGGAAATTTTCAGAAAGCATACATGCCTTACGAACAATATCCCCTCCCAACACTCTCTATGACGCGTTACTTGTGCCAATAACCATACATTCTGCGAACCTCTATTCATCTCCCTTGACACTACTAAGAGACCTCATGACCACATTAGTTCGTCTACGAACTTCTTTCCTCCCCACTAAGGGCATTCCGACCGTTCTCTCATGGTCACCTACTTAAGCGTGTAGGCGCGACCAAGTCTTTCATACGACTACTTCAACGCTCTCGAACAATACATAACCAAAACTACATCCTGAATCCACCAGATACGATCAACGAATCAAACCCACGGATAACTAACGACATTTCACGTGCACCAGTTAAAACAAGTCAAAACCACGAGACTCAAAAGAAAACTCAAACCCAGTACGTGTATCAAATCAAAATGACCCATGACAACGAAAAAAAATCCAAGAAACACCCAATGGCAACCATACATATTACGCCCCGCGACATATTATTTAAACTGTGCAAAAGATCGACTTTTCCAAAAGAATATATATCTTTTTTTATTTACTATTGCCTCCCACATCTATATGACTCAAACAATCTACAAACAACCCTCTTGACGAACTCAAAACTCAACTCAAAAACTAGGTATCCCGTGCATCTCATATCAAAAAAATAAACTACTATTCAACTCAACCTTGAACACTACACTTGTACAAAAATTTCGACCAGGATACTAACCTCCCATGACTATACATTCTGAATATTTGAAAAGTACGTTCCGGGTACATAATTTTTGGCTCTTGAATCACTCAAAAAGCTCTAAAAACGAACAAGTTATGACCAAATCAGTTTTATACTAGTTGTTTTAAAAAGACTAAAGATTAAACTTAGTGATTAATGTAATCCTTTTAAATGACAGATATAATTGTATGTGAAATCTTCATAAACTCAATTTAACCTTGTATAAATAATTATAAATGACGTAAATCGGTCAAACCTAATTATATAAACTATGTAAGTAGAAAGAAATTTTTACTTTGCTTTATTTCAAAGAAAGTCTTTTAGAATTTGAAATAAATAAGTGCTGATTAAAAGAAATCATATGTTACATCTTGTTTCAAACACGACTCCAACACCTTACCCTTATTTTACCGAATACAACCAACCATCTAACTCAATATATACCGACCAAAAGAAATGCAAGACCCAACACAAAAGATTTCATTATCTCAAAAGAACTCCCAAGTTATTTCAATAGGCTTGAATCCAAAAACACCATTTTAAAACGTACACGTGAAATACGAAACTCAAAGAATACGCTACAAGACACACTTCAAAAGACTCAAAACGTCGTTGGAACTCGATTAAACTCCAGCACCATAAAACACGAACAAACACAAGGTACGTTCAAGTTATAATAACTGGTTAACGACCATATACCATAACTTAACACATAGTAGTATACATACATCCGCATATATATATACCTATTAAATCTCCCAAAACATACTCGTTATCATACACGTAAGTCAATCAATCGCTTTATACGCTCGTTTTTCCATACGAGTAATCATCATCTCGCCGTGCCACAACAAAGCATAAAACCCACCTCCAAAACCAAACCATATCGTGTGACCCCAAAATCACACAACGCAACTAAAACCCAAAACATATAACACACTAATACCCTTTCCCCAATGCACTCCCTCCTATGATGACACTTATAAGAATCAATACAACATATAACACATAAATCCATCTACTCACATAAGCTCATAACCACATAAACAATAAGGTCAAAAACTCTATCTATTAAAATAACATAGTAATACTCTTGGAATACAAAAATCCATAGTCTAGCTAAAACAGCATAGACTAAATCCAAAACGAAAACATAATCAGTTATAAGTCATGTCGCCCGTAAGAGTGGAAACAGCTTAAAATCCTTCCTACCCGTGTACTCCTAGTAGCTCGAACCACCACACGATTCTTAGGAAACATGACTTAAACATCAAAAGAAAAGTAACATACCTCAGGTATGTAAAATAACTCGATAAAAGATAGAAACTACCTTGTACTAAATTATGTACTATAATGTACAATTTAAGCAAAATACAACAGTGACTAGCGTGGACGATTATGGTTCAACCCGCACTAGTCATAAACCCGAAAAGAAAATAACATGTGACAAAGTATGAACATACTACGGTTCAATTCATACTAGTCAAAACATCGCAATAAATAACATCCAAACACATCAATTATAATAAATGCACACATACTCCTATGACGCCTATATGCAGGGACCCTTAAGCTATAGACTAGGCTACGCGACTAGGCAACCTAATTCTCTATAACCATTGTCTCTGATACCATTCTGTCACACCCCACCATGGCGGAATATAGGATACGACATATGGATATCATCACAACAATAGCATGTCTATAGAGATAACTAAATGATATAAGACATGTCATAAATGGCGACACAAATGTCATGACAATATCTCAACACGCAGGAGTCAAGGTAAGTAGGTAACAGTCCTACCTCTTACCTAAGACAAACAAGTAACACAAACAAAACAAACATATAGGTGCCAACAGTATCACTTATTCAAAACACATAAAAATAAACTAAGAAGGAACGGGGATCTCCTTCTATATGCAAATCCTAAGGCATCCAAGTCTAGCCACTTCTATCCACACGCTTAACCACATTCACACCTGAAAGAGACACTAAAACACGTCAACATAAAGTTGGTGAGAGTCATAGGTTTAGACTCCAACGCTAAATCAGTTACAAGCTGTGAATAAAAATCATCAACAAAAGAACATATGGACAATGTGTTACAATTATGTATTAACAACTATCAATCAAGACCAATCATACCAAACCAATCCAAGGCTCCTACCTTGCCAAACAACATCATGGTACCATAGATGATCACACTATGTACCTATCCCAAGGCCACTACCTTGGCAAACCACAAGGCCACTACCTTGTCAGACCACAAGGCCACTACCTTGTCAAACCACAAGGCCACTACCTTGTCAAACCACAATAACTGAGACGGCACGTGTCCCCCGATCCAAATCATACACAATCAAAAATCACATAGCAGTTAATCACATAATGTACACACAAGTCCATCTCAAATCACAAACACATTCACAACATCAATTTAGAAAATAACTCAACACAGTGTCTCTTCCATCCCATCTGGAAGTCAAAAACAAAAATAAACATGGGACTATGAACACTCACCTGATAGCTCCTTCACACGTCCTTGCACTAGCAACAAGCTAACAAACCAAAAACACGAAATCAATAAACGAACCAATCACTAAGATGGCTCATTAACCTATGATGGACATCTAACCCATTCTCACAGATTTACCTCATTAATAAGCTCTAATTACCCCATAACCCTTCCTTAACAAGTCCTTAACTTGGTTAAGTTTAACAACTAACCCGTTCGTATTTTACCCAAAACAGTACCAGTTTTTAGGTCTCAAAACATTAGGTCAAACGCCCACTTAAACCTACCCATGGTTTCTGTAAAAGGAATATTCACATCCTTACATATGTTGGCTAACACCTCCCACTTTCCGTAACCTTAAAGCTACTGTTAAGGCCCCGATATATATATATATCTACTTTCGTCATTCCAGATTTCCTGATTTTAAACGTACTAAAAGTTTGTTACCATTAAGGGGTCTTACCCTAAACCACCACCTTAGCCCAAGTGCATATATTAACTACAATATATAAACCATCTCTCACGTTTGTGAGAAGATCCCAATGCAACCCTAAGTGCCCCAAACAACCCAAAACTTAAAAAGAAAACAGGCTGAATTCAAAACTGTTTTGACCTCCGACTGTTGTAACCTGTTTTTGACCCACTTCCCGACCTCCAATTTAGTTCTCGTTTCTTGCATTGGAAATCCACTTCAAATATCTTTCCAGGGGTACTTGGATCGTAAAATAAGAGTTTATAGAACTCCCGATATGATCAAAACAATTGACTCAAAAATCTGCCCAGTTTTTAAAAACGGGTTTAACAAAATCAACCTCATTAATTAACCCTAATCCCTCTAATTACAAGCCCTAAATTATGTAATCATCATATTATGATTAATACAACATTAATTTACTGTTTTTATATTAAACCCTAACCTAAATCCATCATAAGATTATTAAAGAAAACATAAAAACAATTTAGTTAAAAAGGGATTTGAAGATTTACCTTGGATTTATGAAAACCCCCAATTTTATGAAGAACCCTAATTGGCCACCATTGATGAATTTTGGCTAGAAGATGTTATGGAGGTTAAAAACCTGATTATTATGGTTATGAGTTGGGTTTGGTTAAGTCCTAAAGGCCCCCTAATCCCATTACAAGTCCAATGGGCCTGTTTTGGGCTTTTTCCTTCTTTCTTTCTTCTTTAGTGCGTCTAAACCGACCCAAACACCCCTAAATTCGTTTTTTTTTAATTTTTATTATTTATATATGTATTAATAATATTACCTTAATTTTCCTTAATTTATTTCAGCTCCTAAAGCCTCCAAAACCTCAAAACCGTAAAACTAGTCAAATTTACGCGTTTTACCGTAAAAGACGTAAAATATACACTTTTATAAAATCTCAAATTTTGAAATAAACTTTATAATTAAGTCCTAAATGACTCAAAACCATCCCGAAAAATATCCATATGGCTAATCACCTCATCCGAGACCTCTAAATGCTAAACCGTAAATCGTAAAAATACGATTTTCTATAATACATATACGTATACGTAAAACCACTAAATAACACCATCTCACTTCATAGTCACTATCATGTGAGCTCATGAACATGAAATCATCACACATTGTTTCACTCACAAGGTACCCCGTACCGGAAACGATACCAAACCACCATCTATACACATCAATAAGCACATAAACACGTAAAGACACGTAACTAGCACAAAATAAAACTAAGTGACGAACCTCAAAACCAGGGTTGTCACACAACGCTTTCAAAAGAAATACGTAACTTTAATACGAAAAGCGGGTTGCAGTCAGAAATAAATACAAGCCATGTAGGCATGTTTTAAAATATTTACGACTTTCATACGAACTCTATTTATGGCACCGTGTCAATTTTAATCGACATTTCTAAGGCCGTAAATATTACCGTACTAAAAGACATACCCGATTTAAAATGAAAAATATTTTTGGATTTTATATTTTTTTATGGTTTTTGTATGTTTTATATTTTTGTATTTTACTTTTGGTGGTTTATATATATATGATAATATACAAGATCACGATAAAAGGATACTCTAGAATAGTTTACCACCACTATTATGCAGATTCTTCTGCCTACTCCTTAAGTGTCGCCGGTGAGAATGATTTCATACCCAACTTTTCGATCAAAAACTCGATACGTCCTCGATCTAAGGCCTTTGTGAATATATATCCGCCAGCTGATACTTAGTGTTGACAAAATACAGCTCGATCACTCTATTTTCCACTTGCTCTTGATGAAATGGTAGCGAATGTCAATGTGCTTCGCCCAGGAGTGTTGAACGTAGTTGCAGCAAAGGGCAATGGCGCTTTTATTGTCATAGTACATCGGAATTTAGTTGAATCCAAGATCGTAGTTAGTTAATTGTGATCTCGTCCATAGAACTTGAGCATAACAACCGGACATAGCAATATATTCAGCCTATGTACTTGATATAGCAGCGCTTTTATGCCTTTTGGATGCCCAACTAATCAGTCTATCTCCAAGAAGTTGCACACAGCCAGAAGTGCTACGTCTAGTATCTTGACACCCAGCATAATCCGCATCTGCATATGATATTAGTGCAATCAAGGAATCTAGTATCATGTCGTTGTCCTCTTTGAGAATAAACAATGTATGGTCCACTTTGCCTTTGGAGAAGCCTTCCGAGATGAGGTAAGATGATAGGAGATCGTACCACGCGCGTGGAGCTTGTTTCAACCCATAAAGAGCCTTCTTGAGCTTGTACACGTGATTAGGATACTCCGAGTTGACGAATCCATTCGGCTGACTTACGTAGACATCTTCTCTTAATTCACCTTTAAGAAATTCTGTCTTAACATCCATTTGGTAGACGATCATATTCATGTGAGCAGCATAAGCGAGGAACAGTCTAATCGCCTCCAAATGTGCAACAGGAGCAAAGGATTCTTCAAAGTCAATACCCAAAGCTTGTTTGTAACCTCTAGCAACCAATCTAGCTTTGTTCTTTAACACTCCACCTAACTCATCGAGTTTAACCTTATATACCCACAACAATGTAAGGATGTCAACGTTATCGGGTAAAGGAGCTAATTCCCATACTTCAAGACGTTGAAATTCATTAAGTTCCTCTTGCATGGCTTCAATCCAAGATGATTGTGTCATGGCTTATTGCCAAGTTTTAGGTTCAATATCGGAAAGAAATGCATCAAAGTAGCAATATAATGCATGTTCTTGTAGTTGACGACATGTTAAGACTGGTCGATCGATTTCACAAATAATATTGCGGATTGGGTGATCCTTTGTCCATTTGGTGTTGTGATTTTCAATTCGTGGTGGTCCGGAGTGAACGATTGTAGGAGCTTCCTCTGAGGTAGACGCAGCGTTAGGGTTTTCCCGTATTTGTGAACCAAAGAATGGAAGCTCTTGTAGGTGAGCAATTTACAAATCGTGATCATAGTAATCCTCTTCAACATCATTAGGAACGAGTGGGGGTGTTGATTCGGGTGTAGATTGAGAATTAGTAGGGGATGGTGCATCTGGTTCAATAGTAACTGTAGATGCATTTGATTGATTTCCATTATCTTGAGCAACAACTTCGGGAATCGGAGCTACTGCTGCAGGTGCTGGAGAATCATCACTTGGAGGATCAAAGAATTCATCAAACATAGGTTGAAATAACTCATCCCACTCGGGCCTTGTAGGTGGTGTAAATGATGGAGAAGCAGGATTGTTGGGAGTTAATCCGGAACTAATCGTACCGGTTCCCATCTCATGTAATGCTGATTCAGAGCTGTGTTGCTTAGAAGCCATCACTGTCTGCTCATCAAAATCGGCATCCAAAGTTTCTACTATCTTGCCAAGACAACGGTTATAAATTCGGTAAGCTTTCTTTGCGGGTAAGTAACCAATGAAAATTCCAATATCAGCCTTCGGTTGAAGTTTGCCCAAATTCTTACTATTAGTATTTGGATAACACAGTGCACCAAACACATGAAGAAATGAAATATCGGGTTTATGTCCATGAAGTAGCTCATATGGAGTTTTTCCATGGCGCTTACGATTGATGGAGCGGTTTTGGGTATAACATGTGGTTGCCACTACTTCAGCCCATAAGAATAAAGGAGCATTCGCATAAATCAACATAGTTCTAGCAGCTTCCATTAGTGTACGGTTACGTCTTTCCACGACACCGTTTTGTTGTGGAGTGCGAGCAACAAAAGTTTCATGTGAAATACCGACCTCTTCATAATAGTCTCATAGAGTCTGATTAACGAACTCAGTTCCATTATCAGTTCGAATGCGGCGAACAGTAGCGTTAAGACACACCTAAATCATCTTAAGAAAAGTAATAATATATGCTGGTGCTTGATTCTTGGTTGCTAAGAACTTAACCCATGTAAATCATGAATAATCATCCACCATGACGAGGATGTATTTTCGACCACTCACACTAGCCGTACGCATTGGCCCGCAAAGATCCATGTGCAACAGATACATTGGTTCTTGGTTAGTATCTTCAGCTTTAGATTTTTATGATTTCTTGGTGCTTTTCCCCAAAGAACACGCGGAGCATAAATGATCCTTGTCGAACTTAAGTTTTGGAAGACCACGAACAAGCTCGTTTTTAGCCAAATGGTTAATAGCGTCAAAGTTAAGATGAGATAACCGGAAATGCCACAACCATGACTTGGTATTAGATGCTTTGGAGAGAAGGCATACAGGAGAGGCGGCCATCATGTTTTGAATGGACAGTGTGTAGAGATTATCCCCTCGAGAACCTTTTAACAAATCATTTATTGCAAGATCACGAATGAAGCAAGTATGTTGTCGAAAAGCCACCTCAAGGTTTGAATCGCAAAATTGTCCTACTGAGAATAAGTTGTGACCAAGTCCCTCCACGTAATACACCCTTGAAATCGTAACATTCCCAATTTGATATACACCATAACCCATGATCTTCACAATATGGTCGTTGCCGAATTTCACCGTTCCTAGAAACTTGCTGACGAAATTTATAAGCATCGAGCAGTCTCCGGTCATATGCTTTGAGCATCCAGAGTCCAAGTACCAGAGGATGATTTGGACCACCTGAAAATATCACCAGACAAAGACGATGTATCGGAATCTAGAAGTTCCTCTGTGTTAGCAGGTACATATATATTTATCTTAGATTTGCTAGCAGAAGAATTCTTAGGCTTCAAAATTTTCTTCCTAGATGCCGGCTTAGATTCTAGTGTCTAAGATCCTGAGGTACTTCTTCACTGGTAGGCACAATAGTGGGGGCAGACCTAGTTAAAGGGCGCTTTTTCCATTTTTTAGTACTAGTGTTCCTATTTAAAGAACGCTGAGACCTAACTTCCGTGGATGTGATCCTAGTTAAAGGGCACGTAGTTCCATTTGCAGTGAAGGTCCTACCAGTGGGTTTCCATTGCCAACCAACTTGGGTGAATTTCTTCCCCGTTGGAGTCCATTCAAGATTGTTCCTAATTGCATACATTTCATTCACGTGATCAACAAGACATAAATCATGACGCTGAGAAAACATGCATTCATTACAATTCCAAAAACGCAAATTAGAATTCACATTTTTCTTAGGCTGCTGCACAAGCGCATGTCCTTTAGTCTTAGTTACATGATTCTTTTTATTAAAATTTGAAATAACATTCCTATGGTGAACTTTTACTTTCTTCTTCGTAGTCCTACTAGTGGAAGGCTTGATCCTATCTCTCTTGTCTTGAGATCCTTTAGCCTTAGTAGATACAATTACTCCTGTAGAAGCCAATGGAACATTAGTGACAGATTTTGATTTAGCCTTGATGGGTGTGTTTAAAATAGGCTTAGCTCTTAGATTCTTATTGAATGGAGTCATGGCAATGGTGGAGGTTTGTTGTTTAAGTGGTGCAGAACCCGGTTGTCCTATGTAATTCAAATGCTCTAAGCATTGTTGTACCTTCTCAATGTAAGCATGAGCAGAGTAATAGTGACTATTCATGAGATCTAGTTCATAGAGATCATCTACAACATCCCTAGCAAGATCCGCATGCTTAACTGCATGCTCCATATATAGCTTATTGATAGTGGATTGTTCTTATGGTACGGGTTCTTAGTGATCACCATCTTTTTGGTTTTTGGAGCACTAGAGGTCGGGGCAGAGATTGTGGCTGGATTATCAACAACTTCTTGTCCTTTGAGTTGAAGTGTCTCCTTTAATTCAGCCAAAACCATGTTTTTGTCTATGAGTTGAATATTTAAGTCAGAGATTTCCTCACACTTATGGTTCAATTGGTCAACAAGTGACTTTTGCTCTGCCGCATTAATAACGAAGCGTTCTTCTAACGAACCATAAATTTGTGAAAAACCCTGCTTTAATTTATCAAACTCCCCTAGCATAGAAGTAATTATATCTTCTAGGGCATGATTATTAATCTCTACAGCCTCTAGTTCCAATTTATGTGCTAATGATTCTCTCTTAAGTCTCATAATTTCTTCCTCTAATGCCTGAACTGATGACGTGTAGTCCCCATCCGGGTCATGAACCCGGCCCACGGGTACTACCCGTATCTGGCCCATCACGAATGGGTTGGATTAATGTTATTTCAGCATATGGGCTTGAATGAATAGTGGCCACATAAGATGTATGCGACCCACGACCCGGCACGACCGGAACAGGGTTAGACAGAATCACAATCCTATCAGGATTGGGATTTGCCTCAAAGAATAGGATATACACTCACCATAATTAGAAGATAACAATCAAGCTAATTATGGTGATTATCTTATGCTTGGGGCCGAAGTAACAGTGAGCCCATTAGGGTTTCACTGCCTATATAAGGAACCCCCAAGGGTTCCACAAAGGTATTACATTCTCTATACTCTCAACCTACATCCGATTCATAACCTTAACCGATTATTTACTCTCACGCCGGAGTCTAATCGTGGGATACGCTCCCACGGTAAGTCTAACGCGTGTTGCTTTAGTGTGCAGGATCTCAACAAGTTATTCACTTGGTGCAAGAGCCGGAGCCCAGCCTACCCGAATTAAGCCTAATTCGGGTCAAGCAAGGATCATCCAACTTTTGTATCAACAAGTTGGTGCCATCCGTGGGACCCAAACACTAAGCAAAAGTCTCAATCAACGATCTCTCCTAATGACGAAGGGACATCCGCAAGGGAATCCCAGGAACACGAATCCTGCGAACCGAAAGTCCACGGGGGATGGGATACTTATCCCCGCCCAGTCCCCTGGCAGCCAAACAGGCGGACCGAATAACCAAAACCTTTTTCAACCTTTTGGTTGGGCAGGCATTTCCGGCAACACCCCACCACCAACGATCACCATGGATAATCCTGATCCGGGGAGTGCGCCAAAGGCCCTTAACAAGGAGCCGCATAGGCCATCAATCGAACATAATTAGAAGTGGAAACACTCGGTGATGAAGACCTCGATCGTGTTCTCACGCAGAACTTTGATAGGATCGTCCCGGGTATCACGGCAAGGCTAAACCTAGGAAGGAACCTCCAAGCTAGGCTCAACTTCGGCAGTGCCGCACCTGGCACCTCTCCTCAAACTTAAAAGAGGAGGAGGAGGACACGCCCGCAGGAACGAACTCCCCTTGAGGAAAACCCTCAACCTCGGAATGTGTTCGAACGCATAGGGGATCACGTTATGCAGGAATTACTACAATCCCGTGAGGAGGGGGATAGGTCCGATGGCTCTACTGAACGCCCGGTGTTAGAATCGACCAGGAACAATGGCCGTACCAGCGTGTGGGATAGGGTGAATGGTGGGAAGAAAGCTCCTAACTCTTCTCACAAAAGCGGTCATCAACCAAAAAGTGGGGCACCGCCCACTCCTCCCGGCCCTTCGGGGTCGGATTTGGATGACCATCCTCCCAAGCGTCGCCGACCTAGGTATACTCCCCCACCGGCATCGGACGATGAGGGGTACTATGATGATTCCTACTATCGAAATGAGGAGGAGGATCTCTCCCATCCATGGTGCGACGACAGAGAATATACCTTCACTCTCCGCATACGGAACTACTCTGAGGATAAGAAGTGCCGTATGCCAGCGTGTGTTAAGACCTATGATGGGTCTGGTGATCCTGATGATCACTTAAAGATATTTGATACACATGCGAAAGTTGAAAGATGGCCGATGCCTATATGGTGCCAAATGTTCAACTCAACCTTGATTGGCAATGCCCGTGATTGGTTTGAAAGGCTCCCCTCCCGAACCATTGATAGCTTCGGCGAGCTGCGCACTGCGTTCAAAAACAATTATACTCAGCGAAAGAAGTATAATAGGGATCCGGTCTCATTAGCAACCATCAAGCAGCGGCCCGGAGAGTCCACAGAGGACTCCACGAAACGTTTCAATGACGAGTACACGCGCAAAAAGACGATGCCAGAGCTCCTAAAAATTTCTGATTACATGCATGCCATAACAGACAAGGAATTAATTAGGTGCCTCAATGACAAGCGACCGGAGAGGTATGACAACCTCATGGAAAGGGTCGGAAACTTTGTAGAAGGAGAAACCGTGGTAGCCGCGGCATATCCTACAAAGGGAAACCATAACTATCGATCGGACGACCAACCCAAGAGGCAATCAGGTGGTCAAAGCACCCAAGGAAACGTAAGGAACTCGGATTACAAGAGCCAGAATAAAGGAGGGCGGTCGGATGACAAATTCATCCCTCTAAAGATGACTTACCGGGATATCCTGTTGACAGAGGGGGCGAACTTCCCAAGGCCTCCCCCAATGACAACTCCAGTGGACCGCTGTCAAAGAAATCGCTTCTACGAATTCCACAATGACAAGGGCCACGACACGGAGGAGTGCATCCAGCTCAAGAAGCACATTGAGTCACTGATCAAATCAGGCAAACTTAAACATTTGGTCAAATATTGGAAGGATGGGAAGGATAACAAAAAGTACGACAAGAAGGACTCCCAAAAGGACAAGCCTTTAACCATATATATGATCCAATCTTGGCAGCGCCACACAAAGCAGAAAGTTAGTCAAAAGTTTTCACGTGGCAGAGAGATCTCATTCCCTCCCATTACGGCAAGAAACGTGGCCGATGCACCTCTCACGATTGAGGTAAGAATTGGAACACACAACGTTCGTCGTATGTATGTGGACGGAGGATCATCGACGGAAGTACTCTACGAACACTGCTTCGTACAGCTACAACCAGAGATAAAAAGCCAATTAGTACCGGCCACGTCGCCGCTCATTGGCTTTAGCGGAGATACCATCTGGCCAATAGGATAGCTACGTCTACTGGTAACCATTGGGATAAAGAGCATTCCACTACGGCATGGATGAACTTTATGGTGATACGTTCACACTCCTCGTATAATGGTATTATCGGAAGACTAGGGATCCTAGCCATACGGGTCCACAGCTCATGGTATGATTAAATTCCCAGTCGAAGGGGGAATTGTTACAATTTACAACTCGATCGTGCCGGCATCCGAATGCCATGCCGTGACAACACCAGTCCAGCCTGTTCCCATTAAGGAAGGATCGCCACCCCTAATGGAAGGTGGTAATCCATCCCGACTACCCGGAGCAAGAGGTGGCCATAGGGAGAACGCTATCGGATAACGGGAAGAAGGCCATGTGCTCTCTCCTAAAAGCAAACCTTGATATATTCGCATGGGAACCTAAGCATATGACAGGCGTGTCGCGTTCGATTGCAGAACACAAACTTCAAATCCGCCAGGGGTATCCCCCTGTTAAGCAAAAGAAGCGTGGTCAAGCACCAGAACGCAGCCAGGTAATACTGGATGAGGTACATAAATTAGTAGACGCCGGGATTATGCGCGAGGTATACTACCATGAGTGGTTATCTAACCCAGTCATGGTCAAGAAGCATGATGGGAGCTGGCGCATGTGTGTGGACTTCACGGACTTGAACAAAGCTTGTCCGCAAGATTGCTATCCATTACCAGAAATTGATTGGAAGGTAGAATCCTTATGCGGATACACTTTCAAGTGTTTTTTAGATGCGTACATATAACAACCCGAAAATTTTGACCAACGTTTAAATTAAGATTTTTCGAACATTTATGAAACTTGTTATTTATTTTCGATAAATTAACGAAGATCGTGTTAGCTAAATTCAAACTTATTTTGAATATTTTCTTTTCGTTTATGAACTGAGGAATTTAAAATTTTTACGTTTACGTTTAATAAATTAAATATTTATTATCTAATTACATGTAGTGTTTTTCGACGTTTTAGAGTCGGAATGAGCAAAAATAACAAAAATAAAAGTTGAAACGATTCAAAACTAAAACTTTGAAAATATGAAGAAATAGTATTTTTCATTATATTTTAAAACATTGCTAATAATGTGAATATTAGAGTTTACATTTTATTTTTACGTTAAAATCTAACCGAAATAGCTAAATTAATTAAACGAGCAATTAATAAATAATAGCAAATATTTTTGAAACGCGACGAAGTAAGGACTCATTTTTATTGGAAAAATGATTTTAAAAACGATGGCGCAAGTCTCGTGACTTGAATCGTCCGTTAGGTCGTCCAAACAAGCCTCGAACGCTTATTGTACAAAAGTAAACAAAATACCTACAAAATATACCCTAAACTATTAACTAGTTGCCATTTGTTTCATAAGGTTTTGGTATAAATAGGAATTTATCCTCATTTCCTTCATTTTTGTCACAAACAAAAACACACACACATCCTCTCAACTCTCTTCCCTCTCTCTCACCTCCACAATCCGGCCACCACCACCAAGCCGCCGGAAAAACACCAAAAACATGTAGGTCTAGCCCGGATCTATGCATGCATGATGGTAACATCAAGTGAAACTTGTAGATCTAGTCTGGATCTATACATGCATGATGGTAACATCAAGTGAAACTTGTAGATCTAGTCCGGATCTATACATGCATGATGGTTACATCAAGTGAAACTTGTAGATCTAGTCCGGATCTATCCATGCATGGTGGTCACATCGAGTGTTGACAAGATCTTGGATGGTTGCTTGCTCACTCACTAGTACAACGACTTTGATAAGCATTGTAAGATCTACATCTCATTCTTATTTATTATTCCTTTTATTTTTCTTGATCTTATATATATATATATATATATATATATATATATATATATATATATATATATATATATATATATATATATATATATATATATATATATATATATATATATATATATATATATATATATATATATATATATATATAATTTATTAATGAGTATTGGGACATTGTATATGAATTTTTGACACTAAAATAAAACTAAACAAGCCCGAGTAACGATTTGATTTATACGATTTTCGAACAGTAGCTAAAACAGATTGCATGTCGAAATCAGTAGGTTTGGGATACTGAAAAATTATATATTAAGATAGATAATTGTTTTGTGATTAATTCCCGGGGTGGCTCGTCCAATGACGAATTTTAGATAGTGAGATATGACCAAAATAGTGAAAACTAGTCAGATCTGAACATACTGTTTTGATGGACTGTTTTATCGTAAAATTTGTATACTGACCTGTAATTATGTAAAACTAAAAGTTGTATATAAAACCATGAATAACTAGAATCAATTGGATGGTTTACCATTTATTTACGGTTTGGAAATGGTGGCGAAAATAGTAAAAACTAGTCAGATATGAACATACTGTCTTGACGGACTGTTTTCTCATATAAGAACTAGAATCATTGAAAAAGGTAAAACTGTAGATTGTCGATAAAATAATGAACAAGTAGAATCAATTGGATGGTTTACCAATTATTTACGGTTTGGAAATGGCGGTCAAAATGGTGAAAACGAGTTTGGCTACCCAAACACAGCCAACTATTCTAAGTGACAAAATGGGTTAATTAGCTATGAAAAGTATAAACTGGGGATAATTAGACTTATAATCAGTAAAGTACATGAGTTAATAATGATTTTGGTAAAAATAAGACAGTTAGATGATTTAGGGTTCAAGAGATATGAACAAATTAGCAGGACATGTTGGGAAAATTATAATAAACGAATTATAATTCATTAACGTAAAATGTGATAATTTTTATATAAACCGACGTGGTAGGACCCACTTGTCGGGGATCTTGGACTTAGTTATATACTGATAATTATGGAACCCGAGACCCGACCAACGTAAAATATTAAGTGTACGTGTTTGTGATGCGTTTTAGAACCCAAAAACTATATAAAGTGGACTTGGGCCACAAAAGCCCAACTTACACTTGTAATGACTATTGGGCCATTATTGGGCCTGAGATTTATAACCAAGTTAGAAGTGAACTGATTTTAAATGGACCTAAGTTATATAATCATGTAATGGGCCACTATTGGGCTTAGGATGTGATAAAAATGTCAAATTGGATATTACACTAAAATGGTTAAGTTTTCACCTAAAAGTTTTATAAAGAATCATAAAACTTATGCAATGTCCAAGAACTCATTAAATTTACTTATTATATATATGTACGATTCATTTATCGTCTCTAGCCTAAGACGTGCCTCGTTATCTTTAGGTCTCGTATGATCATGTATCGACCATTGACATTTATTCTCGATTGATGTTCGTTCTCTATTAACTATTGTGACGATTGTATCAAGTAAGTCTATAGCCTCGCTTTTATACTATCTTATAAATGGTTTTTAAACCCGCGAGGGGGAATATATGTTTTTATAAACTTAGAACACAAGTCTTTTATGGTATGCTTGTCCTTGTATGAATGGAACCGTGGTTGCCTTTAAATTGCATTAAGTGATTGCCATTATTAAAGCCTCAATTGTGGACCGTTAATTAACCTATAATGGGTTAACCGCTAGTACAATTAATAGATCTATAGGGGAAGCCGCCCCGGTTCAGTTTGTGTGGACTTGTCACAGAAGCTTAGGCCCGACCTCCACACTGTTTGAACATATTGTATTGAGAAGTCAGGTATACGACAATGTACCAATAATCTGGAGGTAATTGACAATTAATAAATCTCTCGTCTTATTAGACTGATATGGGAGTGTCTAAGGGTTCGGTTCCACGAGCTTATTGCAATTTATGCTATATACAATTTTGATTGTTGATTCAAATTATTAGATGCTTGTTGCCTTCAAGTATGCCACAAACTTATAATCTTTGCTTGTGTTCAAAATGATTTGTAAAACCTATAGACTTGCTCAACCTTTGTGTTGATGATTTTACACATGTATTTCAGGTAATCAAGATGGATAGCAGCGGAGCATATGAGGAGGAAGTTGGTGCTTACTTGTCTAAACTTTATATTATTTTTCCATCCTTTGAAACAAATAAACTGCTTTTAAGCATTTAATGTATATGTTGTGATTGGTAACGGTTTTTGGGACTAAACGCTACTCTGATTTATATATTGGGATGGGAACTTTTTAGACAAGATTGTATAATATTTTAACGTCTATTTTAAGGTCGTTGTCTATGATTGTGTGTGATGTGCTATGAGTAGCGCCCCGAAGTGGTATTCTGCTGCGTGGTATTTTGGGGGTGTTACAGATTGGTATCAGAGCCACAAGTTATAGAGAACTAGGTAGATTTTGAAAAACCTAAACTATAACTTTTGGTATGTTTTAAAAGGTTTTAAGCACGCAACTACTCCGCATGGCTCCGGTAAGACTATTCTTGTATTACTTATGACTGATTGTGATTATGTGAACCTATGTGTATGTAGGAATAGTAGTATGTATATATATGAATATACTATGATATTTAAAGGCATTGCACGCGAAGCAATGTTCCTTGAATGATTTTCGTACATTTTATAATACAATTTATATCGGATTTGGTTTCACTGCCAATCATCAATCTTGGTGATTATGTATTATCTGAATACGAGTGTGAAACTTGTTTGATATTTGAGTATGTAAATATGGTTTCATAACCTATCGCATATCCACTTGTTTAAGTTCGATTGTTATCATCGTATCGTGATGTGCCATTTTTGGACATCTCCTTTCGAAACGAAATTGATAAATGCGATGTTCGTATTTTCGTTACTACTTATGATTTTGAAGAATCATTTATCCGAGGCGATGTCTCCTACGTAATGCGACATTTGACTTGATTTTATATGATTATGTTTTAATGGTGAAAGGAGGATGCCAATGTTGGACTTAAGATATATATATCCTAATCAAATATATATAGTTTGGGTACAACAATGATATGCTCGTAGTAGTCATTCGATTGAGTGACTTAATACTATGTATCTAAATAGGATGGGCATTTAGATATATAGATTTTAATTCGCCCAACTAAGAGTTGTTTAAGGTTGTCTTATTTAAATGGATTAGGACATTTGAATAAGAAAATTTTAAACCACTGGACCTTAGATTGTCGTGTTTTCCTTATTCAAATGGAATGGGACGTTTGAATATGGAAATCGTGATATAAGTTTATTAACACCTTGTATTTACTATGGCATTTTGATATGATATCGTGTTGAGAGGTAATGATACTTGAGTAGGATGACTTATAATCGTTTTGTTTAAATGGATTGGGACGCCTTTTTATTTGAACAGAAAGCTATAAATTCCCAAACCGTGAATTTATAAAATCTTGTATACATGAAAAGGGACGCCTTTTGATGTAGACAAGGAGTTATAAATAAGTGGGCCCAAGTATGTCTGGCTCGATTTGTGAGTGTTTGCTATGCGTACGTCTTTTTCAACCCTGTTTCGTTGATAAGAATCGTTCAGTGCTATCGTCATTATGATGATTGTCGATTAGCATCTATGTACGAATACTTGTCTCGAGTTGTGATTTGTTTTGATGGACCATTTCTAATGTGTCTTGATGATCGACGACGGAAATCTGTATTTGATGTTTATGTTTGACTTTTGCTTTTAGATACTTATGTGGCATGTAATCTAGTCGAATGATCGTAAGTTGTGAGAACTTGAGACGGCATTGTCCAATGACGTCTGATCATGGAGAACGTGTACCATATAATATCTTTTGACTTTCTTTGGAACCTAGATGATGACTTGTCTGTTTTTCACTCTTCACTGTTAGACTAAAGACTATTATATCCGAATTAAGCACCGGGACTTCGCTTCCTAAAGGAGTGGATGATATAACAACTCGAACATTTTGACCAACGTTTAAATTAAGATTTTTCGAACATTTATGAAACTTGTTATTTATTTTCGATAATTTAACGAAGATCGTGTTAGCTAAATTCAAATTTATTTTGAATATTTTCTTTTCGTTTATGAACTGAGGAATTTAAATTTTTTACGTTTACGTTTAATAAATTAAATATTTATTATCTAGTTACATGTAGTATTTTTCGACGTTTTAGAGTCGGAATGAGCAAAAATAACAAAAATAAAAGTTGAAATGATTCAAAACTAAAACTTTGAAAATATGAAGAAATAGTATTTTTCATTATATTCTAAAACGTTGCTAATAATGTGAATATTAGAGTTTACATTTTATTT
Source organism: Glebionis coronaria (assembly GCA_025667525.1). Classification (NCBI taxonomy): domain Eukaryota; kingdom Viridiplantae; phylum Streptophyta; class Magnoliopsida; order Asterales; family Asteraceae; genus Glebionis; species Glebionis coronaria. The sequence goes on from CM046879.1 coordinate 105,492,034, forward strand.
TTACGTTAAAATCTAACCGAAATAGCTAAATTAATTAAACGAGCATTTAAATAAATAATAGCAAATATTTTCGAAACGCGACGAAGTAAGGACTCATTTTTATTGGAAAAATGATTTTAAAAACGATGGCGCAAGTCTCGTGACTTGAATCGTCCGTTAAGTCGTCCAAACGAGCCTCAAACGCTTATTGTACAAAAGTAAACGAAACACTTACAAAATATACCCTAAACTATTAACTAGTTGCCATTTGTTTCATAAGGTTTTGGTATAAATAGGAATTTACCCTCATTTCCTTTATTTTCATCACAAACAAAAACACACACACATCCTCTCAACTCTCTTCCCTCTCTCCCACCTCCACAATCCGGCCACCACCACCAAGCCGCCGGAAAAACACCAAAAACATGTAGATCTAGCCCGTATCTATGCATGCATAAAGGTAACATCAAGTGAAATTTGTAGATCTAGTCTGGATCTATACATGCATGATGGTAACATCAAGTGAAACTTGTAGATCTAGTCCGGATCTATACATGCATGATGGTTACATCAAGTGAAACTTGTAGATCTAGTCAGGATCTATCCATGTATGGTGGTCACGTCGAGTGTTGACAAAATCTTGGATGGTTGCTTGCTCACTCACTAGTACAACGACCTTGATAAGCATTGTAAGATCTACATCTCATTCTTATTTATTAGTCCTTTTATTTTTCTTGATCTTATATATATATATATATATATATATATATATATATATATATATATATATCTTTACATTATATATAAGAGGAGGGATTTGCCACATCATCAATCATCTCTCTAATCCTACGTGTCAACTGGGCTTACAAATTCCCTAACCCATAAACTTGATCGCATCCTATAAAAACCACATAAAACTTCACAATATAACTTCCCCACTCGGCATATTCGTAAAATTATCTACAATCCTCTCAATCGATTCCCTAAAATTATTCACAATCTTCTCAATCAATTCCACGATTTTAATCATGGTTGAATTTATTCGTTTTCAATTTGTAATCATGGTTGAATTTATTTGTTTTCAATTTGTTATGTTAAATTATTCATTTGTAATCATGGTTGAATTTATTTGTTTTCAATTTGTTATGTTAAATTATTCTTATTAGTCATGACACGATTTTAAAACCCTAAGCATAAGAAAAGATTCGATCCTCAAACTAAAGTTTATTCGTAACCAGTTCGGATTAATGCTAATAATTTTGTTTTTACTTTTTGTTTTTGAAACAGAGAAGGACGGCCTGATCCGAATGCTATAAATATTATCAATCAGGTTATTCTCTTTATAATCAACTACATAATCAATCGACTGTATCTAAAAACCCACACACATATCAAAATCACGAATAATAAAAAAACCTTAAACAATCCCTGATGCTTCAGAATCACAGTCGAAGGTATGTACTATATTATTTACATGATGATGCTATTAAATCTATCATTGAATATTTAAATTGATTATTGAGGCGATGATTTTATTGTTCCTACAGTTGATCAATGATGCAGCAAGCATACGGATTTTGTGCAGTTAACTATCAAGAACCACTTTGGAAGAAAAGGGCACCACCTCCACATGCTTCTTCGTCCATGACTACTTCTCCGGAGGATCAGAATGTCTTCAGAATGGGGATTTGATATTTTATTTGTATGGAGAATGGGATTTGGAAGCATACTTTCTTGGTTATTTCTGATGTCGTTCTTGGTTGTCATTTTCTTTAAAAGAAAAGAAGGTGCAACCATAGCCTGTAAGATATTCATGACCTCCAAAATGATATGAACTATGCTTAAGGTATAGATTGTTTTCATTTTTGTTTTTTTGGACTGCTAATATGATTGTAAGATGACTATATAAGCTGAAACAAAAATCCGGCTTCTAGGCGTATATACGTTGATTGGGGTGTTTGTTTAGGCTTATATAACGGATTGATGGCTTATTTGGTTTTCGTCTTATGACTCACAAGTTCATAATCTGTGGCTCATTTTGAAACTCTTTGGCTTACATAAGTTTATTATGTACGCTTCACTCGGGAATCGAGTGCGGTATGTTGGAGGGCAAAGCCAAAGCAACTTATGGAACTCGCCACCATATTCACACTCCACGTAACTTCATTTTTGTTAACTGTATTTTTAACTTCAGCAATTGGAAACAATACAGTTTTGCTTTCTTATTTTTATTTCCAGGTACACGGGGTTCTAACGTTAATCTCTAAATTGCATATATCTATGTTTATGTAAGGAATCATTTGACTATCAACTGAATGTAATTTAAGATTTGTTTATCGGTATATCAGATCAAATGGTATCGGGATGCGAGTTATAGAATAAGGGTATTTCTCCTGATTTAACCTTGGTGGAGCGCATATAGGTTGGAGAAAAGACTTCAACATGTCGTGAAAACGTTTCTGCAACCAGTGAGCTGTTGTTTAGGTGAGTATCAACCATTCTTTATTTTTTAAGCTCATCAGCATTAATGATGCAGAAAGATGATTAAGGGTCTGTTTGGATTAGCTAGCATGCTTGAGTCCAGCAGTAGTAGCGATTATTATTTCCAAACACATTATTCTGATTTTAGCTTAAATTCAATGTTTTATCACGTAACTTGAGGAATTCATGTAGGGCACGACAATATACAAGATCACATATAGAAAAAAAGCTTTAATGGACCCAGAATTTATTTTGACACGTCCCCCAAACATGATCACATTAGGTCTCAACAAACTTCTACTTACCTGTCATGAACAAAAACTGCCATGCCACACGCTCCTAGAGCCACCTTATTAACCAGCAAATTTGCAATGGCGTCTTCAGGTATCTTTCTCAAAGTCAAAGTTTCTTTGTTAACTGTCTTTGGGAGAAGGTTCTTAACCCTGACAATTTATACAGAAGACATGTCATTGATCAAGTTGAGGCTAGCTAAAGGGCGTACAATAATTCATTCACTATCTGGAAAGACGACTAAAAGGTCATTCTACAGGTGGCACTGAGGGCAGGATTTCGTAATGGTCCAAATCATGCAACTGTTGTACAGTTCACAACGGGGCAGGGCGGGTTTACCTAAAACACTTATTGAACTATATATGCTACTTTTGTAGTTTATATTTTGTTTTGAGAAGTAATTTTTCGTACATCTAAATTGCTGAATTTTGTTTTTAAGAACGAAGACCACCAATTAAGGAAGTTATACAAGCTGGGGTTTTATCTCACTTTGTCGATTTTTAATGAGACGATTTTCCACAGCTTCAGGTAATGCCACTTGCTGCTTCTGTCACTATTTCTGTTTGTGTATTCTTTATTAACTCTATGAACTTATCTTACTTTCGCATCAGTTTGAGGCTGCTTGGGCACTCAAAAACATTACCTCAGGAACTATCGACAATACGACGGTCGTAATTGATCATGAGATCTAATTACAATATTTAGTAACAATATAAACATTGTTAGATCTTAGTGATAGATATGTGGATAACACAGAAGCACTTATGGCTGAGCTTGAACCAATAAGGAATGAAAGAGCAAAAGTGAAACTACGCAAAATAGTTTAATCTCAGTAACTTTGTTAATTAGGACATAAATCCTCCTAACCAGTTTAGGAAAATAACTTTATATTTGTGCAAAAATCATTTTGAAAAGTTTTGTAATCTCAAAGTTATATTTCTTGATTTCACCTCTCTTCCTTTTAATTTTAAAATGGTTCATTTGTTTGGTTTGTGCAGGCTGAGGCTTTGCCACCCGAAGTGCTTTCGACACATGCTGATATGAAGACAAACACAAAGAGCTGCTTTACAATCACAGTAATGCAATATGGTTCTTATCCCCGGTTTACTGTTGTTAACTGTATAAATACAAAAAATACACATGAACCTGTTAATTGTTAACATTAGCAGGAATCTAAAGCAAAGGGAAAAGGAACCTAGAATTCATACCTACGCAGGAAAATAACTCTAACCCACCAAATAAGGTTTGTTGCCAATACTAATAAGTAGTTTATGTAATTCATGTATTAAGGCTGCTAATCTGAGCCAAATGTTTTAGACAACAAGGGTGTTAGGTGTCATCTGTGGATGTCTATACAAAGGGTATGAGATAAAGGATGGTGAAGAGGGGAGCCGGGTAGAGAGAAAGGATATCTGGTGTCATCTGTTATCCACATCGCTCATTTTTACTGTTCAAGCATTAATTTTCTTGAATGCTGTTGTCTGGGTTGCACGTGAAACGGGGGTACTCCATTACCCTTTTGTGTCATAAAAGAGGATTATAGCAGGCTGTGTTGATTCTTAATCTACCGATGAGGATAGTTGGGTAAAAGTGACTCGGATCTTAGTGGGGCATCACGTTCAAACTGCTTTTCAGCCATGGCGGTTTGCAGCATGGCGCCTCGGGTAATGTATGTTTTGTCGCATTTGATGTCATATCCAAACATGAAAACTGTGTTTTGAGGAGCCTAATCTTCCTGCCACGCCACAAAAGGGTTTTCTTAAAGTACCTCTATCTGAGTTGGTAACAACCAAAAACAAAGTGGTTGTAGTTTCTATGTGAACGGCAGTTTCCTAGGTACCAAAGGTAAATCTACTTTCTGGTCGGTTTGTGGAATAGCCACATCAATATTTAATTAGACTATACCCGTGGACGACAATTTCCTTTTGTAGCATGTGCCGCCAAAAGCTTGAAAAGGGGTGTACCATACAAGTAGCAAGCTCATCTTCTATGAGGTAATAGTTTCTTTCATTATTTTGTAATTTTTGAACTATTTTTTAACATTATGTGTTGGTTTCTAATGTCACTATTTTTAATGTAACGGTGACGCATGTATACTTAATTTTTTCTTGAAATTCGTTTGTAATACAAAGTTTGAAAGGTTAGTTGTCTACAGCTTAATCTTTGATTGTATTCGCTAAAGCAGAATGTTTGGTTTCCATGGGTCCATTAGTTATCAAGGTTTTAAATGTACATTTGCAAGTTTTAAAATTACATAAGAGCAGCTTTTGTGAAAAAGGACAAGGGTGGAATACGGCGAAGACAAGGTACAAGTTTATCTATAGGAACTTCTTGATCAAATCCCCTGCTAAAAATAACTGTTCTTTTGAGGTAAATGTTTCAGAAAAAACTATAGGAAACAGGAAGAAAGCATCAGCGGAAGCCTTTGCTTTATAGAAGCAAGTTCTTGCCATTCTCAAGGAGGCCAGGTATGCTCAAATGTCTTAAATATGCTTCAGTGGTGAGAAAGATAGGATTGCATATAAGTACATCATTATGGGTCTATTTGCATATTTATACGAATAATCGACAGCTAGCATCAACTCATGAGGTATTTGCGTCACTTTGTAAGAGGGTAAGACTAGCTTGCAGCCCTTTATCGACAGCGTATGAATAATAGGCTTTTCTATTGGCTTAAAGTACTTTGGCTGATTATTTTCCATTGTGTATCTATTTAGCAGACCTTTTAGATCTTTGCCATTATTGATATTGTTGTATCACAGACTTAGTTCTACAATGACAATATTTCAGTATGGTTCACCTATTTTGCTATAATTTGGACATTAATGGCACATACATACTTAATATTTAATACACACGCATCAAGTTTCTGGTGTTTGTATCAGCAGTAATTGACTCAGTGTTTACCTATTTTACTGCATATTTTCATGACTTGTGTCATTTGAATCAGTGTTCAGCTTAACTACACGCCAACTGTTAAGGAAACCTTCTGCAGTGAGACTAAAGATTACAGTGAAGAACATCTTCAAACATGGCAAAAAAGGTACTTCCAAATTGTGCATTGCGATCATCCTGATAATTCCAAATTGTGCATTGTAACCTTTTGTTGTATTTTACGTTTCTTCAAAGTGGCTTCCACTTTTTTGAAAACAAATTTGGTGTCGGGTCTTTAATGTCGACATAACTAATTAGCCTCGACCATTTCCCTATGCCATATTGATTTAGATATGCCCCATCTACGAAAAATTGTAAGCGTGAATCTGCACCAGATGTGGGTATGCAGCAGCTAGCTTTGCTACTAGGTCTGTATCATATCTCTAAAAAAATTGGAATAGCAAAATACCAACACAAATACTAAAGAAAAATTACAAAAGTGTAGCTAAAAATGTTAGTATATAATTTCATTTGTGAGTTTCGGTATTTTATTTGTGATTATCAGTTGTTGCATTAAAGAGTTTACTTTTTATCAACTAAAGTTTGATTGATCTTTTACATACTTAATTGTCCCTAATCACTTATAGTTTAATAACTGTAGGCCCTTTGAGTCCTTGACGATGATGATGTGTCAGCTAGATTGGATATCCTGTTGACGTTTGACCATTAAATCTTGGTCGTAGCTTTTTTATCTCGTGGCCAAATCTCACCAATTATTGAGATTAGATTTAATGATAAAAGGCATAATATTCTTCACACGGTTGGTTTTATTTATACTTTAAACGTGATTGTATGCTAATTAATATGTAGTATTCTTTTATATTCAAGTTTAGGCCCACTTGATGGTTATTCTTAACATGTACGTAGTATTTTTTTAATGGAACCGACATGTATGGTTTAGACTAATGTTTTAAAATCCAATTCGATTTGACCGGATCAACCGGTTGACCCATTTTCAGATCGGAAAAACGGGTAATATTAGACCCGATTTCACATTTTCGAAACCCGTTTAGACACACCGGGTTTGGGTGACCCAGGTCAATCATGTTCTTGAGATCCGGCCGGTTTTCGATTTTCTCGTGTTTTTTACTAATAAAGAACGTAAATTTGCGTATATACAAACTTAAACATATACGAAATTCCCATTTATTTTTTACATACTATATTTATTATTAAAAAGTTTCTATGTTCAATATATATATGAAAGGTTCTATGATTTCTATATACAAATTTTTTATCGTTACAAATATAAGTTTTTATAATTTTGTTAAAAAATCGAGTTGATCGGGTGATCCAGTAAGTTCACCGAATTAATTCAAAAACCGGTTTTCCAACATTGATTTAGATAAAAAGTCTTGGATTATTAGTAATCAAATGGGTGCTCCATATACCGACTTACATATATCTTTTGTTGCTACTATGTTCTAAAGAATCTATGTACGATATACAATTTTTTAACACTAATAATTTAGTAAATGAAAAAATGTAAACGATAATTATAAGTCATGCCCGTCCATCGGACGGGCTTTGCAACTAGTATATATATATATATATATATATAATTTATTAATGAGTATTGGGACATTGTATATGAATTTTTGACACTAAAATAAAGCTAAACAAGCCCGAGTAACGATTTGATTTATACGATTTTCGAACAGTAGCTAAAACAGATTGCATGTCGAAATCAGTAGGTTTGGGATACTGAAAAGTTATATATTAATATTGATAACTGTTTTGTGATTAATTCCCCGGGTGGCTCATCCCGTGACGAATTTTAGATAGTGAGATATGACCAAAATAGTGAAAACTAGTCAGATCTGAACATACTGTTTTGATGGACTGTTTTATCGTAAAATTTGTATACTGACCTGTGATTATGTAAAACTAAAAGTTGTATATAAAATCATGAAGAACTAGAATCAATTGGATGGTTTACCAATTATTTACGGTTTGGAAATGGTGGCCAAAATAGTAAAAACTAGTCAGATATGAACATACTATCTTGACGGACTGTTTTCTCATATAAGAACTCAGAATCATTGAAAAAGGTAAAACTGTAGGTTGTATATAAAATCATGAACAAGTAGAATCAATTGGATTGTTTACCAGTTATTTACGGTTTGGAAATGGCGGTCAAAATGGTGAAAACGAGTTTGGCTGCCCAAAAACAGTCAACTATTCTAAGTGACAAAATGGGTTAATTAGCTATGAAAAGTATAAATTGGGGATAATTAGACTTATAATCAGTAAAGTACATGAGTTAATAATGATTTTGGTAAAAAGAACACACTTAGATGATTTAGGTTTCAAGAGATATGAACAAATTAGCGGGACATGTCGGGAAAATTATAATAAACGGATTATAACTCATTAACGTAAAATGTGATAATTTTTATATAAACCGACGTGGTAGGACCCACTTGTCGGGGATCTTGGACTTAGTTATATACTGATAATTATGGAACCCGAGACCCGACCAACGTAAAATATTAAGTGTACGTGTTTGTGATGCGTTTTAGAACCCAAAAACTATATAAAGTGGACTTGGGCCACAAAAGCCCAACTTACACTTGTAATGACTATTGGGCCATTATTGGGCCTGAGATTTATAACCAAGTTAGAAGTGAAATACTGATTTTAAATGGATCTAAGTTATATAATCTTTTAATGGGCCACTATTGGGCTTAGGATGGGATAAAAATGTCAAATTAGATATTACACTAAAATGGTTAAGTTTTCACCTAAAAGTTTTATAAAGAATCATAAAACTTATGCAATCTCCAAGAACTCATTAAAATATACTTATTATATATATGTACGATTCATTTATCGTCTCTATCCTAAGACGTGCCTCGTTATCTTTAGGTCTCGTATGATCATGTATCGACCATTGACATTTATTCTCTATCGATGTTCGTTCTCTATTAACTATTGTGACGATTGTATCACGTAAGTCTATAGCCTCGCTTTTATACTATCTTATAAACTGTTTTTAAACCCGCGAGGGGGAATACATTTTTTTATAAACTTAGAACACAAGTCTTTTATGGTATGCTTGTCCTTCTATGAATGGACCCGTGGTTGCCTTTAAATTGCATTAAGTGATTGCCATTAATAATGCCTCAATTGTGGACCGTTAATTAACCTATAATGGGTTAACCGCTAGTACAATTAATAGATCTATAGGGGAAGCCGCCCCGGTTCAGTTTGTGTGGACTTGTCACAGAAGCTTAGGCCCGAACTCCACACTGTTTGAACATATTGTATTGAGAAGTCAGGTATACGGCAATGTACCAATAATCTGGAGGTAATTGACAATTAATAAATCTCTCGTCTTATTAGACTGATATGGGAGTGTCTAAGGGTTCGGTTCCACGAGCTTATTGCAATTTATGCTATATACAGTTATTATTGTTGATGCAAATTATTAGATGCTTGTTGCCTTCAAGTATGCCACAAACTTATAATCTTTGCTTGTGTTTAAAATGATTTGTAAAACCTATAGACTTGCTCAACCTTTGTGTTGATGATTTTACACATGTATTTCAGGTAATCAAGATGGATAGCAGTGGAGCATATGAGGATGAAGTTGGTGCTTACTTGTCTAAACTTTATATTATTTTTCCATCCTTTGAAACAAATAAACTGCTTTTAAGCATTTAATGTATATGTTGTGATTGGTAACGGTTTTTGGGACTAAACGCTATTTTGATTTATATATTGGGATGGGAACTTTTTAGACAAGATTGTATAATATTTTAACGTCTCTTTTGAGGTCGTTGTCTATGATTGTGTGTGATGTGCTATGAGTAGCGCCCCAAAGTGGTATTCCGCTTCGTGGTAATTTGGGGGTGTTACAGTACAAAGGATACCATCGGATCCAGATGGCGGAGGAAGATGAGGAGAAGACGACATTTCACACTAGTCAGGGCGTGTATTGTTACACAAAAATGCCGTTCGGACTAAAGAACGCCGGAGCGACATATCAGCGACTTGTTGATAAAGCCTTCGACTCCTAGATAGGCCGCAACCTCGAGGTCTATGTTGACGATCTGGTCATCAAGAGTCATACGGAGGAAGCACTTCTCCGTGATATCCATGAGACGTTTGACACGTTGAGGAGAATCAGCATGAAACTGAATCCAAAAAATGTACGTTTGGGGCAACCGAAGGGATGTTCCTTGGGTATATGATTATTCCAAACGGCATCAAGCCTTGTCCAGAGAAGACGGACGTTGTGATACAGTTACCATCCCCTCGGACACTCAAGGAGGTACAATCACTAAATGGAAAGCTGGCTGGGCTAAATAGGTTTTTGTCAAAGTCCGTGGAGAAATCACTACCTCTATTCAAAACACTCAAGAAGTGCATGAAGAAAGGAGATTTCCGCTGGACAAAGGAGGTAGAGGAAGCCTTTGAGCAGCTTAAACAACACCTCGCGGCTCTTCCTATGCTAGTTGCACCCCGACCTAAGGAGGAGCTCATCATGTACCTATCCGCTACGTACGGAGCAATAAGTGCAGTCCTTATGACCGATCGAGTCATAAGGACTGAACTATTCATCAATGGAGAAGTTGGTTTTGTCATTGGTGTACGCCGCGAAAAGGCTGCGTCGGTACTTCCAGGCGCACCCAATCGTGGTTATCACTGATCAACCAATAAAACAAATCATCTCTAAACCAGACGTGGCCGGGAGGCTACAGAAGTGGAGCGTTCTATTAGGAGAACATAACATCTCCTATAGACCAAGGACAGCGGTTAAGGGCCAAATTTTGGCAGACTTCCTAATTGAAAAACCTGAGGAGGACGAACCAATGGGGCAAAAAGAGGAAATTCCAGCGGAACCATGGGTTTTGTTTACTAACGGATCTTCATGCATGGACGGACCAGGAGCCGGCCTCATTCTCACGAATCCAGAAGGGATGAAGTTTACCTACGCCTTGCGTTTTGAGTTCATAGCCACGAATAATGAGGCGAAATATGAAGCATTGATTGCGGGTTTGAAAATCGCCGCTAGGATGGGAGTCCGCAACCTTGAGGCCTACGTGGACTCACGACTTGTCGCGAATCACATCCTAGGAGGTTACATAGCCAAGGAGGATAACATGATCCAATACTTGGAGAAAGTCAAGTCACTCATAGCCACTTTTAGGAAGTTTTCTATCAAATAGGTACCAAGAGGTGAAAACAAGAAGGCGGACGCTCTTAGCAAAATTGCGTCTACAAGCTTCGCCCATTTATCCAAACAAGTATTGGTGGAAATACTCAAGAAAAATCCATTACAGGAGGGGAAGTCGCAACTATAGTTGAAGAAGAGGGACCTACATGGATGACCCCGATCATCAGCTATTTAACTGACGAAACCCTTCCAGACGATGATAAGGCGGCACGGCGTATCAAAAGGAAGTCGCAACATTTCGAACTTCGAGAAGGTATTCTGTACAAGCGTTCCTTCCTACAGCTGTGGTTGCGATGCGTCGGGCCGCGCCAGGCTAGCTATGTGATTAGTGAGATACATGAAGGGTCATGCGGTATGCACGCAGGCCCCGGATCCGTAGTAGCATGAGCTTTACACACAAGGTGCTATTGGCCGACTATGCATCGGGATGCATGAGATATGATTCGTAAATGCACAGATTGCCAAGTGCACAGGCCAGTACCGCGACATCCACAACAAGAACTAATACCCATCACATCCCCATAGCCATTCTATAATTGGGGGATCGACATCGCAGGACCTTTTCCTGTTGCCGCAAGAGGCGTAAGTTCTTGATCGTCGCAGTGGACTATTTTACACGCTGGATAGAAGCTAAGGCGGTTAAATCCATTACGGGCAAACAAATCAAAATGTTTGTTTGGGAAAATATTGTGTGTCGCTTTGGTTTGCCAGGGGAGATCATCTCGGATGACAGGAAGCAGTTCGCGGATAATCCATTCAAGGATTGGTGTGCGACATTGAACATCACATGGTGTTTCGCATCAGTTAAGCACCCGCGGACTAATGGTCTCGTGGAGAGGGCAAATAGAAGCCTAGGCGAAGGCATCAAAGCACGCCTAGATGAACGAAGTGCCAAGTGGGTAGATGAGTTACCGCATGTTATATGGGCACATAGGGCGATGATCAAAACATCCAATAGGGACACTCCATTCGCGTTAGCCTATGGAACCGAGGCTGTTATCCTAGCAGAAATTGGGATGCCAACCATCCGCACGACGGAGGTTAATGTCGTCACGAACGATGAGCAACTCCGGATCAATCTGGACTTATTAGAGGAAAAAAAGAGATAGCAGCCATCAATGAGGCCAAGTCCAAGGCTCGTATGAAGGCTTATTACGATTCTAAGGTCAAGGGTATTTCCTTCCGACTGGGGGATTTTGTTTATCGTGCTAACGAGGCAAGTCGCGCGGAGAACACAGGAAAACTGGGTCCAAAGTGGGAAGGGCCGTATGAGGTCACGGAAGCTTTGGGACTAGGCGCGTATAGGTTGCGTGATATGGATGGCCGTGACTTGGATCATACATGGAATATTTGCAACCTCAAAAGATGCTACCTCTGAAAGGGCTACGGCCTCCGTATGGATACTTCGCTATGGTCAGCTTCAATGAAGATCCATGTATTTTTTGTTTTCATGCTTTCTAGGTTCTATTTGTCTTATAATTTTAATTCTATCAAAAAATCGTAAACGTTCTAATAAAATTCCGTGGTGCCTAGCTAGCTCCACGGTCTGTTCTTGTGCAAGTTATTTTCTTATGTCTTAGATTTATTTGTTATTTCCATAATGTGCTATTTCTTATTCATATGCATTCATTCAAAACCGTACATGTAGTATTCTCTCCCAGGCGGGGTAAGAGGATCAAGTGAACCTAATAATTAAACTTGTCGCATAAGAGGGATGCAACCCCAGTGACGCGGATCATGTATCCTTACTAGACACCTTATTTACAAGACGTTGTAATAAGTTTCCGCATGCCGTACTTACATAGTGCCAGACATGATAAAGACACACGCTGCACGTCTAGTAAATTATAGACTTAGTTTTATTCTTGATAAAGACGTGACATGTCATGCAAACAGATACATGATATCTAAGGAATATAAACAAGTTTCAATTCAATAAACAAAATTGCCGTGATCATCACGGACTTATATATATGATATTCTAACAATGTTTGCGCAGAATTGTAAGTTCCAGCCGTGTACATACACGGACGAATAAATACAAGATATAAACGCTTACAAGTTAAATTACAAAGGAGGCAGAAACTCTCCTATTTCTCTCTTCCCTTCTGCAATCAGGGCACGGAGGGCCTCGCCACACGCATCCTTTCCACTCTGCGCCCTGGCCAGATTGGCATCTAAAGCCTCGGCCAAAAGCTTCTCACCCTTCATAACCTTCAAACTAGCATCATGTTGACAGGGTAAGTTGGATTGGGTCTGTGGTGAGTTTGGCCATGACTTCCTCGTTGGAAGCATCCTTTAAAGATTCAAGATCATCTAGGAAGGGGTGCTGAATTTCCCCAAGGGCGGCCATGGAGGCGGTCATCTTGTCCTCTGCTTCGGGGTTATGATAGGCATGTTGGGAGATGTCCTCTTTTTTGCTTATCAGCTCCACAACCTTGGTTAATGTGACAACCCTGGTTTTGAGGTTCGTCACTTAGTTTTATTTTGTGCTAGTTACGTGTCTTTACGTGTTTATGTGCTAATTGGTGTGTATAGATTGTGGTTTGGATATCGTTTCCGGTACGGGGTACCTTGTGAGTGAAACGATGTGTGATGATTTCGTGTACATGAGTTCACATGGTAGTGACTATGAAATGAGATGGTGTTATTTAGTGGTTTTACGTATACGTATATGTATTATAGAAAATCGTATTTTTACGATTTATGGTTTAGCATTTTGAGGTCTCGGATGAGGTGTTTAGTCACGGGAGTATTTTTCGGGATGGTTTTAAGTCATTTAGGACTTAAATATAAAGTTTATTTCAAATTTGAGATTTTTTATAAAAGTGTATATTTTACGTCTTTTACGGTAAAACGCGTAAATTTGACTAGTTTTACGGTTTTGAGGTTTTGGAGGCTTTAGGAGCTGAAATAAATTAAGGTAAATTAAGGATTATTATTAATATAATAATAAATAATAAAAATAAAAAAAATATAAAAAAAAGAAGGGGAGTCGGTTTTGGACGCAAGAAAAGAAAGAAAAAAGGGAAAAAAAGAGAAAAAGGAAAGTGGGTTGTATTGGGCTAGGATTCTTGGAAAAAAAACTATATAAGGATTTTAAGTAGATCAAAACATCATAATCCCTGGATAAAAAATTAAGGTCGACGGTTTGGGAGTGTTTTTAGGGTTTCATGGTCTTTTTTTCATCTTTCATTAATCTAAAGGTAAAACCTTCATAACCCTTTTCAATTAAATTGTTTTAATATTTTCTTTGATCATATTATGATGGATTTCGGTTAGGATTTAATTTAAAAACAGTAAATTAATGTTATATTAATGATATTATGATGATTACATAAACTAGGGCTTGTATTTAATGGGGTTATGGGTAATTAATTAGGTTAATTTAATTAAACCTGTTTTTAAAAACTGGGCAGAATTTTGAGTCAATTCTTTTGATCATATTGGGAGTTCTACAAATTATTTTTTTGCGATCCAAGTATACCTGGAAAGGTAATTGAAGTGGCTTTCCAATGCAAAAAACTAGAACTAAATTGGAGGTCGGGAAGTAGGTCAAAAACAGGTTGCAACAGTCGGAGGTCAAAACAGTTTTGAAGTCAGCCTGTTTTATTTTTAAGTTTTGGGTTGTTTGGGGTACTTAGGGTTGTATCGGGATCTTCTAACGAACATGAGAGATGGTTTATATATTATAATAAGTATCTGCATTGGGGCTAAGGTTGTGGTTTAGGTTAAGACCCGCTAATCATAACAAACCTTTTGTATGTTTAAAATCAGTAAATCTGGAATGACAAAAGTATATATATATATATATATATATATATATATATATATATATATATATATATATATATATATATATATATATATATATATATATATATATATATATATATATATATATATATATATATATATATATATATATATATATATATATATATATATATATATATATATATATATATATATATATATATATATATATATATATATATATATATATATATATATATATATATATCGGGGCCTTAACAGTAGCTTTAAGGTTAGGGCAAGTGGGAGGTGTTAGCTAACATATGTAAGGGCATAAATATTCTATTTACAGAGACCATGGGTATTTCTAGGTGGGCGTTTGACTTATAGTTTGGAGACCTAAAATTGGGACTGTTTTGTGTAAAATATGAACGGGATAGTTATCAAACTTAACCAAGTTAAGGACTTGTTAGGGAAGGGTAATGGGGTGTTTAGAGCTTATAAATGAGGTATTTATATGGGAGGAGGTTAGATGTCCATCATAGGTTGATGAGCCATCTTAGTGATTGGTTCATGTTTTGATTATGTGTTTTTGGTTTGTTAGCTTTTGCTAGTACGAGGACTTTTGGAGAAGCTCAACCAGGTGAGTTTCATAGTCCCATGTTTACTAATGTTTTTGACTTCCAGATGGGATGGAAGAGACACTGTTTGTTATTTATAAGTTATGTTGTGAATGTTTGGCGTTGGTAATGGACTTATGTGTGCATACTTATGTGATTAACTGCTAGTTGATTCTTGATTGTTTATGTTTTTGACTTGGTACCAAGGGGATATTGGCAAGGCGGGGCCTTGGGATTGGTTCATAGGTGTTTGAGTACCTATGAGAGTATGGTGTTTGGTATGGCTGGGAGCCTTGGATTTGGTTTGGTATGATTAGTTAAATCTTGAATGTTAGCTGTTAATACATGTTTGTATCATATTGTCCATATGTTTTAACTTTTGGTTGGTACTCACAGCTTATAGTTTGATTTTGGCGTTTAAGTCTAAACCTATGACTCTCACCAACTTTATGTTGACGTGTTTTAGTGTCTCTTTCAGGTGATATTATGGTTAAGCGTGAGAACTTGAGTGGCTAGGATTTGGAGTTGCGTAGGAATGCATTTAGAAGGAGATCCCCGTTCCTTCTTAGTTTCTTTTGTATGTTTAATAAGTGATACTATTTGGCACTTATATGTATGTTTTGGTTATGTTATCTGTTTGTCTTGGGTAAGAGGCTTGACTGTTACCTACTTACCTAGACTCCTGTATTGTTGAGATATTGTCATGACTTTTGTGTCATCATTTTATGACATTTCTTATTTCATATAGTTCTCTCTATAGACACGCCATGTTGTGATGATATCCATACGTCGCGCCCCATATTCTGCCAGGGTGGGGTGTGACAGAATGGTATCAGAGACAATGGTTATAGAGAATTAGGTTGCCTAGTTTTGTAGCCTAGTGTATAGCTTAAGGGTCCCTGCATATAGGCGTCATAGGAGTATGTGTGCATTTAAATTAATTGATGTGTTTGGATGTTATTTATTGCGATGTTATGACTAGTATGAATTGAACCATAATATGTTCATACTTAGCCACATGTTATTTTCTTTTCGAATTGTGACTAGTGCAGGTAGAACCGTAATCATCCACACTAGTCATTGTTGTATTTTGCTTAAATTGTACATCATAGTACATAATTTAGTACATGGTAGTTTCTATCTTTTGTTGGGTTATTTTATGTACCCGAGGTATAGTATTTTTCCTTTGATGTTTAAGTCATGTCCTCTAAGAATCATGTGGTGGTTCGAGTTATTAGGAGTAGGTGGATATGAAGGGTTTTAAGTTGTTTCCACTCTTATGGGCGACATGACTTATAACTGATTATGTTTTCGTTTTGGATTTAGTCTATGCTGTTTTAGCTAGACTATGGATTTATGTATTTCAAGAGTTTGATTATGTTATTTAAATAGTTGGAGTTTTAGACCTTATTGTTTATGTGGCTATGTACTTATGTGAGTAGATGGATTTATGTGTTATGTGTTGTATTGATTCTTATAAGTGTCATCATAGGAGGGAGTGCATTGAGGAAAGGGTAATTGTATAAGTATGGTGGCCAACATAGTTATACAAGTACCACAACTTCAATGGGTTCTCAAGTATGATTGCATGAAAGAGGGTTAGTACATGCTTGTATATGATAAGATGTGGATTTTGGGTATATTCATAATATATGGGTTTTGTGCCTTGTTGTGGCATGGTGAGAAGGTGATTACTCGTATGGAAAAACGAGTGTATAACGCGATCGATTGACTTGACATGTGTGATAACGAGTATGTTTTGGTAGATTTAATAGGTATATATATGCGGGTGTATATATACTACTATGTGTTAAGTTATGATATATGGTCGTTCACTAGTTATTATAACTTGAACGTACCTCGTGTTTGTTCGTGTTTTATGGTGCTGGAGTTTGATGGAGTTCCAACGACGTTTTGAGTCTTTTGGATGTGTGTCTACATTTGGGTATGTATTTTTATTAATGAGAACTACTAAATTTTCTTGCAAATAAGTGTGGCTGATTATAGGAAAATGTTTTGAAAAAAATTTGTAAGTGTATGGTATGATATCGTGACTTACATGTTTTTTTAAAGTTTGTGGTAGTAAGCTAAAAAAAAGATTTGTCTTGAAAATAATTGGATTAGTTTTCTATGTAACATGTGATAATACATTCTAAAGGGGTAAAGAAATTTTACAAAAATTTTCTTAAGTATAGTTAAAATTTTAGAAGTATTTAACTAGACGGCAAGAGTAAAAAGGGAGATTTTATTCTAGTAATGATAATATTAACACCACACCTTGTAAACGTGTAGTAGTTTAGTTAAAAACCTGCCTAAATGGATTTTATAAAATAATAATAATAATATAGAATAAAATGAAAATAAAACACTGTATTTTATAAACATGTATTGGTTTCATAATAACAAGTGAAATAAGTTTAATATGGGTGAACAAGATAATGGTTTTGATTATAGTGTACTAATTAGGTGCTATCTTGATAAAATGATGAAGATAAAGGATGATTTTATGGTTAATAATGAGTATGATTGGTTTTAGTAGTTTGGTTCTTATGAGAAGTAACTAATTGGGATGAAAGTTTTAAATTTTCTAACGTATCGAAATTTGGTAATACTAATCGTGACGAGTCTAGTTTTTCGTTGTTGGCACACTCCATTGATCTTTCGGATTACATTGTTTTGTTTTCAGTTGTTTTGGCTAGGATTCGTTTTACCCTATATTTTATTTTGGGACACGATTGTTTGGAATTCTTTTGTTACACGTCATGGCTGATTTAGTTATGCGGTCGTGGAAACGTTAGGATAAGAGGATAGAGTTAGGTAGTATTACTTATGGTTAGATATTAGAATGGAGAGATGTGTTTTGGTTTAAAGGTTGTGTTGAAGGAGTGATTAAGATTGTGGAGTCTTAGAACTTAGATTGGTTACGGGAATAAGGGAGTAAGTAAAGTTAGTTGACTGGTCGTGAGAACGAGACGTCATGCTATGAGAAGTTGGTTGAAGTACCATTAGGAGATTGATGAAAGTACCAACGGATGTGAGGGTAGAGTAGAAATTTTCTACTAAAGATTGGGCAAATAATACGCAAGGGATTGGTATAGTTATGGAGGCAAGGTAGTAGTAGACACGTGAAGGGAAAACAGGAATGTAAAAGAATGATTGGTAGGAGGCTAGTTAACGATGAAGTACAACAAGTAAGGAAGAGTGAACTATTGAGGGGTTGAAGTACTTTTAGAAATATTGTGGTAGATGAGTTGAAGTTAGAAGCTACTGGTAGTGTGAAGTTCCTAGGTAACATCATGGAGACGAGAAGGAGTGTGTAAAGAGCTACATCGCGAAGCAAGGAGCTGAAAGGACTACGTGTCGGCTGCAAGAAGGATGCAAGAGATTTCGAAGGAGTCACAAAAGTTGCAAGGGCTGGAAAGGTGACAAGCACTATGACGGGAAATTTACGTGTGGTTCGTGACGAAGAAGGGCAGATCGAGTATCAGAGTGGAGCTACAAAGAGCTGAACCAGTGGATCGTGATGAAGTGAATAGATGACATGGGAGATTAAGAACTCGTGGAAGTAACAAGGGGAGTCGAGTGACTACGCGGATAGAATTTTTGTGGCAATCAATATCGAGGGATGAGAAGTGAAGCGGAGCTGAATAAGTTTCGTGGAGAAGTGATTAGAGAGACGGTTTGTGAAGGTGTTATGAAAGATCTTTGGAAGAGATCGCTATGCATTATCCAATGCACTAGTGATTCCATAGATTTGATGAATGAAGTATGGAATTTTTGTTGGACAGGATAGTGTAGGAATAAGGGAGAACCATGGAAGGAGAGAACCAAGTATTCCTAGAAGATGATGATTGAAAGTACCTCATGTTGGGTGCAAGATCAAAGTAGAAGTATGAGATTTGAATAAGAATTCAAAATATGGCTTAGTAGACAAATGGAAACTAATGTGCGTATAAGATGAGAGTGTGATCCACATGGAATCACATGAAACTCTAGTCTATCCCTATTAGGAGGGAGTAGGAGAACTGGTTGTGAGAAAAACAAGTGAAGCTACTTGGAAAATGTTGGTGTTTAGATGACTAGATAGACTTAGTTAGTGGAGCTGGATTGTTATATCTGCCTAGAATGCTAGAGGCATTTGGGGTACGAGACGTAGATAATAATCTATACAGATCATGAATGTCTCCAACACATATTTAATCATCTTGATTGAATATTTTGAAAAGGTGATGGGTGGAGTTAAGTGATGAAAGAAAATTGAAAGGCTAAGTACCATCTGGGAAAGACAAGCATGGTTGATGAGACATGGAATAAGAAGAATGAAGTGAAGCTAAGACGAACTTGAACTATATGGATGACGTATTAGGGTGGTTTGGATGAAGGATGTAGGTTGCACGAGTTGAGTTGTCTAAAGCAGAGAACACGTCAACATGTATGTTGCGTGGCTTGGACAATCATATGGAGAAAAGGGACGTAGACTATACTTCCTACATAGATAGGAGTAGCTTAGAAAGGGTGATGTAAGGACGAAGTTGGTGAAAGGGATACATAATGGGGTGGAGGAATAAGTACGACGAGAATTGGGTGATAGTCGATAGACTGACTAACTCATCTCATATTTCAAGAGGAATGAGAAGTCACGTAGTTGAGAAGTTGGAAGGATTGCGTACGAATGTGATGGAATAGAGGGTTTTGCGTAAAAGTTAGCCTAATATGTTTGGAATGCCTTATGAAGGATTGTGGCAATGGAAGAAACGATGGGAAGCATCACATCGTGATGTATGGTGTGAGTTGAGGAAGAAGAAGGAAGTGTGTATAGAAGCGAAGCATGAATGAAATAGGTCGAGATAGGAACCGAAGGTAAAACTTTGGTAGAGCCTAATGAGTAGAATAAAGCACAACGCAGGCTAATGCTGTCGTAGTGTGGAAAAGGAAATGGCACTAACCTATACTGATTGTTTGGGAGGCTTAGTATCGATAATCGAATGGATGAGGAGTTATAGGTGTGATGTGCCATAGGGACGAAGGGCTTGGTCTAACTGAGATAACCGTCCTTTTGATGATGTGTATATATCGTAAGTTGATTTGGATTGGAAGAACTAATGGATATGTGAAAGATCGCCATAGGTCCCTTTGTAAGGAAATTGGAATTTTTAAGTAGTTTGGGGTACGGACTTAAGGGAGTTGATGTACATGATTGGATATGAGTATATCCAGCTAACTGGAAAAGAATAGGCAAGTGAGATATTTATACAACCTTAGGAGTTACACTGAGGGCATGAGTGATTGATTTAGAGGGAGTTAGGAAACTCTTTAGCGATGGCTGAGTTTTCATAATGATAAGTTATCATACTAGAAGTCGATAAATGCCATTTGAGGCACTATATGAAAGGATAGGATGAGTTGTCCCCATTGTGGACTAGAATTGGTAAAAGAGGCTACTAATGTGGTAATGGTGTTTGTGGACAGAATGATAGCAACAAGGGATGCTATGTAGAAAAGGAGGAAACCACTAGAGTTAGTGACAAAATTATGTTTGAAGTTTCACCCATAGAAACGGGTGGTATGTTTTGGTAAAATGGAAGAGTTGATATAGAGTTTTGTAGGTCCATTTATGATCTTTGGAAAGATCGGACCATTAGCTTATGAGCATAGAATTACCTGGGGAAAATTGAGTGGTATACATGATATATTTCATGTATTAATATTGGTAAATGTTGTTTGAGAATGTATATTTGCATGTTCGGTTATTCGGGATTTGTGCTAATAAGAGTCTTTGTATTATCAAAGAGTCATTTGTGAGATTTATTGACAGTGAGGTCAAGGGTTGGGAAATGAATTTAAATATTGTTGGTTAGTATATGTGGTAATTTGAGACTTGAACTAAAGTTCACGTGGAAATAAGAGGAGTTCATTTAGAACAAGTATCCTCAGTTGTTTGCTTATGGTACGTTTGATCCTAAGGAGTAAATCTCGAGGCGAGATTTCTATTAGGAGGGAGTGATGTGACAACCCTGGTTTTGAGGTTCGTCACTTAGTTTTATTTTGTGCTAGTTACGTGTCTTTACGTGTTTATGTGCTAATTGGTGTGTATAGATTATGGTTTGGATATCGTTTCTGGTACGGGGTACCTTGTGAGTGAAACGATGTGTGATGATTTCGTGTTCATGAGTTCACATGGTAGTGACTATGAAATGAGATGGTGTTATTTAGTGGTTTTACGTATACATATATGTATTATAGAAAATCGTATTTTTACGATTTATGGTTTAGCATTTTGAGGTCTCGGATGAGGTGTTTAGTCACGGGAGTATTTTTTAGGATGGTTTTAATTCATTTAGGACTTAAATATAAAGTTTATTTCAAATTTAGATTTTTTATAAAAGTGTATATTTTACGTCTTTTACGGTAAAACGCGTAAATTTTACTAGTTTTACGGTTTTGAGGTTTTGGAGGCTTTAGGAGCTGAAATAAATTAAGGTAAATTAAGGTATTATTATTAATATGATAATAAATAATAAAAAGAAAAAAAAAGAAAAAAAAAGAAGGGGAGTCGGTTTTGGACGCAAGAAAAGAAAGAAAAAAGGGAAAAAAGAGAAAAAGGAAAGTGGGTTGTATTGGGCTAGGATTCTTGGAAAAAAACTATATAAGGATTTTAAATAGATCAAAACTTCATAATCCCTGGATAAAAAAATAAAGGTCGACGGTTTGGGAGTGTTTTTAGGGTTTCATGGTCTTTTTTTCATCTTCCATTAATCTAAAGGTAAAACCTTCATAACCCTTTTCAATTAAATTGTTTTAATGTTTTCTTTGATCATCTTATGATGGATTTAGGTTAGGGTTTAATTTAAAAACAGTAAATTAATGTTATATTAATGATATTATGATGATTACATAAACTAGGGCTTGTATTTAATGGGATTATGGGTAATTAATTAGGTTAATTTAATTAAACCCGTTTTTAAAAACTGGGCAGAATTTTGAGTCAATTGTTTTGATCATATTGGGAGTTCTAAAAACTCTTATTTTGCGATCCAAGTATAACTGGAAAGGTAATTGAAATGGCTTTCCAATGCAAGAAACTAGAACCAAATTAGAGGCCGGGAAGTGGGTCAAAAACAGGTTACAACAGTCGGAGGTCAAAATAGTTTTGAAGTCAGCCTGTTTTCTTTTTAAGTTTTGGGTTGTTTGGGGTACTTAGGGTTGCATTAGGATCTTCTAACGAACATGAGAGATGGTTTATATATTATAGTAAGTATCTGCATTGGGGCTATGTTTGTGGTTTAGGGTAAGACCCCCTAATCATAACAAACTTTTTGTATGTTTAAAATCAGTAAATCTGGAATGACAAAAGTATATATATATATATATATATCGGGACCTTAACAGTAGCTTTAAGGTTAGGGCAAGTGGGAGGTGTTAGCTAACATATGTAAGGGAATAAATATTCCCTTTACAGAGACCATGGGTATATTTAGGTGGGCGTTTGACTTATAGTTTGGAGACCTAAAATTGGGACTGTTTTGTGTAAAATATGAACGGGATAGTTATCAAACTTAACCAAGTTAAGGACTTGTTAGGGAAGAGTAATGGGGTGTTTAGAGCTTATAAATGAGGTATTTATATGGGAGGAGGTTAGATTTCCATCATAGGTTGATGAGCCATCTTAGTGATTGGTTCATGTTTTGATTATGTGTTTTTGGTTTGTTAGCTTTTGCTAGTGCGAGGACTTTTGGAGAAGCTCAACCAGGTGAGTTTCATAGTCCCATGTTTACTAATGTTTTTGACTTCCAGATGGGATGGAAGAGACATTGTTTGTTATTTATAAATTATGCTGTGAATGTTTGGCGTTGGTAATGGACTTATGTGTGCATACTTATGTGATTAACTGCTAGTTGATTCTTGATTGTTTATGTTTTTGATTTGGTACCAAGGGGATATTGGAAAGGCGAGGCCTTGGGATTGGTTCATAGGTGTTTGAGTACCTATGGGAGTATGGTGTTTGGTATGGCTGGGAGCCTTGGATTTGGTTTGGTATGATTAGTTAAATCTTGAATGTTAGCTGTTAATACATGTTTGTATCACATTGTCCATATGTTTTAACTTTTGGTTGGTACTCACAGCTTATAGTTTGATTTTGGCGTTTGAGTCTAAACCTATGACTCTCACCAACTTTATGTTGACGTGTTTTAGTGTCTCTTTCAGGTGATATTATGGTTAAGCGTGAGAACTTGAGTGGCTAGGATTTGGAGTTGCGTAGGAATGCATTTAGAAGGAGATCCCCGTTCCTTCTTAGTTTCTTTTGTATGTTTAATAAGTGATACTATTTGGCACTTATATGTATGTTTTGGTTATGTTATCTGTTTGTCTTGGGTAAGAGGTAGGACTGTTACCTACTTACCTAGAATCCTACATTGTTGAGATATTGTCATGACTTTTGTGTCACCATTTTATGACATTTCTTATTTCATATAGTTATCTCTATAGACACGCTATGTTGTGATGATATCCATACGTCGCGCCCCATATTCCGCCAGGGTGGGGTGTGACAGTTAACCCCTCATGCCTGCCACGGTCAATACCGTATGATACAACATCCGCAAAGGCCTACACAAACTAAGGAGCCTCCGTTACCTTGTTCATGGCTAGGCGCATCCCTTGGCCCACCATCCACCTATGACCGACTATGGCTGTGAGCAGTGGAGGGCACAGCACTTCGACGCAGTCTGTCGCCAACATGTTCAGCTCTCCCTCTGCCACCGCTGTTCACTCCTCCATGTCAGCCCGTGCCTGGGTGAGTTCTTCCTTTAGCATGTCGCGCTCTTTTGCCATGATGGAGGCTTGGTTCGTTGCGGCTCTGGCGGTGGCTTCGGCTACAGATACCTGTGAATAACACTTGGGGTTACTACAAAGAAAGATAGGGCTTATGCGAGCAATGGGTATAAATAAGTAAGGATATGTACCTTATCATTGGATGCCGCCAGGAGAACTTCTAATTCAACAATGCGCTCCTCGCGGGCGTTGGCATGGTTGGTTGGTTCTTTTATTGTAGATTCCGCCACGACCTAGTCTACCTCCAAGGAGGCTATTGTCTTCTCGTGCTTCTCCACCATTTCTTCCCTATGAGCAATCCTACTATCAACACGGCTCACGTAAGCTAAGGCTTCCTCCAGACGGCGCCGTAGGGCCGCACCAAATGTTACTTGGTGCGCTGTTGCCACATCATACTGCTCCAGAAGAGTCCCATGCTCAAGTTCATCTAAATCTTGTGCCAGTGTTGGAGGGGTTAGGTGGTCCATGAACTCTTTACACTCAGACTCCGCCTCTAGTCTTGTGAGGCTGGACAAGTTCCATGCCGGGTGGAGGTTGGTGTCCGGACCCTCAGCACGAGGCTCCTCTTCATGAGTTAGGGAGGAGATGGGGGCATCATGGATATCATGGGAGAAGGTTCTTTCTCCACTTCCTTCTCTTGTGCTGCTATCGACGGATCCACCCTGTTATTAAAACAAACACTTATGAGTTTTTTGTTGGGGGATCAGATATTATGGAGTATCTTCAGTACTTACGTCACGTCTATCATTGGTTCCGTGATGGTAGGAGCCACGGCGCTAACAGGTGTCGCCTTCCAAACATGGGTATCTACTTGTGGCGGGGGTTGCCTTGAGGCATTGTGGTGCTGCTTCCTTCTTGGAACCGCGGGTGGTATTTCCTCAGTTTCTTGGGGGGAGAATTGTGTTCCCCCGCCTCAGCCTCCACATTCTTCACCACCTTCCTAGTGGTTTTGCGCTTCTTGGACACAGGTTTTGATGGTTGGGGGGATCCGGCCTCCTGCGTCACTTCTTCTTCTCCTCATTCGTCATCATCAACTAAACGGTTGATAGATGGATCTGTGAGTTGTTCTTCACCTTGGATGGAGGTGGCATTCTCCAGCAGCAGCTCACCACCATCTTCATTAAAGAAATCCAGGGGTGACTTCTGGATCACTGGCTCGTGCTCAACCGACCACTGCTCGGTTGTTTCTTCCAATGCGATGGTCATGTTTGCGGTAGCAACTAGTAGTGGGGGCTCACCCTCTTTCAGGGGTTGGAATCCCTGCAGCACCTTACTTGGATCACCTTGGCGTAGAAGACCAAACAACTTCATCTCTGCGGACATAAACACGCATAAGTGTTAGTAAGTTTACAAGTATTTTCGACATTTTCATACGCATATTCAAAGAATAACTACCCTGTCTACGCTCGGTCAGAAAGCATGGAAATCTATCCTCCCTCCCAAAATAATTGCGGCTGATCCCTATTAAGCATAGGAAGTGCTCCGGCAGACCCCTATGGAACTCAGTTCGATGGGTGTCTATTGTTTTCACATCCTGGCTGCTATAATCCTTGGATGATGGTGGGTAGTCGAAGGGTACTTTGTACTTCATAACAAAAGGGGTAGGGAATACCTTGGCGTCTACGAAAAAGTAGTGGTCGTACCATTTCTTGAGGGAATCTAACGGTTTCTTATAAGACATGGGGGCGGTTGCGGATTGTTTTTTAAATGACAGCCACCCATTTACCATTTGGGGGGGGGGGAGTAAAATACCCTAAATAGGTTAACAGTGGGAGTCACTTCGCAGGCGTGGCAGGTAACCTCAAATTGGTTAACCTTACACGCCCCTATGCAGTGAAGCTGGGTTATATGGAAATCATAATACAAAAGAACTGTAAGACTTATGCACACGACTTAACCCAATACGAATAACATCATGAAATAAACCAAAAAGAAAGATTAGATTAAGAAGAATAAAAGAGAAGAAAAAAAATGGTTGTGAATTCCTAGTGAGAGAAAGACATATGTTTCTCTCTCTACAATCTATGAAAAATGGAAGTCACACACACAAATGAGGTGTTTAGTGCCTTTTATACTACAAGTGAAAGAGTAGAAGGCCTTCCTCATTTTTGTGTTCGGGACTAATTCCCGTTACATACCAAACATTATACTAGAACTCTCAACACCATTATGTAGCATTTTCCACGAGCTTCACAATGGTATATTATAAGACCATCACTTAAAATACGGCTAACAATCTCCCCCTAAGGGGTGGTTATGTAATATGTGACTTCACTTCTTTTGTGTTGTTGACTTTGAAGCTCGTTGTCTTGAGAGTTCTTTCATAGTTCCTTTCATAACTTGTGATCTTGGACCTTTGATCTTTGCCTTGACTTGATCTTAAAACTTTGCCATCTTGTGTTCTTGTGTCTTTCCCCACATACTCAGACTTTGATTTGATATGAAAGCTTGTTAACAATCTCCCTTGATCATCAGAGTAGCGGAAGTCTTTGTCTTTAGATGTTCTTGAGCTTTCTTCTTTTACGTGAGCATGTGGTCTTGAATTACGACTCTTGAGGTTACGTCACCGTTTGCATTCCTCCGGTTTCCCGTTATACAGTACGAATACTGTACCTGTGATTAGGTAAGTTCAAAGAACTTTCTTAACAGGGTTTCCAGCTGTGGTAGCCGTTCTTAATACTTGAATATATTGAAAGATACTTCATAGTAAGGAGTGAATCATGCAGTTCTATTCTGCTGACTAAGTAGTCAATTCAATTTCCTGGAACAAGTTTGAATCAATAAAGAATCAAAC
The DNA here is from genome assembly GCA_025667525.1 of Glebionis coronaria. NCBI lineage: Eukaryota > Viridiplantae > Streptophyta > Magnoliopsida > Asterales > Asteraceae > Glebionis > Glebionis coronaria. Next base: position 105,518,903 of record CM046879.1, read on the forward strand.
CATTGTTGCTTTCCAGTTGACACAAGTTAGATTTGTATGGAATCTCATAAGTCACCTACCGCAGTGCTGTTTGATGATGACACTGGAAGGATTTCCATTCGTCACTATAAATACTGAGGAGTATTACTATGAATGTTCTGGCAAGATCATAAAGATATTGCGTCGAGACCTGGAACGAGTTTGAATCACAAAATAATCAAACCACTGTTGCTTTCCAGTTAACATATGTTCAATTCAAGTGAATCTTACATATGACCTACCGCAGTGCTGTTTGATGTTAACATTGGAAGGATTTCCATTCATCACTGTGAATACTAATGAGTATCACTCTGAATGTTCTGGCAATATCATAAGGATAGAGCGTATGACTCTATAAATTATCGCTTGTGTTCTAGTGATGAATAATAATTGATATATGGAATAAGTGTCCTAATGAGATTTTTGATGAATCTCGTTGGCTCTAGACTCTATAAGTGCACGTTTATTTGGTGAGCGGAGGCTGGAGCAGACTGCCACCTATTCAATATCTACTATCTCGGAGTGAGAAAGTTGATAGAAATGAGTTGAACTCTGTGACAATAAAACAAACTTCTTTTGAGAGAAGCTTGAGTAGGTTGGGAAGGGTTATGTATTGCATCACTGGGTCCATGATGCTTTGTCTTAAATACCAGAAATCATCAACTTGATTCTGATAGTAGATGTATTGACCCAGTTTCTGCCTAAGTTGTATGGAGGGATACTTTCTTTACACCCTTTATCCTTACATTTCTTTTTCATTCTTCAACCCTTTCAATGCTTACCAAGACGTCATAACTAGCACCTTGTTGTGATTGTTCCAGTGCTAGCTTAAGTCATTTGTCGGCATTTTTCCACTACACTCAACTACTCCATCTTTCCTAAGGACATCTAAATTTTAATGGATTGTCCTTGGGAAGATCCCCCTGGTTCTGGTTGGATCATAGGACGAATACCTAACCACCTTTTGACACCAATACCATTGTGAATTAATGTGTTGAAGGGTATAGATATCGTAACCAGAAAAACCTGTTGAAAAAGCAATCAAGGTGTTGATGAAATAAGTGTTTACACCTTGAAAGTTTTCTATATCACCAAAACACTCCCCCTACATATGTGCATCATAAAAGGAAAGGTTTTTACACATATTAGGAAGAGAAAGCCCTAATATCAAAGATCTTATCCAAGATGACACATTTTAATCACTATTCTTCCCCTCAAAAATTGCATGCGATTGAAATTTTTTGAAACTAGTGATGAAACATGGAGAGAATAATGTTGCATGAAAGTTTGTACTCCCCCTAGAAAATAAATTCTAATTAAGATGGGGAGTATATGAGACAGTTTTGAAATACCTTGAGAAATTGTGCTTTAACCCGAGAAAACTGAATTTCCCGTTGTTGAGGAAAGATGTACATAAATGAACATTTTCCTTGAGTTCATGAGCTTAAGACTTTGAATGTTGTAATATAAGCCCATGACCGAGAAAAATTAATTTCCCGTTGATGAGGATAAGTCAAAGACTTTCCTTTCTTTGGGGACCGGGTTATAGTCTGACATGTGACTATAAGCCATTATGAGAAGATAGTAGAAAAGACATGTTTTGAACTCTCATTCGAACTTTATGTACGTACCCGTGTCGTTATTGAGCGACATTTCTAAGTACGTCCATATTATCGATGCTAAGAGACATGTCGGAGAAGAATATTTTTGGTATTTTTGAAAGATTTTCTCATTTTTTATTTTGTTTTTATAGGTTTATATTTTTGTATTTTTATTTTCTGATGGATATATACAAGATTACTGCGAATGTGCAAGACGTTCAAGTTCATCTAGAGTGAAACTACGCATACCAAGTCGACGAACCAAGAATTCAAATCTGTCTTGAGATAGAGCTTTGGTGAAGATGTCGGCTACTTGATAGTCCGTCTTGACAAAATACAGTTCGGTCGTTCCTCTTTCCACATGTTCCTTTATGAAATGGAATCGGACAACAATGTGCTTGGTCTTGGAGTGTTGGATCGGGTTGCATGATATGGCTATGGCTGATTGTGAATCACAATAAATAGGAACTTTATTAAAGTGAAAGCCATAATCCGTGAGTTGTGTTCTCATCCAAAGGACTTGAGAACTACACACAGATAGAGACACATATTCTGCTTCCGCGGTGGACAACGTCGTGCAATCTTGTTTTCTTGAGGACCAGCTCACTAGTTTTTCGCCTAAGAATTGTGCTCCACCGGAAGTGCTCTTGAATGTATCATGACACCCTGCATGGTCGGCATCTGAAAAACCAGTTAGACTAAAACCAGAATCCTTCGTATACCAGAGACCCATGTGAATGGTTCCCCGGAGATAACGAAAGATCCTTTTAACCTCCTTGAGGTGCTTCTCGGTTGGCTTAGCCTGATACCGAGCACATAAACAAGTAGCATGCACAATGTCCGGTCTGCTTGAGGTTAAGTACATAAGGGACCCGATCATACTTTGATATTTTAAAACATCTACAAATGTCCCTTTCTTATCCAAATCAAGCTTGTGTTTAGTGTCCATTGGAGTACCAATTGGATCACAGTTTTCCATTCCAATTTTTGTTAGAATCTCGAGCACATATTTGGACTGATTTATGAAAATACCACGAGGGGATTGGTGAACTTGGAGACCAAGAAAGAACGTCATTTCCCCCATCATGGACATTTCAAATCGGCTTTTCATAAGGTCGGCAAATAATATGGAATGTTTTGGGTTTGTAGAACCAAAAATTATATCATCTACATAGACCTGAGCCACCAAGATGTCGTTGCCGTAGTGCTTGATAAACAACGTTGGATCAATGGTTCCTTTGCTGAAGTGGTTTTGGAGAAGAAATGATGATAATTCGTCGTACCATGCCCTCGGTGCTTGTTTCAAACCATAAATTGCCTTTTTCAACTTGTAGACATGGCTTGGATGTTCGGTGTTGATGAAACCTTCAGGTTGACATACGTACACATCTTCTTTTAACGACCCATGCAAGAAAGCCGTCTTCACGTCCATTTGATACACAGTGAATGATTTGTGAGCAGCGTATGCCAAGAAAATCCTAATAGCTTCCAACCGAGCAACCGGGGCGAAGGATTCTGCGAAATCAATTCCCTCCTGCTGTTTATAACCTCTCACAACTAACCGAGTCTTGTTCCTAATGACCGTTTGCTCTTCATCCAACTTGGTTTTGAATAACCATTTCAGGGTAAGGGGATCGATATTGTCCGGGCGTGGTACTAACTCCCATACATCAAGCCGGATGAATTGATTGAGCTCTTCTTGCATAGACTCAATCCATGATGCGTCGGTCATTGCTTCTTTAACACTTGCTGGTTCCATTGTGCTGACTGATAGTGCATAGATACACATATCACCATCGGTACACAGCTGATTTCATGTCGAGACTGATCGTGAGAGATTGCCAATCACTTGAACCAAAGGATGATCCTTAGTCCATTTGTGTTCATGTGGAAGTGTATGAGAAACTTGATGCGAGCTTGACGGATCGACATATGGTGTTGAAGGCTGAGTCGTACTTGTGGAAGCCACAAATGGATTAACAAACTCATGTTCGGTGAGCATCGCATTGTTTTCATTTTCAGCAACTATTTCATTATGAAAATGAACATGATTAGGAATTTACTGAGAATGTTGTTGAGTTGCGTCAGCAGTCGAAGAAGTGGTTGTAATATTTGGAGTCAATATGGTTGAGGTTGACGTAGATGGTGCAGAAGAAGATGCCGTTGGTGTAGATGCAGTCAGAGGTTCTTGAACTATCGTAGCAGGTGCAGCCGTGGCATTTTGAGGAACACCAAATGACGAAGGACCCTCCATATATTCATCATAAATTGGACCAAGTAAAACTTCCAAGTCACATTCCGAGGGTTGTAACGATGAGATTGCTTACGGTGCAAATTGAAGCGCGAGTCCTGAACTTACGTGTCCAGAAGTCTGACCTTGAGGCTCGGGATGTGAACTTCTATGTTGAGAGGCCGTACCCGAGAGTTCATCAAAGGTAACATTCATAGTCTCCATTACTTTTCTTGTCCTTCGATTATAAACCCTGTAAGCACAAGCAATTGAAGAATAACCAATGAAAAAGCCAATATCACCTTTAGGGTCAAGTTTACCGATATCTTCACGATCATTATTTGGATAACACAGAGCCCCGAATACATGTAGAAACGATATATCCGGTTTTCGTCCATTAATGATCTCATAAGGTGTTTTGTTGAATCGGGTGTGAATAATGGAGCGGTTTTGAGTATAACATGCATTTGCAATGGCATCAACCCAAAGGAATAACGGTGCACTCGAGGAGAGAAGCATCGTTCGAGCAGCTTCAACTAACGTACGATTCCTCCGTTCCACAACTCCATTCTGCTCTGGAGTTCTTACAGCCGAAGTTTGATGAGAGATCCCAACTTCGTCAAAGTAAGCTTTCAGTTTCTGATTGGTGAATTATGTGTCGTTATCCGTTCTTACAATGATAACAGGGGCTTGAAGTAGCACTGATGTTTTCTTCAAGAAATTAATAATTACATCAGGGGCTTCATCTTTTGATGCAAGAAAATGAACCCATGTGTAACGAGAATAATCATCCACAATTACAAGGACATACCGCTTTCCATTAATGCTTTTGATTCTCATTGGGCCACACAAGTCCATATGTAAGAGATGTAACCTATTCGTTGAGTAGGGAACAGGTTTGGGTTTGTGAGGTTTCTTCTTACTTTTACCTTACTCACAGGAAGGACAAATATGGTCTTTTGTATATTTAAACTTTGGAAGACCGGTAACGAGATCATATTTCGCAAGTTGGGTGATGGCATCGAAATTGAGATGAGATAACCTTTGATGCCATAACCATGACTTTGTTGAAGTGGCCCAGGCCATGAAACAAATTGGAGAAGCAACAGACATTTGAAAAAGATCAATGGTGTAAAGGTTGGTGGTACGATTTTCTTTTAACAAATCAATTCCTTCAAGATCTCTTACAAAACATGTATGACTTCTGAAAGCAACCTCCAAGTCTGAATCACAAAATTGCCCAACTGAGAACAAATTGTGTCCCAAGCCATCAACAAAAGAGACTCTAGTGAAGATTATATTTCCCCAATGAAGATCACCATAGCCTAGAATTGCCGCAACATCATCATTGCCAAATCGAACTGTTCCCATGAAACGCCATACAAAGTTCTTGAGAAGGCTTCAATTCCCAGTCATATGTTTGGAACAACCCGAGTCCACGCACCAGATACAAATTTCAATAGCCTGCCAATGATAACAGAATAAAATATTTTGGCAACCGATGAAATAGGTTCCTGTAGGGTTAGATGATAATTAAGCCGTATCACATACCGACGTTTTACTGTCAGTATGAGATCTACTAGTGTCGATAATTTTGCCACTACAGTCAAAATTTCTACCAGTAGGCAACCATTTAGAGGTGAATCTAGGGCTACTAGGCTTAGCAAGACTTTCTGTGGACCCTACGTGCGTACTTTTAGGAACATACACATTAGCTTTAGAAGTGCGTTGTTGTTCACTGACTGACAGCTTATTAATTCGAGTGTAACCACCATAATTCAAACCATTCATAGTCAAACCACAAGCATCATGACTAAAAGTAAAGAAAAATTTATTACATTTAGCACAAATAACTTCAGATTTTTCATTCCAAATAGCAAGCTTAAATTCATTACATTCAGATAAATCAAGTTTATGATTATGATTAAAAAACGGTAAATTCCTAGGGTGTTCTTCTACTTCCACATTATTGATGTTGGGGCGACTAATTCTAGAGGCAAAAGGGACCATATCATTCCTTGTATTGCTCGTAGGCTGTGGCCTTCTGCTCTTAGTGTAGTTTTTTATTCTTGTAGAAGAAGACACACGTCTATTAGAATTAGCACTTTTTAAATCAATGACTTGTGGTTGAGTTATAGTGGTCGGTTTTGTCCTAACACTTGCTTTATGTTGTTTGCTAGACACAGAGGGAGAACTAACACGAAACATTCCTGGGGCAATCACATCAGTTTTCGTTCCAGCAACCTTGGGAAAAGATGTCACAGCAATACGAGTGTGTCCCGAGGTTGCTGGTGTCTGAATCGTACTAGGCTCAGAAATCGTATCTTTTAATAAGGCTTTTAACTTACAGTTCTCATAGATTTTATCAATAAGTTTCTGATAGACAGACTTACTTTGTTCAACAGCCCGCTTATATGAAACAACAACAGATTCTAAATCTGTAATTTTAGCCTTAAGCTTCTGAACATTCCCATCACTGGCCTTCTCTAACCCAAAAGAAGCCAGATTGTTTCTCTGAGCACCTCCCAACTGAGCTGTCAAACGTACTATTTTTTGTTGCATTTCATTGTAAGCTTTTTCGTGCGAAATCTTGTCATATTTGCATTCATCACATTTTTTGACAAATTTATTCTAAAGATCGGTGAATTCTTTATCCTTTTTAATGACATAAGATTCCATTTTATCTTTCATAAGATCAAGCTCAGTTTGGAGGTTTTCATTATGCGACACAGAGGTATCTAACGCAATGGGGCTACTATCAACATTATCACGTGCATTAGAGATACGTTCAAGATCGTTTTCCAAAACGTTGATTTTATCAAGAGATTCATCAGCCTCCTTTGTCAAAGATTTAAAGTCTTCAACAAAGTTGGCTAATTCTTTTAGAAAAGCGTTTTCCAAATTGCTTATCCGAGCATCAACTTGATTAATAATCGGATTAATATCGTTTTGAATAATTTTCTGGACCTCAATCTGAACAGGTGATGTAAAATTTCCTCCAGTGATTTTGGAATTAACAACACGTTTAAGTATGACAAAGTTATCTTTTAGCTCGTTTAGAAATCGGCGTGTGATACTCGGTTTAGGAGGGTCATCAGACAATTCCTCACTTGGGAGGAAAAGCACTTCTTTATCAAGCTTTTTCATTCTTAAACGAGTCTCTACTGCAAGTTCAGTAGTTTCCTCAGAATCATGCACACTAGGAGGATCATGCTCATCAGACAAGAGCACACTACCATTATATAAAGTTTCATTAGTGGCCTGAACTTGCTTAAGATATCCGGGATTAGGAGGAAGAGGACAACCTAAAGCCAATTTGTATCGAGTGTAATTTATTTCATTCACTTTTGGTGCGAGCATATTTATCGTCTGCATAGTTTGGCCACGTTTTACTAAAAGGTTATCTAATTCTCTAATCCTATACTAAGCTTTGCAAAAATCCTCAAGAAGCCCAGCTTCTCGAATTTTGAAATCATGTTTCAGCTTTTTTCGTTCTTCTTTTAAATCCAAAATAGTAGATTTTTCAGTTGAAAGCTGTTTATTAAGAGAGGTGATTTCATCATTCATTTCGCTTATCTTTTTAGCACTACTTAAATGTAAGGCATTTAATTTTTTAGTTGTGCATTTTTTTTGATAAACCGATGTAGCATGAGCTTGTTCAAGTTCATTAATTTTAGTCTGATGAATTTCAAAACTTTTCTCCCGTTCCTTATATCCCGCAAGCTTAGTGGTCAATTTGGCATTAGTTTCTCTAAACTTATTATTAACCACGGTAGCATGGTAAACATCCTTAGCAAGCTTATCAAATAAATATTTATAATACGCAAGTGTCGCATTAGGAAGGGTTGTAGGCTGGGCAACTTGATCCACACTAAGGTCCACACTGGGCTCATTCGATACAATATTACTATTATTCGTTTGATCCCCGTGTGTCTCAATGTAGGGCTCAAGCATCTTAGTATACTCCTCCTCCTGATTAGACGTACTATATATATCATTATCATCGAAACGTAGATGTACCTCAGAGGGACCATCTGAATCATAAACGGGAGCTCTGTCAACATGCATTCCCGAGGTAGATGCTTGCTGTAAGTTAGCCATCAAGATGTAGTTGGCATTCACCTCTTCTTCCTCGTTATATTCTGCAGTAGAAGCCATAAGATCGAATTCCTCAGCTTGAAGTGGAATCCCTACCTCTTCCTTTTGTGTTATGAGAAGCTGAGTCTGAAGATAAGCAGCATCCCTCTTCTTTTTGGCTGTGCAATCTCGAGCATAATGACCAAATCCCATGCAGTTGTAGCACTGAATCTGACGATTGTTGTTTCCATTTCCCATACCAGTATTCTCAGCCCTTGCAGCCACAATGTTTCCCATCTGGTTACCAACCGCTGGCACAACTATTAACCTATTCTGATTACCCGTATTCGGAACATTCGGATTCTGACCACGGTTTTGACCATACTGATTTCCTGCATTGCCAACGATCTGCCCAACATTCTGACCATATTGCTGAAACTGAGTCCCCGTGTTCCCAGCAATTACCAATTGGCGATCTTGATTCGCATTCATGAAAGGTTGAGCAATCTGCCTATTTCTAGTGTTCGAGGAGATTCTCTGATTGTTGTTGGTGGGGTTAATGGTGAATTTGAATGCCTTTGCAAGAAGGGCAAGACCAGTATTAATAGCATGAGTAGGATCGGTGATGTCATCAAAACAGGCAATGGGTTGTTGTAAGTAATTCACAGCAGCAGGAGGTTGATATCCATAAGAGGTGAGTTGTTGTTGTTGTTGTGGCATGAAGTTACTTGATGAGGGTTGATGGTAGGGTACCATGGGATATAACATAGATGACGGAGAATTTGCCATAAAAGCCAATGGATCTTGGGTTTTGGCACGTCTTTCAGCCCTAACTTTGTTAGCTTCATCTTGATTCATCTTCAAATAATCATATACTTGAGTGTAGTCCGCGACATGAAGATCCTTGATTTGATTGACAAGAGTGACATATCGTGACCATTCAGAAGGAAGATTATCAAGAAATTTGATGTTGGCATCAATTTGTGTAGGTTCATGTTTATTTCTTCTAAGATGATTCATGAGGGTTGAAAACTGATGGTAGTAAGGTTCAATTTGTTCCCCTTTAGTAGACGTAAATTCCTCCCATTCACGAAGCAACTTAGTTTCCTTTTCTTGTAAACCTATTTCACCCCCCTTCATCATTTTCTGAATCCTAAGCCACATCTCGTGTGCGGTTTCACAACTATCAACAGCAGCATAAACATCTTTAGGAAGTCCCATGAGAATGACTTGAATGGCTTGATCATCAACATCGAGTTGTTTGGATTTAGCTTCAGTTAATTCTTCATCCGTTTGCTCATGACTAGAGTCAGCCACTGGGTTAGCATTCGTAGGGTCCCCAAGCACAAGAATTGTTCTTCTAACATACAGACCTTTTTGAATCGAGTTGACAATCAACTTTCCCAAAGGTTTACATTTTGCATAACGAAGGAGACGACTAGCCCATGTCGTGTAATTCTCCTTGGTAAGCATGGATGGACGATTTTCAGTACCCGCACCATAAATATCTTGTTGAGACGTCATCGTAGAAGTCGTGTGAAAAACAGGATCTCAATTCGTAGAAAGCGTGTGTTGGAGTGTCGACAAAATCAGACTTTGCCTAAATTTTCCAGCCCCACAAAAATACCCCAGTCCGACAAAACGGTAAGCTGAAAAAATTGTGTATCGCCAAATTTTGAAATTGAGTTAGAGATTGCCAAAAACTAGTAGGGTAAAAACTTGATTTTACTTGACCTAAAAATTTTAACTCTTTTTTTTAATCTTCGTGTAAACTTTGTTCCGAGACAAGTCTAGATAGTGCCTAAGACTAAAAAATACACGAACAAGATTTGACCAAACAGAACCGAGATGCTCTAGCACTGCTTCCTAAGAGCAGCGTGTATACCGATTTCACCATAGCGGCTTGCTCGAACTCATAATAACCTATTTATATTCAATCGCACAGTCCCTGATCGTAGTCCTTGATCGTGTTCCTTGACCGTAACGATTGATCGCAACTAGGGATCGCAGTCCTTGATCGCAGTGTCTAGATCGTAACAATGGATCACAATGGGGATCGCAAACTGTGTTCGTAGTGAGTGATCGCAACACGTGATCGTGGTCAGTGATCGCAACACGTGATCATAGCCAGTGATCACAACACGTGATCGTGGTTAGTGATCGCAACACGTGATCATGGTCAGTGATCGCAACACGTGATCGTGGTCAGTGATCGCAACACGTGATCGTGGTCAGTGATTGCAACACGTGATTGTGGTCAGTGACTGCAACACGTGATCGTGACCTTGGATCTCAGTGTGGATCGTGATATTGGATCGTAAGTAGAAACCCCAGGTTTATGCGATCTCAATACACAGATCGTAACAAGTAAAGTGTTCGAGACTTGTAAGCAACAAGAAAGATGAGATTTTTTCTTAGGAATTCGTGTTTCCAGCCAAGCCAATGTACCTAAATCGCTACTACAACTACTTAGAAGATATATGAAAGACGAAACACAATAAAAACAAGGACAACACCCAAGAGCTATCCACGAATCCCTTGGCGAATGATACCACTTGTAACACTTATGCACACGACTTAACCCAATACGAATAATAACATGGAATAAACCAAATAGAAAGATTAGATTAAGAAGAATAAAAGAGAAGAACAAAAAATGGTTGTGAATTCCTAGCGAGAGAAAGACATATGTTTCTCTCTCTACAATCTATGAAAAATGGAAGACACACACAAATGAGGTGTTTAGTGCCTTTTATACTACAAGTGAAAGAGTAGAAGGCCTTCCTCATTTGGGACTAATCCCCGTTACATACCAAACACTATACTAGAACTCTCAACACCATTATGTAGCATTTTCCACGAGCTTCGCAACGGTATATTATAAGACCATCACTTTAAATACGGCTAACAAGAACATCTACGAGGAACCTAGATAAGGGGATGCGGTAGTTAGCTGAGTCAAATAGGCGCGTGTACACGCCTATTTTCCCCTAGGAGCGTCCGTGATAGCATCACCATCACCTGAAAAGGTGGGGTGTACGCTCTCAGGGATATAATATTCGGACAAGAAGTCTATATATCTCTTCGCGGACATCACATTTAGGACGTCCGTGATCACAGGATGATCTTTCACCATGACTTATAAAAAGGATTAGAAAGGCGCGGTGGCCTAACCTGGTGTGATGAATTTTCGTGGAAAAAGAAGAGAAGGAATGAAGGATTGAGCAAGTGTATAACAATGGCGGAAGTGTAGTTAAACTGTTTGTTTACACAGTTACACACACCAACTCTTTTATAGGGTTGCCTCGAGTTACGAGGTGGCATGGTTGTTTGACACGTGTAAACCACTACGCCCATCTAACGGTTGGGATGTCTGACAATTCTAAAACGTCAGAAGGGACCTACGGGTCACTTCTTGGCAGTTTTACGTGGCTTAAGACTGGGCCTGACTGGTGCACTTTTGAAGACAAAACGTCCGACTAATGACTACCATTAATGCATTCATTAATATTGTCCCGGCTAGCCTTTTTGGGTGTGGCTATGTTTGTGACAACCATATATACAGGGCATTAATTAGTCTAGAGGTTACGCCTACGGCTGTAACAACTAGACTGGGGGGGGACATGATGATGTATAGTCCCCATCCGGGTCATGAACCTGACCTACGGGTACTACCTGTATCCGGCCCATCACGAATGGGTTGGATTATTGTTATTTCAGCTTATGGGCTTGAATGAATAGTGGCCGCATAAGATGTATGCGGCACACGACACGGCACGACCGGCACAGGGTTAGACAGAATCACAATCCTATCAGGATTGCGATTTGCCTCAAAGAATAGGATATACACTCACCATAATTAGAAGATAACAATCAAGCTACTTATGGTGATTATCTTATGCTTGGGGCCAAAGTAACAGTAAGCCCAATAGGGTTTCACTGCCTATATAAGGAACCCCAAGGGTTCCACAAAGGTATTACATTCTATATACTCTCAACCTACATCCGATTCATAACCCTAACCGATTACTTACTCTCACGCCGGAGTCTAATAGTGGGATACGCTCCCACTGTAAGTCTAACGCGTGTTGCTTTAGTGTGCAGGATCTCAGCAAGTTATTCACTTGGTGCAAGAGCCTGATAACGACCTAATTATACATATTAAACCTATTATTATAATGCCACTTTGTAGTATAAATAAGAGCTTCTGATACTTAATATATTGTGTTTTATATGCAGATGTAAAGTATGAAGGAGCAAAGTGAAGATATACAAAGAAGGGGCATCAATATGCAATAAAGACATTAAAAGAAGCTTCTGAAATCGCCCAGAAGTTCGGCGCACAAAGTTATAAGTGCGGCGCACATTTGCATCTCCAAAGTGCGGCGCACTTGAGGAGAAGTGCGACGCACATTTGACCCTAGACAACACTATAAATAGAGGCCATTTCCATCCATTTTACACACACCTCTCTCTCTTAATACGCCATAGCTCGAGTATTTTAGTCTTTATAGCAAATTTTCAGTATTATCCACTTTTGGGAGATACTTGTAACTAGAGTATTCCACTCTTCGATTCTTGGAGGAACGATACAATCGTGACACTTGTGTACTCGTTTATTCAATCCAATCTAAGTATGATGTTCTCTTACTCTTTTCCAATTGTTACTTTGATTACTATGTTAGGCTAAGCTATTTGTGACTATATAGGTATGTGAATATAATTAGTGATGATGCTATGATATGATCCTTTATAAATGATTTCAAGCTAATGTTGTAGAACCATTTTACCTCCTAGTTCTACAAACCATATTTTATCTAAGTTGATTTGTTACGATAGTTTGGCGTTGAAAAATGCAAATTGTTATAATAAGTTTTCTAGAACTTGTCTATGGTCATGAATCTTTGGTTGGAGAAATCCGCTTAGAAACTTGATAAAATATTGAACTTGTTGGAAACTTGTTTTGAGCTTAATCGCTTAAATAAACATAAGTCTTGAATCAACCCAAGTAAATTGTGTGAACGCCATTTTGACGAAAAAGGATTATCACACTTTACCTACACAAACATATCTCGATCATTATTATCTCATCACGAACTTATACGAACTATCCCATATTAGTCGAATTTGCTATTATTGATATTACTTCAACCATTTATTTCTTCAATTGTTATCTTGATTACCAAAACAAAAGTAAGTCTCAGCGAACGATCCTGGCTTACCACTACAAAGATATATTACGAACGAAAGGGTATACTTGACCGTGTTTGTCTTCTAGTCCTTTTTTTTTGTCTAAACCTTGTAATATAAATTTAAGACTTGCAAACGAACATCAAGTTTTTGGCGCCGTTGTCGGGGACTTATAATCCTGTTTTGTAACCAAATTAGTATAATCCTTGAAGAAACTGAATCATTGCTACTCATTTTAAACCAAAATTTTTTCTGCAGTACAGAAAGTACGCCGCACAAACCAAAAAGTGCGCCGCACAATTCTACTGAAAACACCAAAAACCTTGTTGGATGCACACCCGTTCATCCGGAACATCACCAACATCACCGTTACCTGAACGTAACCTTAACCGAAGGTTACGTAGACTCCATCGCCGTGTACCTTTATCTAGGAGACACGAACAAACTCAACCTCGCATAATTAACCAACCTTTTGACGATCTTTCACAAATCATATTTCTTACCAAACTCATCAACCGTTACGATCCAATGTCGGACACTGATGATGAACCTATGTGGTCAGCCGATAGAGTTGTCGCACAAACTCCTGGCTCTGCAATCGTTTTACCTGAAATTGCAAACGATTTTGCAATCAAAGGGAACTACTTAACCCTTGTCAAAAATAACCAATTTGATCGTCGAATCAAAACCGATCCTCACAAACACATCCACGAATTCAGCGGAATTTGTAAAAAGTTCAACTATGGAGAAGGACAAGCCGAATCCGTCCAACTCATGATGTTTCCATCATCTCTGACTGGAGAAGCCAAGTCATGGATCGATGAACTTAACGAAGGAACCATTAGAACATGGGAAGGTCTAAGAACTGCTTTCATTAGCCGATTCTTTCCTCCTGCCCTATTTGAAAAACTCCTTGGAGAAATCTGAAGCTTTTCTTAACAAGAACGAGAAACTCTCACTAACGCATGGTTAAGAATGAAAGAACTACTTAGGAATTGCCATGGTCATGGACTTAAGAAGGAAGGAATAATCAAAATTTTCTATCATGGTCTTGACGATCCCAAGGTGCATTAAACGTCGCAACGGGCTGAATTTTCCTTTACAAAACCCCTAACCAAGCTTATCAATTATTGGATGACAAAGTCCTACTTAAGCTTGATCGGTCCAAAAATCACAAAAACAAAAATTTATGAAAAACTGTAGCTTTTGTCGAAGGAAGCAACAACCCAACCGACACCGAGAAAATTATGGCTCGAATGGATGCCATGTCTCTTAAGATTGAAGAGATTAAACACAAAACCTGCAAACACTATGGAGGAAACCATCCTTCTAGTGAATGTGATGACGATGACACACCCATGACGAAGGAAGAAGAAGCCAACTTTATGAATACCTTTCGTCGAACTCGGTTTTATAACGATTATCGTAATCGCGACCGCATTAATTGGAGATCAAATGATAAACCAAGTTATGATCGAGACGACAAGAAACCCACTCAAACCAAAGACAAAAACAACCTCGAAAGAAAAATCGACAACTTTATAGAATCTCAAAGAAAAACCAACATTTTTGTTCGAGAAACATTCAATGACTTCAAAACCAAGTTTGAAACCACAACCAAAAACCACCAAGCTTCCATTCAAAACCTTGAAGCTATATTTGATCGTTTGGCCGATAAACAATCGAATCGCGCTTCTGGTTCTTTACCAAGTAATACCAACCCAAATCCCAAGAACAACAACAAATATCAACCCCCACAAGCTCGTAACGAGCAAGTGAATGCCGTATTCACGCGAAGCGGTTTATCTCACGAATCACCTACCAAACCTACTCAAGATACACTAATCAAAATTCCATTCGATAGTGATAATGAGGATGAAGCCCAACCAACCCATACCAAACCAACTGAAAACCTAACACCCAAACCATATAAACCAAAAGTACCATATCCACAACACTTACGCAAGCAAAAGATGCAAGCTAAGTATGGTAAATTTCTCAACATAATACAAGAAGTTAGAATTAACATGCCTTTAGTCGATGTTCTGGCTGGAATGCCAAATTATGCCAAATTTATCAAAGAACTTATCAAGAGCAAGCATAAGTTTGAATAAGTCTCTTCAACTTTTCTAAACGATGAATGTTCTGCCATTATCCAAAACAAAGTACCACCAAAACTGGGAGATCCTGGAAGTTTCCTAATCCCATGTACTTTTCCTCACTCATACTCTTGCAACGCCTTGGCCGATCTTGGCCCAAGTATCAACCTCATGCCATACTCTTTTTATACTAAACTCTCTAAAAACGTTTTAAAACCCACAAAAATGAGCGTTCGACTCGCAGACCGTTCTTTCCAATACCCAATGGGGATAGCTGAGAACATGCTCATAGAAGTCAGAAAATTTATTTTTCCTGTTGACTTTGTAATCTTAGAAATGGAAGAAGATAGCAAGGTACCCCTTATCCTTGGTAGACCTTTCCTACACACAGCTGATGCTATAATTAAAGTTAAGCAAAAACAACTCAACCTTGGAGTTGGAGAAGATATAATTTATTTTTCTATCGACGAAGCTATGAAACACTCGTACTCTAATGACGATACTTGTTTTAGTATCGATGTCGTTGAAGAAATTGTTGAAGCCGATTTTGACGATCTTCTTGACGAAGGATGCGAAATTTTGCATTGTCTCGAAGGAACTATAATCGAAGAAGATCTTTTTGCTTAATTTGATGCCTTCATAGCCGACCATACCGATGATGAACCAATCATAAAAATCGAAGAAGAAATCGAAGCCCCATTTGAAACCATAACTTTTAAAACCGATTTCAAAGTTAAGAAATCTGTTGAAGAACCTCCTACAGATTTAAAACTTAAACCTCTTCATGAACATCTGGAATATGCGTTTCTTCACGAAGAAAAATTACTCCCTGTAATTATTTCATCCCAACTTTCGGAAGAACACAAAGACGATCTAATTAACATTCTGAAGAAGCACAAACAAGCCTTTGCTTGGAAAACTTCTGACATTCCTGGCATATGTCCATCATTCTATAAACACAAAATTCAACTTTTGGATAACAAGAAACCAATTGTTGAAAAGAAACGAAGGTTAAATCCTAACATGAAGGATGTTGTTAAAAAAGAAATCCTTAAACTCTTAGACTCTAGAATAATCTACCCAATCGCCGATAGCCCATGGGTTAGTCCTATTCATTGTGTACCTAAAAAAGGAGGTATCACTGTAGTAACCAACGAAAATAAAGAATTAGTACCAACACGAACCATCACCGGATGGCGAGTTTGTATTGATTATCGAAAACTAAATGATGCAACCGCGAATGATCATTTTCCTTTACCCTTTATGAATCAAATGTTAGAAAGACTCGCTGGAAATGAATACTTTTGTTTCCTCGATGGTTTTTCTGGATACTTTCAAATCCCAATCGACCCTATGGATCAAGAGAAAACTACGTTTACTTGTCCATTTGGAACTTACGCTTATAGGCGCATGCCTTTTGGCCTATGCAATGCACCTGCTACTTTTCAGAGGTGTATGATTGCAATCTTTCACGATATGATTGAAGAATCAGTCGAAGTCTTCATGGATGATTTCTCCGTCTTTGGAAATTCTTTCGACACATGTCTAAAAAATCTCGATAAAATGTTAGCACGATGCGAAGAAGCAAATCTTGTGCTAAACTGGGAAAAAATGTCACTTTATGGTTAAAGAAGGAATTGTGCTTGGACACAAAGTGTCTGGAGCTAGCCTTGAAGTTGACAATGCAAAAATAGACGTAATCGCAAAACTCCCACCACCTACTAATGTTAGAGGCATTAGAAGTATCTTAGGTCATGCTGGTTTTTACCGACGATTTATCAAAGACTTCGCGAAAATCACAAGACCTTTAACCCAACTTCTAGAAAAAGAAAGAACGTTCGATTTTACCGACGAATGTTATTCAGCATTCAAAATAGTTAAAGAAAAACTTACATGCACACCCATTATTACAAGCCATAATTGGAATCTTCCATTTGTGCTTATGTGCGATGCTAGTGAACATGACCTTGGAGCCGTCCTTGGACAAAAAGATGGTAAACAGTTTCATCCCATCTATTTTGCAAGTAGAAATCTTAACGCAGCCCAACAAAATTATACAATTACGGAAAAAGAACTCATGGCTGTTGTTTACGCGTTTGACAAATTTCGTTCCTACCTCGTGTTGTCAAAAATGATAGTTTACACCGCTCATTCAGCTTAGAAGTACTTGTTCAAAAAGCAAGACGCCAAACCACGTCTAATACGATGGATATTGCTTTTATAAGAATTTGATTTGGAAATTAAAGATAAAAAAGGAGCTGAAAATGTTGCTGCCGATCATTTATCTCGCATAGCGAATGATGATTCTAGCGATGATGAAATCGACGATTTTCCCGATGAACATATAATGCAAGTAAGTACTGACAAAGCACCATGGTTCGCAGACTTTGCAAACTATTTGGATGTAGGTATTTTACGAAAGGGAATGACGCACCAACAAAAGAAATTTTTTTTCTCTAAACTAAAAAATACTTTTGGGACGATCCTTACTTATTTAGAATCTGTTCTGATGGAATAATCCGACGTTGTATTTCCGGATTCGAATCTCGAAAATTCTCGATGAATGTCACTACGGACCGACCGGAGGACATTACGCCGCGAACACCACCGCTAAAAAAGTGTTCGACGCTGGCTTTTATTGGCCAACTATTATGCGTGAAGCTCATACCTTAGTACGACTATGCGAAGCATGTCAAAGGACTGGAAATATTTCTAAAATAGATGAAATGCCTCTAAATACCATCCAAATCTGCGAAATCTTTGACGTGTGGGGTATCGACTTCATGGGACCATTTCCTAAATCTTACAAATGTGAATACATTTTAGTCGCCGTCGACTATGTATCAAAATGGGCCGAAGCTCAAGCTTTACAAACAAACGATGCCAGAGTTGTTATCACATTCTTAAAGAAATTATTCTGTCGTTTTGGAATCCCAAAAGCACTAATAAACGATAGAGGAACTCATTTCTGTAACAAACTCATGGAAAAAGTTATGAAAAGATATGGAGTGAACCACCGATTTTCCACATCTTACCACCCTTAAACGAGTGGCCAAGTTGAAAACACTAATAGAGCTCTAAAACATATACTTGAAAAGACCGTTCAAAACAACCATGCTTGTTGGTCTAAAAAATTAGAAGATGCTCTATGGGCCTTTCGTACCGCATTCAAAACACCAACTGGAACCACACCGTACAAACTGTTGTATGGAGAGACATGCCATATGCCTATAGAAATTGAACACCGTGCAGATTAGGCACTTAAAAACTGCAACCCAGATCTTATTGTAGTCGGTGAAAAATGTAACTTTTAACTTCACGAGCTAGATGAATTTCGACATCACGCTTATCAAAGTTCAAGATTATATAAAGAACGAACCAAAGTTTGGCATGATCGTAAATTACGACAAAGAAAAGAATTCAAAAAAGGAGACAAAGTACTTCTTTTTATCTCGAAATATAAATTCAAGCAACCTAAGCTTACTTCAACATGGACTGGACCTTATTTACTGAAACACCAATATCCATCCGGATATGTTGAATTACACGGTCTAAACAATACCACCTTTATAGTAAATGGGCATAGACTTAAACTCTATCATGAAGAAGAACACTGTAACGAAATCTAAGGAGAAGAAATTCCTTTCTTCTTGAAATAGATCCGAGTAGCCGAGTCTGGCTGAAGACTCTAAACTTATCGCTATTTGGAAGGCAATCCGTATTTTATCCCCACCTTTCAAATTAAGTGTGGAGGAGGACCTGTAAATAAATAAAACCGTCCTTGTATATATTGCATGTGTTTTGTTTTGTTTTATAGCATGCAGGAAAATAGCAAATTGGAGCTCTAGCTGGATTCATCTCTCGAAGTCCCGCAATTTTCTACTACGCCTTGGGAAGTTCTCGTTTCCCTTTGCATTTTTCCTATTTTTAATATTTTTATCAGTTATTACCTCGAGGATGATGTTCAACTTAAGTGTGGAGGAGGTGGCAAATAGGAAAAATGAAATAAAAATACAATAAAATTTCTCCACATGAAAAGCTTTTTGAAAATCAACAAAAAAATATATGTTTTGTAAATAAATAAGTTTTTAGCAAAGCAAAAATCTCATTGATTGACATTATAATTTAGCACAAAAATCCATTTCCCAAATATGTGCGAAAAACTTAGCCTTATATTTCTCTATTTTGTGTGAAAGCCGATAATCTAGTATGCTTCAGAATTTGTGCTTGACCATCATTTACTAAACCGCAGTGAGGTTAATTTATAGATATTTTCGAAAGGAAGCAAAATAAAATCACCCTTATATCATTTTAGTTAAGCTATTGTGCCAACATCCTTATATGTTATGCCTAACCACTTGTCAAGTTATAAAGTTTATGATGTTCTCTTAAAAAAAAGAAAAAAAAAGAAAAAAAAAGAAAAAAAAATGTATGAAAAAGAAAGAAAAAAATAGTCAAGTATTCTAGTATAGTTTGTTCTATAACTTTGTCAAAGGCATATACTTTTTGATCCTACACCCACATCATTTATCACGTTTTTCTTCTTTGAAAAGTTTATCTGGTGCTCACGCCGCAACGATTATGTTTATGTGTCTTATACAAACCTATGGTAGCTATCTATTTTATGACCGAGCTAATTAAGTGTTTCCTTACATTTACCCTTTTTGTGAGTGAAACTTGTGTGAACTTAAAATCCAAACACTATCCATGTGAGGTGCTAAAGTTATTTTGTCATTTACTTTTGCTATTCATAAAAATTAAATCATTTTCCTATCATACTTCACATCACTTAAAAGCTTTTTTAAAATTGAAATTGTTTTCCCCCTTTGATTGCTTGAGGGCAAGCAATAGCTAAGTGTGGAGGAATTTGATAACGACCTAATTATACATATTCAACCTATTATTATAATGCCACTTTGTAGTATAAATAAGAGCTTCCGATACTTAATATATTGTATTTTATATGCAGATGTAAAGTATGAAGGAGCAAAGTGAAGATATACAAAGAAGGGGCCTCAATATGCAATAAAGACATTAAAAGAAGCTTCTGAAATCGCCCAGAAGTGCGACACACAAAGTTATAAGTGCGACGCACATTTGCATCTCCAAAGTGCGGTGCACTTGAGGAGAAGTGCGGCTCACATTTGACCCTAGACAACACTATAAATAGAGGCCATTTCCATCCATTTTACACACACCTCTATCTCTTAATACGCCATAGCTCGAGTATTTTAGTCTTTATAGCAAATTTTCAGTATTATCCACTTTTGGGAGATACTTGTAACGAGAGTATTCCACTCTTCGATTCTTGGAGGAACGATACAATCGTGACACTTGTGTACTCGTTTATTCAATCCAATCTATGTATGATGTTCTCTTACTCTTTTCCAATTGTTACTTTGATTACTATGTTAGGCTAAGCTATTTGTGACTATATGGGTATGTGAATATAATTAGTGATGATGCTATGATATGATCATTTATAAATGATTTCAAGCTAATGTTGTAGAACCATTTTACCTCCTAGTTCTACAAACCATATTTTATCTAAGTTGATTTGTTATGATAGTTTGGCGTTGAAAAATGCAAATTGTTATAATAAGTTTTCTAGAACTTGTCTATGGTCATGAATCTTTGGTTGGAGAAATCTGCTTAGAAAATTGATAAAATATTGAACTTGTTGGCAACTTGTTTTGAGCTTAATCGCTTAAATAAACATAAGTCTTGAATCAACCCAAGTAAATTGTGTAAACGCCATTTTGACGAAAAAGGATTATCAAACTTTTCCTACACAAACATATCTCTATCATTATTATCATCGTCACGAACTTATACGAACTATCCCATATTAGTCATATTTGTTATTATTGATATTACTTCAACCATTTATTTCTTCAATTGTTATCTTGATTACCAAAACGAAAGTAAGTCTCATCGAACGATCTTGGCTTACCACTACAAAGCTATATTACGAACGAAAGGGTATACTTGCCCGTGTTTGTCTTCTAGTCCCTTGTTTTGTCTAAACCTTGTAATATAAATTTAAGACTTGCAAACGAACATCAGAGCTGGAGCCCAGCCTACCCGAATTAAGCCTAATTCGGGTCAAGCAAGGATCATCCAACTTTTGTATCAACATGAACCACCTGAATCATCTTGTCACTAGTCTCAACGGAGTTTTCATAATCATTTGTTTTTGAAGGAGTTTCATTTTTAGATTGATTTTCAATTTCAAGAGATATACAATGTTGTTGAAGCTCATCAAAACATTTTGAAAGTGAGTTATAAGAATCTTGAAGCTTTAAAAAATCAGCGTTAGATTCGTGACAAGAATGATTATCTACATTATTCACAGGTTCAACAATATGTACATCATCACAATTATTCACAGCAGATGTAATCTCAATAGCACATTCAATAGTAACAACTTGCATCACATCAAGAGACACTACATGTTCCAAAAATCGATCATATTCAGACAAAATCTTTTCTTTCTCAATTAGATGTTGCTCATAAGCATCATCCATTTCATAGAAAACTTTTCGAACTTCAGCCAATTCGAAGTTAAGATTAGCCCCAAGATCTAGTAGACCCTCTTTAACATTATTTACAAACGGAACGATCTCTTTCCCATGCACCATTTTCATGTGTTCGAAAGCCCATTCTCTAGCGGGTTGAGCCGTTGAAGTCGTACATTCCTTGATGACCTTGTCAAATCCGGTAAGATATCGCCTAATCTCTCTTAAGCTTAGCAATACCATACTTACCGGTGGAAGATCCTTTGGAATTTCCTTAGGTTCATCCGGATTGACAAGTGTAGGAAATATACTAAGGCTTTCTCTAGTAGACATGTAAGTTGGTGTATGGATAAATTCCCTTTGCATATTAAAGCAAATTCTAAGACCCGTTTTTGCATTCTCTTTATTAATCTGTTGATAATCATACTTAGGATATGTAAAAATTACTTTTGACCAATTCTCTTCATGTAGTGACATATTCTTAGATTCATTTGAAAACACAATCGGATCTAAGACCAATCCTAACTTGGTTGCATCATAAAGTCGTGGGTTGTGGTTAAATGCTTGCTTTGCATACCCCGGGTTAGGTGGTAGGTCTATTAGACGTGATAGAGTGAATTCTTTAAAAGAAGAATGAAACAAGTGTACTAAGCAGAGTATTGTTTTAAAAGAAAAACTTCAGTCTTTTTAACTTTCTCAGACGCCTTAATTTCGGTTTCAACCCTTTTAGACTCAAGAATTTCGAAATCCGTTTGTTGTTTTTGAAAATTATTAACGACTGACTCCTTTTCTTTAAGTTCTTTTGAAAGAGTTGCTCTTAAACTCTCAATTTCTAGCAAATTATCCATTTGGACTTTCCTAAACCTATCAAATTCTGGATTGGTTAAGGTAGTGGTCACTAGAGTTAATTCTAAGGTTTTAACCTTTTCCTTATATAAAGCAAGCTCAACAGATAATGTCTGATTAACACCAAGGGTTTCAAGGACCGAATTATTCATTTGGCCAAGCATAGATGCTGACACCATAACCAAATCTTGTTGAGTAATAAGTGTGAAAACACTTATCCTTTTACCACTTATTTCCAATAATAACAAGACCAAAACGTGTATTTTATGTCGTAAAAAACGGAATTATGCGTGGTTTGTGTTTTTATTGTGTTTTAGGACCAAAAGATGCAAAAGGAAGAAAACATTGGATATCACGGGCTTTTATCGAAGAAAAAGACTAAAGACGAAGTCGAAAGATCGAGAATGCAAAAAGAACGGAAATCCAAGGCCTATTCTGAAGATTTATCGAAGAAAAAGTCTAAAGACGGAAGTTTAATAAAGTCGAAGAACTCAAGTCTAATTATAGAAGAAAATTATAAGACAAGTTCAACTTATATCGACAAATCCCGAGACGACGTCGAGAAAGACAAAGAAATTAAGTCGAGTCGAGACGAGAAGAAAGAAAGAATAAAGCTTAAGCACTTAATCTCCCCACCTCCTATAAATACTCTCCTAATATGTCATTAGGAGGGTGTTAGGTGGTTAGTTTTTTAGTGTTGTAGTTAATTTTTAGTTTTTAAGTGTGCTTTTTATTTCTCTCTAGTTTTCTTTTCAAGCTTATTGAATCTTTACATTAATCTTGTAATCTTTTGATATTAATCTTTAATCTATCAAGCTTATTTTCTTAATTCTCATTCTACCTTTCTTAATCTTTTTCTTAATCTTGATAATCATGTAGTTAATCTCATCTCTTTGATTATGTGATTGATTTATTCATGTGATTGATCTTTTAGTTTTGATGAGGTGGATGTTTTGAGCTTATTGTGGTTATTGATCTTCTAGTGTTTGGCTTATTTTTGATTTAGTTGGTTTGATAGATTTATAGATTTGCTTATTAGTCGATTTTAAATGTTTTGATTATTTATTTTTTTATATAGTTTTTAATTTGTGGCTTATTTAGTTCTTTTTAAAATTTATTTGGTTAAAGTTTTGGTTCATTGCTTGTTTGGTTCGTGCTTATTCGTAGCTTATTTCTTTAGTATTGATTTAACTGATTGTCTGTGTCTGTGCTCTAACTTTTTCAGATTAGGGTTAATTTTTCCGAAATTACCATTTTTCTGAATTTATCATTTCTATGAAATTGTCATTTCTCTGAAAACCATTTATTTCGAAAAAGTTAATATTCCGAAAAATCAGTTATTCTGAAAATGCCATTTTTCTGAAAAAGTCTTTACTCCGAAAACATCATTTTTCTGAATTGTTGCATTATTCCGAAAATCCTATTTTTTCTGAAAAGTCCTTTATTCCGAAAACTACACTTTTTCTGAAAAGTCCATTATTCCGAAAATGTCATTTTCTATGAAAAGTTCATTATTCCGAAAATCCCATTTTTCTGAAAACCTCGTTATTCCGAAGAACCCATTTTTCTGAAAAGTGTCTTTATTCCGAAAATCCCATTTTTATGAAAACCTTGTTATTCCGAAAATATCCTTTTTCTTGAAATTCCAATTATCTTGTTTTCAGACTTAGTTTAATTATTAGTCTTCTGAATTGTTTCTATTTTTCAAACTTTAATTTTTCCCGTCTTTGTACTTAGCATTGTTTTAACTTGTTTTATCTTAGATTAAATTTTCAAGCTTTCAACGACATTTTTATTTTTAGTTTAAAATAGATAACCAAACCCTTTTATTTTTCCACCAAGAACAATTGAGTCGCACTTTCTACTAGTAATCAATTCGAAAAGATCGGAATCAACGAACTTTCATACGAGGCTAAAAACCTTGTATTAAATGGCGCAGCTGCCGGCTCTTTTCGTTAAGATTAACGGTTTTAAGTGAGAGACGCGTTGGATTTTGGGATTCGTTCATTTTTGAACGTTATTTTCTTGCTTAAATTTTCAAAAAATCCTAAAACATTTAAAATTTTCAAAAATACAAAAAAATAGAAAAGCATAAAAAAAACCAAAAATATTTCTTGTCTATTTTCTCTTCCTTTTGTAGGTGTGTATGCGTACTCGCGCTCGTAAGAAGAAAGCAGCTCAAGCCGAAGTCATTACTCCACCTATTGTCAACATGGACAATCAACCAATGATCGAGCTTTTGCAATCGCACGTACAGGGCAACACCGATGCTATTGTCATACCTGAGATTAGAGCCAAAAACTTTGAGCTTAAATCCAGCTACATTCAAATGGTCTCTGCTCAACTTTTCTTGGGACGTTCGCTTGATGATCCTCATGACCATATTAAAAGGTTTCTTCAACTTACTAATACGGTTAAGTATAATGGGGTTTCACAAGAAGTGATTCGCTTGCAACTTTTTCCTTTCTCCCTAGAGGGACAAGCCCGGAATTGCCTTGATAAGGAACCGCCACAAAGTATTCTTACGTGGACGAATTTAGAGACCAAATTCATCAACTACTTTTTCCCGCCCTCACGTACTACCGCTTTGCGGAATGAAATCATTACCTTTGAACAAAAGTACGGTGAGACATTTAGTGAATCTTGGGACCGTTTTAAGGAACTTTTAAGAAAGTGTCCACAACATGGTTTCACAAAAGTACATCAAATTAATACTTTTTACAATGGTTTAAGCATGAACGACCAAGATTCACTAAATAGTGCTTCGGGGGGGGGGGGGGGGTAATATTTTGGTTAGGTCTTCTAATGCCGCTTGGGATATTATTGAGAACAAGTCTAGAGTGTAAACCAAGAGTGTTCGGACTAATGTGGCTAGTGCTAGCACTAATGAGAGCGACAAGAGAATTGATAAGCTTACTTAGCTTGTTGAATCACTTGCTCTCCAAACCGCTAACAACACCAAACTATCAATGCCCAAGTTAATGCTATGAGTCAATCATGTGAAATATGCGGGGGATCTCATTCATACACCGATTGTCCTTCGAATCATGACAATCCGGAAAATGTGTATGCCGCCAACGGTAACTATTCCATGAGAGGCTATCAAGCACGTCCTCAAGGTGACCGCAATTTGCTCAGCTATCGCTCAAACAACTTTCTTACCCGGTTTTCCCCCACAAAACCCAAACAACCTCAATCGCAACAATCAAAACCAACCTCGTGCTCCAAATCAATATCAAACCCAAAGAACCCCATATCCACCTCAAAGAAACAACCAAGTTTACCAACAACCCGCTTATCAACCACCTGCCTACCATGCTCCTCCTCCCAACCAACCCACCGTATTTAATCACGAGGTTGAAACTTACATGAGGACTAATGATGCGATAGTGTAGAATCTTCAGCGGGAAATGGCCAACATGAAAGCAGACATGGTGAAACAAGGAAATGATCTTCGAGCCGATATGCGAAACACTTTGGCAAGTCAAACGAATGACTTAAGGAACATGATGGCTAGTTTCTTCCCAAGTAATCAAGCCTCGGGTTCGGGTTCTCTTCCGAGTAACACCGTTGCTAATCCAAGAGGGGAGATGAAAGCAATCACCACTCGCAGTGGAAAAGGTTTAAAGAAACATGAGCTTCCTACACCTACACCGGTGATTGTGACAAAGGAAAACGAGTCTCCTTCTCCAACTCCTCCACCTTCTATTTCTCCAACACCTCCAACTTCTAATTCTCCAATTCCACCACCTTCTATTTCTACCCCTCCACCACCCAAGGATGTGAGTGAGAATTCCATTCCAAAGCCTTCATCTCAACCCAATATACCTTATCCTTTGAGGTTGAGGAAAGAGAAATTGAAGAACAAGGATGATATTCAGGTTTCTAACTTTCTTAAAATGTTTAAACAACTAAATTTCAATATCTCCTTTGCTGAGGCTCTCGCTCACATGCCCAAATATGCTAAAATGTTTAAAGATCTTCTCAGTGATAAGGAGAAACTTCTTGACATCGCTCAGACCCAACTTAATGAGAATTGCTTTGCAGTGCTCTTAAGGAAATTACCCACCAAACTTGGTGATCCAGGTCGGTTTCTCATTCCTTGCAACTTTCCCGGGGTAGTAAATTGTATGGCCCTAGCCGATCTAGGTGCTAGTATCAACTTAATGCCTCTAAGCGTTTGGAAACAATTGTCTCTACCCGAGCTAGTCCCCACACGAATGACATTGGAATTAGCTAACCGTACGGTTGCTTATCCGGTGGGGATAGCCGAAGATGTCTTCGTTGGTGTCGACAAATTCACCTTTCCGGCGGATTTTGTTGTCGTTGACTACGAGATGGATCCCCGTGTTCCATTAATCATTGGACGTCCATTCTTGAGGACCGGTCGCACTCTCATTGATGTAGTCGCGGGCGAATTAATCATGAGAGTCGGTGACGATAAAATCGTCTTCAACATGGGTAAACTTTCTAAGCAGCCTTCTGAAAACGAGAGTGTTAATTTCATTGACGTTCTTGATGAGGCTTGTGAAGAACACTTCAAAGACGCTTGTAATAGTTGTAACACCGCACTTGGATAAATGGACCGTTACGTGTATTTATGGCGTGTCATCAAAGCATGCAAGGCAATGTATTAGACATTAACTGACCATACAGAAATACCGGAATCAAACATCGATAGTCCAACATAAGCTCAAAAATATAAAGATT
Source organism: Glebionis coronaria (assembly GCA_025667525.1). Lineage (NCBI taxonomy): Eukaryota > Viridiplantae > Streptophyta > Magnoliopsida > Asterales > Asteraceae > Glebionis > Glebionis coronaria. The sequence continues at coordinate 105,546,192 of CM046879.1, forward strand.
AAGTACTGAAAGAAAAGGACGAAACAGTGTCCAAACAACCAAAGTAACGTAATGTAATGTGTGCATAAAATAAAAAAGTCTGGAAAACTCCCATCCAAATGCACGTACTCTCTTAGAAGTCCTAAGATCGTCCCTGTGTACCTGCCGTTTGGAAACATGAAAGGAAACTACGGCTGAGCATAACGCTCAGTGAACGGATATATCATGATAAGAATGTACTGAACGCAATGGAATAGAAGACAACAATAAAGCTATAAGACTGATAAGCAACATATGGTAGAACTCTGCATAAAATCTGAGAAACCTGGTTCATATATACTGAAACTGAAATATAACTATTAATTCTGAAAACATGCATTTATTATATTTTAATTTCCAGAGCGTATATAGGTCACGTACTGTAACAACCGTGCATGAATAACTGGAGGGGTGACCTCGTCATGCTGTAGAGGGGTGACCTCTAAATAACTGTGCTGGGTGGAGGGATCAGCTCCAATGTGAAGGATGTAGAGCACACACCACATTCACCCTGATAACTTGTAAACTGATAAGCCTAGGATGCATCCATACGCCCCACTAAACATACATATAAAAATGGCCAACCTGAACATGAGTGGGACGATGCAGGATATCACTCTCCTACATGTGAGTCACGACACCGGTGCCTCTAGTGCTGTAGTTACGGTACCTCCGTAACTAGTACATAAACTGGTCGTGCTTGTATATAATGCTCAGGCAATTTATTTAGTTATTAACATGATTACTGATAAGCTTAAACATCTACTGAGGAAAAACATTTGGTTGAAGACGGGGAATCCTAATCATGCATAGAGAGGAAGTCCTTACTGAAAGGACGGAAATCCGTACCTCGTATCCAATAACCGACCGAGATCAACTGACAGGAAGTCTACTCTGATTTCACGCGAGCTACATGAATAAGGGACGTGAATAAGTAAACTGATATTCACTTATGTAATTCCATGTTCTTATTGGCCTTTCATTTATTTATTTTATTTCTGAAATTCCGTACGTATATTAACTGATAAATCTGACCTTATAATAATTCATTTTAATGTATTATCTTTCTACTATTAGTTATGGTACAACGTATTTCTGACGCTATATTAATACTATATTAAGTATTCCGCTAAAATAGAAAGTTTTCTTAAATTAGAAAGTTCCCAAATAATTTAATTCATTTCATAAAATTATACCCTTTTAAATATTAAAGAACTATTTTAATTTAATACATTTAAAATATATTTTAAACATTTATAAAACAATTTAATTCAAAAGGTATAGTATAAGAATATTTATTTTATTTATTATAATAATGTCCCGAGCCTACCGAGATACCCCATCTCGGTCGCACTAAACAAATCAACATATAATGATTAAATCTGCCTATATAAATCTGCGACAGAAAACTGCGTCACTAAAACTGTCGCTAAAAGCTGTCCTTAATAACTATAAAAATAAAACTGTCACTTATTAAACTGCGACAGAATTTAGCGTCGCTATTCTGTCGCTAATCTGGATTTTAATTCATTTAATTTCCTGTTTAAAGAATACCCACCGTTCTAAATCAAGTTCCCACCGTTTTAGTCAAGTTCCCACCGTTGTCACAGTCCCAAACGCACCCTTAATAATTACTACAGTCCGCGTTTTTTGGCAGCGCCCTTTTGGGTCGAACCTGGCCCTAGCCGCCCTGTGTGGGTCACGGCTGGGCACGGCTGAGGTCATCGAGGCCTTAGGGTCTCGGTGTGTTAAACCAAACACCCCGATCGCCTGCTAAACAAACACGCCCCTTCCCTTGTGTCTTTTGACCCTCGGTCGACCGACAGCAGACTACACCGAGACCCATAGTGGTCTCGGTTTTGATCACCAACCCAGAACCGACACCCTCATAATCAGGCGATTGTGGTGATTCGAAACCATCTCATGAAAACCCTAATTTGTTATTTTATGTGTTGTTCTTGATTTATTTAAAAAAACGTTTCCTCCTTGACTTATCAAAATTTTATTCGTGATTTATATAAACTGATATAAGAAAAAGATAATTACCGTAGTAGTTTGATAACAGGAAGGTAAGTACAAGGATTACTAGATCAAAACACAGCCGGACCTCCTTTCTTTTCTTCTACTACCCGGCGGCTACAAGGGATTAGGAAACCCTAATCTGTATTTTTTTGTTCGACTGAGTGGAAAGGAGGGGTTAAAGTCCCGTTTTTTTTTTCTTAAAATGGGCTTGGCCCAAAATTTTTCTTTTCCTTTTTTTATTTAAACAAACCGGCCCCCTTTTACTTTCTTATTTTTTTAATACTTGTATATATAATTTCTCGCGTTTGTTTTCGTCGATAATTACTATGTAAATAGTGTAATTAATTAAACTGCGTATTTTCATTTCCTGTTTTAAATATGGGTTTTACAATTCTTCCCCTCTAAAAAGAATAATTCGTCCCCGAATTAAGGATACGGTCGTACTGGGTTTTACAATTCTTTCCCTCTAAAAATAATTCGTCCCCGAATTATAAGGTATTTAAGCTGACTGGTGTAAAAGCCGAAAATGCTAATAAGCTGGAAGACATAAAAGCTGAAAAGACATACCCGAATCAAAACTGAAAGTGAGGATAAGAAGTCCGTATAGACTCCTCTGTTTCCCAAGTGGCCTCCCGCTCGGTATGGTTCCTCCACAGGATTTTGACGAAAGGAATGGTCTTCCTTCTCATAACTCGATCCTGGCGATCTAAAACTGCTTTGGGTTCCTCAATATAAGATAGATCCTCTCGAATCTGATCGAGTGGATAATTCACTTAGTGAAGCTCATGATAGTTGTACCCTCTGAGTAATGATACATGAAACACGTTGTGGACGTGTGAAAGCTGGGGTAGTAACGCCAATTGATATGACACTTCACCAATACGTTCAAGGATTTCGAACGGTCCGATGTAACAAGGGCTGAGCTTGCCCTTGAGGCAAAACGTCTGACGCCGCGTGCGGGTGATACTTTGAGGAACACACGATCCCCAGTCTAAAATGATAGATCTCTGCGATGCTTGTCGGCGTAACTCTTCTGGCGAGTACGCGCTTCTTGTAGTTTTGCCCTAGCAATGGAGACCTTTTCATTGGTCAGTTCTATCAATTCTGGTCCTTTAATCAAACGTTCTCCAACCTGATCCCAAAAAATAGGAGCATGGCATTTCCTGCCGTATAACATCTCGAATGGAGCACGCTTGATACTAGCATGCCAACTGTTGTTTTAGGAAAACTCGACCAAGCAAATATAGTCATCCCAGTGTCCTGTCCATTCTAATGCACAGGCGCGTAGCATGTCCTCCAAGGTCCGGATGGTACGCTCTGACTGACCGTCCGTCTGTGGATGGAAAGCTATGCTGAGCTTGTAGAACAATAATAATCTTTGTGAAACAAGGGGGTTGATGTTTTTCTAGAGAGAGAAAGTTAGAGAGAGAAATGAAAGAAACTTGTATATTGAAATGAAAGAAATAAACAACCAACACCTCTTTCCATGGTGGAAAGAGGTTTAAATACCCCAAGTCCTTAATGGACTTGGGCTTCCGGCCCATGAACATGCTCATGGGTCGGGCTATTTAATAAATGAGACTAAACATAACTACGAGCCTATAACTACATTGTTGGAGTGACCGAGACTTTCTAAATGCGTAAAACGTATTTCTAACAATCTCCCCCAAAGGAAGGTCACTCCAAATTTACAAAGTCCTAATCTAGCATGTTAGATCTTGTTCTTGAGCTCGTAGTCTTCTTTTCTTTCTTTTTCTTTTCTTTTGTGAATATGTGTTGAATGATATCAACCTTTTGCTTGGAACACGTTCTTTTGGCCTTTCACGTGCAGTCTTTATTTTCTTGTGAGGTTCGCCTCTTTGTGACTTCATGTCCCACACACTTATCCTTTGTTGAATTCTTGAAAGTTTCATAGTCGATACAGCGGAAGACTTTCGGGTCATACTTTCTTGAATTTGCAGGAGTATTTGATGCTGAAGGAATAAGCATGTGAGGACGTCTTCAACAGGTACACCGCAACGCCACCGTCTTCAACTGGTACACAGCAACGCCACCGTCTTCAACAGGTACACAGCAACGCCACCGTCTTCAACAGGTACACAGCAACGACACGAATAAAATTGCTTTAACATTTTATTCTAATTCGGTAGCATTTCACCTCCGGTCGGTGAAGACCGTTGGACGATATTTGATATTGTACCCGTGACGGATAGTTTCAATTAAGTAACTTCCTGACAGGATTTCGCGGGTAAACCCGTTCTCTTTATTCGATCGTCCAAAGCTGACTGCGAACATAAAGAGTGAATCATTTGGATTAAAAATCCTTATGATTGAAGCCGTCAATTCATGAAACCTGGAACAAGTGAATTTCAACTAAGATATTCACCATCGTTGCTTTCCAGTTGTCACAAACTTGATTAAAATTTGAATCTTGCTTGTTACCTACCAAGTGCTGTTTGATGTTAACACTAGAAGGATTTCCACTCGTCACTGTGAACACTAAAGAGTGTCACTCTGAGTGTTCTGGCAAGATCATACGATGATGCGTAGAGGCCTGGAACGAGTTTAAGTTCAATTAGGAATTAAACTACTATTTCTTTCCAGTTGTCACAAGATTAGTTCGTAAAGAACCGCACGTGTCACCTACCATGAGCTTGTTTGATGTTGGCTCAAGCAGGATTTCCATCTTCACTGTAATACTTGCGTATTACTCGGATGTTCTGGCAATATTACAAGAATACTGCGTAGGACTCATAAAAGATCTCTTACTTTTCATAGTGTGTGAAGAAGCAAGGAATAAATGGAAAGTGTCCTAATGAGACTTTTGATGATCTCGTGGCTCTAGAATCGATAGTGCATTTTGATTTAGTGATCGATGGCTGGAGAGGAGTGCCACCTATTCAATATCAGTCTATTCGGAGTGAATAAACCAATAGATAACGTGTTGAACTCCGTGTGAGTAAAACAAATACCTTTTGAGAGATATTTGAGTTAGTTGGGGAGGGTTGTGCATTGCATCACTGGGTCCATGATGGCTTTCTTCAATATCGAGAATCATTAACTAATGATCTCAATAGCATATGTATTGACCCGGTTTCTGCCTAAAGTTGTAAGGAGGGCTTCTTTCTTTACACCCTTTATCTTTACAATTCTTTTTCACTCTTCAACCCCTTCAATGCTTACCAATACGTCATAACTAGCACCTTGTTTTGATTGTTCCAGTGCTAGCTTAAGTACTTGGTCGACATTCAGCTACGTTCACATTCATTCTCCATCTTTCTTAGGACTTCTAGTTCTATCTAGGGAGTTGTCCTTGGGAAGATTCCATCGGTTCTGATGAATCATTGGACTAATACCTATACCTACCACCCTTTTGTCACCACATTCGTCGTGAGTTAAGTGTGTTTTGGGTTGATATAGTCACCATGAAAAATCCTTGAAAATCACTTAAAGCACTTGTGATATTAGAATCAAAGATTTTGTGCCTTAAGTGTTTTGATCATCAAAAACGCTCCCCCTTAACTCGTGCATTACACATGTTAAGTTGGTTTATCTTTTAAGTCTTTTTCATTGTTTTAGCCAAATATCATTAAGTCTCCTTAATCCCATTTTCTCCCCTTTCCAAAATGTTAACCATCAATATTTTGGATATTAATGGATTAACCTGTCTTTGGGTAATAAAATGAAATTAGATTTTGGCCAAAGAACATATTAATGCTCCCCCTCAAATGAATGAGGGTAAGTTGTAGTGCTTGAGTATGATTTGTTTGAAAGATTTAGAATCTCGAGAGAAATTCTTGAAAAATATCATACTTTTACACTACAACAAGCCATAAAAGCTGATAAAGTAAAAAGATAACATATTCACAATAATAAACATATGGAGTTGACCTGTAATGAGACGAACCAAAGTTAATTGGTTCGTTCCGTGAACCGATGGTGAGCTCCATATGGTCGTCCACCGACGAATCGTTCTATACTTCGTAGCAACCGGCGCTTCCTTAGAACTTCCTCAATCTTCCTGATTGCGTACAAAAACCCCTTTCTGCACTGGGTTTTCCAGGTGTATGTGACTGCCAGAAGAGGTAAGTTGGCATTGAGAACCGACAGATCATCTCGAACATTCTTTAGCGTTCCATCACTAAATTTGTGCAGTTCTGAGAATCGCATATATTGCATGACGCCAGTCTCATTCGGATAAAAAATTCCTGCTTCCGGCTTGGTAGTCCCCATGTAAACCTTCTTGTTCTTATGGAAATTACTGAGTGGAGTCGTATGGGGACGTTCCAGGTTTAGCTTCTTCTGATAGCTTTCTACTCCAAGTTGAAAGTCTTCCACCCGGTTATGAATGACTATTTTCCTGGCATATTGACGAAAGTTTGAACTCAAGGCTATGACAATATCAGGTGATAGATGGTCAACTTTTTCTTGAGCCAAGAGCAACAAAAGATCTTTATGTCTTCAAGTTGAAGGTACTGGAGATCACTTTCGTCAATGCGGTATTCTTTCTCATCGGTACATTTGAACAGGATTACATTTAAGTAATCATAACCGAAAACAGTCTGAGTGGTTGCTCCTAGGATGCTTTTGATTTTGTGAGATGAGACAATAGAAGCCCCTCTCTTGGGACGATGGAAGTGATTATAGGCTAGCTTCTTCTTCTTGTCCCAGTGAGATATGCCAAGTGAAGCATAGGTATCATAAAACTTGAGCGGCTTCTTTCTCCATATTGACTCAGGCACTTTATCCTCTATCCATGGAACATTCTCCAAGTTGACAGCCTTGAGCATTGTTAGTGACGTGACATATTTCTTTGCTCCATTTTCAAGATATTCAAGATCGTGTGAGACAAAATGTTCTAATGGGATAGTAGCAGAACCGGTGATGACCGTTGGTGTAAGAGGTCGTAACACGGGAGTCTGAATTCCTGTAGTTGTCGCTCTCATTGCTTTTGTAAGCTCATTCAGGTGATATTCTGCTTCATTATGACTGATCTTTAACGTGTCAAAGAAGTCCACATTTGCAGCTGCCATTTTGATCAGATCCGGGGTCATCGTCGGTTTCCCATGAGAATACCTTAGAAAAGCCGAGAAGTCGATGGGGTTGTTGAGGGATTGAGTCATCTCCATTTCAGTTGCAGTGTCAAATGGATGCTGTGGTGCTGCGTTTGTTAGCCAAAGTTGCTCTTGTACAGTATCATCAATGATAAGGGATTCAGAAAATGTCGGTTCTGGAACATTTAGATCTTCAACTTCCATGTCATCGTCATGCTGAACTGTAGATGATGTTGAAGGTTGAGTTTGCATCACCGGTATATCATTGTGAGGTTCTTCTTCAAGCATTGTCTCTGTCGGTTCTTCTGTTGCATATATTCTACAGATTCGATGTGAGAATCAGTAGTGAATTCTGGTGCAGTAGATATACCTGTAGCAACCTGCTGAGTTTCTGATACTGTTGACTCTAGTGGCTTTTCTGTGGTGTCAGCAACCTTTTCTGCAGTGTCCTCTAGACCTTTCTCGGTGGCCGTATCATTGTCATCCTTATTTGTCTCTTCGGCATTTGTACCGGTGTCGTCATTCTTATCACCCTTGTTGACTTCATTACCCTTTTCATTATCATCATCGTCATCCTGATCATCATCTGTATCCTCGTCCTCGTCCTCATCTTCATCTCCATTCTTATCCTTTCCTTGTTCATCGTCTTCTTCCTCCTCATCTCCTTCCTTATCCTTATCCTCAATACCCTCATCCTCTTCACCGTTTTCCTCGTCATCTTCCTCTTCTAACTCATTATCATTATCAAACTCAGAGTCGGTAGTGTCTGCATGATTCTCTTCATCAATTGCTTTGTTGAGATATTGCAGAACTTTGCGTTTGTATCTTGATTTATGAGCTCCCAAATCTAGCAGACGTGTCTGAAGCAATGTCATTATATGAAGAGTAGATAAACCATTACCGACAATATGTGGTAGTTGTTGATCAACATAAGACTTGACTTCGCGTCGAATGATCGCAGTCATCTGCTCGTCAATTGACCCGAGAAAAGCAGCATTTTCTTTATCCCGAGTTTTCTTCTCTTTAAGAAATGATTTATGTTGTTCTTTGAGCTTGGACACTCTGTCTGTTAGTTTTTGAAGAGTAGGCTCATCAGGATGCGGTTCCTTGGGAGGAGTAGCAAACCTTTCAGTCAACGTAGCTATTTGTGTAGCTTGAGCCTCTAGCTGTTGTTGAAGAGACTGGATCAACGGATCATTGACTGTGAGAAAAGGATTTGATGTGGATGATACTTGTGGTTCTGTTGGTGGAGGTGTAACCAAAACCGTTAAGGTGGTCGTGGATGATACTGGTTGTACCGGGATAGGTGTTGATGTAGATACAGTGGTTATGACGGTGGTTGATACAGGTTGTTCAGCTGTGGATGACGGTGTAGATTCCGTGGCGATGGTGGTGGTTGATACTGGTTGCTCAACAATTGCGGGTGTGATGGTGGTGGTTGGGACCTCACTGATGACTGGGGTTGAAAGTAGTGAAGTGGTGGTCGATGTAATAGTGGTTATAGGGACATCCACCATTTGTTCATTTGTTGACGGATTAGTGTTGGTGACCTCAACACCCTCCCCTTCTAAATTGAGATATTTCAACACATCATCAGAGTTTGAAGTAGACTTACTTTGAAGTTGCGTGTCTGGTATGAAAGTTGCATGAGCATCTTCATTTAGTACCATGTGAGTCGGTTCAGGCAACGATGTGGTGATATTTGCATCTCGATACATCATACTTGTATCAGTGTCAGCACTGCTCTCACGTTCTTCACTTTGTTCCCGACTTTCAAGATGAAAGTTAGCAGCATCTTCATACTCATCTTCATAAGTATCTTCTTCATCGAAAAATTCCGTATCACCATCAGGATTACCAAAATCTGCTAAGTCTTCAAATACCCTTGAGCCTGATCCACCAAAGGCTTCCTGTCGGCTTTGTTGAAGAATAATACGAAGTCTTTTGGCTTCAGAAATTTGTTGTTGAGCAGGATCATTTGGAGCAACAATTGCCTCTTTGCCTTTAGCTTTCCTTGCTTTCTTAGGCCTGCGGAGTGCTACTTCTTCCTGTTCTTCTTCAGTTTGGATCAGCTCATCTTCATAATCTTCATCAACAATTTGCATTTTTCCTTGGCCTTTATCTTTAGAAGCAGCTGATTGACGCTTTGAAACTCGTTTCTTGCGTTTACCTTTTTGCTTCTCTGAGGGTGGTAAATTTACCCGCTTAAATTGTGCGTCAATATCATTAAGCATCTCTTGGTATTTATCACTCTCCTTGATTCCATCATTAATCATTGTGTCGGGTACTAGTGCAGGAAGTAATGCATACTTTGTGGAATTAGTGTCTGCATTCATTGAGAGAATCACATAATCATCACCTTTGGTGTGATAGAAGAAATTCCCGCGAGTGTCAATGGTTGGGTCATTCTTCATAAAATGGTGGATAATGAGCTTGGTGAATCTCGGGAATGGAAGATGCACGGATTTCTTTTTCGTTCCAGTAAACTGATAACACAATTCTTGCCAAAGAAGAAGTGCATAGTCGACTTTGGATGCAATATACAATCCCCAAAATAAGTGAGCCTGTGGTGGTCTCATTGCATCGGTGCCCCTAGTTTTTCCAGTAAGACACTTGACTATGATAGTGATAATTGCTTTCCAGGGTTGCCCTATGTGTGAGGTGTTAAATTGTGATGGATTGTTAATTTCACCCTTATAATTCATGGCACGAATGACTCGAAGCACTTCATCATTCTTTGGGTTAGCCACAAATTGTTCTCCTTGTGCCAACCTAGGAAGTTTAAACAATTTCCGAAAAATGCTCAAATTGAGTACCCTTTGTGTTTTGTTCAGTTCAAAAGAGATAGTCTTGTTAGAGAAAGATGCAGTGTTCCAGAATTCATGCATGTAGACTTCAGGAACAGATGCAGTACGTCTGAGTGTGTCTCTGATGGGTGAAATGTCTAGGATATCCGTGGCTATTTTGAAAGCTGGTAAGGTCGGATCAAAATCATCTTGTAATCGAGAGTTATTCTCAGCATATGGAAGCCTATTACTGAGCGAGACAAGTTCAAGATCACGAAGTCGTTGTTCTTCCTCGGTGATTGACATTTTCCTGCTTTGATGACATATTCACAAATGATATACACAACATATGTAGATGTATTAAGTCTATGCCAAGTTTACACATATTGAAAATATCATTACAATTATTACCACAACATTCACACATACATCAGATGAACAAGGTCCTTACATTTAGCAATACACTTAGGATAATGACATAACTGCCAGTGATATTTTTATTCTAAAGAGATACCGACCTAGCATTAGTTCTTAAAATATTTGGATTTCTTGGAGCTCATGACCAAAACCTCAGTAGGTTTAGGTTTGATTTCTACTAACACCTCAGTAGGTCTTGGTTTGATTTCAACCAAAACTTCAGTGGGTTTTGATTTAGTTTCAACCACTACGTCAGGAATTGTAGGATTATCCTCAAACCAAAAGATAGTGGGCTTGAACAAAGATGAAGCTTTGTCTGCCATGGCCTGGAAACAAAACACAAGACATTGAATAAGTAATTTGTATCTCTTTTGTTTACATAGGAATCAACTTATAAAATAAGATGAACTTCTGTAATAAGAAACCGTTCAAGTATTCTTATAAGATAAAAATTAACTTGTTTCAATAACACTTGGTTTCGTTTAAATGGCCCTATAGTACTTAAACCTAAGAAAGAAGTAGTGCAAGCTAGGCCGAACTCATTAGATATTCTAAGGCAATTGCATAATCATAAGAAACCTAATTCCATCACAATGTAGCAAACTATCGGAATCCTAACCAAACCATCGCAATGAATCAAGCATCGGAATCCTAATGAAATAACATCCTATCGAAATATCTAAGGCCATCGCAATCAGTACATTTCCATCGGAATAAATGAGAACTCATCGCAATATTACCCATCGCAATACCTAGTGTGAATCCATCGCAATGACACATCGGAATGCGCCATCGCAACACGCCATCGCAATGAGCCATCGTAATGGCCATCGCAATGAGCCATCACAACGAGCCATCGGAATGACCCATCCCAACGACCCATCGCAATGAACCATCGCAATGACACATCGCAATGAGCCATCGCAATGAGCCATCGAAATGACTCATCGAAATAGCCCATCGTAATGGGTCATCGGAATGACCCATCGCAATGACAGGCATCGCAATGAAGTATCGTAATGTGCATCGAAATCCGTGACAGGGATTCGATCTCAAACTTTGACTTCTCGATCTGGAATTTAGGCAATGTTTTAAGAGATTATGGGCAAAACCAATGTGTAACTATGCATCCTTAACAAATCCCACCACTTAAAAACCATATTCATAGCAAAAAGACATGAAACCCTAAATCGTGGTTATGATCTAAGGTTATTGTTTTGATGTATTGCGATGAAACGGATTAAAGAGATTAACTTAACCAAGATATAATACCTAGATGTTTATGCAGCAGGTGATAAGTCAAGAATCAAAAATCAACTAGATGCTCAAGGTCGTTAATGGCGGAGAAAGTATGTGTTTGTGTGTTTTTCAGTAAAGACGGGAAGGAGGGGGGTGTAGTTTTGACTTGGTCAAAGCTGTCAACCACCCACCATTTTGCAAAAAGTGCAAAACTGGTCCCCCTGTTTTAGAAAGTTAGTTAAAGTTAAAGTTAACTTAACAAACAATAAACCCGCTCCCAAACACGAACACAAATACTTAACGCCAAAATTTTAATGACCTATGCAAGAGATACTTATATCACACAAGGCACACATAGCTTAACTGAAGATGAAGGGTAGCTAATATTTTCTGACAATCCTTTTTAACGACCAAATTTGTTACCACGAAGAATTAATATTTGCTCCCCCTTAATCCCTGACCCATTTTCTATTTAAAGAGCAGTAGTCAAAGATATTAAGGACACAACTATTAATGAGGACATTTGCCGGTTAAGTGATTTTATAGAACGATTCTGGTGGCAATAAGATTTCTCTTATTTAGACAAAATAAGTGCACTGATACGTACACAAATTTGTGTTAGACCAAGTTATAAAGTAAACTTGGCCCCTTACAAGGTTTTAAAGTAAACCTTGCCCGAGAAACTTAATTCCCATTTGTGAGCCAACGTTTTCAAAAGAAATACGTGACTTTAATAAGAAAAGCGGGCTGCAGTCTGAAATAACTACAAGCCATAATGGGCATGTTTTAAAACTTGTACAACTTTTATACGGACTCTATTTATGGCGCCGTGTCAATGTTAATCGACATTTCTAAAGCCGTAAATATTACCGTACTAAAAGACATGCCCGATTTGAAAGTAAAATTACAATATTTTTGGATTTTCTTGATTTTATATTTTTTATGGATTTTCTATGTTTTATATTTTTTATGGATTTTCTATGTTTTCTATTTTTGTATTTTGCTTTTGATGGTTTAAATATGTACGATAATATACAAGATCACGATCAAAGGATACTCGAGAATAGTTTACCATTACTATTCTTCAGATTCTTCTGCCAACTCCTTAAGTGTCGCTGGTGAAAAGGATTTCATGCCTAGCTTTTCGATCAAAAACTCGATACGTCCTCGATCTAAGGCCTTTGTGAATATATCTGCCAGCTGATACTCAGTGTTGACGAAGTATAGTTCGATCACTCCATTTTCCACTTGCTCCTTGATAAAGTGGTAGCGGATGTCAATGTGCTTTGCTCGAGAGTGTTGAACGTAGTTGCAGCATAGAGCGATTGCACTTTTGTTATCACAGTACATCGGGATTTTGTTGAATCCAAGACCGTAGTCAGTCAATTGTGACCTCATCCAAAGAACTTGAGCACAACAACCGGACATAGCAATGTATTCAGCCTCAGTACTTGATATCGCAACGCTTTTCTGCCTTTTTGATGCCCAACTAACAAGTCTATCCCCAAGAAGTTGCACACTGCCAGAAGTGCTACGTCTGGTATCTTGACACCCGGCATAATCTACATCTGCATATGAAATTAATGCAATAGAGGAATCCTTCGGATACCACAGACCACGATTAAGTGTTCCTTTTAGATACCGAAAGATCCTTTTCACAACATGTAAGTGCTTTTCGGTAGGCCGAGCCTGATACCGGGCACACATGCCTATAGCAAATTGCAAATCAGGCCTGCTAGCAGTCAGATAGAGAAGGGTGCCGATCATTCGACGGTAAAGTTTAGGATCGACAGCTATCCCTTCCTTATCTTCATCTAACTTGGATCTCTCCACCATTGGAGTATCCACGGGGTCACAGTTTTCAAAGTGATATTTCTTTAAAGATTCAAGAGCAAATTTGGATTGATTAATAAAGATGCCTCTGGGATTCTGAGAAATTTGCAACCCTAAGAAAAATGAAAATTTTCCCATCATCGACATCTTAAAGCGTGTGGACATAATTTTCTCAAAACGGTCAGACAAACGTTGATTAGTAGCAGCAAATATTATATCATCAACATAAATTTGTACCAGTATCATGTCGTTGTCCTCCTTGAGAATGAATAATGTTGGGTCCACTTTGCCTTTGGAGAAGCCTTTGGAGATGAGATACGACGATAAGAGATCGTACCACGCGCGTGGAGCTTGTTTCAACTTGTAAAGAGCCTTCTTGAGCTTGTACACGTGATTAGGATACTCTGAATTGACGAATCCACTCGGCTGTCTTACATAGACATCTTACTTTAATTCACCATTGAGAAATGCCGTCTTAACATCCATTTGGTAGACGATCATATTCATGTGAGCAGCATAAGCAAGGAATAGTCTAATTGCCTCCAATCGTGCGACAGGAGCAAAGGATTCTTCAAAATCGATACCCAAAGCTTGTTTGTAACCTCTAGCAACCAATCTAGCTTTGTTTTTCAGCACACTACCTAACTCATCTAGCTTAACCTTGTATACCCACAACAATGTCAAGATTTCAACGTTGCTGGGTAACGTAACTAATTCCCACACCTCAAGACGTTGGAATTCATTAAGTTCCTCTTGCATGGCTTCAATCCATGATGATTTGGTCATGGCTTGTTGCCAGTTTTTAGGTTTAGTGTCTGAAAGAAATGCATCAAAATAGCAATATAATGCATGTTCTTAGAGTTGATGGCGTGTTAAGACTGGTCGATCGATGTCACCAATAATATTGCGGATTGGGTGATCCTTTTTCCATTTAGTGTTGTGAGTTTCAATCCGTGGTGGTCGGGAGTGAACGATTGCAGGAGCTTCCTCTGAGGTAGACGCACCGGTAGGGTCATCAGGTATATGTGAACCAAAGAAGGGAAGCTCTTGTAAGTGAGCATATTCCAGATCGTGATCATATAGGTCCTCTTCAACATCATTAGGAACGAGTAGGGGTGATGATTCAGGTGTTGTTTGAGAATTGGTGGGGGATGGGACATCTTGTTCTAGAGTAACAGTAGATGCCTCGGATAGATTTCCATTATCTTGAGCAACAACTACGGGAATCGGAGCTACTGCTGCAGTTGCTGGAGAATCATTACTCTGTGGATCGAAGAATTCATCAAACATAGGTTGAAATAACTTATCCCACTTGGACCTTGTTGGTGGTATAAATGATGGAGAAGTAGGATTGTTGGGAATTAATCCGGAACTGATTGTACCGGTTCCCATCTCGTGTAATGCGGGTTCAGAGCTGTGTTGCTCAGAAGCCATCGCTGTCAGCTCATCAAAATCGACATCCAAAGTTTCTACAATCTTGCCAAGACGACGATTATAAATCCGGTAAGCTTTCTTTGCAGGCGAGTATCCAATGAAAATTCCAATATCAGCCTTCGGTTGAAGTTTTCCCAGATTCTCACTATTTGTATTTGGATAGCAAAGTGCACCAAACACATGAAGATATGAAATATCGGGTTTGTGTCCATGAAGTAGCTCATATGGAGTTTTACCATGACGTTTGCGAATGATGGAGCGGTTTTGGGTATAACATGCGGTTGCCACTGCTACAGCCCATAAGAATAAAGGAGCATTCGCATAAATCAACATAGTTCGAGCAGCTTCCATAAGTGTACGGTTACGTCTTTCAACGACACCATTTTGTTGTGGAGTGCGAGCCACAGATGTTTCATGAGAGATACCAACCTTTTCATAATAATTTCGAAGAGTCTGATTAACGAACTCAGTGCCGTTATCAGTCCGAATGCGGCGAACAGTAGCATTACGACGTACTTGGATCATCTTTAAGAAAGTAATGATATACTCTGGTGCTTGATCCTTGGATGCTAAAAACTTTACCCATGTAAACCTTGAGAAATCATCCACGATAACGAGGATGTATTTTCTACCACTCACACTAGCTGTACGCATTGGCCCGCAAAGATCCATGTGCAAAAGATACAGTGGTTCTTGGTTGGTGTCTTCTGCTTTAGGTTTGTAAGATTTCTTGGTGCTTTTCCCCAATGAACACGCGGAACATAAATGATCCTTGTCGAACTTAAGTTTTGGAAGACCACGAAGAAGTTCGTTTCTA
The DNA here is from genome assembly GCA_025667525.1 of Glebionis coronaria. Taxonomy (NCBI): domain Eukaryota; kingdom Viridiplantae; phylum Streptophyta; class Magnoliopsida; order Asterales; family Asteraceae; genus Glebionis; species Glebionis coronaria. Next base: position 105,561,812 of record CM046879.1, read on the forward strand.
GCCAAATGGTTAATAGCATCAAAGTTAAGATGAGATAACTGTCGATGCCACAACCATGACTTGGTCTTAGATGCTTTGGAAAGTAGGCAAACAGGAGAGGCGGCCATCATGTTTTGAATAGACAAAGTGTAGAGATTATCCCCTTGAGAACCCTTTAACAAATCATTTCCTACAAGATCACGAATGAAGCAAGTATGTTGTCGAAAGGCCACTTCAAGGTTAGAATCGCAGAATTGTCCTACTGAGAATAGATTGTGACAAAGTCCCTCCACATAATAAACCCTTGAAATCGTGGCATAAACAAACCTATACTCTACGAATTGTTTAGAAAACAATAGGCAACACAAAAACAAACCTATATTTCATCCCATGCTCTGATACCAATTGTAGAACAATGATAATCTTTGTGAAACAAGGGGGTTGATGTTTTTCTAGAGAGAGAAAGTTAGAGAGAGAAATGAAAGAAACTTGTATATTGAAATGAAAGAAATAAACAACCAACACCTCTTTCCATGGTGGAAAGAGGTTTAAATACCCCAAGTCCTTAATGGAATTGGGCTTCCGGTCCATGAACATGCTCATGGGTCGGGCTATTTAATAAAGGAGACTAAACATAACTACGAGCCTATAACTACATTGTTAGAGTGACCGAGACTTTCTAAATGCGTAAAACGTATTTCCAACAGAGCTTGAGCCTAGTTCCCCAAGCTTTATGCATACCTTTCCAGAAATGAGAAGTGAACCGTGGATCCCTATCTGATATAATTTCTGAGGGTGTACCATGTAACTGTACAATTTCCTTGGTGAATAGTTCTGCTAATTTACTGACTGCGAAATCTTTACGGATAGGAATGAAATGTGCCGATTTGGTCAAACGATTGACAACAACCCAGATTGCATCATGTCTCTGCTGAGTCTGTGATAGTCCGGTGACAAAATCCATAGAGATCTTGTCCCATTTCCACATTAGAATATCTAATGGCTGGAGAAGACCACTAGAACGCTGGTGCTCTATCTTAACCTGCTGGCAGGTTAAGCATTTAGACACAAATGTTGCGACATCCTGTTTCATGCCGCTCCACCAGAAATGCTGCTTAAGATCGTGGTACATTTTTGTGGAACCTGGATGGATAGAGAACGGGGAGCTGTGAGCCTCAGTCATTAAGGCTTCTCTGAGAGCAGGGTCTTCTGGAACGCAGAGTTTGGTACCCTGCCATACGATACCATCGTCATCGATGCGTAATTCGGTCTGCTGGTCAATGTTCTGGACTATCGCCCAGATTTCACCATCATCCTTTTGTGCGACTTTAATCCTAGAGAGTAAATCTGGTTCTACCCTCAGACTAGCCCAGTATCCCCTCTGTCCGCGTACTAAGAGCTCAATATCATACCGCTCTAAGTCCTGAATAATTTCTTCCTGAACTTTGATGCCATTTATCATACCTGACTTTCTGCTAAGGGCATCTGCTACTACATTTGCTTTACCTGGGTGATACTGGATATTAGTGTCATAGTCTTTCAGCAGCTCTAACCATCGCCTCTGCCTCATGTTCAGCTCTCGCTGGGTAAATATGTACTTGAGACTTTTGTGATCGGTGAAGATATCACACGACTCACCGTATAAATAATGCCTCCAGATTTTAAGGGCGAAAACGACTGCTGCGAGCTCTAGATCATGAGTAGGATAATTTTTCTCATACGGCTTCAGTTGACGCGAAGCATAAGCAATGACTTTCCCATGCTGCATAAGAACACAACCTAAGCCCTTTCCTGAAGCGTCACTGTAAATCTGATAACCACCTGTATCGGATGGAAGAGTAAGTATCGGTGCTGAGATCAATCGATGCTTGAGTTCCTCAAAACTCTTTTCTCTCTCCTCGGTCCATATAAACTTCCCACCTTTTCGCATAAGTTGGGTCAATGGTAACGCCAAACGTGAGAAGTTTTCCACAAACCTGCTGTAATATACCGCCAACCCAAGAAAACTACGTATCTCTGTGACAGACGTCGGTCTTGGCTATTTGGTGATAGCCTCCACCTTTGCAGGATCCATAGTGATTCCTTCTGCAGAAACAATATGACCTAGAAACGCCACCGTATTCAGCCAAACTCGCACTTCGAAAATTTAGCATATAGCTTTTCTCGTCTGAGAATCTGCAAAACTGGACGGAGATGATTCTCATGTTCCTCTTTGGATTTGGAGAAAATAAGGATATCATCGATGAATACGATCACAAACTTGTCTAAAAATTCGTGGAAGACTCTGTTCATCAAGTCCATAAATACTGCAGGCGCATTCGTGAGACCGAATGGCATAACAACAAACTCGTAATGACCGTACCTCGTGCGAAAAGCAGTTTTGGATATATCCTGCTCTTTTACACGCAGCTGATGGTAGCCTGATCGTAGATCGATTTTTGAGAAGTGCTTGGCACCCTGAAGCTGATCGAATAAATCGTCAATACGAGGAAGTGGATAAGGGTTACGAATAGTAAGCTTATTCAACTCACGGTAGTCAATACACAATCGCATACTACCATCCTTCTTTTTGACAAATAAAACTGGAGCGCCCCAAGGTGACACGCTTGGACAAATGAAACCCCTTTCTAGAAGTTCCTGAAGTTTATCTTTCAGTTCCTTAAGCTCTACAGGAGCCATACGGTAAGGAGCTTTAGATACTGGTTCTGCACCTGGAATGAGATCAATACCAAATTCTACCTCTCGCATGGGAGGTAAGCCTGGGAGTTCCTCTGGAAAGACATCTGGAAAATCTGACACCACTGGCTGATCATGAATTGAAGGTGCCTCAGAAGTCGTGTCATGATCTGTAGCTAGGAACCCTCACAACCATGGTATAATAAGGTACGAGCCTGTAACGCTGAAATGATCTGAACATGTTTTCCTGGTAAGAAGCCCCGGTGAATATACTCTGGTGTCTGGACATCACCAATGATGACCCGGTGAGCATGACAATCTATGGTGGCACGATGAACCGACAACCAATCCATACCCAGAATAATATCGAATTCACACATATCTAAAGGAAGGGCACTGACTGGACGGATTTTATCATCAAACTCAAGAGGAGATCCTTATACACCTGGGTAATGAGTACAAAGTCTCGCATGGTGGTAGATATACTAAGTACATTGTCTAGTGGCGTAGGGGTCATATTTATACTAGCAGCATACGAAGTGGATATAACTGAGTGCGTGGCGCCTGTATCGAAAAGCACGCATGCAGACTATCCGTGTATAAACAAAATGCCAGTAATGGTGCCTGTGGTCTTATTTGCTTGCTCACGGGTAGTAGTGTAGACACGACCTGTGGTTGGTGGTATTGGTGGTGGTGGAGGTAAAATCTGAGAAATCTGGCCTGAGGTACCGGCAGCATCCCCGCTCTTGCAATCCCTCTTCAAATGGCCCGGCTGACCACACTTGTAACAACTACCCGTACCACGGTGACAAGGTCCCGTGTGTTTCTTCCCAGATGTGATGCAAGTGGGATAAGAATACCCGGTAGAAGCAGCTTTGGTTTGCTGTGAACCTGATTTACAATGATAAACACGTGTCACGATTCTGATAACTTAACTGAAATAAGGCTGATTGACCGAAATTTAAAATTACCAGAATTTGCCGGTCGGGCAACCTGCTGACCTCTGTTGTTTTGGTCACGCCCCTGTCCAGCATCTCTGTTGGAATTTACAAAAAATTAAGATCTGTTTTACACGATAGTTTAGTATTTCTGGAGCTTAAAGAATCACCTATAGCTGCCAGATGAGTTTGAGCTGCCGCGGTAATTATCACCGCCGCTCCTCTTATCTGATCGATTACGGTCATATGACTGACCGTGGTTCCTGTAGTTCTGATGTGGAGTAGCCGATTGGGATCGGTGTCCTCCTCTGTGTCTGTAAGATTATAATTGGATAAGACATAACATATAAGTTGACAAGTAATAATGGGAGTTAAATTGTTTAAGTCTGGTGGATGAGATGTACCTTTTCTCCGGACGCTCTACATTCTCGAGCTCATCCCTCTCAAAAAGCATCTCAATATCACGAGCTGCGTTAGCTACTTGTGACACATTAGTGAATGTGGCACTCACCAGCCTATCTGCAGTCCTGGAGTGAAGAGCTCAGCGAAATTGCTTTGCTTGCTCCTCTACGGTACCCGCAGCATCCCCTAAGAATCCAGCCATCCTGAGGTATCGGTGCATGAACTCTATACTGTTCTCGCCATGATTCTGATGAATGACGTGGAAGTCCCTCTTCAGTTTAGCTTGCTCCGCATGCGGGAAAAACTGTTCATAGAACATCGTCTTGAAACGTGCCTAGGTCAATGTAAGCTCCCAAGCATCTCCCCTATTGGACAGCTTTTGAGACCTCCACCAATGCAGAGCAGGACCCTCCAATTTGTAAACTGCAAGACTAACCTTGAAAGCATCACCACAACCCATAGCTCCAAAAATTTTCTATACATAATTGATCCAGTCTTCCGCGTAAGTTGGAGCTACAGTCTGCTCAAAAAGTCGGGGTTTCTGTTTGTTAAACAAATCTAGCCAAGCGGGTAAAGTGGCAGGTGGTGGAACAGGAGGGTTGTTATTCTGCTGAGGTCCATTTTGATATTCAGCTCGGATATCATCACGAATTTGGGGTAACATGGCTTGTATAGCAGCCTGCACAGCAGCAGCAATAGCTGCTGCGTTAGTATCATTCTCGGTTTCGCGTCTGGGTGGCATCTGAAATAATAGAGGATAAGTTGATAAAACTGCCAAAATCTGGGGTAATAAATCTGAATATGCATAGTGTAATTCATGAAGGTATAGCCAATAAAATATAACATGAATACTGGTGAACGCCTAGGGTCAGTTCACAAAATGACAATTTACTGAAACATAAATCTGACACGAGTAAGGATGAACGCCTAAGGTCAGTTCATCTACCCAAAATTTAAACGACAAGGGTGAACGCCTATGGTCAGTTCACCAAAACAATAAGTTCGCTGAAAAGCACATGCGATTAGGTATGGCCAGTCCTGTACCAACCGTTTACTTAATCAAAATTTTGAAAATCCGACTGATAAAATACATGAATAGCATGGAAGATAACGACGCCAAAATACAGGAAGTTCTTGGTGACTACCCACTAGTCACAGGTCAAGTTTTAGAGCCTACAGGCCGAACCTTGCCTCTCTGATACCATAATTGTAACACCCCACTTGGATAAATGGACCGTTACCTGTATTTATGGCGTGTCATCAAAGCATGCAAGGCAATGTATTAGACATTAACTGACCATACGGAAATACCGGAATCAAACATCGATAGTCCAACATAAGCTCAAAAATATAAAGATTAAGTACTGAAAGAAAAGGACGAAACAGTGTCCAAACAACCAAAGTAACGTAATGTAATGTGTGCATAAAATAAAAAAGTCTGGAAAACTCCCATCCAAATGCACGTACTCTCTTAGAAGTCCTAAGATCGTCCCTGTGTACCTGCCGTTTGGAAACATGAAAGGAAACTACGGCTGAGCATAACGCTCAGTGAACGGATATAACATGATAAGAATGTACTGAACGTAATGGAATAGAAGACAACATTAAAGCTATAAGGCTGATAAGAAACATATGGTAGAACTCTGCATAAAATCCGAGAAACCTGGTTCATATATACTGAAACTGAAATATAACTATTAATTCTGAAAACATGCATTTATTGTATTTTAATTGCCAGAGCGTATATAGGTCACGTGCTGTAACAACCGTGCATGAATAACTGGAGGGGTGACCTCGTCATGCTGTAGAGGGGTGACCTCTAAATAACTGTGTTGGGTGGAGGGATCAGCTCCAATGTGAAGGATGTAGAGCACACACAACATTCACCCTGATAACTTGTAAACTGATAAGCCTAGGATGCATCCATACGCCCCACTAAACATACATATAAAAATGGCCAACCTGAACATGAGTGGGACGATGCAGGATATCACTCTCCTGCATGTGAGTCACGACACCGGTGCCTCTAGTGCCGTGGTTACGGTACCTCCGTAACTAGTACATAAACTGGTCGTGCTTGTATATAATGCTCAGGCAATTTATTTAATTATTAATATGATTACTGATAAGCTTAAACATCTACTGAGGAAAAACATTTGGCTGAAGACGGGGAATCCTAATCATGCATAGAGAGGAAGTCCTTACTGAAAGGACGGAAATCCGTACCTCGTATCCAATAACCGACCGAGATCAACTGACAGGAAGTCTACTCTGATTTCACGTGAGCTACATGAATAAGTGACGTGAATAAGTAAACTGATATTCGCTTATTTAATTCCATGTTCTTATTGGCCTTTCATTTATTTATTTTATTTCTGAAATTCCGTACGTATATTAACTGATAAATCTGACCTTATAATAATTCATTTTAATGTATTATCTTTCTACTATTAGTTATGGTACAACGTATTTCTGACGCTATATTAATACTATATTAAGTATTCCGCTAAAATAGAAAGTTTTCTTAAATTAGAAAGTTCCCAAATAATTTAATTCATTTCATAAAATTATACCCTTTTAAATATTAAAGAACTATTTTAATTTAATACATTTAAAATATATTTTAAACATTTATAAAACAATTTAATTCAAAAGGTATAATATAAGAATATTTATTTTATTTATTATAATAATGTCCCGAGCCTACCGAGATACCCCATCTCGGTCGCACTAAACAAATCAACATATAATGATTAAATCTGCCTATATAAATCCGCGACAAAAAACTGCGTCACTAAAACTGTCGCTAAAAGCTGTCCTTAAAGACTATAAAAATAAAACTGTCACTTATTAAACTGCGACAGAATTTAGCGTCGCTATTCTGTCGCTAATCTGTATTTTAATTCATTTAATTTCCTGTTTAAAGAATACCCACTGTTCTAAATCAAGTTCCCACCGTTTTAGTCAAGTTCCCACCGTTGTCACAGTCCCAAACGCACCCTTAATAATTACTACAGTCCGCGTTTTTTGGCAGCCCCCTTTTGGGTCGAACCTGGACCTAGCCGTCCCTGTGTGGGTCACGGCTGGGCAGGGCTGAGGTCATCGAGGCCTTAGGGTCTCGGTGTGTTAAACCAAACACCCCCGATCGCCTGCTAAACAAACATGCCCCTTCCCTTGTGTCTTTTGACCCTCGGTCGACCGACAGCAGACTACACCGAGACCCACAGTGGTCTCGGTTTTGATCACCAACCCAGAACTGACACCCTCATAATCAGGCGGTTGTGGTGATTCGAAACCATTTCATGAAAACCCTAATTTGTTATTTTATGTGATGTTCTTGATTTATTTTAAAGAACGTTTCCTCCTTGATTTATCAAAACTTTATTCGTGATTTATATAAACTGATATAAGAAAAATATAATTACCGTAGTAGTTTGATAATAGGAAGGTAAGTACAAGGATTACTAGATCAAAACACAGCCGGACCTCCTTTCTTTTCTTCTACTACCCGGCGGCTACAAGGGATTAGGAAACCCTAATCTGTATTTTTTTGTTCGACTGAGTGGAAAGGAGGGGTTAAAGTCCCGTTTTTATTTTTTCTTAAAATGGGCTTGGCCCAAAATTTTCTTTCCCTTTTTTTATTTAAACAAACCGGCCCCCTTTTACTTTCTTATTTTTTTTTAATACTTGTATATATAATTTCTCGCGTTTGTTTTCGTCGATAATTACTATGTAAATAGTGTAATTAATTAAACTGCGTATTTTCATTTCCTGATTTAAATACGGGTTTTACAATAGTGGTTCTTCTTCTCTACCCATTGTTGAGACCGTTGCCTCTATTGCTCCATCACTAACTCCATTTGGAGAAAGTGATTTCATTTTGAAAGAATTTGAAGCAACTTTGGGAGATGTGGACTTGTAATATGACGATTCTCCCTCCAATTGGGATGAAGACATTCGTACCATTGAGAAACTTCTCAATGAGGACCATATTTCTCCACCATCTCCTAAGGATATTTCTATCGATGAACCGAACTTGACTACGCCCTCCATCAAAAATCCTCCGGATTTAGAGCTTAAAGACCTACCGTCTCATCTCGAGTACGTTTTCCTTGAAGACAACAAGAAGTCACCCGTCATCATAGCTAAGGACTTGAAAGAAGAAGAAAAATATCGACTTATCGCCGTGCTGAAGAATCATAAGAAAGCGATTGCTTGGAAAATCTCCGATATTCGTGGAATTGATCCTCACTTTTGCACACATAAAATTCTCATGGAGGACGACTTTAAACCCACTATTCAAAGCCAAAGAAGGGTGGATCCCAAGATCCATGACGTTATCAAAAAAGAGGTTATCAAACTTCTTGATGCGGGAATGATCTACCCTATCTCGGATTTACCATGGGTTAGTCCGGTCCATTGTGTGCCTAGGAAAGGCGAAATCACCGTTGTGCCCAATGAAAACAACGAGTTGATTCCTACTCGTCTTGTTACAGGGTGGAGCGTTTGTATAGACTATCGCAAACTCAATGATGCTACGAGAAAGGATCATTTTCCCCTTCCTTTCATGGACCAAATGCTTGAACGTCTAGCGGGTAATGACTATTACTGCTTTTTAGATGGTTTCTCCGGGTATTTTCAAATTCCCATCGATCCTAAAGACCAAGAGAAAACCACATTCACTTTTCCTTATGGAACATTTGCTTACAAACGAATGCCTTTCGGCTTATGAAATGCTCCCGGGACTTTCCGAAGGTGTATGACGGCTATCTTCCATGACATGGTTGAAGAAACTATGGAAGTCTTCATGGATGATTTCTCGGTCTATGGTGATTCTTTCTCTCATTGCCTTGCCAATTTTGAACGCATGCTTAAGCGGTGTGAAGACACTCTCCTTGTTCTAAATTGGGAAAAATGCCATTTCATGGTAAAAGAAGGCATTGTTCTTGGACACAAAATCTTCAAAGCCGGTCTTGAAGTGGACCGTTCTAAAGTGGATGTCATAGCCAAATTGCCTCCACCTTCAACCGTGAAGGGTGTGAGAAGTTTCCTTGGTCATGCGGGCTTCTATCGTCGATTCATTCAAGATTTTTCTAAAATCGCTCGCCCGATGACCCACCTCTTGGAAAAAGAAACTCCTTTCATCTTTTCCAAAGAGTGTCTTGAATCCTTCAATCTTCTTAAGGATAAGCTAACTAAGGCACCGGTCTTGGTTACCCCTAATTGGGAGCTACCTTTTGAATTGATGTGTAATGCTAGCGACTTTGCTATTGGAGCGGTTTTGGGCCAAAGAGTGAACAAACACTTCCAACCAATCCATTATGCTAGCAAGACAATGATAGGGGCTCAATTGCATTATACCACTACCGAAAAAGAGCTTTTAGCTGTAGTGTATGCTTTTGAGAAGTTCCGCCCCTATCTTGTTCTTTCCACCATAATTGTCTATACCGACCATTCCGTGTTGAAGTACTTGTTAACTAAGCAAGATTCTAAGCCAAGACTTCTTCGTTGGGTTTTGCTCCTTCAAGAATTTAACATTGAAATTCGTGACAAGAAGGGAGCCGAAAACCTAGCCGCGGATCATCTAAGTATACTTGAGGATCCTTATCAAGGGGATCATCCGAATCAAGAGATCAATGACTCTTTTCCCCTTGAGGCCTTAATGTCTATCAATCTAAATCTTGATGACACCCTATGGTTTGCGGACATTGCAAACTACTTAGCGGGTGGAATTCTCAAGGAAAGGTTAACATCCCAACAAAAGAAAAAGTTCTTTAAAGACATTGAACACTATTTTTGGGACGACCCTTACATTTTCAAACAATGTGCGGATCTTGTCATTCGTCGATGTGTTGATGGGCCGGCAGCGGCACAAATCCTTGATGCTTGCCATAAAGGACCCACCGGTGGTCACTTTGGTCCCAACTACACCGCGAAGAAAGTGTTTGACTCGGGATTTTATTGCCCTCCATTTATCGTGACGCTCACGAGATGGTTAAAAATTGTGATGCTTGCCAAAGACAAGGCAAGATCACACATAAAGATGAGATGCCTCAAAATTTCATACAAGAATGTGAAATCTTTGATGTATGGGGCATCGACTTTATGGGGCCATTTCCATAATCTAAATGGAAAAAGTACATCCTCGTAGCCGTTGACTACGTTTCTAAATGGGTTGAAGCTAAGGCTCTCCCAACGAACAATGCGAGGGTGGTTGTGAACTTTTTGAAGCAGCTTTTCGCTCGATTCGGTGTTCCTCATGCTATAATCAGTGACCGCGGGACTCATTTTTGCAATGATCAATTCACAAGAGTCATGGCTAAGTACGGTGTCAATCACCGTCTTTCCACCGCTTATCATCCCCAAACTAATGGACAAGCCGAGATATCTAACCGCGGATTGAAGCGAATTCTGGAGCGTACTGTGGGAGAGCATCGTGCCTCTTGGGCCGATAAATTAGAAGATGCTTTGTGGGCTTTCCGTACTGCTTATAAGACCCCGATTGGTTGTACACCTTATCGTCTTGTGTACGGGAAAGCATGCCACCTCCCTATCGAGCTGGAACACAAGGCATATTGGGCCTTGAAGTGGGATAACTTTGACATCAACAAAGCCGGCGATCTTCGGAAGATTCAACACAATAAGCTAAATGAACTAAGGAATGAAGCTTATGAGAACTCATTGATCTACAAGGAGAAGACCAAGATCATCCATGATGCTAGGATTAAGAACCGAGAGTTCCACGTTGGTGATCAAGTTTTACTCTTTAACTCTCGGTTGAAGATCTTCTCGGGAAAGCTGAAGAGCCGCTGGTCTGGTCCATTCACCGTCGCCAAAGTCTTCCCATATGGCACCATTGAGCTTTCTCAGCCAAATGGGCCCAATTTTAAGGTGAATGGACAGCGCGTGAAGTTGTACTTTGGTGAGGACATCTCTCATGAGATGATTCCATCCCTCACCACGTTTCCCTTAAATTAAGTTCTGGGTCGAGTCAGGCTCGTGACTCGGTTAACAAAAACAAGCACTTCTCGGGAGGCAACCCGTTGATCTATCCTTTACCGTTTTCATAATAAGTGTAGGGGGAACCCTGTATGTGTTTGTTGTTGATGAGATGGCATTTATACATGATCTCATCGTTCTTTTCGGGCTTTAAATGCATAAAAATGTCATAAAATACCATATATATGCTTGTGTTTGTTTACTTGTTTATTTTAGGTATGGATATCATGAAAAAGACAAAAGATCACAAGAAACAAGGAAAAACGGACACGAGAAACGAAGCCGTACAAAGAACTGGGCCCTAGTTCATGAATTATCCAAGATTAAACCTTGAAGACTTGAAGATATGCAAGATTGATCCTCAAACAATGAAGAAATGACACTCCTCAAACAATGAAGAAATGACACTTAAAACCCTTGTGAATTAATAATTACAAGTTTGGTCCCTTAAGTTTGTCAAAATTACAAATGGTCCTTCAACTTAGAAGAATTGGCAAAATTAGTCCCTCATCAATTCTAAGTTGTCAAATATGGTCCCTCATGAAGGCAAACATCCTATGAAGACCTTTGAAGATCAAGAAAGTCCAAAATCAGTCCTTCAAATATGAAAACATGGCAAAAATAACCCTTGAAATCTTTTTGGAAAAGTTTTGTGCCAAAAGTGTAAAGATGAGAACTTATTTAACAAATGAATGCAAGTTTGGTTGGTTGAAAACATGTTTTACAACTTTCCCCATAAGACAAGGACTAAAGTTGGGCATTTGAAACATTCAGATGAGAAAATGCGCCAAACAACTTAACTTTCCACAAAAAACGGATCAAAAAGGTTACTATTCACCTTTCACCACCAGTTACCATTCCACTTAAAACAAAGGGTAAATTCCAATTACCCATTCCCACACTTGATTCACACGCCCAGAAACAAAACCCACACACAAAACCCTCAATCCCATTACCCAATGGACCCCACACTCAACCTCGTCCACCAATGAAAATGCAACTTTCTATCCAAGTAATCTGACGTGTCAAGATCAACAACTAAGAGTCATAGCTTAACTCCAAAGCTATTTTGAATGGTTTTGATCAAATTAGAGAGCTCATATCAAGGATTCGTCTAGAAGCACTCAAGGACACTTTTGAGAATTCACATCTAGGGTTTATGACTAGTGTTATGTAAGCATTTGCCTATAAAAGGAGACCTCAACCTGTGAGAGTCCCTTTGTTCCAGTTTTACCTTTTAAACTTGTAATTCCTTTTTGAAATTTATAAAAGTTGGTATTTTGAGAAAATTGTAATTCCTTTTTATGTTTTTTTGAAAGTTGGTGTTGTTTAAAGGTGATTCTGAGTTCCATTTGTTGTTATAAGTGTGCTTGAATCATTTGATTCAAGGACGTTTATGTTTGGTAAGGTTTTCAAGTTTGAAAAAAGCTTGAAAAATGGTTTCTGAATGTGCTTTTTTGTTGTACTAATCCTTAACCAAAAGCTATAAGCTCTTGCAAGCTTGTTGACACCAAGCTTGTGAAGGGATTAGGGTCTTTGGTTGGGCTGTTTGTTCATTGTGTTGAAGAAATCAAGCCCTTGAGTTTCTGTTTTGAAACATCAACCAAGGCAGTCATCATTCTTTCTTGTTGAAGTACCTTGGTCTTGTTCTAGTTGTTGAACAAGGTCCAAGGAGCATTGCTGGTCCTCCTAGGATGTTGTGGAGGACAGGTATAATCCCTTGTTAAGATTCCTCTCAAAAATCATATGATATTGTCTATTGTGTATTTTGTGATGTGATTTGGTGATTTTGTGTTTGTGCTTTGTGTTTTATGGTTCGAATCTGTTAGTTGTCACCTAGTGTAGCTATTTGATCTATAAAATCAGTAGGTTGTTTGAAGGATTAAGAATTTTGTTTGAAAAGTGCTTATTAAAGGACTGTTTGGGATTACTGGTTCATAAGGCCTTGTGGCCTTGTGCCCTTGGTTCTTAGGGTCTGGGAAGTCTAAAAAAGTAATAATATACAGGTTTTAGTCATTGGTTAAGTTTCTGAAAGTTTGGAAAAAGGATTTCAAGTTTTGGAAAAATTTGATAAAAGTGTTTTTGAGATTGGTCAAACACATCAGATCCAATAACTTCTTTGTTAGTTGGATCTAAGGGCTAAAATCAGGTTTGGGAATAGTTTGGGTGATAAGCTATCTATTGGTTATCTGGTTGTTCAATTTTGTAGCTTTTTGAGTGTGCTATAGCTTATCAAAGTTGGATGAAGTGGTCATTTGCATCAGCAAAGTGACCACCTCATTTGGTACTTGCATTTGTATTTCTAGTGTAAGGCTTGTTGTTTTGTTGCTTGGATCCTGTTAATGTGCTGCTTGTGAGGTTATTTGGCTGTTTGGATTGCTTTGTTGATAGCTTATAAGCTTACTGGCTTATTGGCTTATTTGTGCCAAAACTCATCAAGTCTACTCAACTGGTAGACCTTGATTCACAAGGTTTGTACTCAAGCCTTGACCAGCAGGGTGAAAAACAAGTTTTAACACTTCATTAAGTCTGTCAACGTCCAATTTGTGCTTGTCGGCGTTTGATTTTCACTTGTCAGCGTTTGACTTTTGGTCAAACTTGGTCATATAGCTTATTGAATATGTTTTGCTTATTGGTACATGCAACAACTTAGTTTGTGTAATAGAACTAATTTTTCTCAGCTTAATAACAAGTCTGGAAGGTTACAAGTCTTTTGGTTAAGCTTTTGCTAGAAAACTAGCTTATTTGGCTTTTTCAGCCAGCTTATTGGTTCTTACAGCTTATTCTACTTGGCTTTTTGTGATTTTCTTGATTGATTATTCTTAGTTAAGCTATTTGTGAGCTTTTGCAACAAACTAGAGCTTCTGAAACGTCCTAGAACTCAAACCCGACTATTTTGTCGTTTTGTGGAATTGTTCTTTGCTTATTTCTGGCTTATTGAGTGTGCTTTTTCAAAATTTCTTTTTACAGATCTCTTTAGTATCCCAAAAGAAGGTTGTGTGTCAAATTAGAGCTTATGGCATTGGCTTATTGCTTAATGGGCTTATTGGCCCAATAAGAATAAGCTGTTTGATCATTAAGCTGTGATAAGCTCACTTTCAGCTTTTGGGCCTACAGATGTTTGTGTTTAGAATTGAATTTTGAGTCAGATAGGGATTTTCCAAGTCATTTGGGCTTATTTTGACTTTTTGGGCTAAAAAGCCCATTTGTGTTGACTGTTTTGGGTTTTGGCCCATTTGAGGACCCAATTGGGGTATTTTGGTAATTTCACTTTCATTTTCTGTTTATTTAGGTTAAAATAAACTAGTTTGCAAGTTTTTAGAATTTTTTATAATTTTTGGATTTTTAATATTATTTTAATATTATTTTATTATTATTTTTTCAAATTTCACATTTTTGCATTTTTTATATTTTCTTAGCTTAAATACATTAAAATAGGATTTTTGCAACTCTTAGATTAATTTTATCATCTTTAGATTAATTTTTATAATTATTTCAAGTTTTAATAGTTTTTAAATCATTTTAATAGTTTTTCTTAGTTTAAAAACTTATAAAAATAGTTTTAATCTTTTTAGGTCATTTTAGAGGTTTACCAATTGAAAAATCTTTATTTGGGATTTCTGATAATTAATTTTTTTTTAGGGCTTTAATTAGCATTTAAATTTTAATATTTAATTAATTAAAAGGTTTGAGAAAGTTTTGATCATTGGTAAACTCTTAGTTTATTTATTTTGATTTTTGGTGAATTTTTGGTAATTTTTAGAATTAATTTTTTATTTTTGTACTTTACGGTTTTACATTTCGTCGTAGTAGTAATTAATTTCACGTCTTCTTCATTCTCTTTTCTCATCCCCTTTTAAACCAATATTAATCTCAAACCAATTAAGAATTATTCACACACATATACCTCCTTGGGAAACGAACTTCATTGGGTCATTAGTGCTTGATTTTCCTAAATCATCACTTAATACTTCACCGCTCATTTACATTCTTTTGTTTTCCTAAACAAGAGGTGTAATTTACTATAATCAGTTGTCTTGTTTCTTCTTCTGTGCAGGGATTAAAGCTTCAAAGATCCATTCTCGATGACTTTTGACGAACCGTGATCCCGAGTACCCGTCTTCCCGGTTCTATCCTAAACTGTCGTGATTCAATATTTCATATCTTATATGTTCACATTGAAATCACTATAGTTGTCCATTCCTTAGCAAGATTTAAACAAAGTGCACAATGTCATAAGTGTAGGGGAGTTTACTCCCACATGCTTAAACATTAAGGAAATGTTTATATTAAGTGTAGGGGGGACTTCTATCGAAGTAAGTGGGCTTTTCCATGAATTTGTCCTCATTTTAACCGGAAAATTTGATTTTTCGACATTTTTCAAAATTTTTAATCTATTTTGACCTAGTAGTATAGTAGTATTTCCCTTTGATATCGTTATTTACTTTCCTTGCTAAAATAAAATTTTCAATAAAGTGGTTTTCAATTTTCAAAGTCGTGAATATTTTGACTCAACCAGAGTTTACTTATCTAAGTTTACTCTAGCTAGTATCCTTAACATGTTTAAGTCAAGTTTTGCTAGGCTTTTATATAGGGAACTTTAAAACGCGAAAGTCTTAACTCTCACGGGTTAAGAACAAGAACTTTTCGCAAGTTCCTATAATTGATCCTAGAGAGTTGTTTATCAAGGGAACTTTAAAATGCGATTTCTAAACTTGAAAAAGTCTAAGAATTTGCAAGATCCTATAGATGACTCGAAAACCCAAAACTTTGATTTAATTGGCTTAGTATCCACGAATCTCATTCCTTGAGATTTTATATTGTGGAGAACGAGAGATGATAGAGTCAATTATAAGTTTGGTATTCTTTCGTGAATTTATGTGAGTTGATTATAAGCCTATTCTCCCATTGCTTGCTAATAAATTTATCTGCAATAAATAAGGTTGTACGATTTGAAAAGTTACTTAGCTTCTAGCACAAGATCGTTTAAGTTGCTCGGTATTAATTAGAGTTCATAGCCAAGGCATAACTTATTGAAGCGGGATGCGAAGATTGGCGAGTCCGAAAAGGCCCTAACAAGGCATGAGGGCTACATTTTGTTGCTAAAGATCCAAAAGTGATGTGAAGAATCATTTATCAAAAATCAATATGAAGGATCGAGACACACGACTAAAAGCAAATACTCCCCTAAAGATCATGGAGAAGTCTATCCGAAAAGACCCTAACAAGGTATGAGGATAAATAGATCCAAGTCCTAAAAGGAGGCTGATCGTTGTATATCAAAGTCCAAAATAAAGATTGGAGAAAAATGAAGAAGTCGTGGTCCAAGTATGAAGAATCTCTCAAAACTTCAATTGAAGAAATTCCTATTATGAAGAGAAGACCATAATTTCAAGATCGTCTCTCAAAGATTTGAAGTATGAAGTCGCTGCCAAATATCGGTCCGAGAAAGGTCTCAAATCGTGAAGCGAGTCATGCCAAGATATGAATTTTAAGAGGTCCAGAGAAGCAGTTTTAAAAGATTTTGTCCTTTAGCTAACTATTGATTAAATCGTCCCACTTTATTTTCAGCTTAAAAAACTATCGAAATAAGTCAAACAATGCATCCTCGTGATCATTTAAGACAATATTAAAATATAAGAGATACACCTAGGAACAAGGGAGTCTAAGTGAATAATTGGGCCACATGAGTTCGTGTTAGTTTGCTAACTTATAATAACAATGATCTCGTTTTTAAGCTTGGTATGAGGAACGTGAAACTTGAGAATGATTAACATTCATGACAACCTAAAATCCCAATGTAAGTCTTTGATTTCTTTACTTGTTTTGTTCTTTTAGTTTTCTTAGTGTTTAGTATTTAATAAAGGCCAAGGTGGGTTATCTATGATGAAAAATGTAAACCGTGCTTTGAAATTAGTGCATTGCATGAGGACATTGTAATGGTCAAGTGTAGGGATTTAATAAATGTGAAAACACTTATCCTTTTACCACTTATTTCCAATAATAACAAGACCAAAACGTGTATTTTATGTCGTAAAAATCGGAATTATGCGTGGTTTGTGTTTTTATTGTGTTTTAGGACCAAAAGATGCAAAAGGAAGAAAACATGGGCTATCACGGGCTTTTATCGAAGAAAAAGACTAAAGACGAAGTCGAAAGATCGAGAATGCTAAAAGAACGGAAGTCCAAGGCCTATTCTGAAGATTTATCAAAGAAAAAGTCTAAAGACGAAAGTTTAATGAAGTCGAAGAACTCAAGTCTAATTATAGAAGAAAATTATAAGACAAGTTCAACTTATATCGACAAATCCTGAGACGACGTCGAGAAAGACAAAGAAATTAAGTCGAGTCGAGACTAGAAGAAAGAAAGAAGAAAGCTTAAGCACTTAATCTCCCCACCTCCTATAAATACCCTCCTAATATGTCATTAGGAGGGTGTTAGGTGGTTAGTTTTTTAGTAGTTGTAGTTAATTTCTAGTTTTTAAGTGTGCTTTTTATTTCTCTCTAGTTTTCTTTTCAAGCTTATTGAATCTTTACATTAATCTTGTAATCTTTTGATATTAATCTTTATTCTATCAAGCTTATTTTCTTAATTCTCATTCTACTTTTCTTAATCTTTTTCTTAATCTTGATAATCATGTAGTTAATCTCATCTCTTTGATTATGTGATTGATTTATTCATGTGATTGATCTTTTAGTTTTGATGAGGTGGATGTTTTGAGCTTATTGTGGTTATTGATCTTCTAGTGTTTGGCTTATTATTGATTTAGTTGGTTTGATAGATTTAAAGATTTGCTTATTAGTTGATTTTAAATGTTTTGATTATTTAGTTTTTTTATATAGTTTTTAATTTGTGGCTTATTTAGTTCTTTTTAAAATTTATTTGGTTAAAGTTTTGGTTCATTGCTTGTTTGGTTCGTGCTTATTCGTAGCTTATTTCTTTAGTATTGATTTAACTGATTATCTGTGTCTGTGCTCTACTTTTTCGGATTAGGGTTAATTTTTCCGAAATTACCATTTTTTCTGAATTTATCATTTCTATGAAATTGTCATTTCTCTGAAAACCATTTATTCCGAAAAAGTTAATATTCCGAAAAATCAGTTATTCCGAAAATGCCATTTTTCTGAAAAAGTCTTTACTCCGAAAACATCATTTTTCTGAATTGTTGCATTATTCCGAAAATCCTATTTTTCTGAAAAGTCCTTTATTCCGAAAACTACACTTTTCTGAAAAGTCCATTATTCCGAAAATGTCATTTTCTATGAAAAGTTCATTATTCCGAAAATCCCATTTTTCTGAAAACCTCGTTATTCCGAAGAACCTATTTTTCTGAAAAGTGTCTTTATTCCGAAAATCCCATTTTTCTGAAAACCTTGTTATTCCGAAAATATCCTTTTTCTTGAAATTCCAATTATCTTGTTTTCAGACTTAGTTTAATTATTAGTCTTCTAAATTGTTTCTATTTTTCAAACTTTAATTTTTCCCGCCTTTGTACTTAGCATTGTTTTAACTTGTTTTATCTTAGATTAAATTTTCAAGCTTTCAACGACATTTTTATTTTTAGTTTAAAATAGATAACCAAACCCTTTTATTTTTCCACCAAGAACAATTGAGTCGCACCTTCTACTAGTAATTAATTCGAAAAGATCAGAATCAACAAACTTTCATACGAGGCTAAAAACCCTGTATTATTGAGCAAACGAATTTCTAGACGTAATAGCTCCCAGTTGTGTTTCACTCAAAGTCTGGGGATTTGCATTGATATTGCTATCATTGTTTGTCTCTTCATTTGAGTTACTAACCATCGGAGGCTGTTCCGGATACTCAAACACTTTCTCAACTTGATAAGGTACAATACTAGTATCATTGGCAATATTTGGTACCTTAGAAATTATGTCAGCTCCATAAAGTGAAAGATTTTCCATGAGAGCTGCCTTGGCGGTATTGAGATCATCACAGTCTGAATCGTATGCATCAAGATCATCGCATTGGTATGCTGCATTGTTGGTAGAAGCTATTGTGAGTCCTTCAGTATCCGCAACTCCTGGATCTGCTAGAAATGATAACTCCTCTTCATCGAGTTCTCGACCTTGTGCTTGATCATTCACCAAGTAAATCTTTTCTTGAAACCAGGTACCATCCCTCTTCCTCTTTCGCTTCTTACATTCCCTATCCGTGTGTCCTTCACCTTTTCAGTTATAGCAGATAATCATCTCCACCTTGCCACTGTTGTTTCCTCTTGGAGCAGTGCTGAATGGGCGTGCAACAGTATTAGATGAGCTTGGTCTCCCCTGAAGTGGTTGCACGGTAACTCTACCATCTTGAATTGTTGTTTGTTGACGAGAGTTAGAAGAAGTTCTCAACTGATTGTTTGTTGTAGATGGTTCTCTATAACCTCTTTTGTTCAATGTTTGAGTTATGTGGGCAGACATTTGTGCTAGTACATCAGTAGGATTATCCCCTTGTCTGAACTCGGGAATTGGAACCTCATCATCGCAGTAGAAAATCGGTGCTGGTGGAGCCACATACACACTTGAAGGAGTACTGACATGTTGTGAGTAGTGAGGTTCAGGACTTCATGTTGCTGGTAAGTGATAGCAAGATTTGTTGGTGGTTGATAAGCAGAGTATGGTTGTTGAGCACGTTGTGATGATAATGCTGGTTGCTGATATTGTTGCTGATATGATGTAGGTGGCTGTGGTAGAATCGAATACTGAGGAAAGCTTGGAGTTCGATACAAGGGCTGATATGAATATTGTTGTCCCATAGCATACGGAGAGTTGTGATATGACAAAGTTGGATGATTTTCCATTAACGCCAATGGTTCGTAATAAGATCCTTGAGAGATGCATTTATGGATCACGTGCTTCTCGTGTTGCTGCAAGAAAGCATAGAGTTGATCTAAATTTTACTTGTGCAAATCCCGAATCATTTTAACATCACTGACATATTGGCTCCACTGTTGGGGTAACTTATTCAAGGACTTGGTGTTGAGTTGAAACTGAGCAATCCTTAGATTATACACATTCAAATCATTCATCAATGTAGTGAAACACCAGTAGTAGTCATGAAGTGTTTCCCCTGGAATGTATGTGAACCTATCGAACAAGTCATAAAGTTGACACTCTCGTTCCTGCTTGGTGAGTGAAGTCCCTTGTAACAAGACAGTTAAGCGATCCCAAAGTTCCTTTGCCACCTTGTGTTCGCTTACCATTCGATAAATATCGGGTGGAAGAGCTTGAAGTATGGTCTGAACGGCCCTTTCATCCGCATCGGCAATGATTTTATTTGCATCCGTTAATTCATGAAATAACCTTGTCCGAGTCACATTGTCTTTAGTAACTTCTCCCCAATCGAGTGAACCTTGCTCAATGGATTGAACCATAAGTCTCCCATTGGGTTTACCCTTAATGTAAGTCCTCATGCGACCTTGCCATGCTTCAAATAAGTCTTTGATGAGCAACGGTGGGCGGGTATCGGTACCCGAGATGATAGAAATATCGGTAAGCGATGTCCTTGTCGGCATAAATGAATGAGGATTCATTTTAGAACACTTGAAGGAAAAAAAGATTATCTTTTGATCGAGCAATGAAATAAAGTTGTGAAATTTGTTGTGAGTTGATGTAGAATTCTTCCAAAAATTACAAGTCCAAATCTGAAACAATTCGGAATGTGTAACCTGAACGTAATCCGGAATGTATATCAAGTAACTAATATGGAATCTAAACCCTTATACTCATTCGGAATATAACTCAAGTAATCAGTCTGGAATAACAAGGAATTACTAATTCGGAATATACAACTTGCAACTAATTCGGAATATCCAATCTGTTGCTAATTCAGAATAGTAGATCCACACACAATCCGGAATACAAACCGGATACTAATACGGAATACAAACGACTTGCAACAAGTTCGGAATATCCAATCTGTTGTTAATTCGGAATAGTAGATCCACACACAATCCGGAATACAAACCGGATACTAATTCGGAATACACACGACTTGCAACAAATTCGGGATATGAAAGAGACACACTATTCGGAATAAACTATGTCTTATCCGGAATAAGTGTTCTGCTTACAATTCAGAATAAATATGATCTTAAGTCGGTATAATTCTAACTTATCTTACTCCAGAATATGTCAAAACCCTAGTAATTCGACTTCTAAAACCCTTTTATCCCGAATAAGAAAATTTTTTGTACCTTTTAATTTTACCCAAAAATCAAGCCAAAAATTCTAAATTTTTCATGAAAATCACCAATATGAATATCACAAATCCCTACCACAACTATGTAGGCAATTTGTAAGAAAGATTTTGGGTGAAAAACACAAAAAAATTAAAAAACACGAATATATCTTGATTAAAAAAGCACAAAACTAGAACTAACACAACAAAAAAAACCTTATTTCACCCCATGGCTCTTGATACCAATTGTATAAATATGATGATCTTTGATCTAATGAAGAGGGTTTTTGTTTTCTAGAGAGAGAGATGAGAAAAAATGTAAAAGTGTTATTACTAAAATAAAACAACCAACACCCTCTCCATCAAAGGAGGGGGCTTATATACCCAAGTCCTTAGTGGACTTGGGCCTTCTAACCCATGGACAGGCCCATGGGCTAGGTTGATAATATAAATGTATTAACTTTATAACCACGAGCTTACAACGTTTAATAATATAATTTGAGTGACCGATACTTCTAATATACGTTAAAAACGTATTTCCAACATCCCTGACAGAAAACCATGGTGTATGTTCTCTGGAGATTTAACATCACCGAAGATAACCTAATAAGTGTGGTAGTCAATTGTAGCCTGGTGTTTGGATAACCAGTCCATGCCCAAAATCAAGTCAAAATAGCACATGTCCAAAGGAAGTGCGTCAACTCTGCGGATCTTATCATCAAATTCTAGGGGAAGATCTCTGTACACCTGAGTGATTCGTACAGAGTCCCTAAGTGGCGTTGAAATGCATAAGGCATTATCTAATGGCATCGGGTAAATCCTAACACGTACAACAAAAGTAGTGGATACGACTGAATGCGTCGCTCTAGTATCAAACAAAACACATGCTGCCAAACCATTCATAAAGAGATTTCCGGTGATGGTACCTGAAGTCTTATTCGCCTGGTCTCTAGTAGTAGTGAACACGCGACCAGAAGTAGGAGGTGGCTTGGAGTCGACATGTCCAGAGGTGCCTTCTATCTCACCCTGGCGACAATCCTTCTGCTGATGGCCTTGCTGGCCACACTTGAAACAACCACCAGTACCTCGACGACAAATACTAGAATGTTTGCACGAACAAGTAAGACAGATAGGATGCGTGAATCCTCCAGCAGGCGTCCTAGTTATCTGAGAGCCTGTTTTAGGATTGCATGCATGAGACATGATCATGGAACATAAACATGATTACATAGAAGGTTTAATAAATACCAGATGAGGTAGAACGGTTTGGTTGTGAACCTCTATGGTCCTGGTCCCTGTCGTTACCATTGTTCCTGAATTAACAATTATTGGAGTGTCAGAATACCATAACATATGATAGTTTAACATGAAATAAGGTTAATGTAGGGACTTGCTGTTGTTTGAGTTGTTAGCGTTGTTACGATAAATATCATTACAACCACGCCTCTCAAAACCAGAACGGTCATTGGTCTGACCGTTTCCCTTAGATGCTTGCTGCTGAGTGGCCGCAGGCTTGCGGTCGTCAATCTTCTGCCTGGAATATAAGTTTGAACAGAGGATTATACGAAAATGAAAATATACTGATGGAAATGAATGGTTTACAATTGGCGATTTAATATACCTCTTCACTGCTCTGTCACCACCAAAATCCTCTCGTTCCTGAAGCATCTCGAGCTTACGGGCTGCATCGGCTACTTGTGCCACCGAGTTGAAGGTAGCACCCACCAAATTATTGGCGACCGATGTACGAAGAGCCCCACGAAAGTGGTATGCTTTCTCTTTGGCAGTACATGCTGTTGTGCCAAGAATACCAGCTAGACCAAGAAAGCGCTGCATGAACTCGTTGCAGTTCTCACCAACTCTCTGTCTCATCTCGTGGTACTCCATCATCATCTTATCCTTCTTAGCCTTGGGGAAGAACTGTGGTGGTGGAGAATTGTTATTGTTTTGGGAAAGGATGGTTTGCAAAGCTGCATTGGCAGTTGCATCCAACTATTGAGCATTGCGTGTGTTTACCATCTGACAGATTAAAACAAAATGCAACATAAATCATAAATCTGAAATGAGATGAACATGAAATGCATTAACAATGTATAAATCAATGAAGCAGTTTATAATGCATGAAAACGTTTAAAATGTATGATGCAGTTTATAAAAACTTTTATATGAGCGAGAGTGAACGCCTATGGTCAGTTCACCCAAAACAAAAGACATGGCGAGGGGACACCAATGGGTCGGACCCAAAGTTAAAAGTTTCGATAAAAGCACATGCGGCTAAATAGGGCCAGTCCTGTACCAACCATTATGTTAATGCAAGTGATGCCTAAAAACGTTATTAGTGTTAACTAATCTTTCTTAGTTTTGATCACAACAAACCATACAACACATTTAGTGTAAAACACAAAACGAATTATTTAACTAACACTATCATCAAGGTAATAATCATATCACTAACCTTTCTTCATCATACTTAGTGATCACCAGAATGATTATTCTTAAAACTCACTTTTGTTAATATGACAAAAGACTTTTTAATAAACTTTCTTTTTTAGAAAATGTTTTATTAAAATGGAAAATGAAAATTTGAAAATAGCATATTCCAAATGCTGTTAGAATATCCTTTGAAGGTTTCAAATACCTCAGATATTCCCACCCCACTAAAAGACAAAAAACAGAGCGTAGTGTAGTGGCAGTACCTTAAGTACCTACGCGGTACCTTAGCGATATGGAACCGCGGGGTGAGATAAGGTATCGCGCACAGCTAGCCGTTATAGATCCGTTATACTTTGTCTCCTTTAAATAGTGGGTCAAATCTCATTTTCCAGTAAGCCTATTGGACGTTTTTCTCAGCCCCCTTTCTATTTTCTATAGCATAATCATTAGTAAATGATCACTTAAATTGTTAAGGATGTTTACATATGATTATAGTCTTGATCCCCTCCTTTACCTTGTCCAATGAGAAGATCACTCACTCACTAGTGTTGTGATAAAGATGAATCTATGAGCTAGTCATATTCATCATGATACCCTTTTTGTTTTAGGTCAATCCAATGTATTTATGAATACTTGGACTAGTTGTGTTCATCCAAGTTATTTGTGGATAATTGGATTTGTTGTGTACATCCATTGCATATGTGTTTGCTTGGATTTGTGTTGTGTAAATCCAAGCTACATGTGTGTACTTGGATAAGTCTAGTTGAGTTGTAATAGATTTGATTAGGAGTTCTCACTAAACTATAAAGTGATGTGGTTGTGTCTTGTGAGTTCTCACTAAACTATAAAGTGACTTGTAGTTGTGTAAAACCCGTAAAAATAAGGTCATAATTTAATTCTACTTTCAATTATTTTGAAGTATTTTATAACGTTAAATATTATTATGTTTAACGGTTTAAGTTGAAACCGATATTAAATAATATATTTTAATATTTTGACGAGTAACGAGGACTACTAGTGATCGCGATACCGACGGATGCCTAAAATTTTATATTTTATTATCGATCGTTTCGATATTTAATATTTTCGACGATATCGTTTTAATTACGTATCGAGTCGTTATATTATTATTTTTCGTGTGCGTTTAAACTTTTTAGTATTTTTACGAAACCCGAGTCTCGTAAATATTTTAAAATTTACAATTTACATTTTCTACCCTTTTAAACTATTTTATTACATTTTGGACCAAAACTATCACAAATTGGCAAAAACTACCCTAACCTCACACTATATATAATTTCTCCACTAGCATTTTTCATTATAAATTTCATTTAATCAAACATTTCACTTCTCCTTCCTTTCTTCCTTGCTCTAGCCATACACCATAAACCTACCACCACCAAAATCCATCAATTTTCTTGATCAAAACATTGATCCATCCAAAAACAAAACAAGTCCACCTCCTAATTTTTCAAGGTGATTCTAATGATACCATTTTTATCCACATGCAACTATATAAATTTTTCAAGAAAAGTTAGTGATGTTTAATCCAAATTTGTTGTATGCATGTGTTAGTAGTGATGATCAAGAGATTTTCATGTTATGTTTTTGTTAAAAAGTTGATTTTAATTTTTGGGTTTTTGATTTTGATGATGATACAAGTGTTAGGAATGGTTTATGATGATATTAGGGGCTTAGGTTGATGATAAAAGTTGTTGGAATTGATCAAAAACATGATTTTGCAAGAGATTTTAATAGTCAATTTTGGGCAGTAGGTTAGAGGCTGTTTTCGGGGGTCTTACTGTATGATAATCGCTTAACTAATCGGATAGGGTTGTAGAGAATTTCGTTAGCTTCGATTTCATATAAAGTAGGCCTTCCAACTCCAAACGAGGTGGAAGATACACTAGTTTGATTTTCGTGTACCGGGAGACGAGTGTCGACACAATCCGAAAATTGTTGTCGATATTTGGATCGAATCTCGGGGACTATAAAATGAGTTTAAAAATGATTCAAGGGCTGTTCTCAGGCTCCAAGTTTAGTATTTTGAGTCTATTTTTAGAATCAAGTGGCGGTTTTACAAATGGAGTTGTTTAGAATGGTTAAAATGGTTTCGTAAGTCAAGGTCGCTAAACTGTCCGGATTTTGTGATTCAAAGATGAGTCGGGCAGGGAACTTTAGAAGTAAAATATTTTGATGGGCTCTTGGGAGGACTTTCTACATATAGTAAGTGAGTTCTCTGAGTAGTATCATAAAAAGTTGATATGTTTAAGTATGGGAAAACGGCTTGGACATTCGGTATGTTCCGGCAGATTTTTATTAAAGGCGTAGAATAATAAAATGAATATATAGGAGAGTGTAATAGTATCACTTGTATCGTTTTCTCTCGATTTTGTCGTGATTTTATGAGTCGAGTTTTATATTCTTATGTATGGGTTATTTCTCGAGTCTATTATTAATGAACGCACCTCATTTGATAGGTTGCGGTTCTCGTGTTTGAAAGGCATCATCTATCGTCGGCGATCGTCTCATTACCACTATTGGCTAAGGTGAGTCTATAGCCTCGCTTTATACTAGTTATTAAATGATTTTAAACCCGCGAGGGGGAATACATGTTTTTATAAACTTAGAACACAAGATTTTTATGGTATGCTTTGTCCCTCTATGAATGGACCCGTGGTTGCCTTTAAATTGCATTAAGTGATTGCCTTTGTTAAAGCCTCAATTATGGACCGTTAACTAGCTTATGATGGGCTAGCCGCTAGTACAATTAATAGATCTATGGGGGAAGCCGCCCCGGTTCAGTTTGTGTGGACTTGTCATAGAAGCTTAGGCCCGACCTCCGCACTGTTTGGACATATTGTATTGAGAAGTCAGGTATACGGCAATGTACCAAAAATCTAGAGGTAACCGACAATTAATAAATCTCTCGTCTTATTAGACTGATATGGGAGTGTTTAAGGGCTCGGTTCCATGAGCTTATTGCAATTTATGCTATATACAATTATCATTGTTGATGTAAATTATTATTTGATTCTTATAAGCATGCCACAAACTTATAATCTTTGCTTGTGTTCAAATTGATTTCATAAACCTATAGATTCACTCGGCATTTTTGCTGATTGTTTTACTCACATGTATTTCAGGTAATCAAGAAGTGGAAGCTTGGAGGTCACGGGAATGAAGTTGTGCACTGCTTTTGTTGTTCAAACTCTTTGATTTAATTATCGTTCCATTTTTAAAACAAACTAATATGTTGTTTTAACTTATCTTTTGGTAACGATTACTTGGGACTACGCTACTCTGACAAATGTTTTAGGAACGATAAATCTAAAACGTCTCTTTTTGAGTCGTTCTTTATAAATTATGTGTTGTTGTATCATTGTTTAGGACCCAAAGATGTATTCCGCTGCGTGTAAATTTGGGGGTGTTAAAGATTGGTACCAGAGCCATGAGTTATAGAGAACTAGGTCTTTTTCTAAAAACCTAAACTATAACTGTCGGTTTTATTTTTCAAAGAGTCGGTGCACATGATTTCGCGTGACTTCAGGTTCAAGCTACTTCTGGGATTACAACTTTAGTATACATTATTATGTATGCCTTATTGCTAAGTATTTCTAAATAAATACTATAATCCTTTATCGATATATATTTATGTCGTTAAACTTTTCGATAAAAGTTTATCATTTATTAATGATTAACTTAAATAAATACAATGAATTTCAAGATCTTTCTGTATATATTTTCGAAGTATTTAAATTGCTTTTATTGCAAAAATTTTATATTATGACCTTACATACCTTCATCTACGCGCGTTACTTTCATTGTTTAACCCTTTGTGATATCTATATAGATATTCAAATCGTCTTCCGGCTATTTGTGCTTGGACGTCTTTTAACGTAATCTCCAGACCATTGTGTAACTCAATGTGTCCTTGGAATAGACTAACCGCTATCGTGTGAGTCATACATTTTGAAACATTTCTTAAAATAGTGTTGAATAATACCATGGTTTTTCATAATATTTTGTTGATTTTTATCATCGTTTTACACGACATGCGAAGATTTAATTCGTTGACATTTATATGTATCGACTCTGAAGTGTATTGTTCACTTATATCTCGGTAACGTCATCGTCATTTTATAAATCATCGTCTAGATTATGGCGCTAGATTAGAATACGATTTTACTTCTATAAAATTGTATCGTTTGTTTTTCATTAACCTTCTTGCTCTCGGAACGCAACCTATGAATGTTCCATTCTTTTCTCGTTATGTTTTTGTGTTTTTGACAATCGTGGCACCAAGGAGATTTGCCTACATTGCATTTTGAAATCTAAATTACGAACGTCTTTCACCGTTTTGCTTCCTAAATTTCGTGTTGAATACCTTGAAGCATTTTCTGTCATTCATCATGCTATATTTTATTTGATGCTCATTACGAGATATATTTTTCGTTGTTATAAAATCCACAAGACATGTGTGTATATATGTATATATTTTGAGCCGTTAAGAAGTGTCGAAAAATCTATTTATGCAGAAACTATAGGGGCAGTATAAACAGGTCAAAACTTAAAAGTAAAATCTGCGTTTTTTTAAATAAAATAGTCAAACCTGCACAGAACTTGCAGGGGTATTTTGGTCACTTTACATTGGTTTTCAGGTCTCGGGTAAAACTAGAAAGTCGTCTGAAACGTCGTTTTGCATCAAAATGCTTTAGACTCCGAGTCTTGGAGATGTCGTTTATCGGGTCAATTAATCGGCTCATATTAAAAGTTAAATCTGATAGAAAAATTTAGAACATGGGTTTTAAATGTTTCTAAGCTGTTTTGAATTCATTTGAGATCGTAAAATTTTAACAAATATTATTTTACAACTAACGAATACTAGTTGCATGTGAAAATATTTAAAATTAAAAACATTAAATTAACAATTACCGGATTAATGGTGTAATTTAAAAACGAGTAACATACTTTCTTAAAAGCATGTTGTGTCGAGTATCTTACAAAGAATACACATGTGGATTGTTTTATTCTTTTCATATATATGACTCATTTGTCATTCGATGTTATTTTATTTACGTTTTCTTCTAACCTTCCACTGATTTGGGTTGAGTTTTGAAGTTTGTCTTCACATTCTTCGTCGACATTCTTATCGCGTGTCTCATGGCGTTTTCGTCTAAACCTTATAACCTTTTGAAACCTTAAAAACTTGTAACCATTTCATTGGTTGTTTTATGAGCTACTATTTGCCACTTTTTGCAAACCTTTGGCTACTTTATACATTGTCATACTGTCACCTTATTAATAAATCTGATATTGTTTTACGATTATTTTCACCATTGTTTTTACTTTGGTCTTATAAAATACTTTTCGTAAGATTAAAAGTTGCTTATTAAGTATCTCACAAATTACTTGTATCCTATAAATTTATAAACTATTTTTAAATTCTATTTTATAAATGGCATGGTTTATATATAAACATAAGAAAAGTAATACTTTTCGACGAAACTGAGCACTGCATTGCTATTCCTAAATTATACATGGCCTGATCACCTATGTCTAATTTAGATGGAGCCATGCTAGGCTGAATAGTAGTCCACTTAAAAATCTTGATAATAATCAACTTTTTACTTGTATTTATGATAAAGATAAATAAAATGAAATAAAGTGAAAAAAAGTTTTGAAAACCTTTATATTTTATGCAAGTAGCACAATTTCTATGCATCCGCATATGTTTTATTACCTTTTGTTAAACGAATTACGTGATTATAAGTACGTTTTTACTCAATGATTGTTTTTCCACTTGTTACTTCATTTTGTCTTGTAACTGATTTCTTTTGACCGTTCGTCTAATTACTGACTGTTGATAAATGACTTGAAAGTCTCAATATTTTATCCTTCCTTCTCGTCCAATCTTCCTTATGCGACTGGGTAGATCTTTGGAATGTCTCCGCACGTGAATAATGAATTATCACTAGAGTGATTTCCGTATATCCGGGATGACGTCCGTCACTCTCGTTTGTCTCGAAATCCACCCTTGTGAATCGTGCTTTGACTTCTCCCTTTAAACACTAACATCGTTCGTTTGATTTGTTTTACTTACAAGTGATTATTAGGAATTTCCTTTTATTAAAATTTTTGTATGGATCTTATTTCCGATCGTGTAACGACCACCGCTAAGTTAACGAGCTGATATTGGTGAACCATCGACCGCACCAACCAAATTTGACAACTTGTTTAATCTATTATTTCTTATCGTCATACCATCAATGCCTTTATTTTATTATTCTCTTTAAGAATTCATACGACATTTGCTTCGTTCTCTTTTGTACCATTGATTTCGTATTAATTATTGACTATTATTTTCATTCGTATTCGTTTGTTATCTTGTCACATTTCGAAAACCCGAATGTAACCCATATTTATTTTGGAATGATAAAAACCTTTATGTATTCCTACAAAGTATTATAAAATTTTTATGGAACTTGTCTACATTTTCAAATGATTTTCAATTATCGAAATAACCATTACAAGTAAAAGGTAAAATTTATACATTATATTTTGTATAACTAAAACTAATGTTTAAAATGAAATTATCTCTATCTTTGAAGTAATTGACTTATCATACTTTACTTTTAATGTAATAAAATTTCCGGTTTAATTTATATTTCTAATAATGATTTAATTTGGAAATTATATTTTCTAATTGTAACCATCAATATGAGTTTAATTAATAAATTCATGTCATTCTTTCAAAGTTTCTTAAGACAACCAAAATAAATTATGAAGCTATTTAACTTCTATTTTTAATATATCATCTTTATCAAGAAAGTACCTCAATTGAATTTTAAGGTAATACCAAAACCGGGATGGATAATTGTGACAAACGTTATTTTAATGTTAATATTTAATTCATTATTCGCTCTAATTTTTCTAGTATTGCGAATTATTATGTTTTACGGTTACGTGATTCGAGATCCCTCGTCGATCGTTAATCTTAAATCATTTTACGACATCTTGTTCGTTTATGCGTTTATTGAAGTCATTTTTATCTCGTTATGTTCCTCGTATTGAAGATTACTATTTTTTTCTGAGTTTAAAACAAATCTCGGGAAGCAGTGTATAAGAAGAAACGATAAGTGTCACCAGGATTTATGCGTGTACTTGTGGAATGATTGAGGACCGAATCTCTTAAGGAATGGAGTTAATAAATTCGTTACAACCTCGAGGAGTATGTTGAAGTCGACACCGTAAGTGGAAATACTCTTAAGATCAAGTGGTTATTATCAAGGGTTCGTTCAAGGTTTTCCCGATGATTAATGGTGGAGATCTATAGTCGATGTTTATGTTCGACCTTTTCTTTTATGTACTTATATGGTGTGTGATCTAGTCAAATGATCGTAAGTTGTGAGAACTTGAGACGGCATCATCCGATGACGTCCGATCAT
This sequence comes from Glebionis coronaria, assembly GCA_025667525.1. Lineage (NCBI taxonomy): Eukaryota > Viridiplantae > Streptophyta > Magnoliopsida > Asterales > Asteraceae > Glebionis > Glebionis coronaria. The sequence goes on from CM046879.1 coordinate 105,592,878, forward strand.
GTAGAGCACATATTATGTAATATCTTTTTTACTTTCAACGACGATATTTATTGAGACTTTAATGCGCGTTGGCGAAAGTGAGATGGTGTCTTTGTAGTATCTGTTGAGTAGGGTCCCACGTATGAGCACCCTCCGACGACAAAACTGTTTTTCTTGTTAGTTCTTTTTGATGTGTGTCCATGGCTATCCGACCGATGGATATCCTTTAAATTGCAACTTTCCTTTTAACTGGACATACCCGAAAATCCTGTCATCTATTCTTGTTGTCGAATGAGCTTCGTGTGATCCATAGAATTTTCATGTGTCGAACTTGACGGGTGACTGGTGGATAAGGATTTATTTATTCCTTGTGGTGAGATACCACTTGACGACAAGTTTCGTTTTGTAAAAGAACCAGTGGAGATCGTGGATCGAGATTCACGTGGGAACGTAAGGACTTCTTATTAAGAAATGTCGTCATCCTTCCGGGTAGTGAACAAATCGTGTATGAGGCGAGTTGAGCGCCGGGACGTCGCTCCCTTAAGGTGGTGAGGATGTAAAACCCGTAAAAATAAGGTCATAATTTAATTCTACTTTCAATTATTTTGAAGTATTTTATAACGTTAAATATTATTATGTTTAACGGTTTAAGTTGAAACCGATATTAAATAATATATTTTAATATTTTGACGAGTAACGAGGACTACTAGTGATCGCGATACCGACGGATGCCTAAAATTTTATATTTTATTATCGATCGTTTCGATAATTAATATTTTCGACGATATCGTTTTAATTACGTATCGAGTCGTTATATTATTATTTTTCGTGTGCGTTTAAACTTTTTAGTATTTTTACGAAACCCGAGTCTCGTAAATATTTTAAAATTTACAATTTACATTTTCTACCCTTTTAAACTATTTTATTACATTTTGGACCAAAACTATCACAAATTGGCAAAAACTACCCTAACCTCACACTATATATAATTTCTCCACTAGCATTTTTCATTATAAATTTCATTTAATCAAACATTTCACTTCTCCTTCCTTTCTTCCTTGCTCTAGCCATACACCATAAACCCACCACCACCAAAATCCATTAATTTTCTTGATCAAAACATTGATCCATCCAAAAACAAAACAAGTCCACCTCCTAATTTTTCAAGGTGATTCTAATGATACCATTTTTATCCACATGCAACTATATAAATTTTTCAAGAAAAGTTAGTGATGTTTAATCCAAATTTGTTGTATGCATGTGTTAGTAGTGATGATCAAGAGATTTTCATGTTATGTTTTTGTTAAAAAGTTTATTTTAATTTTTGGGTTTTTGATTTTGATGATGATACAAGTGTTAGGAATGGTTTATGATGATATTAGGGGCTTAGGTTGATGATAAAAGTTGTTGGAATTGATCAAAAACATGATTTTGCAAGAGATTTTAATAGTCAATTTTGGGCAGTAGGTTAGAGGCTGTTTTCGGGGTCTTACTGTATGATAATCGCTTAACTAATAGGATAGGGTTGTAGAGAATTTCGTTAGCTTCGATTTCATATAAAGTAGGCCTTCTAACTCCAAACGAGGTGGAAGATACACTAGTTTGATTTTCGTGTACCGGGAGACGAGTGTCGACACAATCCGAAAATTGTTGTCGATATTTGGATCGAATCTCGGGGACTATAAAATGAGTTTAAAAATGATTCAAGGGCTGTTCTCAGGCTCCAAGTTTAGTATTTTGAGTCTATTTTTAGAATCAAGTGGCGGTTTTACAAATGGAGTTGTTTAGAATGGTTAAAATGGTTTCGTAAGTCAAGGTCGCTAAACTGTCCGGATTTTGTGATTCAAAGATGAGTCGGGCAGGGAACTTTAGAAGTAAAATCTTTTGATGGGCTCTTGGGAGGACTTTCTACATATAGTAAGTGAGTTCTCTGAGTAGTATCATAAAATTTTGATATGTTTAAGTATGGGAAAATGGCTTGGACATTCGGTATGTTCCGGCAGATTTTTATTAAAGGCGTAGAATAATAAAATGAATATATAGGAGAGTGTAATAGTATCACTTGTATCGTTTTCTCTCGATTTTGTCGTGATTTTATGAGTCGAGTTTTATATTCTTATGTATGGGTTATTTCTCGAGTCTATTATTAATGAACGCACCTCATTTGATAGGTTGCGGTTCTCGTGTTTGAAAGGCATCATCTATCGTCGGCGATCGTCTCATTACCACTATTGGCTAAGGTGAGTCTATAGCCTCGCTTTATACTAGTTATTAAATGATTTTAAACCCGCGAGGGGGAATACATGTTTTTATAAACTTAGAACACAAGATTTTTATGGTATGCTTTGTCCCTCTATGAATGGACCCGTGGTTGCCTTTAAATTGCATTAAGTGATTGCCTTTGTTAAAGCCTCAATTATGGACCGTTAACTAGCTTATGATGGGCTAGCCGCTAGTACAATTAATAGATCTATGGGGGAAGCCGCCCCGGTTCAGTTTGTGTGGACTTGTCATAGAAGCTTAGGCCCGACCTCCGCACTGTTTGGACATATTGTATTGAGAAGTCAGGTATACGACAATGTACCAAAAATCTAGAGGTAACCGACAATTAATAAATCTCTCGTCTTATTAGACTGATATGGGAGTGTTTAAGGGCTCGGTTCCATGAGCTTATTGCAATTTATGCTATATACAATTATCATTGTTGATGCAAACTATTATTTGATGCTTATAAGCATGCCACAAACTTATAATCTTTGCTTGTGTTCAAATTGATTTCATAAACCTATAGATTCACTCGGCATTTTTGCTGATTGTTTTACTCACATGTATTTAAGGTAATCAAGAAGTGGAAGCTTGGAGGTCACGGGAATGAAGTTGTGCACTGCTTTTGTTGTTCAAACTTTTTGATTTAATTATCGTTCCATTTTTAAAACAAACTAATATGTTGTTTTAACTTATCTTTTGGTAACGATTACTTGGAACTACGCTACTCTGACAAATGTTTTAGGAACGATAAATCTAAAACGTCTCTTTTTGAGTCGTTCTTTATAAATTATGTGTTGTTGTATCATTGTTTAGCACCCAAAGATGTATTCCGCTGCGTGTAAATTTGGGGGTGTTAAAAGTTGTGTTGTGTGAAGTTCTCACTTAGCTTCAAAGTGAAGAGTCGTGAAGATTGGTTCTAGCTTTCGATTAGAACTCGACATCTAGCCTTGTGTCGTAAAATGGTGAAGTAGGCAACGTCGTGAAGATTGGTTCTACCTTAAGATTAGAACTCGACATCTAGCCTTGTGTCGTTAAATTGTGAAGGTAGGCAACGTTGTGTAGATTGGTCCTAGCTAAAGATTAGGTCTCAACATTTAGCTTAGTGTCGGAAAATAATGTAAGCAACGATGTAAGGTTTTCTCCGCCGAGAAGGGAGCTTGTGGATATAGTGGAAATCTCGAGTAGGTGTACTCGAGGAGTGGAGTAGAAACGAGGATAGAGCCTCGTTGTCGAACCACTATAAATCTTGGTGTCTTCCCACTAGGTTGTCTCCTTCCTTACTCTTTACTTATTTCATTATCATTACACTTACCTATTATCTTTTCTAGTGCATTTGAATTGAACCTAATCATTATGAAACTTAGCCTCAAGTAAAAGATAGTTTTGATACAAACCAAATTGAAAGTAATTTTAATTTGGTCTCCAATCGAAGAGAAACTATTCAACCCCCCCCCCCCCCCCTTCTAATTTCTACAATTGGTATCAGAGCGATGGTCACTCAAGATCTTTGAAGTATATTGTACTTTGAAACTTGGATCGATCCATTGTCTCCTCAAATTAGAAGGTCAAGTTATACTAAAGTTTCTCTTTGGTCAAAACTATGTTTTCTTTGAAAATAGGTCTTTTAATTGATAATATTGCATCCCACTTAAGATTAGTAGCCTTTATGCATTTTAGATATACTCTTGAAATGTATCTACTAGTTTGCATCTTGCTTTGTGTAGGTACTCATGAAGATCAATCACTTAATTGGTTGTGGATTGAGTTACTTGCACTTGTAGAAGACTCATCTTCATTGATCTTTAACATCTTTGAATGATGATACCAAGATGATTGGGAATGATACTAGTCCTTGAAGACTTAGTACTGATCATAGTCATTGATTGGGCATAGCACTTATTCCTTCATGGATTGCTCTTTGTGGCCAAGGTACGCTTTCGTTCTTCCACACGCCATTTGATCATTCTTTTGATCATTACTTGACTATGTGCTTGTTCTCGACATCCTTGCCTTGACATTTATTTGTGGTTTGTGTTTCTTTTCTTTTATCCTCTCAAACCTTCATTGCTTGGATACTTGACTCACTATGGTGATGTAGAGTGAGTTAGTAGAAGCTTAAAGTATCAAGCATGATTTCCATGGTTTGCACCCATACGGTTAGTAGGCCCTTTGTGGGAGAGAAAGTGAATTAATACCTTGCTCATATTTTGGTTTAGACTAAGACTATTATTGAAAGTGATCTTAGTCTATACTTGAATAATTGATTTGTGCTTATTCATTACCAAAGACGTTCAACATTTCACCGGAAAGGCACGTCTTAAACCATTATATATGACACAAGCTCTTCGTTACCACTATTTGAAGATTGTCATTAATCCCTTGAGCATTAGTCCTAGTCTTGATTCACTTCTCTTGACTTCTCTCCACTTTGCCGTTTTGCTACGAGTAGTCGTTTGTCCGTTTCGGTTCTTTTCGATCTTGATTTAACTCGTAATCCTTCGTTAAGGCATATTGCTTAGTGTTATGATGATCCAATGATATTCTAAAAGGCTCATGATTTAATTTTAATTATTTTAGAAAAACTTGGTTTTCAAAATTTGGCGTTTTTCATAGATAAAAACCTGCCTCTGTAGGCGGTTCCTTATCTAGGCGGCTCAAACCCGCGGTACCATATCGATAAGGAACCGCGGGAAGAAACTTTTGTCAGAGCGCCAGTTTGATTTTTTTATTCTTTTCAAACCACTATCTCTCTCTCCCAAAAACACACAGCGACGATTTACCTTTTTTTCCACCATTGTTGAAGCTTCCAAAACCTTCAATCACTCAAATTAATTGATTCCAAGTTGTGGGTTTCACTCATCCTTCATCTAACATCAATTAATTGTAATTATTTTCTTTCAATTTCATCTATTTTGTTCTAGGGTTCATCCTTTCATAATTGGGGATTTTTAAAATTGAAATTGAATTAAAACCTTAATAGGAATGTGGGTTGACATGGTTATTTTACTATGATTCCTTAGGTTCATATTCATTAAGATTTCACTAAAACCCACTTGTAGAACAAATCCGAATTTAGGCTAAATGATTTTGGTTGAAAGATTGATTTGAGATGAACCCATGAACAAGTAGGTAATGACATTGTTAATGCTTACCTAAAAACCTTGTTTTGAAAAACCAATGTTCTAATCCATTGTTGATCTAACATAGATCATGTGTTCTTGGTTAATGATGAAATAGACACATTGTGAACATGAGAATGATATGGATTCAATCCTATGTTTGTCAAGAAATTGATATAACACATTCTCATATTTTTGATCTTTGATTTTATTTTTCATGTGAGTGATTGGAAAAATATTTTCTTGTATTTATTTAGGTACTAATCATGCCTTCACAATACCAAAAGGATCATCAACTCACCAAACAGTATATGCCAAACCTATCCGACTTTTGTCACTCAACTCACCTTGCCCATACTTTTTCCTCTCTTCAATCCTGTTGCTTTCATGAGGGTAGAGTTGTCCAAGAGGATATCAAGGATTATGTCTACATCAAGTCAATGTTTGAACACATTGGATTTGATTGTTTGTTGAACATTAAGGAAGACATCTATCCTCGATTCCTATTGGAGTTCTTTAGCACATACTCCGTCATTGAAAACAATGATGGAATATTTGTTAGGTTTATCTTGAAAGATCAACTCATTCAATACTCTCTCGAAGTGTTTGGTCAAATTCTTGATGTCCCATTTGTAGGCACTTGTCGCTTCACGGATAAATGGAAGCTTAGTGCTCTCCTTGAATCCTACGATTGTCATCCAAATGATCATGAGGAAATTGATCTTGACTTCATTGTCGACATTGTCTCCAAAAAGCGTAATCGACCCGTTAAGAGAAGCCTTCATACTAAAGTACGTTCGGTGAAACGTCATGAGGTTCTCTTAAGCGACCTTAATGATAATTTGGTTCAATGGACCAATATCCTTAGGGAAAATGTGTTTTGTCTTGGTGGAAACCGGGATCATGTTCCGGCGTGTTTAGTGAATATGTTATATTGCATCTTTACCAACACCAATTACAATTTGGCATATTTTATCGCTCAACGGATCAATTATGCTATTCACAAGCCTAAAACAAACCTCACTTACGCAATGTTTCTCACTCGCCTTTTTAAAAGGGTTGGCCGTGATTTTCCAAATCTTGATCTTTCTCAATTTCAACCGGTCAAACGGGTCATGCTACCTATTCGAGAGGTATATAAGAGAAAGACAAGATCTGACCGTAAATCCGATCAACAAGAGTTCAATGATGAGGACATGGACATGCCAACAAGTGATGGTGATGGCATTGGCACAAGTTCTCCCATTGACTCTTTGAGTTCTTCTCACCACTCCACAAACTCATTCGTGGATGGTTTAGATGACATTGCTTCCCCTCCCCACCATTCCTCTAGTGAAGTTCCTAATAATCTCAATTTAGAGGAACTTTACCATCAAAATCTTCGAACCCGAGGTGATTTGCATGAACACCGGATTTAGTCAAGAAAGGGAATCAAGTATTTGGGAAAAATGATCAAGGATTTAGGCAAGAAAAGGAGGTGAAGACTTTGAGTTGTGTCAAAGTTTTGTTATCATTTGCAGCCTAAACATTTGCTTATTAACACTTTGGTTTAGTTGTTTATTATCTTATGTTACATGTTTGGATTATTATTTATTTTGATCCTAAATGTTTCTTATGCAATGATGTTTGTGATTTACATAGCTTTGTGCATGCCTTATGATAGTTAGCTTATAGATTATGATATGTAGTTAACTTTGGCTTGTGAATCTTTTGGTAAAAATATGGGTTTATCAAAAACTGGGATGGGAAATTTTTGAAAGCCCTCTGGTCGCGGTTCCATATCGACCCGCGGATTATCGATAAGGTACCGCCGGTCCTAGATAAGGAACCGCCGGCCACTGTGCACGACAACATCTTTTGCTTTACACTGTTTTCTTAAATCTGTGTAAACCTTGCATGATTTTCAGTAATAAACTGCATATTTCCTAAACTAGCTTACCTAAATTCATTATTCACCTAAAATGATTTTAACCCATTACTAGTTTGGATCATCCCCTCACCCATTTAAACCCACCTTGTTAGTCATGTTCTTCACACATCAAAACATCCTTCCCTTAACCTTAAACCACCCTTGTCAACCATGGTGTGTACCAAAACCTCAAACACTTCCAAGACCTCCACCCCAAGGAAAACACTCAAAATAAGGATTAAGGTAGCCAAGCCTAACTCCTCACCTTTCCACACACCTAAGAATGAGATGGTTCCTATCCTCATTTCTTCATCACCTTCCCCACCTCTTGCACCATGCAAGACATCATCCACCCATGGTACTAACCACTCTATTGGTTCTACCTCCTCTTCATTTAACTCAAGAATGAATGAGCTTTCTTCACCCTTCACTCCATGTGCACCCTTGGATATGACCACTCAACCCAACCAATCCAAAGCATTCCTTTTGTGAATGACTTTGATGACACTTTGGTGACTTCACCATTTACTCCTCATAACTCACCCATTTCACCAACCTTGGAGAATTTACCTCTACACTCACCCATTTCCCTTTTAGGGAACATGTCTCCACTCTCACCCACATCACCCTTGGAGAACATGCCTCCTCCACCTCCACCCAACTCAAACATTTCAATTTTGGGTGTTCCCCTTTCCCTCCTTTTGGGTGATCCATACTATGGGTTTCAACAAACACATGGTCCTAGTTGTCCATGTTGTCGTTACAACCACTACATCATCCATAACCTTAGGATGGATATGTATGGACTACATAGGAGGTTGCAAGAGTTCTTGTTTGCCTTGTTCTCCATGCCTCCTACTAGGATATGAATGATGGAGTTTTCTTAATAAGAGTTTTCAACAAAACCAAGCCAAAGAAGACTACTTATCTAGATTTAATGTTAGGCTAGTAATACAAGGTTTTACCTAGTAAGAAAATTATGTTCGTTGTGTTCGTCTAATCGAATTGATCTTGGTTAACTATGTGACTCTATTGTTCTTTGGTGAAACAAAAGTGTGTCGTTGTAGTATTAGTCTAATTAAAATAAAAGGGTGCAAATATTAAAAACGTGACGGAAATTAAAATAATTAAATGACTTAAAATTAAAGCGTGACGGGAATTAAAATGTAACTTGAAAATTAAACAAAGCAAAATTAAAATCCAAAACCCATAACCATCGGAATCCACTATCGGAATGCTGTCACCACACCATCGGAATCCAGATCGGAATGTTCTATCGGAATAAAAGGTGCAACCTATCGGAATGTAACCTATCGGAATATGGTCCAGATCGGAATGATGTTCAGATCGCAATATGTCAGATCGCAATACCCAGATCGGAAAGATGCTAAGAAAAATTAAGCAGCACTTCGACTAAGTAAACCTCAAGAGCCGTCGGAATGTGCGATCGCAATGTGCGATCGCAATCCCAGATCGGAATGAGGGGGATGTTACTTCTATCGCAATCCCGGATCGGAATGCAGTCCTTTGTCCAAACCTGTCACGATCGGAATGTGGAGAATGCACCCGTCGCAATGTGTGTTTACCTTTCTTTCCGATGGAGTACCAAATTCGTAATAAGCTCAAATCCAAATAAGCTAATTCTAATAAGCAGTTTCAAAGAACTTGAATGAAATGAAAACAAGGCGAGATAAAAAAAACTTAAAAGTTAAAACCGTTCAAAATTTAAAAGACGAAACTTAATGAAAATAACTTGATAAGTAAAACTTTTAAGAAAACTTTGAAATCAATTAAGCCAAATACCAAATAAGCACATAAGATTGTCAAACTTATGGCTATTTCGTATGAAGACTTAAAAGTAAAAAGAAAAGACAAGACTTTTAATCAAATAAGCAAATGGATTAAACAAAAACTTGCTTGATCCGAAATTTAAACCGAACCAAAAAGAAGAATAGTAGAATGAGATTGATGAAAAGAAACTTGATCAAATGTAAATAAAGATTAAAGCAACAAAATTTAAAGAACACAAATTAAAAACACTTACTTGGAAATTAAAGGATAATTAAGGTGCAAAACATGTATTTAAATGACATGAAAAGTAAATGACAAGATAAGAAAATGGTGGAAGACTAATTGTCACCTTAGCCAACAAAAATGAAAATGAGATACTAATGGTATATTTATAGGAGATTAGGAGAGTGGTTAGAGGAAGCTTCCTCCTCTCCTTCCTTTCTTGTTAATTGCACTATTAAGTCTTTCCTTCTTAGTCTTTTGTTAATCTTGAACTTTAAGGACTTTTGGCTCGGGATTTCTTTAAACTCGTCTTTTAATTCTTCAATAAATAAGACTCGAGTTCTTCGGCTTTTGGCAAACTTCCGTCTTTTGACTTTTTCTTCGATAAATCTTCAGAAATGGTCTTGAACTTCCGTTCTTTTTGCACTCTCGACTTTTCAACTTCATCTTTCATCTTTTTCTTCAATAAAAGCCCGTAAATGCCGTGTTTTCTCCACCTTTCACAATTTCGTCCTAAATCACAACAAAAACACAAACCACGCATAATTCCGACATAAAAGACATAAAATACACGTTTTGGCTCGGTTATTATTGTAATTAAGTGGTAGAAAAGATGGGTGTTTTCACACCTATCAAATCCCCTACACTTGACCATTGCAATGTCCTCATGCAATGTATTAGTTACAAAGCATGTTTACACTTTTCATCATAATCAATCCATAGTGGCCTTTATTAAAGAGATAGAAAACTATAAACATTCAAAGTAAAGAAATCAAAAGCATACCTTGGGTTTTGAAAATGTCATGAATAATAATCATCCTCAAGTTTTCACTTTCTCCAAACCAAGCTTAAAAACGAGATCATTGTTATTATAAGTTAGTAGACTAACACGAACTCATGTGGGCCAATTACTCACTTAGACTCCCTTATTCCTAGGTGTATCTCTTATATTTTATTTTTGTCTTGAATGATCACGAGGATGCATTGTTGACTTATTTCGATAGTTATTTAGTCCGAAAATAAAGTGAACGATTTAATCAATAGTTAGCTAAAGGACAAAATCTTTTAAAACTGCTTCTCGGGACCTCATAAAGTTCATATCTTGGCATAACTCGCTTCGCGATTTGAGACCTTTCTCGGACCGATATTTGGCAGCGACTTCATACTTCAAACCTTGAGAGACGTTCATGAAATTATGGTCTTCTCTTCATAATAGGAATTTCTTCACTTGAAATTTTGAGAGATTCATAAATGGACCACGACTTCTTCATTTTTCTCCAATCATTATTTTGGACTTTGATATACAACGATCCGCCTCCTTTTACGACTTGGATCTATTTATCCTCATACCTTGCTAGGGTCTTTTCGGATACACTTCTCCATGACTTTTGGGGAGTTTTTGCTTTTCGTCGTGTGTCTCGATCCTTCATATTGATTTTCGATAAATGATTCTTCACATCACTTTGGATCTTTAGCAACAAAATATAGCCCTCATGCCTTGTTAGGGCCTTTTTGGACTCGCCAATCTTCGCATCCCGCTTCAATAAGTTATGCCTTGGCTATGAACTCTAATCCATACCGAGCAACTTTTAAACGATCTTGGGCTAGAAGCTAAGTAACTTTTCAAATCGTACAACCTTATTTATTGCAGATAAATTTATTAGCAAGCGATGGGAGAACAGGCTCATAATTAACTCACATAAATTCCCGAAAGAATACCAAACTTATAATTTGCTCTATCATCTCTCGTTCTCCACAGTATAAAATCTCAAAGAATGAGACTCGTGGATGCTTAGCCTATTAAATCAAAGTTTTGGGTTTTCGAGTCGCCTACAGGATCTTGCAAATTCTTAGACTCTTTCAAGTTTAGAAATCGCGTTTTAAAGTTCCCTTGATAAACGACTCTCTAGGATCAATTATAGGAACTTGCGAAAAGTTCTTGTTCTTAACCCGCGAGAGTTAAGACTTTCGCATTTTATAGCTCCCTATATAAAAGCCTAGCAAAACTTGACTTAAACACGTTAAGGATACTAGCTAGAGTAACTTAGATAAGTAAACTCGGGTTGAGTCAAAAGATTCACAACGTTTGAAAAATAAAACCACTTTATTAAAGATTTATTCTAGCAAAGAAAGAAAATAACTATACAAAGGGACAAACTAATAGGCCAAAATAGATCAAAATTTTTGAAAAATGTCGAAAAATTTGATTTTCCGGTTAAAATGAGGACAAATACAAGGAAAAGGCCACTTAACTTCGATAGGCCTACACTTAAGATAAACATTGTCCTTAATGTTTAAGCATGTGGGAGTAAACTCCCCTACACTTAGGACATTGTGCACTTTGTTTATATTTCGCTAAGGAAAAGACAACTAAAGAGATTCCTATTTTAATATTGAGAAAATATAAAATAGTGAATCGAAAAGAGTTTAGGATAGAACCGGGAAGAAGTGGACCCGGAATCACGGGTCGTTAAGAATCATCAAGAGTGGATCATTGAGTGCTCGAATCCCTGATTAAGAGAGGAGAGGAAATAGCAAACCAACGGGTCTCCCTACACTTAGGATAAAGAAAGCTAAAAGATAGATGCATGGGTTGCCTCCCAAGAAGCGCTTGTTTTTGTTACCGAGTCGTGAGCCTGACTCGACCTTGATCATCAATGGAAGAAGCATGAAACATATCCACCAGGATCAAAGACATAGTTTTCATCCATCAAATAGCAGAGGCTTAAGGCGAACAAGGCAAGCTAAAGAAGAGTAGGCAAGGTTCCCTTAAGCAGCGATGGAGCACGGTGGAAGCAAGGTTGAAGTGGTGCAAGCAGATTTCCATAAGTTCCAAAGATTTTTCCTTTTATTGCATCAGGTGGATACTGAGATGGTTTAAAGATTGCAATACCGGGGTCGAACACCTTTTCCCTTAAGGGAAAATAGCACTCAGGCTCAGCAGAGTGTGAAGAAGATCCGCGAAGAAGCACAACCTCGTCCTCAGAAGAGAGACAAAAAGGTGTTAAATCATACGTGCTGCGGATATTGGTGTCGACCGGTTTCTTCTCCTTAGAAAGAATGTTCTTCAAATCCGAAGTAGGATCAAGACGATAATCTTCAAAGTCCAAAGGAGGTGCATCACTCTCATGAGGGAAGTAAGTGTTGAGAAACGTAGAGAAGTCTTCCTCAAATGAGTAATCGTCCAAAGTAGGATCGAGTGATGGCGGAGGATCTTCATCATGTGAAGAATCACTCGAAAGAGTATCAGCCTCATCAAAATCATCATATGTGGGCAGATCGGGATACTCAGAAGTAAGGTCATCATAATTATCCGAATCTGAGCTAGACTCATCGTCATAAGCATCAAAGACCGATGGAGAATCATAAATGGGGGAAGCGTCCAAATTGGATAGAGAATCATCCACATCAACATGAAAAAGTGGATTATCAATGCAAGAGTCGAATAGAGGATTGTTGTAGACGACAAAATCATCAAGCACATTAATCATATTCACTGATTCTCGTCCATAGGATTTGCTTGTAAGCTTCCCCATTTTAAAGACTTGTGCATCATCCCTGACTCTTAAGATTAACTCACCTTCGGCCACATCCACTAAAGCTCGTCCGGTTCTCAAGAATGGCCGACCAAGTATTAAAGGAATACGAGGGTCCATTTCATAATCAACAACGACAAAATCGAACGGGAAAGTAAATGTGCCAACTTTGATGAACACATCTTCGGCTATACCAACGGGGTAAGCGAGAGTGCGATTTGCAAGTTCGAGAGTCATCTTCGTTGGAGTGAGGTCGGGAAATGATAGTGTTTTCCAAACACTCAAAGGCATAAGATTAATACTAGCCCCGAGATCAGCAAGGGCAGTAAATTCTTCAGTTTTGTTGAAAACGCAAGGCAACACAAAACGACCGGGATCTCCAAGCTTTTCCGGAAGTTCTTTAAGAATAACTACAGAGCAGTTTTCATTTAAACGTGTGTTGGCGAGTTCAATTAGCTTCTCCTTCTTGTTAAGCAATTCCTTAAATGCTTTAACAAATTTCGGCATGTGGACAAGTGCTTCGAGAAAGCAAATGTTGAAGTTCATCTGAGAGATCATCTTCACATAGCGTGTCACTTCAGAGTCATCCTTGGTTAGCATTTTGGTCTTGCCTAAACGAGAAGGATAAGGGATATTGGGTTTGGGTGGTGAAGGTGCAGGTGTAGCAGGTAGAGGTTGAGATGTTGAAGGGTCCTTCCGAGGTACATCGTCATGACGAGGCGGAGACGGTAATGGTGCACTAATACTAGGTGTAGGAGGAGTAGGGATAAATGGTGGTGGAGGAGGTGTAGATGATGGGGGTGGGATTGGTGGATCGACAATGGTAATTCCACTACGAGTAGTAATAGCACTCACATTTGCTCGCGGATTGGTGACGGTGTTAGAAGGTAGAGAACTTGAAGTAGAAGGTTGAGCTGCGGGCAAGAAACTAGCAAGCATATTCTTCAAATCATTTGTTTGATTGCTGAAGGAGGATTGAATATTATCTCGAAGCTCGGATCTAATCTCATTTCCTTGCTTGGTAATATCTCCTTTAAGATTGATAATTTGGCTCTGCAGATTCTTGATTTGCTCACCTTGGGTTTTCATGATGGCCTCAACATCCGGAATAATGGGTGGGGTTTGTTGGGCGGGTGGGTGATAGGGATTAGAAGCTCTTGGTGGGATTTGGTTGCTTCTATTGTAGTTGTTGGCGGGGTTTTGGTTTTGAGGAGAAAAACCGAGTGAAAGGTAGTTGTTTGATCGGTGACTCAGCAAATTTCTATCCCCTTGAGGTCGAGCTTGGTAATTTTCCGGTGAATAATTACCATAAGCTGCATACACATTTTCCGGATTTCCTTGAGTTGAAGGACAATCGGTGTATGAGTGAGGACCGCCGCATGTTTCACAAGGATTAGCAACCGCTTTAACTTGTTGTTGTTGTTGGTTTGAAGCGAGAAGCGTGATACTTTTGCTCATTTCAGTCATCATGCGGGTGAGTTCGGTCATCTCAGGGTTTGCTGAAGTGGAGGAAACATTGACTCTCGGGTTGTTCCTTGAAGAAGCGGAAGAATCCCAGTTTTTGTGGTGAGTAGTCATGTTCTCAATAAGCTCTCTACACTCCTCGGGTCTCCTTTTCATGAATGTGCCACCGGCGGCTGCATTAATCGTATCACGATCTCGAAAAGTCAAACCGTTGTAGAAAGTATCAATTAAGGTCACAGGGAGCATGTTGTGGTTTGGACAACGATCAATCAAGACATTATATCTTTCCCAAGCATCAAAAAGAGATTCATCGGGTTCTTGCATGAAACCGCTGATTTGATTGCGAAGGCTCGTGACCATGGATGGTGGAAAGTAGCGCGACAAAAAGCGTTGAGTCATGTCATCCCAAGTGTGAATAGAATTCTTCGGGAGACGATCAAACCATTTCTCGGCATGATGCGATAAAGTATGTGGGAAGAGTTGTAGGCGAAGAACATCCATTGTGGCACCAGGCAACTTCATGCTTTGGGTGATTGTAATGAACTTGTCGAGGTGTTTGTTGGCATCATCATCAGGCATTCCTCTAAAAGGATTTGTTTGCACTTGTTGAATCATGTGGTGCTTCAACGAAAACTCAGGAGCGTTGATTTGCATCGGCGCAATCGGTCCTCCTCGTCCAAACATGGTAGGTTGACAAAGCTCCTCCATTGTCCGAAGATCGGGCTGTGGAAGAACATTGTTGTTATTATTGTTGTGGTGCGGTGGAATATTGTTGTTGACACCTGACATACTTAAATCTTCTTGAGGCTCGGGCTCTTGATAAATAGAAGATCTAGTACACATACACCTGAAAATGCAAAAGAAAAAGAAACCAAACACAAAGACAATATATATAAACAATAAAGATAAAATCTTTTTATGATTTTTGAAATTTATAATTTTTATGATTTTTATAGATTTTTAATTTTTATGATTTTTTTTTCTAATTTTTAAGCAAGAAAATAACGCTCACAAGTGAACGGATCCCAAAAAGCAACGCGTCTTTCACAGAAAACCGTTAATCTTTACGAAGAGAACCGGCAACGGCGCCATTTAATACAAAGTTTTACCTAGTAAGAAAATTATGTTCGTTGTGTTGGTCTAATCGAATTGATCTTGGTTAACTATGTGACTCTATTGGTCTTTGGTGAAACAAAAGTGTGTCGTTGTAGTATTAAAAATGCAAAACTTTAAAGTAAATGGGCACTTAAAATAAATCTAAGTCTAATTAAAATAAAAGGGTGCAAATATTAAAAACGTGACGGAAATTAAAATAATTAAATGACTTAAAATTAAAGCGTGACGGGAATTAAAATGTAACTTGAAAATTAAACAAAGCAAAATTAAAATCCAAAACCCATAACCATCGGAATCCACTATCGGAATGCTGTCACCACACCATCGGAATCCAGATAGGAATGTTCTATCGGAAGAAAAGGTGCAACCTATCGGAATGTAACCTATCAGAATATGGTCCAGATCGGAATGATGTTCAGATCGCAATATGTCAGATCGCAATACCCAGATCGGAAAGATGCTAAGAAAAATTGGGCAGCACTTCGACTAAGTAAACCTCAAGAGCCGTCGGAATGTGCGATCGCAATGTGCGATCGCAATCCCAGATCGGAATGAGGGGGATGTTATTTCTATCGCAATCCCGGATCGGAATGCAGTCCTTTGTCCAAACCTGTCACGATCGGAATGTGGAGAATGCACCCGTCGCAATGTGTGTTTACCTTTCTTTCCGATGGAGTACCAAATTCGTAATAAGCTCAAATCCAAATAAGCTAATTCTAATAAGCAGTAACAAAGAACTTGAATGAAATGAAAACAAGGCGAGACAAAAAAAACTAAAAAGTTAAAACCGTTCAAAATTTAAAAGACGAAACTTAATGAAAATAACTTGATAAGTAAAACTTTTAAGAAAACTTTGAAATCAATTAAGCCAAATACCAAATAAGCACATAAGATTGTCAAACTTATGGCTATTTCGTATGAAGACTTAAAAGTAAAAAGAAAAGACAAGACTTTTAATCAAATAAGTAAATGGATTAAACAAAAACTTGCTTGATCTGAAATTTAAACCGAACCAAAAAGAAGAATAGTAGAATGAGATTGATGAAAAGAAACTTGATCAAATGTAAATAAAGATTAAAGCAACAAAATTTAAAGAACACAAATTAAAAACACTTACTTGGAAATTAAAGGATAATTAAAGTGCAAAACATGTATTTAAATCACATGAAAAGTAAATGACAAGATATGAAAATGGTGGAAGACTAATTGTCACCTTAGCCAACAAAAATGAAAATGAGATACTAATGGTCTATTTATAGGAGATTAGGAGAGTGGTTAGAGGAAGCTTCCTCCTCTCCTTCCTTTCTTGTTAATTGCACTATTAAGTCCTTCCTTCTTAGTCTTTTGTTAATCTTGAACTTTAAGGACTTTTGGCTCGGGATTTATTTAAACTCGTCTTTGAATTCTTCAATAAATAAGACTCGAGTTCTTCGGCTTTTGGCAAACTTCCGTCTTTTGACTTTTTCTTCGATAAATCTTCAAAAATAGTCTTGGACTTCCGTTCTTTTTGCACTCTCGACTTTTCGACTTCATCTTTCATCTTTTTCTTCAATAAAAGCCCGTAAATGCCGTGTTTTCTCCACTTTTCACAATTTCGTCCTAAATCACAACAAAAACACAAACCACGTATAATTCCGACATAAAAGACATAAAATACACGTTTTGGCTCGGTTATTATTGTAATTAAGTTGTAGAAAAGATGGGTGTTTTCACACCTATTAGCTAGCTATGTATTAGTTAGTTTTATTTGTCATTGTACTTGCTTCCTTCATGAATGTTTCATGTTGTTGATCTATGGATTTAGCTTTGTGTGTTTCTATCCTTTTGTGCACACTAATCAACTTTAATTTGAAATTAAAATTGAACCTAAATCTATCATAACCTCTAAAAACTTGACTAAAATTGGTTCAAAATGATATCTAAATTATTTTGTCACCCTTTGTCAAGACATTCTTTGCGAATGTGTTGCTTTATGCAACCCTAGCATAATTTGGTGCTAATAGAGGTAAAATTCCAAGATTTGCAACTTTTTGAAGAAGTCTTAGTTTTTCTCAAAAACCTGTAAAAACTTGGTTTCAAGTCCACTGGACGCGGATCCTTAAAGCCCCACGGTTCCCTAGCGATATGGAACCGCCGGTACCTTTAAGGTACCGCGGGCAGAAATCAGTTTTTGACGAATTTTTGGTCAAAACTTTTAAAACCCTATACCCTGTCAAGATTCCTTGTTTACCCAAATTGACTAAACATTCCTTGACACTTCACATTTTGTATTCAAATTCTTACCTTGATTACATTTTACTTATACCAACCTTGAGATTACATTCTCACACCTTACCAACCTTGAGAATTCATTCTCACACAACCTTGAGATTTCATTCTCACACCTTCCCAACCTTGAGATTTCATTCTCACACAACCTTGAGATTTTATTCTCACACTCTCACAATGCCAAACTCCTACATTCCTAACCTTGACATTTCTTTGTCACAACCCCACTCACCCAAAGCTTCCTCATCCAAGCTTTCAAAGAAACCTAAAATCTCGGTTTGACCTATTTGGGTTAAGAAGAATGAACCATCTTCCTCCAAACCACCCAAAAACCCTACCTTCTCTCCAATCAAGTATTGGAATGAGACTTATACCATAAACCCCATCACCGGAGCTAAAGAAAATGTTCCCCCACCACCACAATCCTTCAACACCCCTCAACTCAATGACCTTGCAACCTTCCCAAACCTCACAAGGCATTGTGAAAACATTACCAAACCCATTACCCCACCACCACCAAACCCTAAGTTTGATGCCATACCCCCAACAAACGATTTTGTGTTGCATCATGGATCATCGTGTGCTTGTTGTCGATTTCAACAAATTGAACTTGCTCATGTGTATGAGAAGTTAATTTTTCTTGAATTCCTCCTCACTCAACCTCCTATTCAAGTTTTCGTTCCGGTGGATAAAACTTCGAATGATGCATCGTCGTCTTTTTAGTCTTTTATTTTTTTAGCAATCTTGGAAAATATCACTATTAGACTAGCTTATGCTTAGTGGTTTATTTTCCATATTTATTGCTTTTAGATACTCATATTGTGTGTATGACTATCTTCTTTGTTGTGTCTTTTTCTTTTATGTAACCTTTGTGTTGTTTGTGTGTTATTTCATTAGTTCTATTTTGAGTTGATCATGGTTAATTTTTACAATTGCTTATGGGTGATTCCATCAATTCTAAACTTTAACCCATTGACAAGCCTATCATCTTCAATGGATTGAAGTTTGATTTTGTCAATTACCTCTTTGGACATACTTAGCAAAATACTTGCTTCTAATTTGAGATTTCTTCTCTCTCTCCCTCTCAAGTTACTTAGTAGGTAGTGATCATATATACATTGGTGTTTCTTTCCTTTCTACTAACATTTGTGTAGCATGTCACCTTAGCTCACAAACTTGGTTCCCCAAGCAAGGGGGAGCAACCACCAAGGAGGAGCTACTAGCAAAGTTCGATGTTCTTCGAACACTTGTGCTAACCTTTTTGCTACGACAAAGGGGGAGAAATGATAGTGATAAAGTAGTAAATAATTCGATATTTTGTGTTTCTACCTAAATGAGTTTATCGTTTGTCATAATCAAAAAGGGGGAGATTGTTAATGCAAGTGATGCCTAAAAACACTATTAGTGTTAACTAATCTTACTATTAGTGTTAACTAATCTTTCTTAGTTTTGATCACAACAAACCATACAACACATTTAGTGTAAAACACAAAATGAATTATTTAACTAACACTATCATCAAGGTAATAATCATATCACTAACCTTTCTTAATCATACTTAGTAATCATCAAAATGATTATTCTTAAAACTCACTTTTGTTAATATGACAAAAGACTTTTTAATAAACTTTCTTTTTTAGAAAATATTTTATTAAAATGGAAAATGAAAATTTGAAAATAGCATATTCCAAATGCTGTTAGAATATCCTTTGAAGGTTTCAAATACCTCAGATATTCCCACCCCACTAAAAGATAAAAAACGGAGCGTAGTCTAGTGGCGGTACTTTAAGTACCTACGCGGTACCTTAGCGATATGGAACCGCGGGGTGAGATAAGGTACCGTGCACAGCTAGCCGTTATAGATCCGTTATACTTTGTCTCCTTTAAATAGTGGGTCAAATCTCATTTTCCAGTAAGCCTCTTGGACGTTTTTCTCAGCCCCCTTTCTATTTTCTATAGCATAATCATTAGTAAATGATCACTTAAATTGTTAAGGATGTTTACATATGATTATACTCTTGATACCCTCCTTTACCTTGTCCAATGAGAAGATCACTCACTCACTAGTGTTGTGATAAAGATGAATCTATGAGCTAGTCATATTCATCATGATACCCTTTTTGTTTTAGGTCAATCCAATGTATTTATGAATACTTGGACTAGTTGTGTTCTTCCAAGTTATTTGTGGATACTTGGATTTGTTGTGTACATCCATTGCATAGGTGTTTGCTTGGATTTGTGTTGTGTAAATCCAAGCTACATGTGTGTACTTGGATAATTCTAGTTGAGTTGTAATAGATTTGATTAGGAGTTCTCACTAAACTATAAAGTGATGTGGTTGTGTCTTGTGAGTTGTCACTAAACTATAAAGTGACTAGTAGTTGTGTTGTGTGAAGTTCTCACTTAGCTTCAAAGTGAAGAGTCGTGAAGATTGGTTCTAGCTTTCGATTAGAACTCGACATCTAGCCTTGTGTCGTAAAATGGTGAAGTAGGCAACGTCGTGAAGATTGGTTCTACCTTAAGATTAGAACTCGACATCTAGCCTTGTATCGTTAAATTGTGAAGTAGGCAACGTTGTGTAGATTGGTCCTAGCTAAAGAGTAAGTCTCGACATTTAGCTTAGTGTCAGAAAATAATGTAAGCAACGTTGTAAGGTTTTCTCCACCGAGAAGGGAGCTTGTGGATATAGTGGAAATCTCGAGTAGGTGTACTCGAGGAGTGGAGTAGAAACGAGGATAGAGCCTCGTTGTCGAACCACTATAAATCTTGGTGTCTTCCCACTAGGTTGTCTCCTTCCTTACTTTTTAATTATTTCATTATCATCACACTTACCTATTATCTTTGCTAGTGCATTTGAATTGAACCTAATCATTATCCAACTTAGCCTCAAGTAAAAGATAGTTTTGATACAAACCAAATTGAAAGTAATTTTAATTTGGTCACCAATCGAAGAGAAACTATTCAACCCCCTTCTAGTTTCTACACATTACTTAGTCATAAACCTGCTACAATGATATGAATGCATGAAATTAAAATGAAAATGAATGAATGCATGAAAACCAACTGTCAGTTCTAGGAAGACACTGGTGACTACCGTAAGTCACAGGTCATATTTTACAGAGCTACAGGTCGAAACCTTGGCTCTAATACCATAATTGTAACACCCCATTTGTTAAGATAGAATGCTACAGTAAATTATGGCGTGTCATCAAAGCATGCAAGGTAAATGTCTAAACATTCATGACCATAAATAGGAATACCGGAATCAAACATCGGTAGTCTAGTAACTCACACACAAGCAATATTAAGTATTGGATATGAAAGGACTAAACAATGTCCAAAAGAGGTAAAGTATGATAAAGTAGGAATACATACATAAGGTAAAAGAGGCTGAATAGCTTCCAATCCGAATGCACATACTCTGGAGTTCCTACTTGCGACCTTGGGTACCTACCGTTTGGGAACATGGAAAAGTAGACGGCTGAGCATAACACTCAGTGCACGGATATACAATAAAGCATGGACGACATATAATATGAAATCATATAAAGAGCATAAAGCATGAATAGCATCGGAAATGAATAAGTCCTGGAAAACCTAGTTGTCTGTCATGTTTACTGGTTTTAGTTTTGAAAACATAGCTTATGTTACTTATGAAAATCTGTATTAGTTAATATACCAAAAGACAATATAGGTCATGAGGTCAACAACGTGTATGAATACTTGGAGAGGTGACCTCGTCATGCAAATTAGAGGGGATGCCTCTAATTACTTGGCAATGGGTAGGAGGGATCAACTCCTTGTGAAGGATGCAAGGTACACACCACATTCACCATGAAATCTTGACTGAAACATGTAACTAGGATGCACCCACACGCCCCACATGATAACATAATAAATATAATGGCCAAATAACTGAAAGGGACGCCACGAGCTATCACTCCGCCGTGGTGAAGTCATAACACTAGTGCCTCTAGTGTTATGGTTATGGTACCTCCATAACTAGGTGAAACTGTTCATGCATGTATATGGCTAAGGCAACTAATAAAACATAAGCATTTAATCTGTAACTACTGGGGAAAATAGTTGGTTGCATACGGAAAATCCTAATGAAGGGAGAGATTGTCCTTACTTAAGGACGGGATCCGTACCTTATGTCCAGTAGAAGCTAATGAAAAAGATGAAGACTACTCCGCCTTGACGGATAATAATACATAAGAAATATGGACGTGTATGAGTTGTCTGAATTACGTGTGTTTTACTGGTTCCGTGTGTTATTAGCTTGTTATACGTATTCTGTCATGTTTTACTGTTTACTGTGTTAACTATAGTTATTCTGATGTTCTATTGTATATTATTCATGTATTAGTGTATTATAATACTTGTATTGTAATACTAAGTAACTTTCTAAAAATAGCAAGTTTCTATAAATAGTAAGTTTCTAAAAATAGAAAGTTCCCATAATTAGAAATAAGTTGGATTATAAATAATAAGTAAAGTTTAAATAGTATAATACAAGTCATGGTTATAGCTTATAAATTAAATAACTGGTTAGTTAATTAAACTCTACGTTATATGGAATTTAATTAAAAATACATGTTTTAATTAAATTAAACTAAGTTAAATACATTAGGTTATACATGTAATATTAATTTTAATATTTAACCTAAGTCATGAAATTAATTAAATTAAAAAGTCTAGTAATTAATTTAATTAACATGTTTTCTGATTTTAATAATTAACCCGAGACCCGAACCCGTGTTTTAAAATTTAACCCGAGCCCGAAAATCGGTCCAACATATAAGCCGAAACATACACCCTTGACAGTGGCTAACCCGGCCTAGCCGATTGCCACTATCCGAGTGGTTTTACCACTGCCCGAGTCGCGGCTAACCGCTGCCGGTTCACACCGGTTCATAACGGTTGTGACCCAGTTCCCCTGCTTTTGTTCGATTCCCACTGTTAGCCAAAAACAGCCCCACCGAGACCCTATAGATCTCGGTTGGCTCTCGGTCCAAACCAAACCACACCCCCGACATGCGGTCGGGGTTCCCCTTGCTGCTTTCGACCCAAGAGAACTCCACACCGAGACCATGAGGTCTCAGTTGGGAGAATCAAACACCACCGAGAGCCCCCATGCTCTCGGTTTGGTGCTCGGTCGAAACAAACCAGCACAAACACCCCCTTTAAATCATGTTTTAATTAATCCCATGTGTTTTATTAACTTGATCTTATGATTAATTAAATAAATAACATGAATTCATAAAGAATTAAAAAGAAAAAAGAAGTGTTTAATTTACCGAACACGTGGAAAGAAAAAGGTTATGATCACGATTACTCAGACACGAATAATCAACAATGAAAATCGTTCGGTTTGTCCTTGTGGTTGATCTATGGCTGGCGGCTAGAAGGAAAAGGGAGGCAAGGGAGAACTTTTTTTGTAAACCTATATTAGGTTAAAGTTTTCCCTATGGTTTTTGGTTATCATGTATTTTAAGCTGGGTCATGGGCCAAGCCCATCTTTTCCCTTTCTTTCTTGTTTGGTCGCGGCATAAAGGGAGCCCACGGGGCAACCCGTAGTTTTCCCGAGTTCTATTATTTTACGTGATCGTTCATGTTTATTTATCATGTATTTATTATGTCGTGTACTCAACACATTTATAATATATTTACGTAATTACATGTTATTAATATCGTGACACGTGGATTATATTACAAATGGAAAGTTTTAAATTTATCGTATTTTCGTGTGTGTGTACTGTTCATGGTATTTTAATGCGGGTTTTACACCTAGACTAGTTTTTACAAAATAAATACTGTTGTTTCTTTTCACAGCCTCCCAACACAATCACAAAATACCAAACAAATATGGGTTACAAAAATTAAGTTCCTGCTTACACCAAGCAGTTTTTGGGCAAAAATATACACTATTAGGTAAAGCCTTGAATCAACCGAGCCAAAGTTCAATTCCTGTTCGAAAACACCAGCCGAAAACCCACCAGCCTGTGAGTCTTTTTCCACCCTTCTCTTTACTTTTGTAATTTCCTGGTTGTGCTTGTCAAAATAAAACTCACCTGTGAAAACAAACCATGAATCATATTAGCCAATTGGAACCTATGCTAACTGAGCATTTAAATTATTAAGAATAGAAATGGTTGATACTGATTTGGACTTCTAAACCCACGACCCAAATCCCTTATTTTCTGCCGAGACCATACCCCCTTGACCCGAAAGTTTTCCATATTTCTATTGATTGGTTTATGCTGGATTTAGGACTAATGCTTGCAACTAGTAATGATAATAACAATACTAAACACAAAAACCCCCAATCGAACCATAAGAAGGTATTTATCCAAAACCCTAATTTATATACTCGACTTTATTATGTAATTGACACTTAGAAACACTAATTAATTATGATAAAACGCAAGATTAAGAAAATCCCCAAATAATCTGAAACCCTAATTTTTGTAACTGTTTATTAAGTAATTAACACAAAGAGGTACTCATAAACCTTAATTAATTGTAATAAAACGCAAAACTTAGAAAACCCCCAATTATTTCAAAACCCTAAATACTTTGTCATTAAATCAAGAACCCTCATGTCATGTTTTAATAAATCAATTCATTTTGAAACCAGTAAACATCTTTTATTTCAAAAGTATAAATCGAAAATCATTTAAACCTTGATTAAAAGAAGAGAAAATAAAAACTTATCTTTGAATGATGAGAAACACCATCAAATCAACCACTGTAAACCATAGACTCGGATTGTTACGAGGTGGGAATAAAAACCCACATTCTACACTCGATTTACGAGCATAAGTAACATGTTTATGATACTAGCAAATCAATTTGGTGATTTAGCCATGGGAATTTGTTGGATTTAAGTTTTATAGAGAGAGAGATGAGTCGATTTAGATATGAAACTGGGTAAAGGGTGTGTCGGTTGTGAGATTGGGAAGACAAAAATGAATATATAAAATCCCCCACCTAGTTTATATCGACAGTTGGGCCTGGGTGGGTTAAATTAACCAAATGGGCCGAGCCCCATTGTTTTCCGTGGGTGTTTGGGCTATATGGATAATCGGGCTAGTATAAGCCCATACGAATTTTTGATTATAAAATGTACTATTGAACCCAAAGCCTAACTATTAATCAACCGGGTATAATTGTCGTGTTTTCCCTAAGCGAAATTAATAGTCAAGCACAATTAGGATGTCATGCATTCATTTTTGTAATATTCGTAGATGTCGTAACACGGTCATTACATTTAACTAGGTCATGGATAACGTGGTCATATTCTCGAGCTACCTTCGAATTTCCATTACTTTGCTTATTTGACGAGGTGAGTTTCATATCCTCACTTTTACTTGTTTGGTATACTTTTGGGGTGAGAACATTGCTTGTTTTAAACGGATGAACATAAGTGATAAAACTTGATACGTTTACCTACATGATGTCTAAGTAGCGATATCCCTAGATTCTTTAGCCCACTATCGTGAACCGTTAATTACTTTGTGTAAGCGCGAATGTTATGGATAGATCTATTAGGATTGACCTCCCTATCTAATGTTGGTTGTGTGACCAAATTAGATACACTTACATTTGAGTCGTTACGAATGCTTTGGGATAGGCATTTGATTGGGCTCTCACTATAACTCGTTGGTTGGTTAACGCTTTGGTGTCATGAGCTTAGACGTAGGATGTTATAAACGTATACTATTTGATTATAATCTTGTATTTGTTATAAGATTATATGCCGGTTGCCTGACTAAAATCTTATGGTTCATCATACTATCTAAACTTAAACCTATGAACTCACCGACCTTTGTGTTGACGTCTTAGCAATGTTTTTCTCATGTATCAAGGCGAGGAGTGACGTGGTTGTGCTATGGAGATAATAAAATGTTATGACTATCTTTTGAAGACTTTTATTCTAATGTTGTGTCATCCAAAACTTTGATTTATTTTGTCATGTTGTACTAAACATTTTTCTTGAACAAGTTATTTATGTGTAACGAATTAAAAACGACTTTCAAATGGTCGTTCTTTATATATATG
The DNA here is from genome assembly GCA_025667525.1 of Glebionis coronaria. Lineage (NCBI taxonomy): Eukaryota > Viridiplantae > Streptophyta > Magnoliopsida > Asterales > Asteraceae > Glebionis > Glebionis coronaria. The sequence goes on from CM046879.1 coordinate 105,618,614, forward strand.
TCTTATGATAGTCATGATAGTTACACCCAAGTGTATTCACATACATTGGTAATTTGAGGGTGTGACAACGACTGCTCTCCTTCTTGCACACTTTAGATAGGGGTTGGACTGGGTATTTGTTGCGCCTGTGATGAAGAGGATCCTTGCACTTCTATGTTCATAGTGTGCCCAATAGATGCCTCAATTACAAACTGTTCTCCCTCTCTTAAGGGTCGGGGCTGGATGGTCATAGTTTTGGGTTGGCGGCTCCTTACTAGTTGAAGAATACCCATCTCTGCAAACACAAATGTAAAAAGTGGTTTAGTTTAACATAAGGGGATTGAAATACTTACAAGACAATCAGAAGTGGATAAATGATCACTAACCCTGGCTATCAATGTCATAAAACTGTGAGACATCATCCTCTAATATTTGTCTTTTTAGTTCGTTTTTCTCGACTCAATACGAATTGATCAATCAATAGAAATCAGGTTAACTAATTGTTTTTGGTGTTTGATTTATAGAATTTTGGTAATCTTCACAAAGCACGTAAAAATGTAAAAATATGATCTCTACGTATCCGCACTAAGCTAAAAACAAAGTGCACATACCACACATAATGCTAAAAGTACAAGTAAGTAATGCACAAGATGTGAAATTACTCAAAATGTAAAGTATATAAAAGTATAAGGACTGGAAATGTAAATTCTGAAAGCTAAAGGACTTGAAATGAAAATATAGCAAACTTATAACCAAATAGTAACAACCTACCAAACTTCCAAACTGAATTTGCAACAAACTAACAAATTTGAGGACCTAATTGCAAAAACTAAAAACTTATAACTATTTTTAACAGATTACATTAATTCCTAAAATCCAGGGACCTTAATGCAATTTCCAAAGGATTTTTTACAAAACGGGCTTATAGGATACAATAAGCTAGAACTAGAGATTTAAGCCACCAAATAAGCTGAGATTTGTTTCAAAAAGTTTCTAATTCAATTTTACCTAGTCAATTTCAAGGAATTCATCTAAAATGCCCTATAAACCAAATAAGCACTTTTGGAATAAGCACTTTTTAAGGAATCTGCTTAATAGGATAAGCACTAAAGTTGTAACTCTCAAAATATGATCTAGAGGCCAATTAAGGAACACCTATCCAAGAAAATTCCAAAAAGCACTAAGGGATAAGCCAGAAAATCAAATAAGCTATATTGGCTTATTTTGACCAAGCGTTGACCAAGTTTGACCAAATTTGACCTTGGTCCAAACTTATTTTTTAAGCTTATGTAACTGATTTTGAAAGAAAATGACCACTTTTATGAAAAGAATAAGCAGATATTGAAAAACTGATAAGCACTTATCATAGAAATTGGCTTTGGTTCTGGCGCTTAATCTATGGCTTATTTCTCACTCAAATGTGAGAACTGTATGTTCTACCTTATATGTCTAGAAAGCTGAAATGTTAAGCTACACTCAGGACTAAAAATCAAATCATAACTCCAAAGAATAAAAATTTTACAAGTGTTTGAATTAGGCATGTTTTCAAGTTCAAGTCTGACCCAATGTTTTTGAAATACCTTTTGCCTGTTTGACTTACAATTTGTGAGACCCCCATAATCTGACATGGAACAACTAGGCAACGAGAGGGTAACACGTCATCGTACAAGAAACAATGAATTACAGTTGACACAAAGCTGACGTAATAAAAACATATACATTACATTATAAAAGACCAGAGTTTTAAAACATAGGTCCTAGAGTTTTACATGCGAAAATATTTATTATTTCATCACGATTTATAACATAAAGTTGCCCAAAAAAATAGAATAAACTTCTGATAGTTTTTACTAAAACTAATCTTTTAAAAGCATCACATATATCTCGAAGCTGCGATAATATCCTGCGGGCTCCTATCCAAGCAAAGCTAAGTAATATACCTGAGATTAAACATGTAAAACCGTCAACATAAAGTTGAGTGATATTCACAAGTTTGGCAACAAAGGTGTGGAACACAAGCATTCATTTGTAAACACGGATTAGGTAAAATGGTTATGTACAATAACCATCTTCCGAAATTATTATTATTATTGCAGTTCAGTTCATGAACCGAATCTTAACTCAATGTAAGTTCCTCTAGGGAGTATTCAGCCTAAATACTCAAGTATAAACAAATATTAGTGCGTCAAGGTAATCGGAACGGGGATAGTCAATCCTGATGGATCCACCCACAAAATTCGCACTTCGCGCAATGCACACAGGACAATTAACGGTTCATGATCAGGAGAGGAAACTCAAGGCTAGACTAAAAAATAATAATAATATCGAAAGTGTGGAAAGCATACACGTTCTAGATAGCATACAAGTTCGGGATAGCATACAGTTTTTAAATGGTTGTGTCCCATCATGTAAAATCTCACCCTGTGTTTAAATGGTTGTGTACAGTAACCACCTTAGCCACGAGGTAAGTCAATCACGGTACTCAAAAACTGAGTAGAAACAATGGTAGTGAGACGATCACCGATGATATGGATGCCCGGGAAACACGAAAACCGCAACCTATCACAATAAGGCGCGTGTTAAGACTCGAACTCAATATCGATATATACCAAATATAATATGACTCAAATATTTTCAAAGTATTCATGTTTCAAAACCAATGACACGAACCAAATGAATTCATACTAACCCATTTATTCAACAATACCCTTTCAAACACTTGTATACCTGAAATTGACACGTCATAAGACGCCAAGTCAACGCAAGTCAAACTATCCTTTAACCTTACTTGGACCAGTAGCTAAGTAATTTATATAATTACTAAGCACTTGAGTAAGTCACCATGTCCAATAGTGAATACTCATACTCACGCAACACAAGCATTGAACTACGTGTCCAACATACAAATCAGCAAGTACACTCCAAATGTACACACCGATCTACCCTATCTAGACTTGTCCGATTGAGATGAAAATTGGTGTCAAGGTCACTTATAACCTGTATAAGATATCACCAAAATTTGAGCCAAAGTTCACACTTTAAAACCCATCAGCTCGACACTTTACTCGACTCCAAAATTTGGACAGATTGTGCACTTGTTTTATAAAACCGCTCATACCGCTTTAAAAGTACTAACTTGACAATCCGCCTTTTAAAACCACTACTAGACTCATCAAATTAAGTTTATAGACTTTGAAAACCAGTAGTACACATAATCTAACCAAGCCTAAAGTCCCCGAGAGTCGACCCAAAATCAGCCACAATTTCGGATTGTGCCGATTTGCGTCTCCCGGTACACGAATATTAAAACTAACATAACTTTTGACTCGTAAAGAGTTAGAAGCTCTATCTTATATCAAAACGAGCGTCTCGGAAAACTTTATAACAAAATCATATAATCTCAGCCTATCTCAAACCTTAAACCCTCTAAAAATCTGTTCTAGACCTGCTGTCCCAAAATACACTTTTAGAAATCATGTCAAATCAATTTTCCAACCAAAACTACTCATTCCCATACCTATAGAATCACCCAACTATCATACCCATCAACCAAACACTCCTAAAACACTTGTATGACAAATTTTAACAAAAATCAAAGATCAAAATCCAAACTTTTTAGGATCAAAAAGTGATGATCTTACCAAAATTATCACATGCATGATGATTTAAACACTTTCAAACCACAAAATCATAAAATTATGAAAACTTGATGCATGTAGGATATTTTTCAATCATAAGAATCACCATAAGATTTTATGATGTGGTCTAATTTTTGTTTTGATCAAATCATAATGGATGATGATGATTTAGGGTGTGTGGTGGGGAGTGGCGGCAAAAGGGTGGAGTTGGGGAGAGAGTTGGTGTATTTTGTTTATAACTTATGTTTTGTGTGTGTTCTTGGTTAAAAGAGGATTTATATATGGTGCTAAATGTAGGGGCCAATCTTGCCAAGTTTAAAACTTTTGGACTTAAAAACAATTTAATAGTTTAAAGGGTACAAAATGGTTATTGGTAAATACTGAAAATGTTTACGGGACTCGGGTTTCGTAAAAATACTTTTCAAAAGTTACAATGCATCATAAATATGATTATATGATTTACCGACATGACTTAATACGTAATTAAAACAAAATCGTCGAAAATATTAATTATCGAAACAATCGATAATGAAATGTAAAATTTTGGGCATCCGTTGGTATCGCGATCATTATGAATTCTCGTTATACATTGATTTGAATAAACTCGTTGTAAAACGCACGCGAGTATTTAAATCAAACTTTGATTTAAATAAATATGGCAAAAATAAAATAAGAAATTTTATAATTCCAGATAATTTATTATCAATGATCAACAAATACTTATAATTTATTAAAATATCGAGATCTCAGGATTTACATATAAGAATACAAGAAAATGTAATACGTTGGAAAATTCAAGAAGCACGAATAACAGAATAAAATAATGCTGGGAAAATACGGGTTCTTACAGTCTTCCCTCTTAAAGGAACTCTGGTCCCTCTGAGTTCTCCTGGAAACAGTAGAAGATGTTACAAGAGGAGGTACAAAGTGTAGAACAAATTCATTGCTTCCCAGGTAACTTCTGCACCACGACATATCTTCACGATTGGAATTCACTATGCTTCAGTTTTCTTAATTCCTTTTCGAATAAGATTCAAACTCGGATTAGAACAATGACAATCTTAAAACGTAAGAATCTATTTACAAGAGAAATAGAAGGGAAAAAAATGAATTACATATGATCATTCAAAATACAGGCTGTCAAAATCAGTTGTCTAGTATTTTGGTATTACTTTAAAACTTAGTTTTATATATTTTCTTTGTTTAACATAAATTTTTACAAGGTATAGTGATTTAAAATCAAATTATCTATATTTAGTGAGTAAGCTGTTGCTATATCTTTTTCTTGATCAGGATTACAACGTAAAAAGTAGAACAGTTCAAAATAGTTATCCTGATCGGCTTAAGAACTTTTGGATGACTGTATGAAATTATCGTTAAAAACTCAGGTTTATCGTTACCATTAGAGAAAATCAGATTTTCCATGTTATTTAAAATCATTGCTAGAAATTATAAATTAATTTAATAATTTCATTATATTGAAAGTAAAGTATGATTAAATCGATTACTTTAAAAGATACCGCTTGACATATTCTGGTTCTCAAAAGGTGACAAGACAGCAATGAATATGAGACATATAAAGGTCAACAATTTAAATGCGAGCAATAACATAAGGGAATATAACGAAAGTCGTATCAATTCTATTAGCCAACATGATTGAATAGATGCATTGATGGCATGTACAATAAGAAACAATAGATTTAGCAAGATTAATTCACGAGTGAGGTTGGCCTCACCACAACGGCTTATAGAGTTCTCGGTGGTCGATACACGATCGAAAGAGAAAAGCCACACAACGCATTTTTTTAATCAAAGAAAATTCTTACGAAGTTACTTGAGAGTAATTCTAGTAAAATGAACAACATTAGCAATGAAAAGCAAAATCAACACATGATTCGTACGAATAAATTTCAAAACGATGGAGCCTAATACACATCATGACAAATACACGAAATTATTGTTCACGTCCAGTCATAAATCACTATTTGCGTCCAGGGACGTTTCGAAGGTCTACCAAAATAGACAGAGAATGTCGATCGATGTAGAAGCATAACAACGTTGAAACTTTCAAGTCTGGTATCAATGGTAAGAATTTAGACAAGTGGTAACGAGAATTGTATCACAAAGGAAAATGAGGTAACAGGTAAAACAAAGATTGTTGAGTAGGGAAATCTGTGCTTGAGGCATGTACTTTGTTCAAGAAAAGATAAGGATTCATAGGTGTATGTTGCAAACTGTTGCTACTCGAATAAGATGTAAAAGTTTTCTAAACTTTACTTTATCTAACTTTTTAAAGAACATAAGTAAAAAGTTGGTTCTTGGGCAAATATTTAGGGTGACTACTATTTGGCCCCGCATGGCTCCTTCTAAATTAAGCATAGGTGATCAGGCCATGCGTAATTTAGGACTAGCAATGCGATGCTCAGATTCGTCAAATCAGTATTACATATCATATGATTTAAAATATGTATATATTAGCATTTGTAAAAACAGGAATAAAAATAAATATGAAACTTTTCGCCACTAAGTTATTGGCTAGATATTTAAATCAATCATTTTATTGTTACAAGAATTCTTAAAAAGACCAATGTAGAACAATTTGTGAGAATACATTGTAAAATTAATATAAATTAATTTTATAAGATAGCATTCAATTATTTAAGAAAGCCCAAGTGAAACCTTTTGTAAAATGATTCGCAAACAAGACTAGTTTGCGTTTATATGGTAACATGATAATGGTTTACAAAGTAGCGAGTGGGTTACAAGAGGGTAATGAATAGTTGTTCAAGACAATCAATGAAATGGTTACAAGGTGATAAGGTTTCAAAAGGTTTAGCAGGAATCGTCAGGAGACACGCGTCAAGATGACAACGAACGATACGAAAGCAAGAACTTCAACCTCAGTCCAAATCAGTGGTACGATAGAAGCAAAGAAAGACAATATAGAATGACAAATAAGTCATATATAAAAGAAAGGATAAAGGAATCCGTAGGTGTGCACATCGTAATTTATTTGACAAAAATACACTTTTAAGAAAGTCGAGCATCATCTTATCAAATCACTTGGTTCCTAAAAGTTCAAGATATATATATGACCTAGCTCAAGTTACTATTTGTAAATGTTTTCAAACGCAATCAATGTTTCATGGTTGTAAAATACTATTAGTTAAAATTTTACGAGCTCAAACGAACTCAAAAATGCTTCAATCCATATTTTTTAAAGTCTACCAGTTTCGACCTTTTTAGTCCATTTTTACTTTTTGGGTTTGACTTTTGGGTTTGACTAGACCAATTAACTTGCTACATGATATTTTTAAGACTCGAAGTCTAATGGAATTCGATGTAAAATGATGTTTTGAACAACTTTCTACTTTTACTCGAGACTTGAAATGGATAAAAAATGGACGAAAATGCCCTTGCATTAAATCTGTCAATAAAATGATATTTTAGAATTATTCAGAAAATAACTTCTTAGATTTTACAATCTCAAATGAGCGTAACTTGCTCGATTTTAAAGTTTACTGGTAAAACATTATGTCCTAAACGAACATCTCATTAGGTAAAAATATACTTTTATGTCTAAAGTTATATACAAATATTTTCTCGACACTGTTAAATTCCCTATAAAGTTTCTGTACAAAGTATATTTTTTGACACAGCTTGAAATTAAATCTAAATCTCATAATAACTCAGAATTAATGTACAAACAAGACTTGTGGATTCCATAGAGACGAAAGAGAACAAACTGTAAAATTAATCATGTAAAGAAAACGAAATATAGAACTGGTTCAAGAATGCCAACGATAAACTAAGAAATCAAAAAAAGCGCATGCCATCCGAGAAAGAATTAGAACATTATCGGGTTACACTCCTGGAGCGAGGAGGTTTAATGAAAAGGGAGGATACAAGTTTATAGAAGTACAATCCTGTTCCAACCAGTCGTCACATAAGAGAGGATGAATTACAAGATAACGATGATACTTCCAAGGTAAAAACGAATGTTGAAACTAAAAATCGACATATAGGATGGTCAATGAAATAAAATGAAATCCATGTACAATTGTCGTGTAAAACTGTGACGTAAAGGTCAATCAAGATTACGAAAACTCACGATATTTTTCAACACTGATTCAATGAATGCTTCGAGATGTGTGATTCACACGATGTCCTTTAGTCTTTATTCGAGACACATTGAGCTACACAATGGTCTATAGACTATTTTTCAAGACATCCAATCACAATTGGTCGGAAGCAATTTGGATATCTAAATAGATATTTTAAAGAGATTTAACAATGATAGCAACACACACGGTAGTACAATGAAAATCAGAAGTTTCATCGAAAACAACACTTCTTAATCCCGAACAATCGTATCACGAGAGTATGCACAACATGTAATAGTGAGTCGAGAAAAACATGCGGTTCAAAATTAATGAGTATATGAGGTCAGTCGTATCACGCATAAATGTAATAACAATAGTACTCAGAAAATTGAGCATGAAAAGTCGGCAACATACGCGCTCTGAATACAAGTAGGTAACGTTATAACAATATAAAACCATTGTAACAAGATCAGTTCACAAGAACTAAAATTTAAGAAATGCAGTAAGAGCATGCGTAATCAAGTAATATCCGATGATAGTTCATGAAGCACAAGCGCTTTGAAAAGACATAGTAGTTATCTTCATTAAGGTGATGTAATATTTCAACATGAAATCAAGAGATGAAATACTACAACAATAATTAAAAGTAAATAATAAGGATTAGAGAGTTACCCGCGCAGATATCGAACAACCATGGCAGATTCTGTGTTTGACACTTAAAACCTGAAATTTTTGAACTTTTGGTTATAAACTAAGTTTTGAAAATGACTCAGTTCCTTATAACCTCCGCTCTGATACCAATCTGTGAGACTCCTAGAATCTGACATGGAACAACTAGCCAACGAGGGGGTAACACGTCATGGTACAAGAAACAATGAATTACAGTTGACCCAAAGCTGACGTGATAAAAACATTGACATTACATCATAAAATATCAGAGTTTTAAAACACAGGTCCCAGAGTTTTATATGCGAAAAGATTTATTATTTCATCACGATTTATAACATAAAGTTGCCCAAAAAAAGAGAATAAACTTCTGACAGTGTTTACTAAAACTAATCTTTTAAAAGCATCACAGAGATCTCCAAGCTGCGATAATATCCTACGGGCTCCCATCCAAGCAAAGCTAAGTAATAATACCTGAGATTAAACATGTAAAACCGTCAACATAAAGTTGAGTGATATTCACAGGTTTAGCAATAAAGGTGTGGAACACAAGCATTCATTTGTAAATACAAATTAGGGAAAATGGTTATGTACAGTAACCATCGTCCGAAATTATTATTATTATTGCATTTCAATTCATGAACCGAAGCTTAACTCAATCTAAGTTCCTCTAGGGAGTATTCAGCCTAAATACTCAAGTATAAACAAATATTAGTGCGTCAAGGTAATCGGGACGCGGATAGTCAATCCCGATGGATCCACCCATAATATTAGCGCTTCGCGCAATGTACACAGGACAATTAATGGTTCATGATCAAGAGAGGAAACTCAAGGCTAGACTAAAAAGCAATAATAATATCGAAAGTCTAGAAAGCATACACGTTCTGGATAGCATACAAGTTCTGGATAGCATACAGTTTTTAAATGGTTGTGTCCCATCATGTAAAATCTCACCCCGTGTTTAGAAACCATGTATATGTAAAAAGGGGCTATGAACTCACCTTAGCCACGAGTTAAGTCAATCACGGTACTCAACAACTGATGAGAAACAATGGTAGTGAGACGATCACTGACGATATTGATGCCCGGGAAACACGAAAACCACAACCTATCACAATAAGGCGCGCGTTAAGACTCGAACTCAATATCGATATATACCAAATATAATATGACTCAAATGTTTTCAAAGTATTCATGTTTCAAAACCATTTACACGAACCAAATAAATTTATACTAACCCATTTATTCAACAATACCCTTTCAGACACTTGTATACCTGAAATTGACCCGTCATAAGACGCCAAGTCAACGCAAGTCAAACTATCCTTTAACCTTACTTGGACCAGTAGCAAAGTCATTTATATAATGACTAAGCACTTGAGTAAGTCACCATGTCCAATAGTGAATACTCATACTCACGCAACACAAGCATTGAACTACGTGTCCAACATACAAATCCGCAAGTACACTCCGAATGTACACACCGATCTACCCTAACTAAACTTGTCCGATTTAGATGAAAATTGGTGTCAAGGTCACTTATAACCTGTATAAGACCTCACCAAAATTTGAGCCAAAGTTCACACTTTAAAACCCATCAGCTCGACACTTTACTCGACTCCATAATTGGGACAGATTGTGCACTTGTTTTATAAAACCATTCATACCGTTTTAAAAGTACTAACTTGAGTACACATAATCTAACCAAGCCTAAAGTCCCCGAGAGTCGACCCAAAATCAGCCACAATTTCGGATTGTGCCGATTTGCGTCTCCCGGTACACGAATATTAAAACTAACATAACTTTTGACTCGTAAAGAGTTAGAAGCTCTATCTTATATCAAAACGAGCGTCTCGGAAAACTTTATAACAAAATCAAATAATCTCAGCCTATCTCAAACCTTAAACCCACGAAAAATATGTTCTAGACCTGCTGTCCCAAAATACACCTTTAGAAATCATGTCAAATCAATTTTCCAACCAAAACTACTGATTCTCATACCTATAGAATCACCCAACTATCGTACCCATCAACCAAACACTCCTAAAACACTTGTATGACAAATTTTAACAAAAATCAAAGATCACAATCCAAACTTTTTAGGATCAAAAAGTGATGATCTTACCAAGATCATCACATGCATGATGATTTAAACACTTTCAAACCACAAAATCATAAATTTATGAAAACTTGATGCATGTAGGATATTTTTGGATCATAAGAATCACCATAAGATTTTATGATGTGGTCTAATTTTTGTTTTGATCAAATCATAATGGATGATGATGATTTAGGGTGTTTTGTGGTGGGGAGTGGCAGCAAAAGGGTGGAGGTGGGGAGAGAGTTGGTGTATTTTGTTTATAACTTATGTTTTGTGTGTGTTTTTGGTTAAAAGAGGATTTATATATGGTGATAAATGTTGGGGCCAATATTTCCAAGTTTAAAAATTTTGGACTTAAAAACAATTTAATAGTTTAAAGGGTAGAAAATGGTTATTGGTAAACACTGAAAATATTTACGGGGCGGGTTTCGTAAAAATATTTTTCATAAGTTACAATACATCATAAATATGATTATATGATTTCCTGACATGACTTAATACGTAATTAAAACAAAATCGTCGAAAATATTAATTATCGAAACAATCGATAATGAAATGTAGAATTTTGGGAATCCGTCGTTATCGCGATCATTAGGAATTCTCGTTATACATTGATTTGAATAAACTCGTTGTAAAACGCACGCGGGTGATTTTAAATCGAAAACTTTGATTTAATTAAATAAGGGAAAAATAAAATAAGAAATTTTATAATTCCAGATAATTTATTATCAATGATCAGCAAATACTTAAAAAGTATAATTTATTAAAATATCGAGATCTCAGGATTTACATATAAAAATACAAGAAAACATAATACGTTACAAAATTCAAGAAGCACGAATAACAGAATAAAATAATGCTGGGAAAATACGGGTTCTTACACAATTTGACTCCAAAACTTTACACTATCACTTGTTACCAACTAATGAGTGTATACAAACTCCTATCAACAACTTTTAACAACTGATTCAAGAATTATGATCACAGCCAAACACTCGTTTACTGAAAAATCACAAAAATAAGCTCTGAGATCTAATCAAATCCAACACATAAAGCTAGCAATCACTCAAAACATGTGAAACCCGCTTTAAAAGTCCACGAACATTAATTACGTACAATCACATCTTTAATTTAAACGTTGCGTAACTATTTATTCAGAAAATAAATAACAGTATTAATTCAAGTATTACGAAATTATTATTTATTCAGAAAATAAATAATTCACGTCAGGATATATTTACGAGGATTAATATACGAACACGTACGCAAATGCTTAAAATCCACGAGTATTAAATTCACACAGTCCCAGTTTTTAATTAAGATCGGGACGTAATTAATTATTCAGGAAAGAATTCAGAAAATAATTATTCAGTATTACGTACGTATTTATGTTCTGTAAAAATAAATAAATAAATGACGGGGTGTTAAAATACGAAACGCGAGTTATACGATTTTAAACGAAGCGTAACGAAAACAAAAAAATCACATGGATTGTGTTGGGCTGAGTTATAAAAGAAAAGAAGAAGGGAAGATGGTCTTTGAGCCCACTATGCTTGTAAAAAAAGAAACGGGGGTTTACCCTACTTTTCATTACACAACAGTAAACAAAGATAAAATACAAAAACTAGGGTTGTTCTTCTTGTGGCTGTCGACGGTAGAAGACAAAACAAGGAGGAGGGATCCAAATTCTTGCTATTGATTCAGTTATATGTTTGTTTTTTGTTATTGAATCGTGAACAAGGTAATCATCCTTTTTTCTCTTATAAACCATGAACTTTAGAACCTTATAACAAGAAAACGTGGCTAATTAATAATCAGTTGTTAAAAGAAACAGGGGGTGTTGTGTTGCTACGTGATTCACGAAAAACCGAGACCATAAGGTCTCGGTGTGCGTTTTGGTGGCCATCCGTGACCTATACAAGGGGACGGTGGTGGTGTTGTTGTTGCCCAACAGCGAACAAACCCCCAAACAGGGGAAAACGGGCCTAAGGTGGGGGCGGTTGTTTTAATAGCAGTGGGTATAAACTACTCAGCAAGGGTGTTTGGATCGGGTTAGTCACAGGGAGCGTTTGGTGCAAGCAGTGGGAAAACTGAGACCTTTAAGGTCTCAGTGGGATACGTTGTCACTTCAGGGGGGAACAAACGTCAGGCTGGGGGAACTGTGACAAGGCAGTGGGAGTCACAAGGGTAACAGTGGCTGTTGGCTTATGCCAGTAGCTACTGTTTGGTTGTCGGCAGCGAGGCAAAGGCCACAGTCGTGGGCTGTTGGACCTTGGTTTGGGCTAACCCGAGACATGGGTGTCTCGGGGAAGTTGGTGTTGACTCGGGATTTTCGGGTGCAAGTGGTTTTTAAGAAATAAGAAGAAATGTTATCAAATATTAAATCATTTTTGACAATTAAATTTTATCAACAATTACCATGTTAAAATGTTATTTTAATTTAATTAGTATATTAAATTAAAAATGATTTAACTTTCCTATTCATTTAAAACATATGATTCTATTTAAATGATATAATTGTCCATGAAACTAATTTTGGAAACTTTATATTTTAGGAAACATTCTATTTGTATCAGGTTATTATTAACGGCATTTTAATACAAGAACGCATGTTATACATTAATCAGAAATACAGTAAAATACACTTACCAGTAATACACAAGAACAGTCAGATTTATCAGAAATATACAAGGACAGCCATAATTACATATTTATACGCAAGACAGTAAAATAATACAAGAACATGTAAAATAAAGTAAGAACAGTAATAATCCGAAAAAGTAAACAGATATCAGGCAACTCATTCGCGTCTTTTATTCATGTAGCTTTTGGTGAGTCAAAGTAGGAGTTTCATCTGTTTTTCATCTTCAGTCAGTTATTGGACACGAGGAACGGATTTTCCGTCCTTCAGTAAGGACTTCTTTTCTTATTCATGATTAGGATTTCCCATATGCAGCCAAATGTTTTTCCTAGTATATTTTATAAAATTTACAATAATTATCTTAATAACTAAGTTAAATTGCCTGAGCTTTATATACAAGCATGACCAGTTATGTACTAGTTACGGAGGTACCGTAACCATGACACTAGAGGCACCAGTGTCATGACTCTTTTGTGGGAGAGTGATTGCTCGCAGCGTCCCATTAATTTCAGCTTGGCCATTTTGTTAGTATTATCAGTGGGGCGTATAGATGCATCCTAGACTATCAGTTTACATTTATCAAGTGAATGTGGTGTGTGCTCTACATCCTTCACATTGGAGTTGATCCCTCCACCCAGTACATTAATTAGAGGTCACCCCTCTACAGCATGACGAGGTCACCCCTCTATTTATTCATGCAACATTTGTTACAACACATGACCTATATAAGCTCCTGGCAATTAAAATACAGTAAATGCATGTTTTCAGATTTAACAGTTAATAATTCAGCTTTATTATTTATAAATCAGACTACTCAGATTATACACACCTTTCTACTATTTTACATATCAGTTATAGCTCCAGTATTTGTTATTTGTTTCATTCCAGTACATTCTTATCATGCTTTATATTCGTTTACTGGGCGTTATGCTCAGCCGTTGTTCCTTTCATGTTCTAACGGCAGGTAGACCGGGACGCTCTTAGGATTCTGAGAGCATGTGCATTTGGATGGAAGCTATCCAGACTTCTTACTTTATGCATTTCTTACATTACTTTGCTTATTTGGACATTGTTTAGTCTTTCCTTCAGTATTTACTTTTTATGTTTGGATTACCGATGTTTAATTCCGGCATTTCCTTTATGGTCAGTTAATGTTTTAGGACATTTACCTTATATGCTTTGATAACATGCCATAAATACACGTAACGGTCCACTTATCCAAGTGGGGGTGTTACAATTATGGTATCAGAGCGCAAGGTTCGACATGTAGGCTCTAAAACTTGAACTGTGACTAGTGGGTAGTCACCAGGAACTTCCCAGATTTTAGCGTTGTTATCTTTCATGTTTCTCATGCATTTATCACTCAGTTTTCTTCATTTATCAGTCAGTTTTCTTAAAATTTTGACTAAGTAAAAGGTTGGTACAAGACTGGCCATATTTAGTCGCATGTGCTTTTATGAGAATTATTTTTTGGTGAACCGACCCATAGGCGTTCACCCTTGCCCGTTCAAATTTTGTATTGATGAACCGACCCATAGGTGTTCATCCTTACTCATGTCAGATTCATGTTTTCAGTAGATTGTTACTTGGTGAACCGGCCCACAGACGTTCACCAATGTTCAGGTCAAATTTCATGTTTTCAGACGATAGTTGTTTTGTGAACCGACCCAAAAGCATTCACCTTTGTTCGTATCATGATGTTTCATTGAAGTTTTGACTAGTATGGTTTGGAATACAGCCAATCCTTATTTAGTCCCAAATTGTAAACTTCTATACATGACAGTTCTCATAAATTTTGACAAGTATGGATCGAACTAGAATCGTCCATACTTAGTCACATGTTTTCTCCTTTGAATTCTATGGATTGAACCATAGCCATCCACATAAGTTGATGTTAAAACTCAGCGATTATACTTTTGTGTTCTTGGTAACAATCAAGTTTTTATACACTCACATGAATGTCGTTTTCATGCCGATTAAGTTGCATATCTCCTTATTAGTATTATGTTTTCAGCAAGGTGATGATGCTTCAGGCTAAGATACAGAAGGATTATAGAAAAATCCTGCTTTCATGATAAATCATAATTGACCTTCATTAATCATGTTTCATGCTGACCATTGTTGAAACTTCGATTAAATCATACTTTCGAGCTCTCTATACGACCAACATTAAGTCTACGCAGAAATTGTCAGCCTATCATGTTACTCATTTCAGTTCAGTTTGCTAACAGTTTAAATCAGTTTATCTTTTCTTTGATCATGTCAGACGATTGACACCAGTATCGATCATATCAGCAAACTTTCAGCGGTACTACATGTACAGTATTCATCGTGTACTTCACGTACAGTATTCAAGTGTACTCCATATACCTTACTCTATGGGTACTGTTAATCGATCCTTAATCATCTCAGGCATTTCCATTGGTCGATATTCTACCAGATGCTGATGCTGCTTGTGAGTTGAAGATTTTACCAGATACTGATGCTGCTAACACTTCGAAGACCTCACGAATGCTGATGTTGCTGATACGTTGGAGATTCCACAAGATGTTGATGTTGTTTATACTATGAAGAGTCTTCAGAACAAGGACGAAAACTGTAAATTTGAAATTTCTGACAAGAGTAAACTTCAACCATCAAACACTACCATCTCATTCCATGCTTTTATCTTCTCAGCTAGATGTCACACTTCACTCAGCTAACCTTTCATGCAGAAGAGTGGGAACCGGTATCCAGTCGGCCACTCAGCAAATTAGTTACAGAAATCACGGTCATTATAATGGCCGTCATGAAACCGACCGACAAAGCGGTAATGACAACCACCGTGCTAATAACTAATCATTCAGTAACCATTGGAACTCCGGAATGGACGTGACCAGAAATACAAGGGTCAGTAGTCCAACCGGTCCGCCAACCCTAGTAGTTACCAAAATTTTTAGCCTTGTTCAGATTCACCTACTAAAACACATGTCAAGACATCAGTCAAGACACATACCTCATGTACCTTTTTGAAGACAATTGTCAGGACATCAGTCACAATACATGTCATAAGAGTGTTTTCTCTAGGTACGAGTCAAGACTCATAACTTCAGTATATCCTCTAAACTAGACCCTCAGAAATTCAGGATGCCACACATAAATCAAACCATAAAAGATTCAGCCACCACCACTAGAGTATTATTCAGATTAGACACGTAGTATTCATTCGGTGAGGTTACAGACGAACACAGTAAGTGTAAGTCGCCACGTCTACTTCATGTATTCCTATGTCAGCTTTATCTTAAATCAGGTATTTACCTACCTCCCAGCCAGAAAAGACTCCACAGTATCACCCATATTTATAAGGTTTTTCCGTCCAGTTGAAGACAAGATCCTTCTTACTAACTCCCAAATATAGTAATTTAATTTTCTGCTATAAAATCAGTACAAGTTGTTATGCTTTACAACAAGTGACTTATCATTCCAAAGCTACGAAGACCTTTATATCAACCAGATATAAATCCACTTCTGAAGTTCCTTAAATTCATGATCAACATATTATCCTAAAGTTTTTAGATGTCATTTCAGAAGGTTTTCTAGAAATCCCTTCCTAACCACGAGACAGAGTTTAACATCGAGCTTGTCTCAAGGACAGAAACTGTTTTCAAAACTCTTTATTGTAGGGCCTCAGCTAAGTTAAAAGAGCTGCAACAGTTGCTGCAAGAGTTACCGGAACGAGGCTTTATTCGCCCTAGCGCACCACTAGAAGGTGTACCATTTCTATCTATCAGAAAGAAGGCCGGTAACATGAGATCATGTATCGACCAGCAAATTTTTTTACCAGATCACCATTCTTAATCGATATTCATATCACGAAGAGAAGGTCGATCTGATTTGCTACGATGTCTTAAACATTTTTCCAGAACGATTAACGATCAGGCTACCTAATGTAAGAATTTTGTAATTCTTTTTAATCTCTAATTTTCGTTCCTCGACTCACTCGAATTGATTTCCAACTTATACGTAGAGATTAATTGTTCTTGGTTAAAAGTAATTCGTTTGGTATTTAAAACTAAAAACTATTTAATCTATTTAAAAAGAAAATACTTTTACACTATTAAAATCTTTATTATAACTAATTAAACTAATTTAAAAGTATTTAAAATTATAGACTAATTAAATTAACTAAAACTTAACTATTTAGAATTATAAACTAATGTAGACTATTTAAAATAAAACTATTTAAACAAATTTAAAAACTATTTTAAATTTAAACAAAACTTAAAACTAATTTTATATAAAACTAAATTAATTAAAAACTAATTTTAAAAACTATTTAACTTTCTAAAAGTAATAATATATATATATATATATATATATATATATATATATATATATATATATATATATATATATATATATATATATATATATATATATATATATATATATATATATATATATATATATATATATATATTTAAAACTTATTAAAAGTAAATTAAATAAACTCTTAATTAAAAACTATTTAAATGAAAACATGAAAAATAAAGAAAACTGACACCCTAATTAATTAGCTATATTAATGACTGAAATGGTATAATAACTAAAACAAGCAACCAGGTGAGATGGTAAACACGTATGGCTGCTATCCTAGAGGTCAAGGGTTCGAGTCCCGTTGAGGACAATTTTTGGATGATATTTTTTTTAGACAACTGAATTGAAATGTGAGTCACAGTGATGACTTTTGTGTAGTTTTAAAGCTGATAAGTATATCAGTAGTAAACTTTATCAGACCAATTGAGTCTGACAATTTTAAGCAGCAAAACCACAAATATCAGTAAGACCCACACATATAAAATCAGCAAACTATGAATCTATAAACCAAGCTAAAAGCAATAAAAAGATCTATATGACAGCAAGAACAGAGCAAGGAAAAACTTATACCATACTAGCAGATATTTCGACAATAAGATCAATTTCAGCAGACTTAAATTAGATCTATAACCAAAGCAAAAATAACCAAAATCAGATCTAAACATAAATTTGCAGACTCAAATCCTAACGGACTTAATATCAAAACTTAACTTAATCAAAACTCAGATTAAAACTTAAAGCTTATAAGTGCAAACTTATATCAGAAATCTAAACTTAGATACAAAACAGCTTAAACAAGAGCAGATAATAACATACCAAACCTTAAGCTAAATCAGATTAACTAAAACCTAGCAACTTATATAAATCTCAGCAAATAACTAAACAAGGCAATACCAATAAGCAGACGAAAATCAACTAAACAGATCTAATAAACGGAAATACTTAAACAGATTAATCTAAGAATTTAAATAACATGAAAATTAAAAAAAAAGAGATTAAACCTTTTGACGAAACCTTTGAGCAGTAGACCGGCGCTGAGCCGTCTAATTTAACCGAATAGACACCACCTTAACCAAACACTATCGAACCATCAACACCACTCAAACCATATACACCATCAGAATACCCGATAATCTTTGCGTTTGAACTTTTCCAGTGGGGAAAAGTTTTTTCCCAAATATTACTTTTTATATTAACCAATTCAAATTATTATTTAGCTTAAATCAACTAATATTTATTATTATGATAAAACAGATTAAGAATAAATTGCAGTAAACTTAAACAGAAAATATGAGACGAGATTAAACTGAATTAAACTTTATTAATAATTGAAATTGAGTACAAAACTATGAAAAAGAAATTACAATTAAATCCTACAACTATTTTAGCATAATAATATTAAAAATAAAAATGGAATGCAAAAACTACAGAATATAGGGGGGGTTATAGCCAACCCCCAAGGCTGTTGGTGAAGCTTGTTGAGCACGATCTTCAATCATAGCCATCGATTTCTTCTCTTTCTTCTTTCTTTTTGATCTAACGGTGGAGATATGCACACTGGCACACGGATCGCCAGCTTGGCAACCGAGTGTGCTAGTTGTGTTTCTTCAATGCTGAGATGGCCTCATCTTATTGGATGATTGGGGAATGATGTGTTGTTTAGACCAATCACGGGGGAGCAAAGGACCACGTCAATGTTTTCACCTCCATATTCAAGATCAGAAAAAAGGGGGATTTAATTTCCCTTGCGTGTCAAACACGCGCTTTAGTTAATTAAAAGCCCCAATTTTTTACTTGATAAATAGGGTTGGATGAATAGTTGTTTTTACAGGTTCAGGGAGAGGGTGAAAGACTTCTTGTTTGTATCGAATAGATGAGAGAAAAGTGAGGGTAAGTTTGGTGTGTGACTTTGACCAAAAGTGAGGTAAATAAACATTTATCACCGTCCCACTTTGTTTTGTGATATGGGCTTTTGCTCAATAATTCCCACCGTTTATTACTTTGGTGATTTTGGGCTTTTGGCCCAACTATTCAATCCGTCCTATTAAATTGTTATTTGGGCTTGTAACTTGGACTCCATGTTGCACTTAGTAATTCCATAAATGGGCTTTTGGGCCCATTAAGCATAAGTGGGACCCACAAGGCCCAATTAACTTTGATAAACTTTAATCCTCGAAAACGAACTCGTCTTTTGGCTTCCTTGATCTTTTCTTCAAATCTCGTGTTGTTTTTGCCGGTTTTCGTGATCTTCGGTTCACTTTTGGTTCTTTGACTTTGTCTTTGTCTCTTTCTTTGACTTTTCTTCAACAATTGACCGTGAAATCCTGTGTTTTCTTTCCTTTTGATCTTTTGTACCTATTTCACACAAAAACACAAAACCACGCGTAATTCCGACTTTTACCATATTAAACACATGATTAGGTCTTGTTTTTCATTGATTTTAGCTGTAAAAGGATAAGTGTTTACACACTTATTAAATCCCCTACACTTGACCATTGCAATGACCCCATGCAATGCATAATTTTAAAGCATAAAGTTAAATTTTCCTCATAATTAATCCATTTTGGCCTTTATTAAGATATACTATTACTACTACAATAAAAAGAAACTAAAGAACGATGAAAAGATAAAAACTTTACTCAAGGAAACAAAAGTTATAATAATTTTCATTAATTTATTAACTTTGAAATTGTTTGATGGAAGAAACTCGTAAAGAAATCTAAGAATTAAATTAGGGCTTTGATGTCATGAATATTAATCACCCTCAAGTTTCACGTTCCCCATACCAAGCTTAAAAACAAGATCATTGTTTACCATAAGTTCTTAAGTTAAAACAACTTATATAAGACTATTGTGTAATACTCTTTCTCCAATTCCTAAGTTGTATCTCTAGATTTTAAAGATTGTCATTCACCCGTAGGCTCATTTGACTTATTTAATAATCTTTAGTCCAAAAATGAAGGTAAAACGGTGCAAACCCGACACTTAGAACCTAACCTTGTCCTCAAAAACGTTGTCAATAAAGTAAGCCCACATCAAGGATAATTTAACACGATTTGGGGAATAAATTCCCGGATCCAAAATTTGGCCAATAGTACTACTTATTAATTCCTCCAAAGTCATGTAGACTTTATGTGGAGTTTAGCAAGTTCACATCATATACCCTTTAGGCTCTTTAAGATGTAAAATTGCTCCTCATCTATGGTCCACACCATAAGGCTCCTTGATGCATAAACAAGGGAATTGATTTTTGATCAGTTTTTATTCAACACTTACCATGCCATACACCCTAAGGCTCTAATGACAAGGTTCGTGCTACATGCCCCACACCCTAAGGCTCCTTGAGATCATGTTTTAATCTTATTCTTTCTTTATTTATGATATATATATTAGGCCAAATTCCGCGGTCCCATGGTCTGAATACCTCCTACTTAGTGGTTATGAGCCACCTTAGACGGAAGTCTACAACGCTGGCACCCTCAATGTGTTCATGCTTTAATTACAAGGAGATAAAAGATTTGGCTAAGAGTTAAGATATTGAATCTACACCGCAAAAATCCTCATTTATTAAGCAATTAAATATACAAGCGGGAAGAAAGAGCCACAAAAACTCATATAAGCGAGAATTAACCCTTAAACTTATTATCTGCTCTATCATCTCTCGTTCTCCACAATTTAAAATCTCAAGGAATGAGACTCCTGGATACTTAGCCTAATAAACCAATGAAGGTCCATATGGTTAAGGATACTAGCTAGAGTAAACTTGGATAAGTAAACTCGGGTTGAGTCAAAATATTCACGACGGGCCTAATATATCAAAGACATCTAAACTTGTTAAAACCATTTTATTCCTTTTTTTATTTTTTTGACTTTTATTCTTTGAAATGGAAAATATAAATACGATGCGATGAAAAAAGGAAAGAAAATAAAAGAAAAATGGAAATACTACTAGGCCAAAATAGATCAAAAATTTGAAAAACGTTGAAAATTTTTAATTTTCCGGTTAAATGAGGTCAAAATCATGGAAAAGTCCACTAAAATTCGATAGAAGTCCCCCCTACACTTAATATAAACATTGCCCTCAATGTTTAAGCATGTGGGAGAATAAAATCCCCTACACTTAGGACATTGTGCACGTTGTTTAAATCGAGCTAAGGAAGAGACAACTAAAGTGATTACATTTATTCAACTTATTTATATACATGTATGAATCACAATAGTTTTGATAGAACCAGGTACACGAGAACACGGGATCACGGGTCGCGTCAAAAATACAAAAAGTGGATCATTAAAGCACATGTCCCTGCACAACATCACAACACAAACTACCTACTTGGCTCCCCCCTACACTTATTGGTGGAAATGGGTGAAGGTGAAAAAGGGTGGAAAGGATGGAAAAGGTAAAAATATAACCTAGTTATACGATGCTTGATTTATTTATCACGAGTCTCTAGCTCGACTCGATTCCCGAATTAATTCAAGGGAAACGTAGAGAGGGATGGAATCATCTCGTGAGAGATGTCCTCTCCAAAGTACAACTTAACCCGTTGTCCATTCACCTTAAAGTTGGGCCCATTTGGTTGGGATAACTCAATGGTGTCGTAAGGGAAGATTTGGGCCACGGTGAATGGACCGGACCAACGGCTCTTAAGTTTACCCAAAAAGATTTTCAACCGAGAGTTAAAGAGTAAAACTTGATCACCAACGTGGAACTCTCGGTTCTTAATTTTGGAATCATGAATGAGCTTAAACTTCTCCTTCTAGATCAATGAATTCTCATAAGCCTCATTCCTAAGTTCATTAAGTTTATTGAGTTGGATTTTCCTAAGATCACCGGCTTTGTTTATGTCAAAATTAGCCCATTTCAAGGCCCAATAAGCCTTATGCTCTAACTAAATGGGGAGGTGGCACGCCTTTCCGTACACAAGGCGATAAGGAGTGAAACCTATATGTGTCTTATAAGCGGTACGGAAAGCCCACAAAGCATCATCTAATTTATCGGCCCATGAGGCACGATGCTCTCCCACGGTACGCTCTAAGATTCGCTTAAGTCCACGGTTGGAAACCTCGGCTTGACCATTAGTTTGTGGATGATACGCGGTGTAAAGTCGGTGATTGACACCATACTTAGCCATGACTCGTGCGAATTGATCATTGCAAAAATGAGTCCCGCGATCACTAATAATAGCACGAGGCACACCGAATCGAGCAAACAATTGTTTCAAAAAGTTCACAACCACCCTCGCAGCGTTAGTAGGTAGAGCCTTTGCTTCAACCCATTTTGATACGTACTCAACGGCTACGAGGATGTACTTGTTCCCTTTGGATGATGGAAATGGCCCCATAAAGTCGATGCCCCATACGTCAAAGATTTCACACTCTTGAATGAAATTTTGAGGCATCTCATCTTTATGTGTGATCTTGCCTTGTCGTTGGCAAGTATCACAATGCTTAACCATCTCATGAGCGTCATGATAAATGGTGGGCCAATAGAATCCGGAGTCGAAAACTTTTTTAGCGGTGTAGTTAGGACCAAAGTGACCACTGGTGGGTCCTTTGTGGCAAGCTTCAAGGATTTGTAAAGCCGCCGGCCCATCAACACATCTACGAATGATAAGATCCTCACATTGCTTGAAAAGATATGGGTCGTCCCAATGATAGTGCTTAACATCCTTAAAGAATTTTTTCTTTTGTTGGGACGTTAACCCTTCGATAAGAACACCACCTGCCAAATAGTTTGCAATGTCTGCAAACCATGGGGTATCATCAAGATTGGAATTAATAGACATTAAGGTCTCAGGGGGAAAAGATTCATTAATCTCTTGATTTGGAAGTTCCCCTTGATAAGGATCCTCAAGTCTACTAAGATGATCCGCGTCTAGGTTTTCCGCTCCCTTTTTATCATGAATTTCGATTTTAAATTCTTGTAGGAGCAAAACCCAATGAAGGAGTCTCAGTTTAGCATCTTGCTTGGTCAATAAGTTTTTCAAGGCGGAATGGTCGGTGTAAACGATTGTGGTGGAAAGCACAAGATAGGGGCGAAATTTCTCAAAAGCATACACTACAGTTAAAAGCTCTTTTTCGGTAGTGGTATAATGCAATTGAGCCCCCGTCATTGTCTTACTAGCATAATGAATTGGTTGGAAGTGTTTGTTAACTCGTTGACCTAAAACCGCTCCTACCGCGAAATCGCTAGCATTGCACATGAGCTCGAAAGGTAACTCCCAATTTGGAGAGACTAAGACCGGTGCCTTAGTTAATTTACCTTTAAAAAGTTCGAAAGAGTCGAGACATTCTTGAGAAAAGATGAAAGGAGCATCTTTATCTAAGAGATGAGTCATTGGACGAGCTATTTTAGAAAAATCTTGAATGAAACGACGGTAAAATCCCGCATGACCTATAAAACTTCTAACTCCTTTGACGGTGGTAGGTGGAGGCAACTTAGCAATGACGTCAACTTTAGCACGGTCGACTTTGATACCGGCTTTTGAAATTTTATGACCGAGGACGATGCCTTCTTTTACCATGAAATGGCATTTTTCCCAATTAAGAACGAGACGAGTGTCTTCACACCGTTTAAGCATACTTCTAAATTGGCAAGGCAAGAAGAGAAAGAATCACCATAGACCGAGAAATCGTCCATAAAGACTTCCATAGTTTCTTCAACCATGTCATGGAATATAGCCATCATACACCTTTGGAAAGTCGCGGGAGCATTGCATAAGCCGAAAGGCATTCTTTTGTAAGCAAATGTTCCATAAGGACAAGTGAATGTGGTTTTCTCTTGGTCTTTTGGATTGATAGGGATTTGAAAATATCCGGAAAAACCATCTAAGAAGCAATAGTAGTCATTACCCGCTAAACGCTCGAGCATTTGATCCATGAAAGGAAGAGGAAAATGATCCTTACGAGTGGCATCATTGAGCTTACGATAGTCTATGCAAACTCGCCAACTCGTTACGAGTCGAGTAAGAATCAACTCGTTGTTTTCATTGGGAACAACGGTTATTCCGTCTTTCTTAGGCACACAATGGACGGGACTAACCCATGGCGAATCCGAAATAGGGTAGATCATGTCGGCATCTAGAAGTTTGATAACTTCTTTCTTAATGACTTCATGAATTTTTGGATTTACCCTTCTTTGATTTTGGATTGCGGGTTTAAAGTCATCTTCCATGAGAATTTTATGAGTGCAAAAGTTAGGATCAATTCCGCGGATGTCGGAGATTTTCCAAGCAATTGCTTTCTTATGATTTTTAAGCACTTCGATAAGTCGATCTTTTTCATCTTCTTTTAAGTCCTTAGCAATAATGACGGGTAACTTATCATTCTCTTCTAAGAAAACTTATTCTAAATGAGACGGTAAATCCTTAAGCTCTAAATTCGGTGGATTGTCGGTGGAAGGCTTAGTTAAATTTGGATCATCGTTTGTAACTTCCATAGGAGTAGGTGGAGAAATATGGTCCTCATTGAGAAGTCTCTCAATGGTACGAATGTCTTCTTCCTAATCGGTGGGAGAATCGTCATATTTTAAATCCACATCCCCTAAACTTGCTTCAAATTCTTGTAAAAGAAAATCACTTTCTCCAAATAGAGTCAATGAAGGAGCAATGATAAGCTACGGTCTCAACCTGAGGTAAATGAGAAATCCCGCTCTTACAAGCCTCGTGAAAATGTTCTTCACATGCTCCGTCGAGCATATTGATGTAATTCATGGATTCGGGCTCATCGGGAAGTTTGGAAAGTTTACCCATGTTAAAGACGATTTTATCATCCCCGACCCTCATGATAAGCTCACCCGCGGCTTCATCAATCAATGTATGCCCGGTCCTCAAGAAGGGTCGTCCCACAATAAAGGGAACACGGGGATCCATCTCATAGTCAACTACAACGAAATCGGCGAGAAAAGTGAATTTGTCAACTCCTACGAAAACATTCTCGGCTATCCCCACCGGATAAGCAACCGTACGGTTAGCTAATTCCAAAGTCATACGAGTGGGGACTAGCTCGGGTAAAGATAATTTTTTCCACACGGACAATGGCATAAGATTGATACTCGCTCCGAGATCCGCCAAGGCCATACAATTCTCAACACCCGGAAAATTGCAAGGAATAAGGAATCGACCGGGATCTCCTAACTTAACCGGTAATTTTCTAAAAAGAACCGCGGAACAATTCTCATTCAATTGGGTATTGGCAATATCGAGCAACTTTTCCTTATCACTTAAAAGGTCCTTAAACATTTTAGCATACTTAGGCATGTGAGCGAGAGCCGCAAAGGTGATATTAAAATTCAATTGTTTGAACATTTTTAGGAAGTTCGAAACGTGAATATCATCCTTATTCTTCAAATTCTCTTTCCTCAACCTTGAGGGATAAGGTATATTGGGTTGAGATGAAGGCTTTGGATTGGATTGCTCACTCACATCCTTTGGTGGAGGAGGGATAGAAATGGAAGGTGAAGGAACCGGTTTGGGAACCGAAGGTGTGGTATACGATTTAGGTCAAGGTGGACCATAAGGTGTAGGCGAAGGCATAACGGGTGGTATGTCACAAGTAGAAGGTGAAGGAGGGTGGGTAGAAGAAGAAGGAATCCCGTGTCCTTGTTTAGGTGGGGAATAAGAAGGTTCTTCGGTGGTCTTACCGCTCCTATTAGTGATGGCATTAACGTTAGCCCTAGGATTGGTCACGGTGTTAGAAGGGAGGGAACCTTGGGGACGAAAGGTTTAAAGCATTTGCAAAAATTTCTTATCGGTCGATTCTTACATTTTTCTATTATATTCTTGCATCTCTTTCATGGTTCGCTCATGTTCGGTTAATTTTTGTAGAACCAAGTCCATTTGAGGATTATGCATGTTCATTTGATTATACCCTTGATTGTTAAACCCTTGATTAGGAAAACCTTGGTTTTGATATTGGTTATAATTTTGAAAACCTTGATTAAAACCTTGATTTCGAAAACCTTAGTTATTAAATCCTTGATGTTGATTATTAAACCCTTGGTTTTGCCCTTGAAAATTCCCTTGATTTTGATTAAAACCCCTTGTATTTGAATTCCCTTGAAAATTACCCCGTTGAGGACCTTGGTTCCTATTTTGGGTGGGTGGGGGTGGTCTTTGTGGAGCTACAAAACCCGGGGGAGCCAAATAGTTATTAGACTTATAAGACAAATGGTTAACATCAACATTTGGTTTGAAATGAACCCGCTCATTTTCATTGTTGTTATAAGCATAAACTTCTAGTTGTTGATTGTAAACCTTGTCACAATTATAGTACAAATGTGGTCCACCACAAGTCTCACACGTTTCACAAGTCTCTTTTAAGGCATTCACATGTGTAGTGGGAGGGTTATCTCTTAAAACAAGGTGTTTCACAATTGAAGTAAGCTCCTTAATTTGATTAATCACCTCATTATCACTAGCACTAGCTATTATAGTCCGTACACTCTTGGTTTGAACTTTTGCCCTGTTTTCAATTATTACCCAAGCCTCGTTCATGGATTTCACAAGAATATTACCCCCCCCCCCCCCCCCCCCCCGCGACACTATTAAGTGAGTCTTTGTCATTAAGAGTTAAACCATTGTAAAACTTATTGATTTGATGCACTTTTGTAAAACCATGTTGTGGACATTTTCGTAAAAGCTCCTTAAAACGGTCCCAAGACTCACTAAACGTTTCCTCATATTTTTGTTCAAAGGTAATGATGTCATTCCTTAAAGCGGTGGTCCGTGATGGTGGTAAAAAGTAGTTAATGAACTTGGTCTCTAAATCAATCCATGTAAGAATACTTTGGGGTGGTTCCTTATGAAGCCAAATCCGGGCTTGTCCTTCGAGAGAAAAAGGAAAGAGGAGTAAACGAATGGCCTCTTGTGGCACCCCATTGCATTTTACGGTGTTTGCTAATTGTATGAAACGTTTTATATTAGCATGTGGGTCATCATTAGTACGGCCTAAAAATGGTGTAGCGGAAACCATTTGAATAAAACCCGTTTTTAGTTCAAAATTATTCGCTCCAATATCCGGAACCACAATCGTGTCATCATTTCCTTCAATGTGAGATTGTAAAATCTCAATCATTGGTCGATTATCCGTTGCCATCGTGTTGTTCAAAGCTCGATTCTCGGGATCGGCTTGATTGACGGTCTTTTTGTTCTTCTTCTTCTTTTTAGAAGAATTAGAAGTATTTGGTACACCACTCGGTATGTGTGCACGTGCGCGAGTGCGCATACAACTAAACTCGAGGAATGAGGTAGGAGACCTCGGTCGACTTTGAGAGGAAAGGGATTATCCCTCTCGAGGTTCAATATCAAAAAGCTACAAAAAATATATACGTAATACTACTTGAGTTAACAAACCAATAATCGGTCGTCACTCTCAATATACGCACAAGCAAGCGGGGAAACGAGGTGGCACAAAGCACTTAAAAACCTTTTTCCTTAGACGGCCTTTTATAGCTCGTCGCCTTATACCCACCTTATAAATTGTATAAATCGAGTTCAAACTTTTTATTAGTATTTATCTATTTTGCCTTTATTTTTCTTTAATCGATACACGTAAATGGAACCGGAACGCCTCCAAATACGGTGTAATACCTCGGCAATACTTTTGGAATATTGTGTATTAAAGTTCTATATGTAATATCTAATAGTAAAAGAAAAAATCTTTTTGTATTTTTTTAGAAAAATATATATTCACAATAAAAAGCGAAAGAAATCGAAATAAGAAAAATAACAATAATAAGTAATATTTTTGGTGTAATACTTTAGTAAAAGTATTACTTTTGGATTTTTTAATTTTTTTGGTGCAAATCTTAGGAAAGAGTTTGCTTTTGATGATTTTTTGTTTTTTTGTATTTTTAAGTTTTGGATTTTTTATATGTTTTTGATTTTTTTAGCAAGAAAAATAACGTTCAAAATTGAACTGATCCCAAAATCCAAATCTTCTCACGAAAAATCGTCAATCGTAACGAGCGAAGTGGCAGAGGCGCCAATTTAATGTAAGAATTTTGTGATTCTTTTTAATCTCTAATTTTCGTTCCTCGACTCACTCGAATTGATTTCCAACTTATACGTAGAGATTAATTGTTCTTGGTTAAAAATAATTTGTTTGGTATTTAAAACTAGAAACGATTTAATCTATTTAAAAATAAAATACTTTTACATTATTAAAATCTTTATTAAAACTAATTAAACTAATTTAAAACTATTTAAAATTATAGACTAATTAAATTAACTAAAACTTAACTATTTAGAATTATAAACAAATGTAGACTATTTAAAATAAAACTATTTAAACAAATTTAAAAACTATTTTAAATTTAAACAAAACATAAAACTAATTTTATATAAAACTAAATTAATTAAAAACTAATTTTAAAAACTATTTAACTTTCTAAAAGTAATAAAATATATTTTTATTTTTATTTTTGTAAAACTTTTTAAAAGTAAATTAAATAAACTCTTAATTAAAAACTATTTAAATGAAAACATGAAAAATAAAGAAAACTGACACCCTAATTAATTAGCTATATTAATGACTGAAATGGTATAATAACTAAAACAAGCAACCAGGTGAGATGATAAACACGTATGGCTGCTATCCTAGAGGTCAAGGGTTCGAGTCCCGTTGAGGACAATTTTTGGATTATATTCTTTTTTTGGACAACTGAATTGAAATGGGAGTCACAGTGATGACTTTTGTGTAGTTTTAAAGCTGATAAGTATATCAGTAGTAAACTTTATCAGACCAATTGAGTCTGACAGTTTTAAGCAGCAAAACCACAAATATCAGTAAGACCCACACGTATAAAATCAGCAAACTATGAATCTATAAACCAAGCTAAAAGCAACAAAAAGATCTATATGACAGCAAGAACAAAGCAAGGAAAAACTTATACCAGACTAGCAGATATTTTGACAATAAGATCAATTTTAGCAGACTTAAATCAGATCTATAACCAAAGCAAAAATAACCAAAATCAGATCTAAACATAAATTTGTAGAATCAAATCATAACAGACTTAATATCAAAACTTAACTTAATCAAAACCCAGATTAAAACTTAAAGCTTATAAGTGCAAACAGTTAGCCCTATATTTTATATAGTCGAACAAGAACGTAATAGGTCATCTTAGTCGTTAATGGTCTTGTATTGTAAAAGGTTAGTCGGGAAAACCGGGCTTGGACTTTAAGCTAATATTGTATAAGTTGGGGGCGTAAGCCCAAAACAAAGCCAAACCCAGCCCAAGGATTCTAAACCCACGACCCATATGCCAAGGGTATATATACCCTCTTCCATGTGTGGAAGAGGGTGTTGGTTCATTTTACTTTCTCTCTCTAGTAAACATAAACCTTCCAAAATCTCTCTTGTTTCTCTCTCTACTTTCTTATCTTTCTCTCTCTAAATATCTCTTCTAAATCTTGTGTTATGGATTGATATGAGATTAACATTTGGTATCAAGAGCCAATAGTGGATAGGTGATTGATGATTCGTGTGTTGTGTTCTTGATTTTTCGTGGCTTTTTTTTATCTAAATCTCACATCCCAAAATTTCTTTTTGTGTTTTTTATGGTCTTTTCTTGATACAAATCATCTACATACTAGTAGTAGTGATTTGGGTATCTTGGTTTTGGCTAAAACACAAATCTTTTGGATCAAAAGTTGCGAAATTTCTTGTTTTATTCATTCTGAAATTCAAGCTAGTTTCACCATCGGAAAGTACAAGTGTGAGGGATTTGATCGCAATAACCAACTGGTTCTACTTTGCGATCACTGTATTGCGATACCTTATTCCGATCTGGATATTCCGATCGTGCATTGCGATCTGGTATTTCGACGGGTTTAAGGGATCTTTGAGTCGTTACTCTGCCAAATTTGTTTCAGCCATATTCCGATCTGAACATTCCGACGGCACATTGCGATCTCAGTATTCTGACAGGTAACATTGCGATAGGTATTGGGATCACATACTCCGAAAGAACATTCCGACAGATATTCCGACAGGTATTCCGATAGTACATTCCGACGGGTGTTCCGATAGTACATTCCGACATACATTCCGACAGGTATTCCGATGGACATTCCGATAGGTATTCCGATGGACATTCCAACATGTATTCCGATGGATATTTTGTTTGAGTAATTTTTAGACTTAGCCTCTATCTAGACTAGTTTCGGAACGTAGTTTACACGAAGATTAAAAAAAATAATTTGGCGATACAAAATTTTTCGGCTTACCGTTTTGTCAGACTGAGGAATTTATTGTCGGAATGAGAAAATTTTTTTGAATTTTCGGAATTTCAATTTTAACCACACATCATCACAACAAATCCACTAAGATCTACAATTCATCCACAAGTATTCACCATGTCTAACAACAACATCAACATTGCAAATGCTAATCAAATTCGTTTGGAACAAGGTGGCAACGGTAATCCACCTGTGCTCACTGCCGGTTGCTACGTTCAATGGAGATCTCGTTTTCTCAGATTTCTCGACGGAAAAGAAAACCGAGCTGCTCTTCATCACTGCCTTAAGAATCCACCTCCAGTTTTTGAATTCAGACCAATTACAACACAGGCAGAGGATGGTACTTCATCAACTATACGAGCTATGGAGGATTTTGACACATGTTCTGCTGAGAAAAAGAAACTCCTCCAAGCTGAAGCTGATGCTGTAAACTTCATACTCACTAGAATTGATAACGATATCTATTCCACAGTTGATGCATGTCCTAATGCTATGGAAATGTGGAATGCAATTCATCGATTGAAGCAAGGGGAGTCGATCAATGTTCAAGATCTCGAGACTAATCTACTTTGGGAGTTTGGAAAATTCACATCTGAAGATGGTGAATCCATTGACTCATATTACTCGAGATTCTACAAAATGATGAATGAGCTTGTCAGAAATCAGTGCACCATCTCCAATCATCATGCCAATGTTCAGTTTTTACTTCAACTCAAACCGGAATGGCAAAGGTTTGTGACTTTGGTCAAACAAAGGGAGGATATCAAGAGTATATATTACCACAAACTTTATGATATCTTGAAACAACATCAGAATGAAGTGAATGAACTAAGGGCTAAAAAGGCAGAACGGTCTGCAAATTCTATTGCTTTTGTGGCTGTTACTTCTACAAAACCCGTTCCTCGTCAACAACCACCTACTCATTCCTCGAAGTCATCAAGCTCATCCACCAAACCTCTAGCTATTGCTAAACATAAATCAAAAGCAATTGTCCCCACTCCACCTCCAAAGTATGACACCGAGTCAGATGGAGACAGTGATGATGAACAAACTTCAAGGGACAAGAAGATTGAGGAACTCATGTCTTTACTCATCATAACTTATAAGAAGATCTACAAACCTACCAACAACAACCTCATATCATCATCTAATGCTAGATATAAGGAAGTTGATCATGCACCTAGGTATGATCGTGATGCTAGGTATGATAATCAGAGGTTGCTGGATCAAGTTGGGGCTAGAGATACTGTAGGCACTCCGGTTGTGCAGAAGACTGGGATTCAATGCTTCAACTGCAAGGGATTTGGGCACATGGCTAGGGAATGCAAGAAGCCAAAACGGGTTAAGGATTCGGGATATCACAAGGAAAAGATGCTGCTATGTAAGAAAGAAGAAGTAGGAATTCCACTCACAGCAGATGAAGTTGACTGGCGTGATGACACTGATAATGAAGCCGATGATCAAGAGTTGGAGGCACATTATGTGTACATGGCAAAGATTCAAGAAGTGATCCCAGAGACTGATGATACTTCTGGACCCATCTATGATTCTGAGCCACTTGAAAAGGTACCATCACATGATAACTATAATGTGTTTGCTAATGAACGACGTCATCCTGAGCAACCCGAAAGCATCAATGACACATATGTAATGGACACGGAGGATAGCAATATCTCTACGGATTCACAGCATATGTGTAATGATGACGGAAAAGCTGTTCAGGATACTGACTCGGATGAGGACCGTGATTTTCTTGCGTCTATTATTGATTCTTTAAAACATGAAATTGAGGAAAACAAAGAGGCTTCTAATTTCTTGTTTTTCCTTTCTCTCACTAGAATAAAACACACACTTTTATTCTTACTTGTTTCTCTCTCTAAAATGGCTAAACAACACTTCTATCCTCCCCGACCTCCAGATCTCTTACCCGTGTTATTAGTGAATCCAACTTAACAATTGGTATCAGAGCACTTTAGTGATTGGGTCTAGGAATATCAGCTTGCATGTAGACTTTGCATCTAGGCCCACTACTATTTTGGAACCCGTTTCTATCAAGGGATCCCATTTGTCAAATGCTACATTGTCTTCTAATTCTTCTGCAGCTCGTCGAAATCATCCTATTCATAATGGACTCCGGGTGCACAAAGCACATGACGGGCAATCTCAAGCTTCTCATTAACTTCGTGGAGAAGTTTCTGGGTACGGTGCGGTTTGGAAATGATCAATTTGCACCGATACTTGGATATGGAGATTTGGTTCAAGGAAATCTCACTATGAAACGGGTTTATTACGTCGAGGGACTGAATCACAATTTATTCTCGGTTGGTCAATTTTGTGATGCGGATTTGGAAGTGGCTTTTCGGAAAACTACTTGCTATGTTAGAGACTACGATGGGAATGACCTTCTTATAGGTTCTCGTGGTTCTGATCTCTACACAGTAACTCTTCAAGACACATCTTCAACAAATCCAATTTGCTTAATGGCTAAAGCTTCATCATCTCAAGCATGGTTATGGCATCAACGATTGTCACATCTCAACTTTGACACCATCAACTTGATCTCGAAAAATGATATTGTGACCGGTCTCCCAAAGTTAAAATTCGTCAAAGACCATCTTTGTTCTTCTTGTGAGTTGGGGAAAGCAAAACGGAAGTCTTTCAAATCAAAAACTACCCCAAGCTCAAAAGGACGATTGGAACTTCTACACATGGATTTATGTGGTCCCATGCGTGTAGAGAGTATTAACGGGAAAAAGTATATTCTCGTGATTGTTGATGATTACTCTAGATACACATGGACTTTCTTCTTAAGGTCCAAAGATGAAACACCAGAGGTTCTCAAAAAGTTTCTCAAGATGATACAACGCAATCTTCAAGCTCAAGTCTTAACCGTAAGAACGGATAGGGGTACTGAATTTTCTAACAAGAACTTGCAATCTTACTTTCAAGAAGAAGGCATCGAACATCAAACGTCTATTGCTCGAAATCCTAAACAAAACGGCGTTGTCGAAAGGCGGAACCGTACTTTGGTTGAGGCTGCTCGAACAATGCTTTCTGCTTCAAAATTACCGCTATTCTTCTGGGCTGAAGCAATTGCAACTGCCTGTTATACTCAGAATCGTTCTCTCGTCATCCCTAGACATGAAAAGACACCTTACCACATCATCAATGGCAGGAAACCTACTGTCAAATTCTTTCACGTATTTGGATCTTTATGCTACATTCTTAAAGACGGTGAGAATCTCAACAAGATGAAAGAAAAAGGTGATGCATGTATTTTTGTGGGGTATGCGACATTGTCGAAAGGATATCGGGTCTATAACAAGGGAACAAAGATTATTGTCGAAACAATTCATGTGAACTTTGACGAATTTCCACAAATGGTACTTGATCACAACAGCTCAAGTCCTGCTCCTCAATGTCCAGCAATGGCACCTACACAAAACAGTGTACGTCCCGTGCAAGAATGTCAACAAAGTACTCCTACAGCAGACTCGACGGATACGACACAAATGAATGAGTTGGTTGATTTATATGATCCAATGTTTGATGAATATTACTATGAAAACAATCAAGTAGTGTCAAAGCCTTCCGCTGTCAATACTGCTGATGTACCCGAACAAAATCAACAAGACACAACTGCCTCTACTTCAGCAACCGTTGCTCAAGAGACAATTTCATTGGTTACTCAACAAACTCAAGAAACAATCATACAACCAACATCACCAACCGTCAATGCTGAAGGAGGAAACAACAATCAAGCAGTCGATGCACAACCTGACGCAGAAGAATTTATCAACCCGTTCGGTACACCGGTACGCGAAGTCGGAGAGTCTTCTACTCAACATGTTGATCCGTCCAACATGCATACATTCTACCAACGATATCCATCCACTCACCATTGGACACGTGATCATCCATTGGAGCAAGTCATTAGAAATCCTTCACAACCGGTTCGAACACGCAGACAACTCTAAATCGATGGCGATGTGTGTATGTATGCACTCACCGTGAGTTCAACTGTACCTTCAAACATCAAACAAGCCATGACTGATCATGCGTGGATTGAATCAATGCAAGACGAAATTCATCAGTTTGAACGCCTAAATGTTTGGGAACTTGTTGACCGACCCTATGGAAGGTCAATTTTAGATTTCAAATGGATCTGGAAAAATAAACTGGATGAAGAACAAACGATCATCAAAAACAAATCTCGTCTTGTGGTTAAGGGATACCGTCAACAAGAAGGCATAGACTACGACGAATCATTCGCTCCAGTCGCTCGTTTGGAAGCAGTCAGGATATTCCTTGCTTATGTTGCACATAATAGCTTCACGGTTTTTCAGATGGACGTTAAAACTGCTTTTCTCAACGGTCATTTGAAGGAAGAAGTATATGTGAATCAGCCGGAAGGATTCATCGATCCTCATCATCCTGACAAAGTCTATCGTCTCAAGAAGGTTGTATATGGACTTAAACAAGCTCCAAGGGCATGGTACGAAGAACTTTCAAACTTCTTGGTGTCTAAAGGATTCTCCAAAGGTTCTATTGATCCTACTCTCTTTACTAATAAATATGGGGATGACATAATGCTGGTGAAAGTTTATGTTGATGACATTATTTTTGGTTCTACGAACCCAAAACTTTCAAAACGTTTTGAAAAATTAATGCACAGCAGATTTGAAATGTCAATGATGGGGGAGCTAAAATTCTTTTTAGGCCTCCAGATTCATCAATCCCCACGTGGTATCTTCATTAACCAAGCTAAGTATGTTCAAGAGATACTTAAAAAACATGGTATGACCTCATGTGCTCGCGTTGGTACACCATTGTCGACCACATCCCTAGACGCTGACTTGTACTCGTATCCCGTAGACCAAACGCGATATCGCAGTATGATCGGGTCACTTATGTACCTTACAACCAACAGGCCTGATATTCATCGTGCTACATGCTATTGTGCATGATATCAAGCCAGACCTACTCAAAAGCACCTCAAAGAGGTTAAACGGATCTTTCGGTACCTTAAGAATACCATTCACATGGGACTCTGGTATCCGAGGGAAACCGGTTTTCATCTAACAGCTTTTTCAGATTCTGATCACGCAGGTTGTCTTGATAGTCGAAAAAGCACTTCTGGTAGCATACAATTTCTAGGAGAAGACAAGCTTATCAGCTGGTCGTCAAAGAAGCAGGATTGCACTTCGCTCTCATCAGCTGAAGCAGAATATGTGGCTCTATCTGCGTGCTGTGCTCAAGTCCTCTGGATGAGAACTCAACTCACGAATTATGGCTTCCACTTTGATAAAATACCTATGTATTGTGACTCAAAGTCGGCCATAGCCATATCTTGCAATCCGGTTCAGCACTCCCGCACCAAGCACATCGATGTCAGATATCACTTCATCAAGGAACAAGTGGAACGCGGCATCGTGGAATTATACTTTGTCAGAACTGAGTACCAGCTGGCAGACTTGTTTACAAAAGCTCTCTCGAAAGATAGGTTTGCGTATCTCGTTGGCCGTCTTGTTATGAAGTATATGACTCCAGAAGACTTGGAGGTTTTGGGCAAATGAAGCTGCTTGATATTCTCTCACAATGACTTCTAACCGCATCACATCTTAGGACTCGGACCTCAACTAAGGAAAGTTTATCTCGGACGATAACTTATCCTTCTCAACGAGAAATTCACATTTCTCGGTCATGAGCTTCTCATAAAAATATTCAAAGTTTTTAAGTTCATGAAAAACGATTTCTAAGTAAATGTCAGCTTAGAACTCAAACTTCAACTTAAGGAAAGTTTATCACGGATGATAACTTATCCTTCACAACGGGAAATTTATTTTTCTCGGTCATGAGCTAGTCACAAAACAATCAAAGTTTTGAGCTCATGAAAAACGGACCCGAAAGGGGAGTGTACGTTTCAGTACGCTTTCCCTAAGTAATAGAAGAGGAGTATTCTATCCTGATTATTTCAAAACCGTTGAACACAATTTTTCAAGACTTTCTCAAAAGGTTTTTCTAAATCTTTCAAAATTGTGTGTTCAACACTCCCTTCCTCATAATAGGTTTTTATCTCAAAATGTCATATGTTATTTTGATTACTTTTTGAGGGGGAGTGTTTTAAAATCAAGCCTTTTAATGTTGTTGGGTACATCTCTAAAATTGTCATATTTTATGTATCCAACACATTCTAAAAATGTGATTAAATCTATCTTATATATTATCGGTAAAGGCATCTTAACTCTGTACCTCAACATATTTTGTGGTGTCGTTTTTCTAAAATTTTGTCAAATTTTGTTTCAAGACACACATATATTGTTGAGGGGGAGCGTCCCGACTGAAAATGTTCCATGATTCATGCGTGCACACATGTTTCTCTCCCGTCGATTTTTCAGAAATTGTCATATTTTAATCTATTGGTATCTCTAATATTATATTTTTATATTAGAGATAGGGGAAGAAAATGAGATTAAAATGTAATATATCGCAACAAGTGATCTTAAAGACTCAAGTGCAACTCTTTCCTTCACATGCCAAAATATTTCGTATATCGATGCTTGTGTGTAGGGGGAGCTTTTCAGAAATGTAAAACTTTCAAGTGTTAAATGTTTTGATTTTTATCAAACACTTTGAATGGTTTTCAATGGTTTTATGGTTACGATCTTTAGCCAAAACAACCTACTATCCACGACGGAACGATGGAGTCAAAAGGTGGTTTAGGATAGGAAACTATGTCCTATGATCCAACCAGAACCGGAGGGATCTACCCAAGGACATTCTATAGCTAGAAATAGTTGTCCTTAGGAAAGATGGAGTTGAATGAAGCTGAATGCGGACCAATTACTTAAGTTAGCACTGGAACAATCACAACAAGGTGCTAGTGATGACGTATTGGTAAGCATTGAAGGAGTTGAATATTCTATGCAACTTAGGCAGAAACCGGGTTAACACATCTTTTGAAGACAAGTGTCATGGACCCAGTGATGCGATGCATAACCCTTCCCCAACCATTCGAGTTTCTCTCAAAAGAAACTTGTCTCATTGTCACGAAGATCAACACATATCTATTGACTTTCTCACTCCGAGTTAGTTAATATTGAAAAGGTGGCAGTCTGCTCCAGCCTCCGATTACCAAAATGCACTTATTGAGTCTAGAGCCAAACGAGATCTATCTATCATGTCATTAGGACACAATCGAGTCCTACGCATTATCCTTGTGATATTGCCAGAACATCTGAGTGATACGATTCACAATGAAGATGGAAATCCTGCTTGAGCCAGCATTAAACAAGCTCATGGTAGGTAACTTGTGCGATTCTACACGAATCAAACTTGTGAGAACTGGAAAGCAACTAAGTTTCGATTCTTAATTGATTCAAACTTGATTCCAGGTTTCTTCGCAAAATCCGTATGATCTTGCCAGAACATTCAGAGTGACACTCCTTAGTGCTCACAGTGACGAATGGAAATCCTTCCAGTGTCAACATCAAACAGCACTGCGGTAGGTGACTTGCAAGATTCTCTATGAATCAAGCTAGTGACAAACTGGAAAGCAACAATGGTGCAATTCTTTTAGAATCAAACTTGTTCCAGGAATTCTGAATTGACGACTCTAATCAGACGGATAATTCATCCTTATGATTCACTCTTTACGTTCGCAGTCTGCTTTGAGACGGTCGAGTAAAGAGAACTGGCTACTACCGCCGGGAAACCCTGTCAAGGAGGTTCTTAATCGAATCTACCCGATCACAGGTACGGTATCTGATACCGTCTAACGGTCTTCACCGACCGGAGGTAAAACGCTTCCGAGTTAGGATGAAATGTTCAAAGCCATTTTATCCGTGTATATATATGTTGCTGCATATCAAGAAGGTGGCGTAGCTGTGTACTAACCGATGTCGACTCAGAAGTCACAAGAGCACAAGATGGCAATAATCAAGATACCTAAGAATGTAAGAATGTAATAGGTCATCTTAGTCAAAAGGAGCACGAATGAAGATCTCAAGCACTCAAAGTCAGATGACAAAGGCTCAAGATAAAGATCACGAAAGCATGAAGGAACAAAGCTGTTACAAACAAGATCAAGACCAAGATACAAGACCAAAGCAGGAAGATCTCCTCTACAAGAATGTATTCACTTAACCACCTTATTGTTTTTAAGCTTTTTAAGATGACCGATACATTGAGGGAGATTGTTAGCCCTATATTTTATATAGTCGAATAAGAATGTAATAGGTCATCTTAGCCGTTAATGGTCTTGTATTGTAATAGGTTAGTCGGGAAAACCGGGCTTGGACTTTAAGCTAATATTGTATAAGTTAGGGGCGTAAGCCCAAAACAAAGCCAAGCCCAGCCCAAGGATTCTAAACCCACGGCCCATATGCCAAGGGCATATAAACCCTCTTCCATGTGTGGAAGAGGGTGTTGGTTTATTTTACTTTTTCTCTAGTAAACATAAACCTTCCAAAATCTCTCTTGTTTCTCTCTCTACTTTCTTCTCTTTCTTTCTCTAAATATCTCTTCTAAATCTTGTGTTATGGATTGATATGGGATTAACACAAACTTATATCAGAAATCTAAACTTAGATACAAAACAGCTTAAACAAGAGCAGATAATAACATACCAAGCCTTAAGCTAAATCAGATTAACTAAAACCTATCAACTTATATAAATCTCAGCAAATAACTAAACAAGGCAATACCAATAAGCAGACTCAAATTAACACAGACGAAAATCAACTAAACAGTTCTAATAAACAGAAAAACTTAAACAGATTAATCTAAGAATTTAAATAACATGAAAATTAAAAAAAAAGATTAATCCTTTTGACGAAACCTTTGAGCAGTAGAGCGACGCTGAGCCTTCTAATTTAACCGAATAGACACCACCTTAACCAAACACTATCGAACCATCAACACCACTCGAACCATATACACCATCAGAATACCTGATAATCTTTGCGTTTGAACTTTTCCAATGGGGAAAAGTTTTTTCCCAAATAATACTTTTTATATTAACCAAGTCAAACTATTATTTAGCTTAAATCCACTAATATTTATTATTATGATAAAACAGATTAAGAATAAATTGAAGTAAACTTAAACAGAAAATATGAGATGAATTAAACTGAATTAAATTTTATTTATAATTAAAACTAAGTACAAAACTATGAAAAAGAAATTACAATTAAATCCTACAACTATTTTAGCATAATAATTTTAAAAATAAAAATGGAATGCAAAAATTACAGAATATGGGGGGGGGGGGTTATAGCCAACCCCCAAGGCTGTTGGTGAAGCTTGTTGAGCACGATATTCAATCATAGCCATCGATTTCTTCTCTTTCTTCTTTCTTTTTGATCTAACGGTGGAGATATGCACACTAGCACACGGATCGCCAGCTTGGCAACCGAGTGTGCTAGTTGTGTTTCTTCAATGCTGGGATGGCCTCATCTTATTGGATGATTGGGGAATGATGCGTTGTTTAGACCAATCACGGGGGAGGAAAGGACCACATCACTGTTTTCACCTCCATCTTCAAGATCAGAAAAAGGGGGATTTAATTTCCCTTGCGTGTCAAACACGCGCTTTAGTTAATTAAAAGCCCCAATTTTTTACTTGATAATTAGGGTTGGATGAATAGTTGTTTTTACAAGTTTGGGGAGAGGGTGAAAGACTTCTTGTTTATATCAAATAGATGAGAGAAAAGTGAGGGTAAGTTTGGTGTGTGACTTTGACCAAAAGTGAGGTAAATAAACATTTATCACCGTCCCACTTTGTTTTGTGATATGGGCTTTTGCTCAATAATTCCCACCGCTTATTACTTTGGTGATTTTGGGCTTTTGGCCCAACTATTCAATCCGTCCCATTAAATTGTTATTTGGGCTTGTAACTTGGACTCCATGTTGCACTTAGTGATTCCACAAATGGGCTTTTAGGCCCATTAAGCATAAGTGGGACCCACAAGGCCCAATTAACTTTGATAAACTTTAATCCTCGAAATCGAACTCGTCTTTTGGCTTCCTTGATCTTTTCTTCAAATCTCGTGTTGTTTTTGCCGGTTTTCGTGATCTTCGGTTCACTTTTGGTTCTTTGACTTTGTCTTTGTCTCTTCCTTTGACTTTTCTTCAACAATTGACCGTGAAATCCTGTGTTTTCTTTCCTTTTGATCTTTTGTACCTATTTCACACAAAAACACAAAACCACGCGTAATTCCGACTTTTATGATATTAAACACATGATTAGGTCTTGTTTTTCATTGATTTTAGTGGTAAAAGGATAAGTGTTTACACACTTATTACTACCATCAGTGGTGAGAGTAAGAACACGATGTTTGCAAGAATGCTTTTGCAAACGTTATGGTCTCTCTAATTTTGAGTTATGCTACTGAGCTCCCAAAATGTTCCAGCTATATTACAAAATTAATGAATCAGATTTTCCATAAATTCTTAGACAAGTTCGCTAGTATACCCATCGATAACATCCTGATCTACTAAATTACAGAGAAGGACATGATAATCATCCTTTCATGATCCTACAGATTCTCCGATAGCAGAAAATTATATACGCAGTTTTCCAGGTATGAATTTCATATGCACAAGATAGATATTTTGAGCCACACTATTTCAACAGGAAGAAATTTCAGACAATCCTGCGAAGGTGAAAGTCGTCACCAGATGGGCACGACCGACGTCTGTGACCGAATTAACAAATTTTCTGGAGTGCAGTTGGCTATTACCGTAGAATTTCTGACAGTTCTCACGATTAGCTTTCCATGACTAAGCTTATGCGTAAAGGAGAGGACCTACACTAAATTTTTGGGTTCCATAATATCCTACGATAGGAGAGATCTAATTTACCGAGACTCAAAATTCTTCCATGACTATTCACCCAAATTTCACCAGAATGTACCATAATCCCAAACAAAATTTTAATAGAAGCAGTATAAAACGTAAAGGCAGCTATGTTCATATCTAAATACCTTCCATTCTAGCAGGTTTAAGATAGAACGCCGGCATGCTAGCGAGTTATTACCACCAGTAGAAATTCTGGACATGAAGGAGACAAGATTCTAGGAAGATTGTTTTCAGTTTACCACATAACTCATAAATATGATACTATCTAAGTCATTGTCGACCATTTAAACCAGCCTACGTGGTTTCTCTCATTCGAAGATATTTCGCAGTAGCAGACCTGAAGGAAATTCAGCAATAGAGCGCACAATTTCAAGTTGTTCCATCAACCATCTTATCAGATAGAAATTTCACATCCACGTTCACGTTTACGTTCACCTTCACGGTTACGTCTCACGTTCACAGTTATGATGTTGTTTCAGTCCATATTTTTATGCTATCTCATGATTTTAGTTCACGTTCGCTTTTGTGACATTGTCACGTTCAAGTTCGTGTTCCATCTCGCGATACACGTTTCACAGTTTGTTACTGAATACGGTTATAGAAATCTTGAGAAACCAGACTCAAGTTTAGCACAACTTTTCCATACCCAGGCAGACGTTTCACGTCTCAGGCCATATCGTTTGGCATTCCTTCCTCAGTCAGCATACGTTCATGATATGTCTAGTATCACGTTCACAGTATATTTCACGTATCACATTCACGATATACTCCAAGCACAACGTTCCTTATATAATTGCGAACACAATTGCTAACGTAGCACGTTCACAATTGTTCACGTAGTTCGTCCCTATATATTTTCAGCAGACTGCTCAGAGATGTAATCCTTTCAGGATATTTATAAATACCGGTTCATATATATTACATGCTATGGCTTTTTCATTCTATCAAATTCAGAAAATCCATCTTAAGTATGGAATCAGAAACTATTCAGCATCGTCAGGACTCAGGACAAGGTCATTAAGACCAAGATGTTCATTATGTCAAGATCTTTGAAGGAACTGTTTCGAGCGGAAAGCCACTTGGAATGGAGGAGTCCATCCGGACCTCTCATTCTTTTCCTTCAATAATTCAGTTAAATTCTTTTAGTCATGTCACGTTTATACCTTTTCAGCGACAGT
This sequence comes from Glebionis coronaria, assembly GCA_025667525.1. Taxonomy (NCBI): domain Eukaryota; kingdom Viridiplantae; phylum Streptophyta; class Magnoliopsida; order Asterales; family Asteraceae; genus Glebionis; species Glebionis coronaria. The sequence goes on from CM046879.1 coordinate 105,661,382, forward strand.
ATGTTCTAATTAGAGGATGATGTATCCTTCCAGCTTACATGTCTTTTCAGCTTACGTGTCCCTTCAGTTCTTATAAACTACATCAGCTTATTACCTTCAATTTGAGGACGAATTTCCTTTTTTAGAGGGGAAGAATTGTAACACCACAGCATTATCGTGTCCATAATCTGTGGACGAATTTATTTTAGAGGGGAAGATTTGTAAAACCCGCTTTAAAAGTCCACGAACATTAATTACGTTCAATCACAGCTTTAATTTAAACGTCGCGTAGCTATTTATTCAGAAAATAAATAACAGTATTAATTCAAGTATTACGAAATTATTATTTATTCAGAAAATAAATAATTCACGTCAGAATATATTTACGAGTTTTAATATACGAACACTTACACAAATGCTTAAAATCCACGAGTATTAAATTCACACAGTCCCAGTTTTTAATTAAGATCGGGACGTAACTAATTATTTAGGAATTAACAGAAAATAATTATTCGCATTACGTACGTATTTATGTTCCGTAAAAATAAATAAATAGTTGACGGGGTTTTAAAATACGAAACGCGAGTTATACGATTTTAAACGAAGCGTAACAAAAACAAAAAAATCACATGGATTGTGTTGGGCTGAGTTTAAAAAAAATAAGAAGGGAAGATGGGCCTTGAGCCCACTATGCTTGTAAAAAAAGAAACGGGTGTTTACCCCACTTTTCATTACACAATAGTAAACAAAGAAAAATACAAAAACTAGGGTTGTTCTTCTTGTGGCTGCCGGCGGTAGAAGACAAAACAAGGAGGAGAGATCCAAATTCTTGCTATTTATTCAGTTATATGTTTGTGTGTTCGTTATTGAATCGTGGACAAGGTAATCATCCTTTTTTTGCTCTTATAAACCATGAACCTTAGAACCTTATAACAAGAAAACGTGGCTAATTAACAATCAGTTGTTAAAAGAAACAGGGGGTGTTGTGTTGCTGCGTGATTCACGAAAAACTGAGACCATAAGGTCTCGGTGTGTGTTTTGGTGGCCAGCCGTGACCCATACAAAGGGACGCTAGTGGTGTTGTTGTTGCCCAGCAGCTAACAAACCCCCCAAACAGGGGAAACAGGCCTAAGGTGGGGGCGATTGTTTTAATAGCAGTGGGTATAAACCACTCAGCAAGGGTGTTTGGGTCGGGTTAGTCACAAGGAGCGTTTGGTGCAAGCAGTGGGAAAACTGAGACCCTTAAGGTATTAGTGGGAAACTTTGTCACAGCAGGGGGAAACAAACGTCAGGTGGGGGGAACTGTGACCAGGCAGTGGGAGTCACAAGGGTGACAGTGGCTGCTAGCTTATGCCAGTAGCTACTGTTTGGTTGTCGGCAGCGAGGCAAAGGCTACAGCCGTGGGCTGTTGGACCTTGGTTTGGGCTAGCCCGAGACATGGGTGTCTCGAGGAAGTTGGTGTTGACTCGGGATTTTTGGGTGCAAGTGGTTTTTAAGAAATAAGAATAAATGTTATAAAATATTAAATCATTTTTGATAATTAAATTTTATCTTAAATTACCATGTTAAAATGTTATTTTAATTTAATTAGTATATTAAATTAAAAATGATTTAAATGCCTATTCATTTAAAACATATGATTCTATTTAAATGATATAATTTGCCATGAAACTAATTCTGGAAACTTTATATTTTAGGAAACATTCTATTTGTAGCATGTTATTATTAACGCCATTTTAATACAAGAATGCGTGTTATACATTAATCAGAAATCAGTAAAATACACTTACCAGTAATACACAAGAACAGTAAGATTTATCAGAAATATACAAGGACAGCCAGAATTACGAATTTATACGCAAGACAATAAAATAATACAAGAACATGTAAAATAAAGTAAGAACAGTAATAATCCGAAAAAGTAAACAGATATCAGGCAACTCATTCGCGTCTTTTATTCATGTAGCTTTTGGTGAGTCAGAGTAGGAGTTTCATCTGTTTTTCATCTTCAGTTAGTTACTGGACACGAGGTACGGATTTTCCGTCCTTCAGTAAGGACTTCTTTTCTTATGTATGATTAGGATTTCTCGTCTGCAGCCAAATATTTTCCCTAGTATATGTTATAAAATTTACAGTAATTATCTTAATAACTAAGTTAAATTGTCTGAGCTTTATATACAAGCATGACCAGTTATGTACGAGTTACGGAGGTACCGTAACCATGACACTAGAGGCACGGTGTCATGACTCTTCTGCGAGAGAGTGATTGCTCGCGGCGTCCCATTTATTTCAGCCTGGCCATTTATCAGTATTATCAGCAGGGCGTATGGATGCATCCTAGGCTATCAGTTTACAGTTATCAGGTAAATGTGGTGTGTACTCTACATCCTTCACATTGGAGTTGATCCCTCCACCCAGCACATTATTTAGATATCACCCCTCTACAGCATGACGAGGTCACCCCTCCATTTATTCATGCAACAGTTGTTACATCACATGACCTATATAAGCTCTTGGCAATTAAAATACAGTAAATGCATGTTTTTAGATTTAACAATTAATAATTCAGCTTTATTATTTATAAATCAGACTACTCAGATTATACACACCTTTCTACTATTTTACATATCAGTTATAGCTCCAGTATTTGTTATCTGTTTCATTACAGTACATTCTTATCATGCTTTATATCCGTTCACTAGGCGTTATGCTCAGCCGTTGTTCCTTTCATGTTCTAACGGCAGGTACACCAGGACACTCTTAGGATTCACTTCTACACGTATCAACACCAAAAATCAGCTACTCTACACAGCTACAACCCAAATCAACTATCATCATCGTCAAAACTGATTAATCTGCAAGAACTGGCATCTTTTGGCTATGTCTGAGCTATGGCTTGAATCTGAACTATCTGAGAACTTGTGAAATCTTCAAAAACGATCAACAGACGCTATTGATCAAGTGTGATCAACAAAACCAACATCAATCATGAATAGTAACAATGTAGTAAAATATAAGGAGGTATTTGAGTGAATTGAGTGAAATGAAGAATTTTATTGATAGAAAGTTGTTACAAGTTGTTCTAACAAACTAACTAACCTTCTCAAAGTGATTGTCGGACACTTTGAGAGGTGTTTGTTGGAAATTCACTTTATGTGACGACATTTAAGAATTCATTAGTTATCATAGTCACACACGCTTAGACTAGACTAGGAAAAAATGTATAGTTAAGTAGGTGTGTGACTATATATAACCCTCCAAGGCTTCCAAGGAGGGGTTGTTGCTTGTGTTTCCATTTCATTTGAATACATTTTTCTTTCTTTTCACACACAACCCTCTATCTCTCTCTCCACCATGGAAGCCACCACTTACCACCACCCACCAAGACCATCGAATCTTATATTGCAAACCCACAATTGGTATCAGATCCACGGTTCAATTCTTGGATCGTTCGTGTTTATTGTTCTTGATTTGGTGGTCAAAATTTTTTTGTCTCGATCTGTTAACATTTTTTTGTGTCACAGTTTTCTTGTCATGGGTTATCTGGTCCGAATCTAATATAATTTTTTGTGTCACATATTTCTTGTCATGGATTATCATTTGTCATATCATGTTATTATCATTTTGTCTATTCTGGTCACGGTATCATAAGTCCAAGTAAAGTCCATGGTTTCTTTGGTCTCTGGTCAAAAAGTATATCATATATGTCCAAACTTTTCTGTTTAAAAAGTTTTAATACTTTTACATGGAATTCGGATCTGGTTGTTACAAGTTTTTATGGGTTTTTCTGGTATTTTTTAGCTTTGAAGATGAAGATTGTTCCCAGAAAAACAAGATCCTGAATATACGGAAAAAGTACTTTTGGATAAGACATCCCAATGGATAAGATCGCATTGATTGCGATGGATGAATACGATGACTCACTGCGATGACTCGCTGCGATGGAGTCATGTTGCGATGGAAGTACTTTAGACTGCGATGGCATGCATTTAAAAGGACTGCGATGGACTCATTTTTTGACATTGCGATGCATTTTTTTAAATCATTGCGACCTGACCATCTTTAAAATACTTGCCGAGACCTTAAAAAAACTTTGTGACCAGAACCAAGACTTGACCAGTACCATCATATCACCAAACTTATTACTCCACAACACCAATCTACACTACCTTAATCCCTTCGTCTCCTAATCTTGTCTACAAAGATCTTTTTAATCAAACTCGAATCTAAAACATCCAAGTATGATCTCAGTTTAAGTTTTGGGTATATTAAGACCTCGTAAGATCTAACCATCTGAAACATATCTTCATCGATCGGTAATGGTTTTAACCATTTTTAGTTTTCGAACTCAAAGTTAGATGTATAACAAATCACGTTACAATCTTGTTCTTTGTTTCGTTTGAAGATTTAAAACGACATGTAAACACATATACACTTACCCGAGACCTAGTTTATAGATCATGTAGTTAATTAACTCTTGATCCTTGTGATATCAAAAAAGTTTCGAATCAATGAATATTCATGGTCTAAGATGATTAGCTTTAATTCTGATTATTAAAGGTTAAATTTGAAGGGTGTATGTGGCTCGATTTGTGATCAGAAGATATGATGAAGTGACTGCTTTTGGCTAAGATGTAGATTAGAGAGACGGAGGTTACGAGGGGGGTTGTGTTTTTTGATAATGTGAGATTAGGTCTAATATGAGTTGTATTAGGGTAAAATTGCTCTTCTATATCTCTTTTTTAGGGTGTGATGATGGGCTCGGATGATTTAGGTTTATGGTGGGTCGGTCACTACTACCAAAAAGGATGGTGTGCCACGTTTATCCACGTTTATTTTATGATGGAAAATTGCATATTTTCTATGCATCACGTTTTGTGATGTGTGGCAAATATTTATCCGAAATTCTTGACTGGTTGTTAACATACCAAAAATTTGTTTGTGATGTAAATTTTGAGTATGATAATATTGACGATTGATCATGGTTAGTGTTTTGGATTAAGTCGTGTACTTCAAAAGTGACAAAAGTGACGAAATAATATGACAAGATCAAGTGACAAAAATTTTAATGACGATACCAAGAAAAATGGCTATATTTTTAGTAGCTACGGATTTTGTGATCGGGTATTATTATTATTTGAAGTTGGAGACGGATTTTTCGAAGGCGTGTACTTATTTTATCTTTGAAAGATAACTTGCTCGTGCTTAATCTTAGAATGACGACTTGTTTATCTAGTTTTCGGGTTCGGGGTGGTTGGTTGATGACTCGGATAACTATCACTTAAAGGGGTTACATTGTTGTACTCAGTGTTACGCGCTTAGTCGACGTGGATAATTTCAAGAGGTGTTGTGCTTATATTCTTCTTCAGTGATGTATTGGGTACTTAGAGATTTCTCCATCGTTTCTCATTCAACAATTGTGCAAGCTTAAGTCACAAGATCGAGGGATTCTTATTCAGTTTCATGTTTGGTATATCCGATTCATTCTATCAGTGGTCACTTCAAATTGCCTACAAGGGGATTGGTAAAGATGGCCATGGAGAGTTTATGAGTAGAGAATTTCGATCAACAGTTGATTCTCTCAAAATATATAATTCTGCTTATTTATTATTCTCACGAGATTTCAGGTACATGTGCGTACGATTTATTTCTTGTTCCGAGTTTCGAAACCATCAAGGGGGAAGAAGAAGACACATTGAACGCACAAAGAGTACACGTGATGAACTTCATACCTTCTTTTTATTTGAAGACATTCCGGGAAGACAACTGTCATAACCACAGAGAAAATCAGTGTTTTAACTCGTGGCGTTATCAATCTCTAAACGGTACACTACTGATTCGATGTTTAATTGTTTTGATGTTGCAATTATTCATCATCATTATCTTATATGGAGAGATATGCACTTCCGGGACTTATTTGACTCTGGTGCATCTCCGGAAGAAGATATGTACATTTCCGGGACTTAATTGACTCTGGTGTTACGATGTCAACTTCATGAATGGGATAAAGTGTCCACTTCAGTATTTGAGCTTTATACATGGGATTGGTTTACTTTCTTCAACTATGTGGGGGAAGAAATGTCTTGATTCTTTCTAGTATGCATAACTTGAACTCTCAGGGGGAAGAAAAATTTAGAAGAATTATTCAAACGTGAGAAGAGACGTTGTTGATCTACTTGGTGTGCCCCTTACTTTCAATCTCTCATAGTAATATTATCATTTCATATGATGGGGTTTGCTTGTTAAATTCCGCTGTGCGCTTAATCATTCTAAGCTTTATTGAAAGATTTGAAGTTGCTTATGAGGATTGTCGGTTTAGGGGGAAGCTATTTAAAAGCTTCAACATCAAGATGATGTAGCATGAATTAGGGGGAAGTTAATTCAGAAGCTTCTACTTAACCAGAAGTATATGGATTACTTAGCTCGTGCCGTTACAGTATTTTAACCACAAGTTACTATGAAGATGAGTCACTCTGAAGTGAAGACTTGAAGTCAAAGGCCTCAGAAGACATCATCAGCATTGGATGCTTCATGAGAGCTTTTGTTCTTAATCATTATGTACTTGTTAGGAAAAATATTGTAAGGAATTCTACACGTCGTCCCATGGGGGAAGATTGTTGGAAATTCACTTTATGTGTCGACATTTAAGAATTCCCGTTAGTTATCATAGTCACACACGCTTAGACTAGACTAGGAAACAATGTATAGTTAACTAGGTGTGTGACTATATATACCACTCCAAGGCTTCCAAGGAGGGGTTGTTGCTTGTTTTCCATTTCATTTTAATACATTTTTCTTTCTTTTCACACACAACCCTCTATCTCTCTCTCCACCATGGCAGCCACCACTTACCACCACCCACCAAGACCACCGGATCTTATATAGCAAACCCACAGTGTTAACTAACTAGGTGAAACAGGATTGAGAGAGAAAGGGAATGTGTGTGTTTTTTACACACTAGCTAACTATTACAAATGAAAGGTACAAAGGTCTATTTATAGAGTGAAAATGAGTGCTGGTGAGGTGTGATGACGTGTTGCAACCAATCAGAAGTTGCCAGGTGTCCACACTTTCTTAATTGAAATTTGTAGTTCATGATCCAATTTGGGGGAATTTTTTTCTTTGGATGAAATGTTGATTAATCAAGTGGGTTGAGTTCGCCTAGTGATGACGATCACTTTTTGTGTTGAAAGCTTTTTCTGAAAGTGAATAAATCGTCCTCTTCATTCTGGTCATGAAAGGTCCATGTGGCGTGCTCTGATTTATCCAATAAAATTCATACGAATTGATATCCATAGCAACAGCGGACTGTATGAAGTGGGAGTTTGCCATTGGTTGAAAAAGGATAGTGCGTTTATACTGTTGAGATTTGTTACGTTTATTAACTGGCCACTTCTCTCCTCATTAATGGCTTTGCTGGCTATCCATGTTATGAGAATGCTGGTCTCTGATTGGCTGTTTGGGTAGTCACACGGATCAAGTCTTTTATTCTTTCCAAAATTGGTAGCTTGAGTCCCTTTGGTTATAAGCCTTGTATCTTGAGCTTCAAACTTCAACAACTTGTCATTTTTGGCCCTTTGACTTCATACTTGGCCATATTTGAACCCTTGACTTGTTGACTTTAACTTTGACCAGATTTGACTTTATTCTTGACTTTTCCAATTTGACACTTTTAGTCCCTCAACTTTGCAAGTTGTCAAGAAAGGTCCTTTGACTTGTTTGACTTGTCATCTTTTGTCCTTCTTTTATCTTTTTTTCATCATAAATGCCTTGAATTCCATGTTTGCATCAAATTTGTATCTTTTTACCTACACAAGCACAAATAACAAAGAATACCGATAATACTGCTTTTACACATTAGATGAGGTATTTTTCTTTGTGTTTTAGGGTTAAATATGATATAATTGATATGAGATTTCACTCATATCAAATCCCCTACACTTGATCATTGCCATGACCTCATGCAATGCCATATTTCAAAGCACCAAATTACACTTTTCTCATAATTAATCCACCTTGGCCATGATGAAATGCTTTTACACTACACTACACTATATGATGCATGATTTTGATTTTGAGGAATGCATTGCAAAATATAAACTCTATAATTTTTGTATTTTCTTGAAATGGTTTTGATGGAAATAACTCATATAGAAATCATTGACTTTAATTAGGGCTTTGGTACCATGAACATTTATCATCCTCAAGTTTCACTTTCCCATACCAAGCTTAAAAACGAGATCATTGTTATTCATAAGTAAAAGTGCATCGACTTATTCATAAAAATTAATTGTGTTACTATTATACCCCCACTTATTATGCCTCTAAGACCGGTTATTATTTGAGCAAAATGCTTTTGGGCAAATTTGTCTTTATTTAAAGCGTGAAATATAAGAAGTGTAAAATTTGAAAATAAGGAAGCACGGTTTTAATCCTAAGTAACCATCTTATCCATTACTCGAAAAACCGCCCACAATTGATATAAGTCCGACCCAAAATAATAATTCATTCGCCTTATGTGTAAGATCCTTATGTCATGCATTAATAAGTAGCTACACACTCGCTAAGAAAAGAAAAATAAAACTCACGCAATAATTTATATCCGCCGCCTTTTTGAGACCTTGGATCTTCAATCCCACAACCCTTGTGAGAGTAATATTGGAATTCAATAGCTACTATAATTAACACTTCACTGCTTCTCTTGGGAGTCTTGTATAATTATTTCCCAGTTATCATGAAGGCAATGACAATGATCTAGGTAAGGTCACTTCGATAGAAGACCCCCTACACTTAAGATAAACATTGTCCTCAATGTTTAATAGTATTGGAGTAAACGCCCCTACACTTATGACATTGACTACTTTGCTTAACCCAAGCTAAGGAAAGGTCTACTAGAGTAAATTCATTTTAGACATTATTAAGAGTCAATTTTGAATCACAAAAGTAACAAAGTGAACCCGATACAAGGGCCTCCTCCATAAGCTCCAATGCATGCAATAAGAGAGAGCAACCCTACAAACATCAAGAAGACAAAAAAGAGGCCTCCTACACTTCATCTCATCTATATACCCTTTATTCCTATCCTACCACACTCTAGGCTAAATGATTTAATCCTATTTATTCAAGCTTGATTTAATGAGTCTTTAGCTTGACTCTTCCCACAATGAATTAGTTCATGGGGAAAATGGGGATCTCTTGGACAATTTCAATGAAAATGTCCTCCCCAAAATAATGCTTAACACGATGACCATTCACTTTGAAATTTGGGCCATTTGGTTGTGACAACTCAGTAGTCCCATATGGAAATACTTGAGTAATAGTTAATGGACCGGACCATCGTGACTTAAGCTTGCCCGCAAAAAGCTTCAACCGTGAGTTAAAGAGTAAAACCGACTCTCCAACTTTAAACTCACGGTTCTTGATCTTAGCATCATGCAATTGCTTAGTCTTTTCCTTATAAAGCAATGAGTTTTCATAGGCATCGGTTCTAAGTTCATTCATCTCATTAAGTTGGTCTTTCTTGTGTGAACCGGCTTGGTTTAGATCAAATTTACCCCATTTAAGAGCTCATGAAGCCTTGTTCTAACTTGAATGGGAGGTGGCATGCTTTTCCATAGACAAGTCTATAAGGTGTACAACCAATTGGTGTCTTAAAGCGGTCCTAAAAGCCCACAAAGCATCATCAAGCTTATCCGACCAAGAAGCTCGATGCTCTCCCATTGTTCTAAAATCCTATTTAAGCCACGATTTATGACCTCGGTTTGCCCATTGGTTTGAGGGTGACACGCGGTAGAAAGTCTATGGTTAACACCATACTTCTTCATGACTCTTGTAAATTGATCATTACAAAAATGAGTCCCACGATCACTTATGATGGCACGAGGTACACCAAATCTAGCAAATAATTGCTTCAAGAACTTTACAACAACTCGAGCATCATTAGTAGGCAAGGCCTTAGCTTCTACCCACTTAGAAACATAATCCACCGCTACGAGTATGTACTTATTTCCTTTTAATGATGGAAAAGGTCCCATAATATATATGCCCCATACATCAAATATCTCACATTCTTGGATAAATTTTTGTGGCATCTCATCTCCTTGATTAATTTTTCCTTGCCTTTGACAAACATCACAATATTTTACCATTTCTTGGGCATCTTTGTAAATAGAAAGCCATTAGTAACCCGAATCAAAGACTTTTTTAGCCGTGTAGTTAGGCCTAAAATGGCCCCCCGTGGGTCCCTTATGGCAAGCTTCTAGAATCTTAAATGCTTTGGGCCCATCTACACAACGTCTTATGATTTGGTCTACACATTCCCTAAAGAGGTAAGGGTCATCCCAAAAGTAATATTTAGCTTCCTTGAGAAACTTTTTCTTTTGTTGGGAAGTGAGACCCTCAATAAGCACATCCCCCACAAGATAATTTGCAATATCCGCAAAACAAGGGGTGACATCCTCTTGTGAAGAGATAGACATGAGTTCCTCAAGTGGAAAGGATTCATTGATTTCCTTATGAGGTAATTCTCCTTGGAAAGGATGCTCAAGTCTAATCAATGGATCCGCCGCTAAATTCTCGGCTCCTTTCTTATCACGAATTTCTATGGAAAACTCTTGGAGCAACAAAACCTATCTTAATAGTCTAGGATTAGCATCTTGCTTTGTCATAATGTATTTGAGAGCGTAATGGTCCGTATACACTTCGGTCTTCGAAAGCACAAGATATGGTCTAAATTTCTCAAAAGCATATACAATGGCTTGCAATTCTTTTTCCCTAGTGATGTAATGTAATTGAGCACCCGTCATTGTCTTACTCGCATATTGTATAGGTTGATAATGCTTATTAATTTTTACCCCTAGAACGGCCCCCATGGCATAATCACTAGCATCACACATGAGTTCAAAAGGCAAATCCCAATTTGGTGAAACCAAAACTGGAGCCTTAGTTAATGTTTCTTTAAGGATCTCAAAAGACTCTAAACACTCTTGTGTGAATATGAAAGGAGCCTATTTTTCTAAGAGGTGGGTCATGGGTCTAGCTATTTTAGAAAAGTCTTGAATAAAACGTCTATAGAAACCCGCATGTCCCAAAAAGCTCCTAACTCCTTTTACCGTGGTAGGTGGGGGAAGTTTGGCAATAACATATATCTTAGCACGACCCACTTCTAAACCTTTGTTAGATATCTTATACCCCAAAACTATCCCTTCTTGGACCATGAAATGGCACTTCTCCCAATTTAGAACAAGACGTGTTTCTTTACACCTTTTTAGCATACGTTCTAAATGGGAGAGACAAGAAGTGAATGAATCTCCGAAGACCGAGAAATCATCCATGAACACTTCCATTGTGTGCTCTATCATGTCATGAAAGATTGCCATCATACACCTTTGAAATGTCCCCGGGGCATTGCGCAAGCTAAAAGGCATTCTCTTATAAGCAAATGTGCCATAGGGACAAGTGGATGTGGTCTTTTCTTGATCTTATGGATCAATGGGTATTTGGAAATAACACGAAAATCCATCTAGAAAGCAATAGTATTCATTTCCCGCTAAGCGTTCAAGCATTTGGTCCATGAAAGGTAATGGGAAATGGTCTTTCCTAGTAACATCATTAAGCTTCCTATAATCAATACAAACTCTCCAACCCGTGACAAGTCTAGTGGGAATCAACTCATTGTTCTCATTAGGCACAATGGTGACTCCACCCTTTTTAGGCATACAATGCACTGGGCTAACCCATGGCGAGTCGGAAATTAGATAAATCATACCCGCATCAAGGAGTTTGATAACTTCCTTTTTGATGACTTCATGGATTTTTGGGTTAACCCTTCTTTGGTTTTGGATGGCGGGTTTGTAATCACCTTCATAAGGATTTTGTGAGTACAAAAAGTAGGATCAATCCCCCTTATGTCGGATATTTTCCAAGCTATGGCATTCTTATGCTTCTTAAGAACTTCTATAAGCTTTTCCTTCTTGTCATCTTTCAAATCTTTGGCTATGATAACGGGTAATTTGTCATCTCCCTCTAAGAAAGCATACTCAAGGTGTGATGGAAGATCCTTAAGCTCTAGGGAAGGTGGACTCTCAATAGTAGGTTGAACTACTGTGGGATCATCGTTAGTAACTTCTTGTGGAGTAGGTGAAGGAATAGGATCCTCATTGAGTAACTTTTGGATAGTAAGAATATCTTCTTCCCAATTGATGGGAGAATCTTTATTTCCAAGAAAGTTAGACTCAAATTCCTCTAAGAGGAAATCACCTTCTCCAAATGGTGTTAAAGAGTGAGCAATTGAGGCAACGATTTCAACATGTTGAATGTCCTCATTATAACTTTTGCAAGCTTCATGAAAGTGTTCATTACAAACCTCATCAAGAACACCACAATGTTAACGGTTTCACAAATTTGAGATTTCTTAGTTACTTTCCCCAACTTAAACACTACTTTCTCATCCTCTACCATCATAATTAGTTCACCTTCCGCCACATCAATAAGAGTACGACCCGTCCTTAAGAAAGGCCTTCCTACAATGAGAGGAACTCTAGGGTCCATGTCATAGTCAATAAGTACAAAATCTGTGGGGAATGTGGATTTATCAACTCCTACAAAAACATCTTCCGCAATTCCCACCGGATAAGCTATTGAACGGTTTGCTAACTCAAGTGTCATTTTTGTAAGTGTGAGCTCGTGAAGAGAGAGTTGTTTCCAAACCGACTGATGACGTATAATCCCCAGCCGGGTCATGGACCCGGCCCACGGGGTACTACCCGTATCCGGCCCATCACAGATGGGTGGGAATAATGTCATTTGAGCTTATGGGCTTGGATGAACAGTAACCGCACACATGTGTGCGACCCACGGCCCGGCATGACCGGTACAGGGTTAGATGAATCATATTCTATCTCTGAATAAGATTCATCCCAAAGAAGAGGATATTCACTCACCATAATTAGAAGATAACAATCAATCTAATTCTGGTGCTTATCCTTTCCTTGGGGCCGAAGCATCAGTGACAGCCCATTAAGGGTTTCACTGCCTATAAAAGGAACCCCAAGGGTTCCACAAAGGTATTACGTTCTATACTCTCAACTCACTCGATTCTCATAAACCCTAAACCGATACTTACTCTCACGTTGGAGTCTAATCGTAGGAAACATTCCCACGGTAAGTCTAACGCGTGTTGTTTAGTGTGCAGGATCCCAACCATACAGTTCACATGGTGCAGGAGCCGGAGCCCAGCCAACCCGAATTAAGCCTAATTCGGGTCTAGCAAGGATCACCCAACTTTTGCATCAACAAGTTGGCGCCATCCGTGGGACCTATTACACTAAGCTAGAGCAAAATCTCATCTTGAATTACCAATGACGAAGGGGCATCCCCAAGCTAATCCCAGGAACACAAATTCTGGAAATCGGAAGTCCCAAGGGGAAGGATACTTATCCCCAATCAATCCCCTAGCTGCCCAGCGGGCGGACCAAACAACCGCGGTGGTTTTCTGTCCATGGGGGTGACGAGCACGATCTCCATAACCCCCCCCCCCCCCCCACCTACTTCAACCCTGGACAACCCTGATCCAGGGAGTGCGCGCAATCCTCCTAACAAGGAGCCGCGCAGACCATCGATTGAGGAGGAAGTAGAAGTCCAACCACTCAGCGAGGAGGATCTCAATCGAGTTCTCACGCAAAACTTTGATAGGATCGTCCCAGGGATTGCATCAAGGTTGAATCTAGGGAGAAACCTCCAATCTAGACTCAACTTTGGCAATACGGACCAAGCACCTCTTCCCAAAATCAGAGGAAGAGGAAGACCCGGCCTTCAGGATCAGAGCATCTTCGAGGAAACTCCTCAACCTAGGAATGTGTTCGAGCGCATAGGAGATCGCCTCATAGAGGAACTAACGCAGTCTCGAGAAGGGGGAGAGAAGTCTGACGGCTCACCCGAGCGACCAGACCGGGAACTGACAAGAGCCGTTCGCCGCACAAGTGTGTGGGATAGGATGAACACTGGGAAGAAGGCTCCTGGCTCTTCTCAAAAGAGCGGCCCTCACCCAAGAAAGGGGGCACCGCCTCCTTCTCCAGATCCATCAAGAGAGGACTCGGATGACCATCCGCCCAAGCGTCGCTGACCTAGGCGTACCCCTCCACCACCACCAAATAATGATGACTATTGTGGTGGCCCTTATTATCGAGAGGCAGAAGCGGAGGATCTTTCCCGTCCATGGTGTGACCCGTGGGAAGACCCTAGGCTCACCTGTCCATGGGCGGATCCCAGGGAAGATCCTTTTACTCTTCGTATACGGAACTACTCCGAGGACACAAAACGTCGCATGTCGGCGTGTGTCAAGACCTATGATGGAACTGGTGATCCGGATGATCACCTCAAAATATTTGATACGCAGGATAAAATTAAGCGATGACCCATGCCTATATGGTGCCAAATGTTCAATTCAACCTTGATCGGAATGCCCGTGACTGGTTTGAGGGACTCCCTCCACGAAGCATTGATAGCTTCACGGAACTACGCACTGCGTTCAAGAATAATTATACTCAGCGGAAGAAGTATAATAGGGATCCGGTCTCATTGGCAACTGTCAAACAACGGCCGGGGGAGTCTACAGAAGCCTTCACTGAACGCTTCAACGACGAGTGCACACGCACAAAGACAATGTCGGAACTCCTGAAAATCTCTGACTACATGCACGCCATAACAGACAGGGAATTGATCAGGCGTCTCAATGACAAGCGTCCGGAGAGATATGATGATCTCATGGAAAGGGTCAGAAACTTCATAGAAGGAGAAACGGCGGTTGCCGCGGCTTACCCTTCAAAAGGAAACGGCTACCGATCAAACGACCAGTCCAGGAGGCAATCGGGCGGTCAAAGCAATCAGAACAATAGCAGGGGCTCAGACTATAAGAGCCAAAACAAAGGAGGACGACCAGACGATAAGTTTACCCCCCCCCCCCCCCCCCCCAAAAGATGTCCTACCGGGAGATCTTGCTGACGGAAGGGGCAAATTTTCCGAGGCCTCCCCCAATGACAACTCCGCCGGACCGTCAGCAAGGAAATCGCTTCTATGAGTTCCATAATGACAAGGGCCATGGCACGGAGGAGTGTATCCAGCTTAAGAAGCACATTGAGTCACTGATCAAATCAGGTAAACTCAAGCATTTGGTTAAGGATTGGAAGGATGGAAAAGACAACAAGAAGTATGACAAAAAGGATCCCCAAAAGGACAAACCTTTGACCATATACATGATCCAATCCAGACAGCGCCGCACGAGGCAGAAAATTGGCCAAAAAGTTTCACGCCGCAGGGAAATCTCATTCCCTCCCATCATAACAAGCGATGTGATTGATGCGCCTCTCACTATTGAGATAAGCATTGGAACACACAATGTTCGTCGCATGTATGTGGATGGAGGGTCATCAGCAGAAGTACTGTATGAACACTGTTTTGTGCAGTTACGGCCAGAAATAAGAAGCCAATTAGTACCGGCCACGGCGCCGCTTACTGGCTTTAGTGGAGACACCATCTGGCCGATAGGGCAACTGCGTCTGCTTGTAACCATTGGGAATGAGGAACACTCCACTACTGCGTGGATGAACTTCATGGTGATACGCTCACATTCTCCATACAATGGGATCATAGGTAGACCATGTATTCTGGCTATACGGGATGTACCTTCCACGGCACACGGAATGATCAAGTTCCCTGTTGAGGGAGGAATCGTCACCATTTACAACACAATCGTACCAGCATCCGAATGTCATACCGTGACAACACCGGCTCCACCTGTTCCATCCAAGGATGGATCACCACCTCCCAATTGGAGGGTGGCAATCCATCCTGACTATCCGGAACAGGAGGTATCCATAGGGGGGCGCTCTCGGATAGCGGCAAAAGGGCCATGTGCTCTCTTTTAAGTGCAAATCTAGATATATTCGCATGGGAGCCAAAGCATATGACAGGCGTATGTCACACCCCACCATGGCGGAATATGGGGCGCGACGTATGGATATCATCACAACATGGCGTGTCTATAGAGATAACTATATGAAATAAGAAATGTCATAAAATGGTGACACAAAAGTCATGACAATATCTCATCAAATGCAGGTGTCTAGGTAAGTAGGTAACAGTCCCACCTCTTACCCAAGACACACAAATATAACAACAAATCAAACATATAGGTGCCAACAGTATCACTTATAAAACAAGCAAAAGAATCTAAGAACGAACGGGGATCTCCTTCTAAATGCATATCCTACGCTCTCCAAATCCTAGCCACTTATGTTCTCAAGCTTAACCACAACATCACCTGAAATAGACACTAAAACACGTCAACATAATGTTGGTGAGAGTCATAGGTTTAGACTCCAATGCTAAAATCAGTTACAAGCTGTGAATAACAATCATCAATAAAAGAACATATGGACAATGTGTTACAAATATGCATTAACAACTATCAATCAAGATTAATCATACCAAACCAATCCAAGGCTCCTACCTTGCCAAACAACATCATGGTACCATAGATGATCACACTATGTACCTATCCCAAGGCCACTACCTTGGCAAACCACAAGGCCACTACCTTGTCAAACCACAAGGCCACTACCTTGTCAAACCACAATAACATATCAAAAATCGCATAGCAGTTAATCACATAAGTGTACACACAAGTCCATCACAACCATAAAACATTCACAGCAACAATTTAGAAACAACTCAACACAGTGTCTCTTCCATCCCATCTGGAAGTCAAAAACAAAAATAAACATGGGACTATGAACACTCACCTGATAGCTCCTTCACACGTCCTTGCACTAGCAACAAGCTAACAAACCAAAAACACGAAATCAATAAACGAACCAATCACTAAGATGGCTCATTAACCTATGATGGACATCTAACCCATTCTCACATATTTACCTCATTAATAAGCTCTAATTACCCCATTACCCTTCCTTAACAAGTCCTTAACTTGGTTAAGTTTAACAACTAACCCGTTCGTATTTTACCCAAAACAGTCCCAGTTTTTAGGTCTCAAAACTTTAGGTCAAACGCCCACTTAAACCTACCCATGGTTTCTGTAAAAGGAATATTCACACCCTTACATATGTTGGCTAACACTTCCCACTTGCCCTAACCTTAAAGCTACTGTTAAGGCCCCGATATATATATATCTACTTTCGTCATTCCAGATTTCTTGATTTTAAACGTACTAAAAGTTTGTTACCATTAAGGGGTCTTACCATAAACCACCACCTTAGCCCAAGTGCAGATATTGACTACAATATATAAACCATCTCTCACGTTCGTGAGAATATCCCAATACAACCCTAAGTGCCCTAAACAACCCAAAACTTAAAAAGAAAACAGGCTGAATTCAAAACTGTTTTGACCTCCGACTGTTGTAACCTGTTTTTGACCCACTTCCCGACCTCCAATTTAGTTCTCGTTTCTTGCATTGGAAATCCACTTCAAATATCTTTCCAGGGATACTTGGATCGCATCTTGAATGTTCCTAGAACTCCCGATATGATCAAAACAATTGACTCAAAATTCTGACCAGTTTTTAGAAACGGGTTTAACAAAATCAACCACATTAATTAACCCTAATCCCTCTAATTACAAGCCCTAATTTATGTAATCATTATGAACTCATTATTATAACATTAATTTACTGTTCTTAAATTAAACCCAAACCTAAATCCATCATAAGATGATTAAAGAAAACATTAAACAGTTTAATTGAAAAGAGTATTAAAGATTTTACCTTAGAATTTTTGAAAGAAGAAAAATTAATGAAGAACCCTAAAACCACCATTTATTCCGACCAAAACTTGATCTCCAGGGATTTTATGAGTGTTTTGATTAATAAAAAGACTTTATATACTTTCTTAACAAGTCCTTGGCCCATGTACAAAAGTCCGGTTCCCTTTTTCCCTTTTTCCCCTTTTCTTTTTTTTTTTTCACATAACCGACCTATACCCATTTAATTTCGTTTTTTTTCCTTTTTATTATTAATATTTGTATTAATAATATTACCTTAATTTTCCTTAATTTATTTCAGCTCCTAAAGCCTCCAAAACCTCAAAACCGTAAAACTAGTCAAATTTACGCGTTTTACCGTAAAAGACGTAAAATATACACTTTTAAAAAAAATCTCAAATTTTGAAATAAACTTTATAACTAATTCCTAAATGACTTAAAACCATCCCGAAAAATATCCATATGACCAATTTCCTTATCCGAGACATCTAAACGCTAAACCGTAAATCGTAAAAATACGATTTTCTATAATACGTATACGTATACGTAAAACCACCAAATAACACATATCACTTCATAGTCACTACCATGTGAACTCATGAACATGAAATCATCACACATCGTTTCACTCACAAGGTACCCCGTACCGAAAACGATATCCAAACCACAATCTATACACACCAATAAGCACATAAACACGTAAAGACACGTAACTAGCACAAAATAAAACTAAGTGACGAACCTCAAAACCAGGGTTGTCACATCACTCCCTCCTAATAGAAATCTCGTCCTGAGATTTACTCCTTAGGATCAAACACACAAACAACAAATCACATGAGGATACTTGTTCTAAACGAACTCCCCTCATTTCCACGTGAACTTTAGTTCAAGTTTCAAAATACCATATATACAAACCAAAAATAATTAAACTCATTGCCAACTCTTGACCTCACAGTCAATAAATCTCACAAATGATCTTTGATAAAACAAAGACTCTTATTAACACAAGTCCCGAATAACCGTACATGCAAAATGCATTCTCAAACAACCTTTACCAATCTTAATACACGAAATATAACATGTATACCACTCGTTTCCCCCAGGTAATCCTACGCTCATAAGCTACTGGTCCGATCTTTCCAAAGATCATAAATGAACCTACAAAACTCTACATCAGCTCTTCCATTTTACCAAAACATACCACCCGTTACTATGGGTGAAACTCCCTACATAACTTTGTCACTAAATCTAGTGGTTTCCTCCTTTTCTACATAGCATCCCTTGTTGCTCTCATTATGTCCACAAACACCATTACCACATTAGTAGCCTCTTTTACCAATTCTAGTCCACAATGGGGACAACTCACCCTATCCTTTCATATCGTGCCTCAAATGGCATTTATCGACTTCTAGTACGATAACTATCATTATATGAAAACTCAGCCATCGCTAACGAGTTTCCGAACTACCTCTAAATCAATGACCCATGTCCAATTATGTTCATCAACTCCCTTCAGTCCGTATCCCAAACTACTTAAAAATTCCAATTTCCTTACAAAGTGACCTATGACGGTCTTTCACATATCCATTAATTCTTCCAACTTCCCAACAACTCCAAACCAACTCATAATTTGCCTCACTCTCTTACTAAGATTTGAGTAGATCAAGATGTCGTCGATGCTCCCGATGACAACTTGTTTATACCCGTTCATGCACACTCGGTTCATTGACTCCATGAAAACCGCTAGTGCTTTGGCGAAGCCAAATGCATAACCGTAAACCCAAGGCGTTCATACAACATCCATAGCAATTTCAATTATGTCCTCCTCACACCCTCTCTTAGCGGCAATACAAATAAATTCCTTGCAATTTCTAACAGCTCTTATTCTTAATTCACTCCATCAACGATTTGCCTTGGAAGACACTAACTACAACTCCTCTCACTTCTCCTACTTGCTCTATTCATGGTTCTACCTCAACGCTCCTAAACCATACAAAACCAAAACTACATCCTGAATACACCAGATACGATCGACGAATTAAACCCACGGATAACTAACGACATTTCATGTGCACCAATTAAAACAAATCAAAAACCACGAGACTCCAAAGAAAACTCAAACCCAAAACATGTATCAATTCCAAATGACCCATGACAACGAAAAATAATCCAAGAAACACCCAATGGCAACCAAAACATATTACGCCCCGCGACATATTATTTAAACCGTGCAAAAGATCGACTTTCCAAAAGAATATATATATATATATATATATATATATATATATATATATATATATATATATATATATATATATATATATATATATATATATATATATATATATATATATATATATATATTTTTTTTTTTTTTTTTTTTTTTTTTTTTTTTTTTTTTTTTTTATATTTTTTTTACCTCCCCACATCTATGTGACTCAAACCATCTACAAACAACCTTCTAGACGTTCTCAAAACTCAACTCAAAGACTAGGTATCCCGTGCATCCCAAATCATAAAAAATAAAACTACTATTCAAACTCAACCTTGAACCCGACACTTGTACAACAATTCCGACCAGTCCACTGACCTCCCATGACTATACATTCTGAATATTTGAAAAGTACGTTCCGAGTACATAATTTTAGGCTTTTGAATCATCCAAAAGGCTTTAAAACGAACAAGTTATGACCAAAACAATTTTATGCTAGTTGTTTTAAAAACTAAAGAATAGACTTAGTGATCAATGCAATCCTTTTCAATGAAAGATATAATTGTATGTGAAATATTCATAAACTCCTTTTAACCTTGTATTAATAACTATAAATGACATGAGTCGGTTAAATCGAATGATATAAACTATGTAAGTAGAAAGAAATTTTACTTCGCTTTATTTTAAAGAAAGTCTTTTAGAATTTGAAATAAATAAGTGTTGATAAAAAAACTTATGTTACATCTTGTTTCAAACATGACTCCAACACCTTACCCTTATTTTACCGAATACAACCAACTATCTAACTCTATAGTAGATTTCCAAGTCCCCCCTTTTTCCATATACCAACCAAAAGAAATGTAAGACTCAACCCAAAAGATTTCATTATCCCAAAAGAAATCTCCATTTATTTCAACGGACTTAAAACCCAGAACAACATTTTAAAACGTACACGTGAAATATGAACTCAAAGAATACGCTACAAGACGCAGTTCAAAAAATTCGAAACGTTGTTGAAACTCCATCAACTCCAGCAGCATAAAACACGAACAAACACAAGGTACGTTCAAGTTATAATAACTAATGAACGACCATATACCATAACTTAACACATAGTAGTATATATACATCCGCATATATATATCTATTAAATCAACCAAAACATACTCGTTACCATACATGTCGGATCAACCAATCACGTCATACACTCGTTTTTCCACACGAGTAATCACCATCTCACCGTGCCACAACAAAGCATAAAACCCACCTCCAAAACCAAACCATATCGTGTGACCCCAAAATCACACAACACAACTATAACCCAAAACATATAACACACTAATAAAAATAGCCATATCGTAGGCAGCCGTTACATAAACCCATATATTATACGTATACCCAATATCTACATCTCACCATATACAAGCATGTACTAATCCTCTTTCATGCAATCATACTTGAGAACCCATTGAAGTTGTGGTACTTGTATAACTATGTTGGCCACCATACTTATACAATTACCCTTTCCCCAATGCACTCCCTCCTATGATGACACTTATAAGAATCAATACAACATATAACACATAAATCTATCTACTCACATAAGCTCATAACCACATAACCAATAAGGTCCAAAACTCCATCTATAAAATAACATAATAAAACTCTTGGAATACAGAAATCCATAGTCTAGCTAAAACAGCCTAGACTAAATCCAAAACGAAAACATAATCAGTTATAAGTCATGTCGCCCATAAGAGTGGAAATAGCATAAGGTCCTTCATATTCACCTACTTCTAATAACTCGAACCACCACATGATTCTTAGGGAACATGACTTAAACATCAAAAGAAAATAATACCCCTCAGGTACATAAAATAACCCAACAAAAGATAGAAACTACTATGTACCAAATTATGTACTATAATGTACATTATAAGTAAAATACGACAATGACTTGTGTGGGCGATTATGGTTAAACCCGCACTACTCACAACTCGAAAGGAAAGTAACATGTGGCTAAGTATGAACTTACTATGGTTCAATTCATACCAGTCAAAACATCACAATAAATAACATTCAAACACATCAATTATAATAAAATGCACACATACTCCTATGACGCCTATATGCAGGGACCCTTAAGCTATAGACTAGGCTACGCGACTAGGCAACCTAATTCTCTATAACCATTGGCTCTGATACCATTCTGTCACACCCCACCATGGCGGAATATGGGGCGCGACGTATGGATATCATCACAACATGGCGTGTCTATAGAGATAACTATATGAAATAAGAAATGTCATAAAATGGTGACACAAAAGTCATGACAATATCTCATCAAATGCAGGTGTCTAGGTAAGTAGGTAACAGTCCTACCTCTTACCCAAGACAAACAAATAACACAACAAATCAAACATATAGGTGCCAACAGTATCACTTAAAAAACAAGCAAAAGAATCTAAGAAGGAACGGGGATCTCCTTCTAAATGCATATCCTACGCTCTCCAAATCCTAGCCACTTATGTTCTCAAGCTTAACCATAACATCACCTGAAATAGACACTAAAACACGTCAACATAATGTTGGTGAGAGTCATAGGTTTAGACTCCAATGCTAAAATCAGTTACAAGCTGTGAATAACAATCATCAACAAAAGAACATATGGACAATGTGTTACAAATATGCATTAACAACTATCAATCAAGATTAATCATACCAAACCAATCCAAGGCTCCTACCTTGCCAAACAACATCATGGTACCATAGATGATCACACTATGTACCTATCCCAAGGCCACTACCTTGGCAAACCACAAGGCCACTACCTTGTCAAACCACAAGGCCACTACCTTGTCAAACCACAAGGCCACTACCTTGTCAAACCACAATAACATATCAAAAATCGCATAGCAGTTAATCACATAAGTGTACACACAAGTCCATCACAAGCATAAAACATTCACAGCAACAATTTAGAAACAACTCAACAAAGTGTCTCTTCCATCCCATCTGGAAGTCAAAAACAAAAATAAACATGGGACTATGAACACTAACCTGATAGCTCCTTCACACGTCCTTGCACTAGCAACAAGCTAA
This sequence comes from Glebionis coronaria, assembly GCA_025667525.1. NCBI lineage: Eukaryota > Viridiplantae > Streptophyta > Magnoliopsida > Asterales > Asteraceae > Glebionis > Glebionis coronaria. The sequence goes on from CM046879.1 coordinate 105,684,450, forward strand.
CAAACCAAAAACACGAAATCAATAAACGAACCAATCACTAAGATGGCTCATTAACCTATGATGGACATCTAACCCATTCTCACATATTTACCTCATTAATAAGCTCTAATTACCCCATTACCCTTCCTTAACAAGTCCTTAACTTGGTTAAGTTTAGCAACTAACCCGTTCATATTTTACCCAAAACAGTCCCAGTTTTTAGGTCTCATAACTTTAGGTCAAACGTCCACTTAAACCTACCCATGGTTTCTGTAAAAGGAATATTCACACCTTACATATGTTGGCTAACACCTCCCACTTGCCCTAACCTTAAAGCTACTGTTAAGGCCCCGATATATATATATCTACTTTCGTCATTCTAGATTTCTTGATTTTAAACGTACTAAAAGTTTGTTACCATTAAGGGGTATTACCCTAAACCACCACCTTAGCCCAAGTGCAGATATTAACTACAATATATAAACCATCTCTCACGTTCGTGAGAAGATCCCAATGCAACCCTAAGTGTCCCAAACAACCCAAAACTTAAAAAGAAAACAGGCTGAATTCAAAACTGTTTTGACCTCCGACTGTTGTAACCTGTTTTTGACCCACTTCCCGACCTCCAATTTAGTTCTCGTTTCTTGCATTGGAAAGCCACTTCAAATATATTTCCAGGGATACTTGGATCGCATCTTGAATGTTCCTAGAACTCCCGATATGATCAAAACAATTGACTCAAAATTCTGACCAGTTTTTAGAAACGGGTTTAACAAAATCAACCACATTAATTAACCCTAATCCCTCTAATTACAAGCCCTAATTTATGTAATCATTATGAACTCATTATTATAACATTAATTTACTGTTCTTAAATTAAACCCTAACCTAAATCCATCATAAGATGATTAAAGAAAACATTAAACAATTTAATTGAAAAGAGTATTAAAGATTTTACCTTAGAATTTTTGAAAGAAGAAAAATTAATAAAGAACCCTAAAACCACCATTTATGCCGACCAAAACTTGATCTCCAGGGATTTTATGAGTGTTTTGATTAATAAAAAGACTTTATATACTTTCTTAACAAGTCCTTGGCCCATGTACAAAAGCCCGGTTCCCTTTTTCCCTTTTTTCCCCTTTTCTTTTCTTTTTTTCACATAACCGACCTATACCCATTTAATTTCGTTTTTTTTACTTTTTATTATTAATATTTGTATTAATAATATTACCTTAATTTTCCTTAATTTATTTCAGCTCCTAAAGCCTCCAAAACCTCAAAACCGTAAAACTAGTCAAATTTACGCGTTTTACCGTAAAAGACGTAAAATATACACTTTTAAAAAAAAATCTCAAATTTTGAAATAAACTTTATAACTAAGTCCTAAATGACTTAAAACCATCCCGAAAAATATCCATATGACCAATTTCCTTATCCGAGACCTCTAAACGCTAAACCGTAAATCGTAAAAATACGATTTTCTATAATACATATACGTAACGTAAAACCACCAAATAACACCATATCACTTCATAGTCACTACCATGTGAACTCATGAACATGAAATCATCACACATTGTTTCACTCACAAGGTACCCCGTACCGAAAACGATATCCAAACCACAATCTATACACACCAATAAGCACATAAACACGTAAAGACACGTAACTAGCACAAAATAAAACTAAGTGACGAACCTCAAAACCAGGGTTGTCACAGCGTACCACGCGCGATAGCAGAACATAAGCTCCAAATCCGCCAGGGGTACTAACCCGTCAAGCAAAAGAAGCGCGGCCAGGCGCCTGAGCGTAGCCAAGTAATATTGGAGGAGGTACGGAAACTAGTGGACGCAGGTATCATGCGCGAGGTATACTACCACGAGTGGTTATCCAATCCGGTCATGGTCAAAAAACATGACGGAAGTTGGCGCATGTGTGTGGATTTCACGGATCTGAACAAAGCCTGTCCACAGGATTGTTACCCGTTACCAGAGATTGACTGGAAGGTGGAATCCCTATGTGGATATCCCTTTAAATGCTTCCTAGACGCATACAAAGGATACCACCAGATCCAGATGGCGGAGGAGGACGCAGAAAAGACGGTGTTCCATACTAGTCAAGGCGTATATTGTTATACGAAAATGCCGTTTGGACTAAAGAACGTCGATGCTACATACCAGCGGCTTGTGGACAAAGCCTTTGACTCACAGATAGGCCGCAACCTGGAAGTCTATGTGGATGACTTAGTCATAAAAAGTCATACGGAGGATGCACTCCTCCGGGATGTCCAAGAGACATTCAACACACTGAGGAGGATTAATATGAAGCTAAATCCAAAGAAATGCACGTTTGGGGCAACAGAGGGAATGTTCCTCGGATATATGATTGATCCAAATGGCATCAAACCTTGCCCAGAAAAAACGGACGCGGTAATACAGCTGCCATCCCCTCAGACACGGAAGGAGGTGCAATCCTTAGACGGGAAGCTGGTCGGGCTAAATAGGTTCCTATCAAAGTCCGCAGAGAAGTCATTACCCCTATTTAAGACACTCAAGAAGTGCATTAGGAAGGGAGACTTCCGGTGGACAAAGGAAGCCGAGGAAGCCTTCGGCCAACTCAAGCAGCACCTTGCATCTCTCCCTATGCTAGTAGCTCCCCGGCCAAAGGAGGAACTCATTATGTATCTCTCAGCCACACATGGAGCAATAAGTGCGGTACTCATGACGGATAGGGATACGGTACAAACTCCGGTCTACTTCATAAGTAGAACATTACAAGGGCCGGAGTTGAATTACTCCTCTATGGAAAAATTGGTTTTAGCACTAGTGTTTACTACAAAGCGGTTGCGCTGATACTTTCAGGCGTACCCAATTGTAGTCATTACTGACCAACCAATAAAGCAAGTAATCTCTAGACCGGATGTGGCAGGAAGGCTACAAAAATGGAGCATTCTATTGGGGGAGCATATATATCTTATAGGCCAAGGACGGCTGTTAAAGGCTAGATCTTGGCAGATTTCTTGATAGAGAAGCCGGATGAGGAAGGACCAATCGTAAAACAAGACGAGACTCCAACAGAACCATGGGTGTTATTTACGGACGGATCTTCGTGTACGGATGGGTCAGGAGCTGGCCTCATCCTCACAAATCCGGAAGGAATGGAGTTTACATACGCCCTCCGTTTTGAGTTCACAGCCACCAACAACGAAGCGGAATATGAAGCATTAATTGCGGGTTTAAAAATCGCCGCTAGAATGGGAGTCCGAAACCTTGAGGCCTACGTGGACTCACGGCTTGTCGCGAACCACATTCTAGGTGGATATGTGGCTAAGGAGGAAAACATGGTCCGATACTTGGAGAAAGTCAAGTCACTCGTCGCGGCTTTTAGCAAGTTTTCCATCAAGCAGGTGCCAAGAGGTGAGAACAAGAAGGTGGACGCTCTTAGCAAGATCGCATCCACAAGCTTCGCCCACTTGTCCAAGCAAGTCTTGGTGGAAATACTCAAGGAAAAGTCTATAACAGAAGGGGAGGTCACTACTATAGTTGAGGAGGATGGACCTACATGGATGACCCCGATCATCAACTATTTGACTAGTGAAACCCTTCCGGACGATGAAAAAGCGGCGTGGCGCATCAGAAGGAAGTCGCAGCACTTCGAACTTCGAGAAGGTATCCTTTATAAGCGCTCTTTCTTGCAGCCGTGGTTGCGGTGTGTTGGACCACGTCAGGCTACTTATGTAATCAGCGAAATACATGAAGGGTTATGCGGCATGCATGCAGGTCCACGATCCGTGGTAGCTCGAGCCTTACGGACAGGATATTATTGGCCTACCATGCACAGGGACGCGCGCGAAATGATTCGCAAGTGTAGTGATTGCCAAGTGCATAGACCAGTGCCGCGACATCCACAGCAGGAGCTTACACCTATTACATCCCCATGGCCATTCTATAAGTGGGGAATCGACATCGCAGGACCATTCCCTATAGCTGCGGGAGGAGTTAAGTTCTTGATTGTCGCGATGGACTACTTCACACGATGGATAGAGGCCAAGGCAGTCAAATCCATTACAGGCAAACAAGTTAAAAAGTTTGTTTGGGAGAACATTGTGTGCCGTTTTGGCCTACCAGGGGAAATCATCTCGGACAACGGTAAACAGTTCGCGGATAATCCATTCAAGGACTGGTGCACATCATTGAATATCAAACGGCGCTTCGCGTCTGTTAAGCACCCGCAGACAAATGGCCTTGTGGAACGAGCAAATAGGAGCTTGGGAAACGGCATCAAGGAACGTCTGGAGGAACGAAGTGCCAAATGGGTAGATGAGTTACCACATGTTCTATGGGCGCATAGGACTATGATTAAAACAGCCAACGGAGACACTCCATTTGCATTGGCCTACGGCACAAAAGCTGTCATACCAGCAGAAATCGGAATGCCTACCATCCGCACGGCGGAGGTTAATGTTGTCACGAACGACGAGCAACTGCGAATCAACCTGGATTTTTTAGAGGAAAAAAGGGAGATAGCAGCCATCAATGAGGCTAAGTCCAAGGCTAAAATGAAGGCTTATTATGACGCCAAGGTTATAGGTGTTTCATTTCGACCGGGAGATTATGTCTATCGTGCTAACGAAGCAAGTCGAGCGGAGAATACAGGAAAGCTGGGTCCTAAGTGGGAAGGACCGTATGAGGTCACGGAAGCCTTAGGACGAGGCGCGTACAAGTTACGTGACATGGATGGCCATGATCTGGAACGCACATGGAACATCTCCAATCTCAAAAGGTGATATCTTTGAAAGCTACGGCTTCCGCATGTGTACTTTGCTATATATGGCTTTAATGAAGATCCATGCACTCTATCTATTTTGTTTCTTATGTTTTTTCTAGGTTCCTTTTTTGTTCTTTAAGACTTATCATTCTTGTTCAAACAAAAAATGTAAACGTTCTAATAAAATACCGTGGTGCCTAGCTAGCTCCACGGCTTGTTTTTTGTGCAAATTATTTCTCAGGATTTTGTTAGTCATATGAATTTTAGTTATTATTATAATATGCCATGTCTCATTCATATGCATTCATTCAGTCACTATACATGTACTATACGCCTCCAGGCGGGGTAAGAGGATTAAGTGAACCTACTAATTCAACTTGTCGCGTAAGAGGGATGCAACCCCAGCGGCGCGGATCATGTATCCTTACTAGACACCTTACTCACAAGACGTTGTGATAAGTTTCCAAATGCCGTACTCACGTAGTACTTTGCATAATAAAGACGCACGTCGCATGTCTAGTAAATTATAGACTTGAATGTATTTTCTCTTTTGGGTAAGACGTGACATGTCATGCAGTATCGGTAATCGATATTTAACAAAATAAAAGTACACAAGTTTCCAAATAATAACAAAATAGCCATGGTCATCACGGACTTACATACAAAGGATAGTTATTTCACACATGTCTTAGCCGTGTACATGCACGGACGAATAAAAGCTACAAATGTTTAAAGATTACAAACCAAATTGTCTGAAATGGATAACAAAGTAGGGGCACCCTACATGGGGGGGAGAAACTTACCTATCTCTACTTGTTCCTCAGCCAAGCAAGGCAACCTCTCACCACGTTCCCTCCGCTTCAAGGCTTGAGCCGCATTCCTCTCCAGCACCCCGCTTAAGGGTTCTTCATCAAGCACGATCCTGGTTACGTCCTCACAGATAGGAAGCGTCAGGTGGTTGGGCGAGGGAGTGAATGAAGCACGGGAATGACCCTCATCTTGAGAGAACGCACCAAGACTAAGCTTTTCCATGATCTCCATGTTCGATGCATCCTTCGTGGCCTCCAGCTCGGCCAAGAATGGATAATGTAGATCTCGCATCGCGGCCATGGAAGCAGTCATCTTGTTAGCAGCTTCGGGATTAAAGAAAGCATGCGTGGTGAAGTTCTCCTTTTTCTTGATTAGCTCTACGGCCTGGACCATTCCTTCATGGCGGCCGTGGTCAATACCATCCGACACAAGGCTTGCAAACTGTTGCACAAATTCAGGGGCTTCCAGCACCTTGGTGACGGCCAGACGTGCCCCATGTCCCACCATCCACCTACGGCCGGCAATGGCTGCTAGTAGTTGGGGGCATAGCACGTCGTCGCGTTCAGCGGTAAGGGCATCTATCATCACATCTTTTTGGACGGACGCCTCCTTTAGATCCTTGGTCATAACCCTCTCGTAAGCAAGCTCCTCTTGTACCTTTTCCATGCTTTGGATTGTCATCTGAGCATCCTCAAGTTTTTTGGTAAGCACAGATACCTGGCTGGAGGAGGACTTGGCAGACGCCTCCGCTGCGGTCACCTATATGAGAGAGATTACTTGTTAGATTATGTTTCTTATGGAATAAGAGTGGTGCGTCGCGGATACGTACCTTGGTTGTCGCGGCATCAAGTTTTGCCTCGAGCTCGACCACCTGTTGGTCATAAGCATTCGCATGGGCTGATTGCTCCTTCACGGTCGCCTCGGCACTAGCAAGTTGGGAATGGAGGGCAGCAATTTGAGCTTCATTCTCCTCGATCATCATCTCCCTCCGTCCGACTTTCCTCTTGAGGGACTCCACATGCCCAAGCGCGGCTTCGAATCTTACTCTCATTGAGGTGCCCATTGCCATTTGATACACCAAGGCGCCATTGTACTCATCCGCCAGGTCAGCATGGCTTAGTGCATTTACTTCTCGTACCAAGCCTGGTGGTATGCAGTTATTGAGGTACTCTCGACATTCCTCGGTTTCCCTCATTCGTGATGCGGTGGTAATATTCCAAACAGGATTGAACGATTGAGGGGGGCCGGAGGTTGGGAGGTCTTGAGAGGCTGTGGGGGTGCCTTCTTCAAATGCAGGACCGGATCTTGTGACGGCCGTATGAAGCATGGGGTCTCTCTTCACTTCCTTCTCTTTTCCCTTCTCCGTTTGGGCATCAGGCGGAGGCACGGCACCAGTTTGTTCATTCCTGCAAAACAAACATTTGGATACATATCAAGTATTGCTTAAATGGAAATTCGTGGCTCTTACTTATCAAGGTGAAGCCTTACATGTTATTTCCTGCTAGTTCTGATGCAGTCGGGGGAATCTGAGTCACTGGATCGACATGTGCAGCCTGGACCGTCTCGGGGCCTGGGTGGTGCTCCCAACAGATTGATATAGGGGGTGGTCCTCGCGAAGCTTCTTGGCGGGGGCATTGTGCTCTCCAACCTCGGTCGGAGCGACTCTTCTTACCCGTTTGTTTTTTCTGCGGGTACGCTTCGCGACGGGCTGAGTTGTTGCTTCTTCAACCTCCTCTTCAACTTCTTTTTCAGCTTCCTCATCTTCCTCCTCATTGACTTGACGCACCTCCTCCTCATCAACACCCAGCATCTGGCGAAGGCTGGAGGTGGTCCTCTCAATATTATCTCCTTGCTCTTCCCCATGAGTAGGACTGGCAGTCTTAGGTGGCAAGGAGGGCCCGGCTCCTCCTTCGAGCATCGTATTCTCACCATCCTCGTTGCTAAAATCAATGGGGGTTCTCAAAAGAGTTGTTTCTTCTTCGTCCGAGTGGGGGTCCGGCACGGCTCCCAGAGCAACCGTCACGTTTCGGGTATGCTCAAGGAGGGGTAATTCGTTCTCACGTCTGGGACGAGATCCCTCTGGTACGAGCTTTGGGTCGCCTTAACGGAAGAGTCCAAAGAAGTTCATTTCTGCCACAATAAACAAAATATGTTAGGCATTGCAAGATAATTGTATGCGCTTTCTGGTATGTGGACGCTAACCTACCTTCACCCTGCCTTTTCCAAAATACGGGATATCTGTTGGACGAGCCGAAATAGTTGCGGCTAATCCCTAGTAAATAGAGGAATGATTCGGGGAGGTTTCTATGGAATCCTGTTCGGTTCAGATCTATTTCTCGGGAGTGTTGGGGGTTATATGTACTAACAGGCGGCAAGGGGTCGTGAGGTAACCTATGTTTGAAGGCATAATCGGCCGGCCACACTATTGCGTCAACGAAAAAGTAATGGTCGTACCAGTTTTTCAATGAGTCCATAGGCTTATTATGGGACTGGGGGCTGTTGGGAGATCGTTTCTTAAAAGATAGCCAACCATTTACTATGTTGGGGGTATAAAATAGCCGGAATAGTTCTACGGTTGGGGGGATTCTTCTAGCACGGCAAAGAATCTCGAATTGACTTATCTTACATGCACCTATACAGTGAAGCTGACTAATATGTACATCATAATATCCTAATAGATCTATGAGGAAATGGGTAAATGGAATACGGTAGTTGGCCGCATCAAAAAGGCGAGTGTATAGGCCAATTTTACCCTCCGGAGCCTCGGTTATGAGGTCTCTGGCGCCAGGAAGTGAGGGGTGTAGGTTGGTAGGGATGAAATAATTGGTACAAAAGTGATCTAGTTGCTCCTGGGTCATTACATTAAGCACGGATCCAATTGTGGGGTTGTTTCTTTGAGCCATTACTGAATAAAAAGGTAAGGGCGTGGTATTCTAACCTGCGGAGGAAGGGATCCGTGCGTGATTAAGTGGAGCTAAGAAGAAAAGCTTTAATGGCAGAAATGGAGATAAGAACTGTGTGTTTCACACAGCCGTAGGGGTAGCTTATTTATAGGGTTTCCTCGTAGGTCATGGTCTGTTGGATGTGTGACACGTGTTTGCCACTATTCTTAATCGTGTGGTTAGGGTGCAAGTGGAAAGTGAAACATCAGGTGGGACCCACGGGTCACTTCTGACTCAGACGTTTACGCTGCTCGAGGTTCTGACTGTTTGCACTTTGTCAGTCAAAGTTGCAGGTGAACAGTTATTTATGTCGGGATATGCGGCTCTTACGTAAGACCCAAATTCAATGATGCATTTAATTTGTCTCGGTCGTCATGTGCGGCTGAGATATTCACGGAATAAATTCCTAAATCAGGTTGCCACGTGCGGCCGAAACAAATTCTTGGACAATTTATCATTCCCTATCTTTCTTGGTACGTCCAGGGAGCATCTTGATAGTCTAGAGGTTACGCCTATGGCTGTAACAACTAGACTGGGGGGACATGATGATGTATAGTCCCCAGCCGGGTCATGGACCCGGCCCACGGGGTACTACCCGTATCCGGCCCATCACAGATAGGTGGGAATAATGTCATTTGAGCTTATGGGCTTGGATGAACAGTAACCGCACACATGTGTGCGGCCCACGGCCCGGCATGACCGGTACAGGGTTAGATGAATCATATTCTATCTCTGAATAAGATTCATCCCAAAGAAGAGGACATTCACTCACCATAATTAGAAGATAACAATCAATCTAATTCTGGTGCTTATCCTTTCCTTGGGGCCGAAGCATCAGTGACAGCCCATTAAGGGTTTCACTGCCTATAAAAGGAACCCTAAGGGTTCCACAAAGGTATTACATTCTATACTCTCAACTCACTCGATTCTCATAAACCCTAAACCGATACTTACTCTCACGCTGGAGTCTAATCGTGGGAAACATTCCCACGGTAAGTCTAACGCGTATAGTTTAGTGTGCAGGATCCCAACCATACAGTTCACTTGGTGCAGGAGCCGGAGCCCAGCCAACCCGAATTAAGCCTAATTCGGGTCTAGCAAGGATCACCCAACTTTTGCATCAACACCGACAAAGGCATCAAATTTATGCTTGCACCAAGATCCGCAAGTGCCATGCAATTCTCAACCCTTAGTAAATTACAAGGAATCAAAAACCGGCCCAGATCACCAAGTTTAGTTGGTAAAGTCTTTAACAACACCGCAGAACAATTTTTGTTCAATGAAGTGTTAGGCATATCAACCAACTTTTCTTTGTTTGAGAGAAGTGTTAATGCAAAGCAATGCCTAAAAACATTGTTAGTATTAATTAATCTTTCTTAGTTTGATCACGACAAATTACAAAGACATTTATTGTCAAACACAATCATAAAACGAATTATCTAACAAACACTATCATCAAGGTAATAATCATTACTCTAACGTATCTTAATCATGCTTAGTGATCATAAAAGTGATTAGCCTTAAAACTCACTTTTGTCAAATGTAACAATAGATTTTTAATAAACTTTACTTTTAAGAAAATGTTTTATTAAAATGAAAATGTAAATTTGAATATGGCATATTCCAAATGCCATAAGAATATCCTTTGAAGGTTTAAACATCCTTAGATATTTCAAATTCACTAAAAGACAAAAAGGAGCGGAGTCTACTCTCCGCGGTTCCTTAAGTGTCTACGCGGTTCCTTATCGATAAGGAACCGCCTGGGTAGTTAAGGAACCGCTGCCAAATAGCCGTTGGCATTTGTCTTATATAAATAGTGGATCAAATCTGCATTTTCATTAACCCTTTTTGGACATCTCTTTCGGCCTTCTTTCTCCTATCTAATCCTAGTCATTTTTAAATGACCACTTAATGTGTTAAGTATGTTTACTTATGATTACCCTCTTGATCTCCTTCTTTAACTTGTCCAAAGAGAAGATCACTCACACACTTGTGATGTGATTAAAGATGAAGCATTGATGAAGATCACCTTCTCCTAAAGATCTAGTCAAGTTCATCATTTGTTTATTTGTGTCTTGTGTAGATCCAATGTGTGAATACTTGGACTAGTTGTGTTCATCCAAGCTATATGTGAATACTTGGATTAGAGTTGTGTAAATCCTTTGCACATGTGTGTGCTTGGACTTGTGTTGTGTAGATCCAAGCTACATGTGTGTACATGGATATGTTTAGTTGAGTTGTAATAAGTTGTGTTAGTTCTCACTAAACTATAAAGTGATGTGGTTATGCCTTGTGAGTTCTCACTAAACTATAAAGTGATATGTAGTTGTGTTGTGTGAAGTTCTCACTTAGCTTCAAAGTGAAGAGTCGTGAAGATTGGTTCTGGCTTTGGATTAGAACTCGACATCTAGCCTTGTGTCAGAAAATGGCGAAGCAGGCAACGTTGTGAAGATTGGTTCTAGCTTTGGATTAGAACTCGATATCTAGCTTTGTGACGTAAAATGGTGAAGTGGGCGATGTTGTGTAGATTGGTCTTAGCTAAGATTAGGTCTCGACATTTAGCTTAGTGTCAAAAAATAATGTAAGTGACGTTGTAAGGTTTTCTCCGCCAAGAAGGGAGCTTGTGGATATAGTGGAAATCTCGAGTAAGGTGTACTCGAGGAGTGGAGTAGGAACGAGGATAGAGCCTCGTTACCGAACCACTATAAGTCTTGGTGTCTTCCTACTAGGTTGTTTTTTTCCTTACTCATTACTTGCATTCAACATCATTACACTTATTACTTATTGTTAATGAATTAGAATTAAACCTAATCATTATGCAACTAGATTTCAAGTAAAAGATAGTTTTGGCACTCACCTAATTGAAAGGAATTTTAATTAGGAGATAACTCAATAAGAAACTATTTAACCCCCCTTCTAGTTTCTACAATTGGTATCAGAGAGATGGTGACACAAGATCTTTGAAGTATATTGTACTTTAAAACTTGGATCGGTCCATTGTCTCCTCAAATTAGAAGGTTAAGTTGTACTAAAGTTTTTCTTTGGTGAAAACTATTTTTTGTTTAAGTCTTTTAAATTGATAATATTGCATCGCATTTTGATTAGTAGTATTAATGTATTTTAGATTTACTCTTGAAATGTATCTACTAGTTTGCATATTGTTATGTGTAGGTACTCATGAAGATGAATCATTCAATTGATTGAGGATTGAGTTACTTACACGTGTAGAAGACTCATCTTCTTTGATTTCCAACATCATTGAATGATGATATCAAGAGGGATATGAGTGATACTAGTCCTTGAAGACTTAGTAGTCACTATTAATCATAGTTGTGCTTTGCATTGATTCCTTAAAAGCTTGGAATGCAATTTGTGGCCAAGGTACACTTTCTTTCTTCCACACACCCTACTAATCATTCTTTTGATCATTAGTTGACTATATGCTTGTTCTTGGCATCCTTGCCTTGACATTTATTTGTGGTTTGTGATTATTTCTTTTTTCCCTCTCAAACCTTCATTGCTTGGATACTTGACTCACTATGGAGATGTAGGGTGAGTTAGTATAAGCTTAAAGTATCAATCATGATTTCCATGGTTTGCACCCTTACGGTTAGTAGGCCCAATATCATGTGTAACTTGTGCAAGTAAGCTCATCTCTAGGATGATTGGTGAATCACTTGAGATACCAAACTACTTCATTAAGTTGTAGGTGGATTTTACACATTTGGAATTGAAATATTCCAAGGATATTGTTATTGTTAATCTTAGAAATAATTATCCGATCATGTGGGAGAGAAAGTGAATCTATACTTTGATCATGTTTTGAAATAGAATAAGACTACTCTTGAAAATGATCTTATTCTATGCATCAAAATTTCTTGGTATAATTCATCACCAAAGCCGTTTAGACTTTCGTTGGAAAGGCACGTCTTAAACCACTATATATGACACAAGCTCTTCGTCTCCTCAATTTGAAGACTGTCATTTGTCTCTTGAGCAATGTTCTTAGTCTTGATTCACTTCCCTTGCCTCCTCTCCCCTTTGCTTCTTTGCTACGAGTAGTCGTTTGTCCGTTTTGGTCTTTTCCTATCTCGATTCAACTCGTAATCCTTCAATAAAGCATTATTACCTAGTGTTGTGGTGATTCAATGGTATCCTAAAAGGTTTAAGATATATTTTTAAGTACTTTAAAAATTTTGGTTTTCAAAAATTTTTTTTTTTCTTTGATAAAAACCGGCCACTATAGGCGGTTCCTTATCATGCGCGGTTCCTTATCGATAAGGAACCGCGGGTAGAAACTTCGCTAATGCGCCAGTTTTATTAAAATATACCTTTTCAAACAAAACCTTCCCCTCCTTCACACACACAGCCGACATGTTCTTGGTTTTCCACCATTGTTGTTCTTCAAAAACCTTCAGTTACTCAAGATTAATTGATTTCGATTTGTGGGTTTCACTCATCCTTCATCCAAGATCAATTATCTGTAAGTTATTTCTTTCAATTTCATCTAATTTGTTCTAGGGTTCATACATTCATAATTGGGGATTTTTAAAATTGACATTGAATTAGAACCTTACTAGGAATAAGAGTTGACATAGTATTGTTACTATGATTCCTTAGGTTCATATTCATTGAGATTTCACTAAAACCCACTTGTAGAACAAATCCGAATTTTGACTAAATATTTTTGGTTAATTGATGGTATTGATATGAACCCATGAACAAGTTGGTAATGGCATTGTTAAATGCTTACCTAAAAACCTTGTTTTGAAAAACCAATGTTCAAGTTCATTATTGATCTTACATGGTCAATGTGTCATTATTAATGATGAACTAGGTAATTGTGAATATGAGAATGATAAGGATTAAACCTTGGTTTGTCAAGATATTGATGAAACACATTCTCATTTTCTTTGATTTTTGGTTTATATGTAACATATGAGTAATTGGGGAAATATGTTTGTATGTTATTTGTGACACCCTAGAATCGAGGTCATTAACGATACCCTAAATTACGCTAATTTTTGAAATTTTTGATAAATTTTAATTTCTATACTTATGAGTATTTTGGTTAGAGCCGATGTTCGAGGTTATAATTTTTACGGTTGACGTTTTGAGAAGGACGATGACGATTACGATCCCGAGAGATGCCCAATTTTATATAATTTTTGACGATTTATCGATAATGTAATTTTTCGAGAATTTTATTTACGGTTCGTGTTAAGTTGAGTCGTGTGAGTTTTATAGCCTTCCAAGTACATTTAAAGTATCCCAAAAATATTTTGGAGCATTCGGGAAGATTTCCGACTCCCGTAAAATTTTCAAAATTGACAAATGAGTCAAACCCGCAAAGTTTTGAGGTCGTTTTCTATTTAAGGACAAAAGAAGCCCAATATTGCACTTAGGTCCCTCCTAACCATCAAAAAGGGGCAAAGTGGACAAACACACAAACACATACAAAAATTTACAAGAAAAATCAAACATCACTCCCTCCCTCTCTCTCTAAACCCACGGTCACACCAAGAACACACAAAAATCCACCAAAAATCTTTTCTACTTGATTTTTCAAAAATCTAAGGTTAGACCACGCTTAGTTTGGTCATTACCCACCTATTCATGTAATCAAATCCAACATGCATTGATAAAAATTTTTCAAGATTTTTCATATGATCCAAAATTCGTTTTTGTGGCTATTTGAGCTAATGCATGTTAATCTTGAGTGTTATGGAAGTATAAACACCATGAAAACCCACCAAAATTAATTTGGTTGTGGTGATTTGGTCACCCAAACCCCACGGCAAAGGGTTGTTTGGGGGAGCCATGGTGGTTGATGAATATGCATGTTATTATTGTGTTTGGTTTGTTGTTTTATGATGATTCATATAGGTGTTACTACTTGCATGTGTATTTTTCTTTGATTTTGATATTGAGATTGGTTGATCAATAGGGGTAGGATGGAAGTTTGATGTTAGGATATGTTTGGGAAGTCTTAGGATGATGTTTAGTGTTGGTTAGAAGTCTTGGAATCGAGTCTAAGCATGTTTTTGGTACGGTCATTTTTAGGCAGAAACATTTGGTCTATTTTGGAAAAATGATTTTTGTTCCAAGTCTTGAAAACTAAATATAGTGATAGAGGGTTTTTCTAGCTTTAATTTGGTATAAGGTAGAGCCCGTGACTCAAAACGAGCTAAAAGTTATGACATTTTAAAGATCGGGTACCGGGAGACGAGGACTTTCACAATCCGGATTTGTGCAAAGTTTTAGTCAAATCCCGAGGGTCACAAGTATAATTTGGTGAATGATCAAGGGTCAAAACTTGGTCCCTAACCTGTACAAATGAGTCTATATGTTGACTTATGAGTCAAGGAAGTCAAAGGTATTTTTCATATAGGTCAAAGTGGTCAAAATTGGTCGAAGCGCAATTTCAGCCCATAAAATGTAGTCGTGGAAATGAGTTGCGTGACGGGTCGTAAAAGTGAAAACTTTTGTTGGACTTAAAAACATGTTATCTACAGGTCATATAGGATTTTTGGAAATTTTGTCAAATTTTATAAGTGTGGTTTAATAAGGTAAAACAGCCCGTACTTTAGTCAAGTACCGGCGAGAACGTGTAAAAATGGACAACGTAGGTTATAAGAACGAATGGAGTAAAATGAATGATACTTGTTATTTTTGTTTTTGGCGTGAGTTATATTTGTCTTAAGTGACTTGTATATATGTATTTTATACAGTACCGTAAGTATTTAAATGAGATTACTCATTACGCGTTATTTGTGATAGGTGTTGATTTACCCGGGCATCCGTTCCATCGTCAGTGAACACTCCTCGAACTACCGACTACTTAATATCTAAGGTGTGAATTTATAGCCTCGCTTATATTATTTCAAATTGTTTTACCCGCGAGGGAAATGCATGCTAGTTTTTAAAAAGGAACGTATATCATGAATGATTGTTAGACCCGAAAGTTGCCTTAGAAATTGTGTTGAGTACCAAAGTTGCAAAAGTCCCTAAATTCATGAACTATTAACTATTGTCTTGCCCTTGCGAAGGGGGAAATAGCCGCTTATGCAATTTGTAGTACTACGGGGTTAACGACCCAATGCTAGCCGAGAAGCTGTACTTATAGTAAGTTCTGCGGTAGATTATTTTGTATGAGAGATAAGGTATAATTGCAACTGATGCCTTTAGAGGGGCACTGGTTTCATCTGAATCATGCCGGTATATTTACGCGGGTGATTGAGTTAACGGATTAGTGTCATGAGCTTAAACACAATTGTCAGTATCCTGATTATAGTTTGTTTGATCGACAAGACTATAAATGATCACGAATGGTTTTTATTATATATACGTTCAAATGGATTGAAAAACCTATGAATTCCACTCAACGTTTTCGTTGACCAAATTTTTGGCATGTATTTCAGGTAACCGCTGAGCAGTAGGATGGAGCATGCATGGGATGGAGGTTGTGTGATCGGCTTGGTGTCCGCTTGTTTTTCCCTCCTTTTCTACTTAAACAATTTTTATGTTTAATGTCATGTGGTTGTAAAACTGAAGTTTTTGGGGTTGAGATTCATGGGGACCGAAACGCTAAACTCTGTGCACCATTTGGGGTTGGGAAAACTGTGGACATGTATTATCTAACAATTTTTAATGTTGAATTTTAAGATGACGTCTTTTTAGCGTCGTTTGATATCTCTTGTGTGCAATGAATACTGTGTAGCACCCATTGTTGTAGTTCCGCTGCGCATAACAATTGTGGGGGTGTTACAGATTGGTAATCAGAGCCACGAGTTATAGAGAACTAGGTCGTTTTTGAAAATCCTAAACTATAACTTTTGGTGTCGTAAAAAAAAGGGTCCAAGCACACACAACTATCCTGCATGGCTCCGGTAAGATTTATTGTTGTATTTATGGCATTTGACGTATACTTTTGAGTAAAGTATATATGTGGGTAATTATTATATAAGTATGGAATTACTATATGTAGACGTTAAATTTTACGCGAAATATCCGACATCGTAATTTTCATATTTATCATGCATGAGCATCATATTATTACATTTTGGGCATATGTACCACCTTTGCATTGCATTTGCATGCATATATTTATAATTATTGTATAATTACTTATGTACCCTCCGAAATTCGCTGTTATTGCAGGAATGGTCGAGGTACCGCCCAACGATAACGGGAACGATTACGTCGTAGGTCACGAAGGGGGACCGTTACCTCCGAACCCGCCGGACAATAATAATGGATGGATCGCTCCAGAAGACGAAATAGGACCGGAAAACGACAATGGCGAAAGTGAGGTGGATAATTTCAGCATGAGTAGTGACGACAATGAGGATTCCGAAGAAGAGCCCGAGGAGCTATTGGATGATGGCATTCCCGAGGATGCCGTAGGCCAGACCGAACCCGACTTGTTTCAAACCCCGAGTTCGCCGAAGGGTTATGAGATACCACCGACCGGTCGTTATGAGCAGCAACCTTTTGATCGCTCGATGGACAATAGTAATGGGAGCAGTGGAGAGTCATCCAAGTCGCCATCGATTCACGAGAATATTACGAGGGTCTATTTTCCGAGACCGAGTCACTACTGGGATCCCGCAGGTCGTTTGGGGAGGATGGAAAGGTTAATGTATGAGCGGTTTGTAGTTGAGACTAGGGTGATTAAGAAGTTTGATAAGACTGAGAGGGAGCATCAAAGATTGTTGGAAAGGACTTCAAGGATTGCGTATGATGGGATGATGAACACAAGTGCCATCAACAGTTTGAAATCAATGGTTGCGAATTTGAGTGCTAGTCTTGATCGTGTGAGGGAAGATCAGATGAGGTTGTCGAGGATGCAGAGTTGGGAGCATCGGGTGAGGGATTCATTGCCCCCGGATTGGAGATTCGTGGACGATGTGGAGATGGAGGCGAATGACTTCATGGTTCAGCCGCCTACTGAAGGTGCTTGTATTTCGGTGGGAAATCAAGTAGCGATTGAGCATGGATCCACATCAGGGACGAAAAAGGAAACAGAATGTGGGCCAGATGAGAAAGGAAAGGGAAAAGTGGATGATGTGGACGAGGACGTGAGTGATGAGGAAACCGAGGACGACGACGAGCCGCCATCCAAGAGGCAGTGTGGATCACCACATGCTTAGTTACTTGTTTTGTATTTTTCTTTGATCATTGTAATAGAACTATTTTAGACCTTTGTATGATGGTATTATGACGAGAAACTCAAGTACTTGATGTTTTGTGGTGAATGATTGTAGTGGCATTACTTGTCACGATTTTGGTTAATTATCAATACAATCTATGTTACCTTTCATGATCTGTGATATGTCTTAAATTTGATCTTTTGTGGTGTGAATTGATAAATATTAGTAACTCCGTAGGGATGTGTCGTTGTATGTATTTTATGTCTGGGAAACTTGATATGAATACTTACATTGTTTTTCTATTTTTCTTGTCTTGCAGAAAGAGATATTCGATAAAACAATGCCTCCAAAGTTGACTGCCGATCGTGTTAACAACATGATTCAGGAAGCGATAGCTAATGCGTTGGAAGCAGACCGAGCTGGGAGAAATCAGGATCCAGGAAGGAACGCGGGGAGACAACCAGTCCCGAGAGTGTGTACCTATTCAAGCTTTATGAAGTGCGGTCCTACGCAGTTCCGTGGAGCGGGTGGAGCCCTAGAACTTAGGCGATGGTTGGAAAAAGTTGAGAGTACGTTTGAAATCAGTGGTTGTGCAGAGGCGGATAAAGTAAAGTTTGCAGCAGCTACATTTCTGGATGATGCGTTAAGCTGGTGGAATACCCAGGTAGCTACGGTGGGATTGGCTGTGGCGAATGCGAGAACGTGGAATGCGACCAAAGCTTTGTTGACAAAGAAGTTCTGCCCAGAGGAGGAATTGGGGCAATTGGAGGACGAATTGAGGCATTTGACCTTAAGGAACAACGATATAGCTGCTTACACCAGGAGATTCAATGAGTTAAGTCTTTTGTGTCCGGACATATTTGCCAATGACGCCAAGAAAATGAAGCAGTATATAAAGGGTTTATCTAGCAACATCAAGGGTGAAACAACTTCGTCGAAACCTGGAACGTTTGACGAAGCGGTTCAAATGGCACACGCTTTGATGGACGTTAAGCTTCAGGATAAGCAGAATTACATTGCTGAGGGTAACAAAAGGAAATGGGAGGCAGCACAAAATAATCAATCCCAAGGCCAGAACCGAGGAGGAAACCGAAACAACCAAGGGCCGAACCGTAATCAGCAGTTTAATCAGAGAAGGAACGAAGGAATGAGGGCCGTGACAAACCCTAGAGGTGTGAAGGTGAATCCCCATTGTGGAAAGTGCAACTTGTATCATGTTGGAAACTGCCCGCAGGCATGCGGCAAGTGTGGAAAGGCAGGTCATAGGACTGCTAGTTGTCGAACGGGAGGAGTAGCCACTGGGGCTAATGCTATCAGGATGAGAGGATGTTATAGCTGTGGAGAAAGAGGGCATGTGCAAGCAAATTGCCCGAAGACAGGGAACAGACGGGGAGGAAATAATGCGGCAGCTGTGTATCAAGTGGGAACTGCTGATAAACCACAAGGTCCCAATGTGGTTACCGGTACGTTTTTGCTAGACGCTTGTTATGCTAGTATTTTATTTGATTCTGGCTCCGACAAGAGTTTTGTAGACGTTAGATTTAGTCGTAATATCGATAGAGAACCGGTATTGTTAACGACTAGTTATAATGTTGAATTAGCCGATGGAAAAAATTGTTAGTACGAATTCTATACTGAAAGGGTGTACCTTGAAGTTAGGAAACTACGCTTTTAAAATCGACTTAATTGAACCTTGTAATTGATCTGTTCCAGTGTATACTCAAAGATCGATTTAAGATCAGGGTATCATTAACTGCGTGTAAGAGAGGAGGATATTCCTGTAACTGCCTTTCGTACGCGGTATGGACACTTTGAATTTCGAGTGATGCCGTTTGGGTTGACAAACGCGCCTGCTGTATTCATGGATCTTATGAATCGCGTGTGCAAGCCGTATCTAGATAAGTTTGTTATTGTTTTCATCGACGACATACTTGTTTACTCTAAGAGTAAGGAGGAGCACGAGAAGCACCTGAGAAAGATTTTGGAGTTGTTGAGGAAGGAGAAGCTGTATGCAAAATTCTCTAAGTGTGAGTTTTGGTTGGAATCAGTGCAGTTTCTAGGTCATGTGATTGATAAGGAAGGAGTTCGTGTAGATCCTGCTAAGATCGTAGCAATCAGGGAATGGTCAGCACCGACGACGCCGACTGAAGTTCGACAATTTTTGGGTTTAGCTGGGTACTATAGAAGGTTTATTGAAGGATTTTCGTTGATTGCGAAACCATTGACGCGGCTTACCGAGAAGAATAAGGTGTATGAATGGGGAAATGAGGAAGAGCTTGCTTTCGAAACGCTCAAGGATAAGTTATGTTCCGCGCCGATTTTATCATTGCCTGAGGGAACCGAAGATTTCGTGGTGTATTGTGATGCGTCTCGTAAGGGTTATGGAGCAGTGTTAATGCAACGTGAGAAGGTGATAGCTTACGCGTCGAGGCAATTAAGGAAGAACGAGGAGAACTACACGACGCACGATTTGGAATTAGGAGCGGTAGTGTTTGCGTTGAAGTTGTGGAGACACTATCTGTATGGGACAAAGTGTGTTGTATTCACTGATCACAAGAGTTTGCAGCACATTTTAGATCAAAAGGAGTTGAATATGCGACAAAGACGATGGGTTGAACTATTGAGTGATTACGACTGTGAAATTCGCTATCACCCAGGGAAGGCGAATGTTGTAGCGGATGCATTGAGTAGGAAGGAACGGGAGAAACCTTTGAGGGTTAGAGCTTTAGTGATGAGTGAGAGCGTTGACTTAACCGAAACCATACTGAAGGCTCAGGAGAGAGGATTGATGAAAGGAAATGTTGAAGCCGAGAATTTGGGACGAATGTTGAAACCTATTTTCGTGATTAGGTCTGACGGACTAAGATATTTTGAGAATCGAATTTGGTTACCATTGTGTCCATCTGAGGAAGGAAAGCCTGGAGTTCGAGAATTGGTTATGAATGAGTCGCATAAGTCGAAGTATTCGATACATCCTGGATCGGATAAGATGTACCACGACCTGAAGAAAGTCTATTGGTGGCCGAATATGAAGGCAGATATTGCTCGTTACGTCAGTAAGTGTTTGACTTGCGCAAAGGTTCAGGCAGAACACAAGAAACCATCTGGATTGTTGGTACAACCGGAAATCCCAGAATGGAAATGGGAGAAAATCGCAATGGATTTTGTGACGGGTTTACCTAGGACTCCTAGTGGATGCGATATGATATGGGTAATTGTGGACAGGTTAACGAAATCTGCTCATTTCTTACCTATGAAGAAGACGGACAGCATGGAAAGACTCGCCAGCGTGTACGTGAAAGAGATCGTCTGTAGACATGGAGTGCCGTTATCGATCATTTCGGATCGCGATAGTAGATTTACGTCGGAATTTTGGAGATCGCTTCAACGTGCGATGGGCACTGAACTGAGTTTAAGCACGGCTTATCACCCGGAAACTGACGGCCAGAGTGAACGAACGATTCAAACGATGGAGGACATGCTCCGAGCATGCGTGATTGATTTTGGAGGAAGTTGGGAACGCCACTTGCCTCTAGTGGAATTTTCGTACAATAATAGTTATCATGCGAGTATCAAAGCGGCACCGTTCGAAGCATTGTATGGAAGGAAGTGTAGATCGCCCGTGTGTTGGAGTGAAGTAGGGGAAAGTCAATTGACTGGACCCGAAATGGTGTTAGAAACGACAGAGAAGATCGTGCAGATCAAGAACCGACTACTTGCTGCGAGAAGCCGACAGAAAAGTTATGCTGATAACCGAAGGAAACCGTTGGAGTTTGACGTTGGAGATATGGTTATGCTCAAGGTATCGCCATGGAAGGGTGTAATTCGTTTTGGGAAGAAAGGAAAGTTGAGTCCGAGGTATATTGGACCGTTTAAGATCGTTGAACGAATTGGACCAGTAGCGTACAAGTTAGAATTGCCGACCGAGCTTAGTGCTATTCATGACACGTTTCACGTATCGAACCTGAAGAAGAGTTTGGCGGACAAGGAATTGGTGATTCCTTTAGACGAGATTCGACTAGACGACAAAATGCATTTTGTGGAAGAACCTGTGGAAATCATGGACCGGGAGGTCAAGCGGTTGAAGCATAGTAGGATTCCCATTGTGAAGGTCCGATGGAATTCTAAGCGTGGACCGGAATACACCTGGGAACGTGAGGACTTTTTCAAGGAAAGGTATCCTCATTTGTTCTAGTAAGACGAAATGTGAGCCCAAGAAGAGGCGAGCGCCGGGACGTCGCTCTCTTTAAGGAGGGGTGGATGTGACACCCTAGAATCGAGGTCATTAACGATACCCTAAATTACGCTAATTTTTGAAATTTTTGATAAATTTTAATTTCTATACTTATGAGTATTTTGGTTAGAGCCGATGTTCGAGGTTATAATTTTTACGGTTGACGTTTTGAGAAGGACGATGACGATTACGATCCCGAGAGATGCCCAATTTTATATAATTTTTGACGATTTATCGATAATGTAATTTTTCGAGAATTTTATTTACGGTTCGTGTTAAGTTGAGTCGTGTGAGTTTTATAGCCTTCCAAGTACATTTAAAGTATCCCAAAAATATTTTGGAGCATTCGGGAAGATTTCCGACTCCCGTAAAATTTTCAAAATTGACAAATGAGTCAAACCCGCAAAGTTTTGAGGTCGTTTTCTATTTAAGGACAAAAGAAGCCCAATATTGCACTTAGGTCCCTCCTAACCATCAAAAAGGGGCAAAGTGGACAAACACACAAACACATACAAAAATTTACAAGAAAAATCAAACATCACTCCCTCCCTCTCTCTCTAAACCCACGGTCACACCAAGAACACACAAAAATCCACCAAAAATCTTTTCTACTTGATTTTTCAAAAATCTAAGGTTAGACCACGCTTAGTTTGGTCATTACCCACCTATTCATGTAATCAAATCCAACATGCATTGATAAAAATTTTTCAAGATTTTTCATATGATCCAAAATTCGTTTTTGTGGCTATTTGAGCTAATGCATGTTAATCTTGAGTGTTATGGAAGTATAAACACCATGAAAACCCACCAAAATTAATTTGGTTGTGGTGATTTGGTCACCCAAACCCCACGGCAAAGGGTTGTTTGGGGGAGCCATGGTGGTTGATGAATATGCATGTTATTATTGTGTTTGGTTTGTTGTTTTATGATGATTCATATAGGTGTTACTACTTGCATGTGTATTTTTCTTTGATTTTGATATTGAGATTGGTTGATCAATAGGGGTAGGATGGAAGTTTGATGTTAGGATATGTTTGGGAAGTCTTAGGATGATGTTTAGTGTTGGTTAGAAGTCTTGGAATCGAGTCTAAGCATGTTTTTGGTACGGTCATTTTTAGGCAGAAACATTTGGTCTATTTTGGAAAAATGATTTTTGTTCCAAGTCTTGAAAACTAAATATAGTGATAGAGGGTTTTTCTAGCTTTAATTTGGTATAAGGTAGAGCCCGTGACTCAAAACGAGCTAAAAGTTATGACATTTTAAAGATCGGGTACCGGGAGACGAGGACTTTCACAATCCGGATTTGTGCAAAGTTTTAGTCAAATCCCGAGGGTCACAAGTATAATTTGGTGAATGATCAAGGGTCAAAACTTGGTCCCTAACCTGTACAAATGAGTCTATATGTTGACTTATGAGTCAAGGAAGTCAAAGGTATTTTTCATATAGGTCAAAGTGGTCAAAATTGGTCGAAGCGCAATTTCAGCCCGTAAAATGTAGTCGTGGAAATGAGTTGCGTGACGGGTCGTAAAAGTGAAAACTTTTGTTGGACTTAAAAACATGTTATCTACAGGTCATATAGGATTTTTGGAAATTTTGTCAAATTTTATAAGTGTGGTTTAATAAGGTAAAACAGCCCGTACTTTAGTCAAGTACCGGCGAGAACGTGTAAAAATGGACAACGTAGGTTATAAGAACGAATGGAGTAAAATGAATGATACTTGTTATTTTTGTTTTTGGCGTGAGTTATATTTGTCTTAAGTGACTTGTATATATGTATTTTATACAGTACCGTAAGTATTTAAATGAGATTACTCATTACGCGTTATTTGTGATAGGTGTTGATTTACCCGGGCATCCGTTCCATCGTCAGTGAACACTCCTCGAACTACCGACTACTTAATATCTAAGGTGTGAATTTATAGCCTCGCTTATATTATTTCAAATTGTTTTACCCGCGAGGGAAATGCATGCTAGTTTTTAAAAAGGAACGTATATCATGAATGATTGTTAGACCCGAAAGTTGCCTTAGAAATTGTGTTGAGTACCAAAGTTGCAAAAGTCCCTAAATTCATGAACTATTAACTATTGTCTTGCCCTTGCGAAGGGGGAAATAGCCGCTTATGCAATTTGTAGTACTACGGGGTTAACGACCCAATGCTAGCCGAGAAGCTGTACTTATAGTAAGTTCTGCGGTAGATTATTTTGTATGAGAGATAAGGTATAATTGCAACTGATGCCTTTAGAGGGGCACTGGTTTCATCTGAATCATGCCGGTATATTTACGCGGGTGATTGAGTTAACGGATTAGTGTCATGAGCTTAAACACAATTGTCAGTATCCTGATTATAGTTTGTTTGATCGACAAGACTATAAATGATCACGAATGGTTTTTATTATATATACGTTCAAATGGATTGAAAAACCTATGAATTCCACTCAACGTTTTCGTTGACCAAATTTTTGGCATGTATTTCAGGTAACCGCTGAGCAGTAGGATGGAGCATGCATGGGATGGAGGTTGTGTGATCGGCTTGGTGTCCGCTTGTTTTTCCCTCCTTTTCTACTTAAACAATTTTTATGTTTAATGTCATGTGGTTGTAAAACTGAAGTTTTTGGGGTTGAGATTCATGGGGACCGAAACGCTAAACTCTGTGCACCATTTGGGGTTGGGAAAACTGTGGACATGTATTATCTAACAATTTTTAATGTTGAATTTTAAGATGACGTCTTTTTAGCGTCGTTTGATATCTCTTGTGTGCAATGAATACTGTGTAGCACCCATTGTTGTAGTTCCGCTGCGCATAACAATTGTGGGGGTGTTACATTATTTTTAGGTACTGTCATGACTTCAGGATATCAAAATGACCACCTACTTACTAGAAGATACATGCCTAATCTTTCTTTGATAAATCAAACTCGCTCTACTCAAAACACTTATCATAGTCTTGAATCTCGTTGTTTCCATGAAGGACGTATTGTTCCTTCTAACTTTCTTGGACTTGACTTCATTCGATTCATGTTCAATACCATTGCCTTTGATTGTTTGCTTGATATAGATGAGCCAATCTTTCCTTCTTTCCTCATGGAATTCTTTAACTCGTACACACTAATTATGCATCAATAATGGTCTATCTATAATATTTTCCATCAAGGGGAAAACCTTTGTGTACACTCTTGAGGAATTTGGTAAGATTCTCAGAGTTCCATACGAAGTTCAATGTAGGTTCACCAATGCTTGGGGTTTAAACCACTTAGAATATGCCCCTATTGATGTGCATTATGTGACCGAGATTCCTTCAGCTTCGGCCATCTCTTATGCCATTGCTAAACCTCGTGAACATTCTATTATTGGTAATTTTGAAGGAGAATTTCGTGCTCTCACTCCTTGGGAATTACTAACTAGCGATCTTAGTGATTTTATGATCCCTTGGGCCAAAATCATTAGGGAAAATGCAATGTGTTTGGATGGTAATCGCAACCATGTGCCCGCTTGTCTTGCACGTATGTTGTATTGTGTTGCTACAACTACTCCATACAACCTTGCATTTTTCATAGCTAGAAGAATAAGATTTGTTCTCAGTGGATCTCGTTCTACTCTTCCATATGCCATGATTCTATCGCGGCTTCTTAAGAGACTTCTTCTTGACTTTCCACCTCTAAATCCTTCATCATTTCACTCCGTGGATCGAGTCATGCTTCCTATTGAAGGGAATGTCTCTTCTGTACCCACGCATGATTCAAATGAAGATGAAAATGTCTCTCAATACAATTCTCTCAATCCTTGTTATGACTTATCATCATCTATCTCTCTGTTATCTTCACTAGACATTGATTCAGACTATCAGTATTGTCTCAATCTTCATCTTAAAGATCGAATAAGAAGTGAATCAAGGCAAGGAGGAAATGCTCATAGATAAATGATATATGCCACTCTTGAATGATTAACATGTGTATAAACATGTTTGGATTGTTTAACTTCATCTCCTTTATCTTTATTCTTAGGATGTTATGTATTCATTAACTAATACATTGTGTTTGGATTATCTAGTATTTTAATCCTAATTATCCATGCTATCGATCTTTCGATTTGCATGGCTCTGTGCATCTTGTGTGTTTGTTAGCTTCCTAGACCTTGATTTATAGTCCATTTTGGCTTGATAAACATTTATATTTAATCTGGGCTAGCTATAGTTACTGAAAGTGCCTTTTATCAAACCCACTGGGGCGGATCCTTATCTAGGCCGCGGTTCCTTAGCGATAAAGAATCGCGCCTCTCTATAAGGAACAGCCTCTGACTATTCCGAGAAGAATCTTTGCTTTACACTATTCTCCCTTGATCTGTGTAAACATTGATAAAACTTTTGCAAAAACTTGCACTTTCCTAAACTAGGCTACCTAATTTCATTGTTCACTGAAAATACTTTTAACCCATTCTAGTTTGGATCATCCCTTCCTCTTCTTAAACACTTTCTTGTTGATTATGTTCCTCATCCCTTCAACTCTTCTCTAAATCTTAACACACAACCATGGTATCCACTAGAACATCCAATTCCTCCAAAACTTCCTCATCCAAAAGAAACTTTAAGATGAAATTCATGTTTCCTAAACTTGGCTCTCCATCTTCTCACAAACCAAAAAGTGAAGCCTCGCCTGTTTTCATCTCTTCATCACTTTCACCACCACTTGCTTCTTGGAAGACAAACTCAACTCATGGTACTAACGATTCACATGGTTCTACCTCCTCTTCATTCCAATCAAGAATGAATGAGTTTTCGTCACCATTCACTTCTAGTCATCCTCTAAATGTGAATGCTCAACCTCAACCTCATCAAAGAATTCCCTTTGTTTTTTAGCCTCTTCCTTTCACTCCACCAAATTCACCCATATCACCCTTGGATACCGTGCCTTCTACACATCTTCCTCCCTCCAACACTTCATTCTTGGGTGTTCTCATTTCCCGTTTCTTGGGTGATCCACACTTGTTTGACTTTTTCATGCACAATGGAACTAATTGTCCTTGTTGCTTGAACAACTTTCACCTTATTGATATCCTTAGGTTGGAGATGATTGGGGCTCACATCAAGTTGCAAAGCTTCTTGTTGACCCTATTTGCTAATCCTCCTCCTCCTCCTAGGAGATGAATGATTTAAAAAAAAATCAATTACTTTTTAAAGAAGGTCAAGCCAAAGAGGACTATGCATTCAAGACCTAGTTTTAGCTAACTTTATAGTAGTTAGTTGTTATTTTATTTCTTGTATTTCTTTTCTTTTCCTTCATTATTTTCTCATGAGGATGATCTATGGATTTAGTTTTATGTGTTTTAACCTATATGGTCACATTAACTAACTTTAATTTATTTAAAATTGAATCTAAATCTATCACAACCTCTAAAAACTTGACTTAAAATTGGATCAAAATGTTATCTAAATATTTTGTCACCCTTTGTCAAGACATTCTTTGTGAATGTGTTGCTTTTATGCAACCCTAACATACTCTAGTGCTAAAAGAGGTAAAAATCCAAGATTTGCAAAATTTTGAAAAAGTCTTATTGTTCTCCATAACTTTTGAAAATCATGGTCTCTGATCCACTGGACGCGGATCCTTAGCCCTTAGGCGGCTCCATATCAATATGGAACTGCGGGCTCCCGTAAGGAACCGCGTACAGGAAAATTACTTTTAGCTTATTTTTGGTCTTTCTTGTTTGACCACTGTCTTGGTTAAGATTCTTTGTTTATCTAATTTGGCTAAACATTCCCTAAAACCTTTTATTTTCATTTCAAATCTTTGCCTTGTCTATTTTCTTTAAATTCTTCTCATTTGGGAGTTCTTCTCTTCATCCCTCATAATGCCTAATTCTTCCATTCCTAACCTTGACATTTCTTTGTCACACTCTTCTCAATCTAAAGCTTCTTCTTCTAAGCTTTCAAAGAAACCGAAAATCTCGGTTCGACCCGTTTGGATAAAAAAGAACAAGAATCCTCATGAATATTCTTCTCCAAAATCCTCCAAGAACTCTTCTTTCTCTTCCATTAAATATTGGAATGAGACTTACTCTATAAATCCAATTATCGGAGAAAAGGAAATTCTTCCACCACCACCTAAACCTTTCAACTCTCCTCAACTCAATGACCTATCTTCTTTCCCTAATCTTACTAGGCATTGTGAAAACATCTCTTATCCTTTATCTCCCTCTCCACTAAACTCTAATTTTGATGGACCTCCCCCATATAACGACTTTGTTTTGCATCATGTTTCCTCGTGTGCTTGTTGTCGTTTTCAACAAATTGAACTTGCTCATATCTAAGACAAGCTAAATTTCCTTGAATTCCTCCTCACTCTACCTCTCTCAAAGTTTTCGTTCCCGTGAACAAAACTTCGAATGATGCTTCGTCGTCTTTATTTTCCAACTAAGGTGCATTTTGTACTTTAGTTGTTTGAGTCAATAATACTTAAGAAATCTTGGAAGATCATCACTATTAGAGTAGTTTATTGTTTGTGGTTTATTTTCCATATTTTTTGCTTTAAATATTTATATTGTGTGTATGAATATTTCTCTTGTATGTTATTTCATATTTGTGTAATATGAATGTTATGTGTGTTATCTTTCCCGCCTATTATTTTTCACACATTTGTTAAAGAGTTGATCATGGTTAAACTTACAATTAATTATGGGTGATTCCAAAAATTCTAAGTTTTAACCCCTTGACATTTTAAATCATCTTTGATTGGTTTGGATGTTTCTTTTCTTTCTTTATTCCACTAATTAAACTTTGATGTTGTCAATACACACTCTTTGGACATACTTAGCAAATGCTTGCTTCTAATTTGAGATTTATTTTCCTTCTACCTCTCAAGTTAGTTAGTAGGTAGTGCACATACATACATTGGTGTTTCTTTTCTTTCTTCTAACCTTTGTGTAGCATGTCACCTTAGCTCATTTACTTGGTGCCCCAAACAAGGGGGAGTAAGCACCAAGGGGGAGCTACTAGCAAAGTTCAATTCTTTTCTTCTTTAAAGACTTGTGCTAACCTTTTTGCTTCGACAAAGGGGGAGAAATGATAGTGATAAACTCGTTAATAATTCAAATAAACTTGTATTTTACGTAAATGAGTTTATAGTTTGTCGTAATCAAAAAGGGGGAGATTGTTAATGCAAAGCAATGCCTAAAAACATTATTAGTATTAATTAATTATTCTTTCTTAGTTTTGATCACGACAAATTACAAAGACATTTATTGTCAAACACAATCAGAAAACAAATTATCTAACAAACACTATCATCAAGGTAATAATCATTACACTAACATATCTTAATCATGCTTAGTGATCATAAAAGTGATTAGCCTTAAAACTCACTTTTGTCAAATGTAACAAAAGATTTTTAATAAACTTTATTTTTAAGAAAATGTTTTATTAAAATGAAAATCTAAATTTGAATATAGCATATTCCAAATGCCATAAGAATATCCTTTGAAGGTTTAAACAGCCTCAGATATTTCAAATTCACTAAAAGACAAAAAGGAGCGGAGTCTACTCTCCATGGTTCCTTAAGTGCCTACGCGGTTCCCTATCGATAAGGAACCGCCTGGGTAGTTAAGGAACCACCCCCAGATAGTCGTTGACATTTGTCTTCTATAAATAGTGGATCAAATCTGCATTTTCATTAACCCTTTTTGGACATCTCTTTTAGCCTTCTTTCTCTTATCTAATCCTAGTCATTTGTAAATGATCACTTAATGTGTTAAGTATGTTTACTTATGATTATCCTCTTGATCTCCTTATTTACCTTGTCCAAAGAGAAGATCACTCACACACTTGTGATGTGATTAAAGAGCATTGATGAAGATCACCTTTTCCTAAAGATCTAGTCAAGTTCATCATTTGTTTATTTGTGTCTTGCGTAACACCCCATTTTGGTAAATGGAACGTCACACGTGATTATGGCGTGTCATCAAAGCATACAAGGAAAATGTCTTAAACATTACATGACCGTAAAAGTAAATACCGGAAACAAACACCGGTACCCTAAAGTATAAGCTCATCACACACAAACATAAGTACTGTAAAGGAAAAGGACTAAACAATGTCCATAGAAATAAGTAGCAAAATGTATGATCAAATGCATAAAGTAGAGAAGGCTAGATAGCTTCCAATCCATATGCACGTACGCTTAAAGTCTACGAGCGCCCTTGAGTACCTGCCATTTGGGAACATGAAAGGAAAATGGCTGAGCATAACGCTCAGTACACAGATATACAAGTATGACATGGAATAACATACGCATATAAGACTAATAGCAGCGGAATAACATAAGTTCTAAGATATCTGGATTCATGTTCATAAAACTGGTTTTATAGTTTGAAAAGACTTATGTTTCTATGAAAATCTGTTTTAATTAGCCAAATAGCCCATATAGGTCATGAGGTTCCATCGTACATGAATACTTGGAGGGGAGACCTCGTCATGCAATTAGAGGAGTTGCCTCTAATTAAATAGTCTGGGTAGGAGGGATAAACTCCTAGTGAAGGATGCAAGGCACACATCGCATTCACTTTGATAATACTGCTAAACATGTAACTAGGATGCACCCATACGCCCCACATGATAACATAATATAATGGCCAAAACTGAAAAGGGACGCCACGAGCAATCACTTCGCCGTGGGGAAGTCATAACACTAGTGCCTCTAGTGTTATGGTTATGGTACCTCCATAACTAGGTGACACTGGTCATGCATGTATATGGCTTAGGCTCTTATTCTAACATAAGTATCAAACATATAAAACAAATACTGGGAAAACAGTTGGCTGTAGACGGAGAATCCTAATAAGGAAAGAATGTCCATATTGAAAGGACGGGAAATCCGTACCTTATGTCCAGTGAACGAAGAAGACGAACGGAAGAGAGTCCTACTTCGATCTCCCTAAAGCTACATAGATAGTATACGTTTATAAGTATTCTGATTACTGAGTACGTAACTGATTTTATATCGTGACTTAGCTTGTTTTATATGTTCATGTCTTATTTTACTGATTTTAATGTTATACTGTGTTTATCATGTATTATGTATATTCTGATTAAGTATTACTTGTATTTCTTGTATTATTATGCTTGTTGTGTAATAATAAGTAACTTTCTAAAAAAAATAGGTTTCCTAAAATAGAAAGTTCCCAAAAATAGAAAGTTTCCAAAAATAGAAAGTTTCCAAAAATCGATTAACTTCTTAAAATAGGTCAGTTTCTAAAAATAGAAAGTTTCCAAAATTAGTAAGTTTCCTGAATTAGAAAGTTTCCATATTTAGAATCAAGCTAGATTAAATATCATAAGTCATGTGATTATAGTATAGCTTATTAATAATAACATGTTAATTAAATAAACATAGGTTATACAATTTAATTAAATATAAGCATGATTTAATTAAATTAAAGTGTATAAAAATACTTAGGTTAAAACATGTATTAATATTGTATTAATAATTACCTAAGTCATGTTTATTAATTAATTATATTCCATGTTTTTAATAATTAATTAATACTATAGTCTAAATTAAATAATTAAATACTTAGGTTAAACATGTATTATTTACTAAATAACAATTAACCTAAGTCCATGATTTAATTAATTTAATTACGTGTCATGTTTAATTAAATTAATATCTTGTTAAAATAAATACTTGTAAAAATAATATACTTTTACATATTTTAGCCATGAACCGGACCGATATAATTTATTTAAACATGTCGTGAACCGGACCAGGAACCCCTTGAACTGGTCCGAACCAAACACCCCTTAACAGTGGTAAACCAGCTTGGCCGGTTGCACTGTTTTTGTCATGACTGCCACCGGCTGCTGCCGGTGGTCTTTGTCTCTCGGCTAGCCGCTGCCAGCAGTGGCGTTCCCACCAGTTGTGTGCTGGTGGTTACCCGCTGTTGCGCGCTGCGTTCCCCCTGCCATACCAAGTCTGCCACCGGCTGTGTGTCGGTGGTGGGGCCGTGTGCTACCTTGACCCAAACCAACCACAAGGACACCCCCGACGCATGTAGGAGTGCCTTGTCCCTGCTGTCGACCGAACCAAACACCACCGAGACATAAGTCTCGGTTGGTGGTGCGAACCAAACGACGCCGAGAGCCATGGGGCTCTCGGTTTGAGTGGCGGTCGAACAACCAACCCGAACAAACCCTTAATTTTTACCCCTTGATCCCATGACATGTTTTTAACTCATGTTTTATTTAATTACATGTTCATGTGATAATTAATTAAATAAAAGAAAAAACAAAAGGGTTTACGGATTTACCAATGCGTGAAAAGATTAAAGAAGAATAACACGAACACGTTGCTTAGCTAAAAATCAAACCAATCACCCTTTTGTGGTGATGTATGTCGCCGGCCACAAGAGAGAAGAAGGAGAGTAGGGTTTTAATTTTTCTGTAAAATTCTGTAACGTGAAAAAGGTTTCCTTCCTTTTTGTTTATTTCTTAGAAATCAAAAGGGCTTCCCGTTCCTTCTCTTTGGTGCTGCGGCTACAAGGTCCCAAAAGGGAAAACCCGGAGTTTTCCCGTGTTCTAATTTTACGTGTTCGTAATCTCATGTTTTCGTGTTATTATTAAATGTTCGTGTTTAAATACTTTTACATAACGATATTAATCATCTAATATTAATTAAGTACGTAGTTACGTGTTCGTGACTTTTACCTTCATGATTTCATGTTCGTGATTATAATTATTATTGAAAATAATTATCGTGTACTAACACGTACTTAATACTTATCGTGTAATTATACGTACATAACTTCTGTAATTACTAACCGTGACACGTGTTCATGCTATAAAAGAAAAGTTTTAATATGTACGTACGTTTACTGAGGGTATTATTCATGGTAAAAGCATGCGGGTTTTACAACTCTTCCCCCCTAAAAAGAACAATTCGTCCCCGAATTATAGATAAAATAACTGAAAGAGGAACATACCTGAATTCAAAACTTGAAAAGAGGGTAAGAAGTCCGGATAGACTCCTCTGTCTCCCAAGTGTCTTCCCGCTCGATATGATCCTTCCAAAGGATTTTGACGAATAGAATCGTATTCTTCCTCATGACTCGTTCTTGCCTGTCAAGAACTCGTTCGGGTTCCTCTATGAATGTAAGATCTTCACGAATCTGTTCCAGTGGATACTGAACCATGTGAAGGGGATGATACTTGTACCCTCTGAGTAAGGACACATGCAAAACGTCATGAACGTGAGAAAGCTGCGTAGGTAACGCTAAGCGATAATATACTTCACCTACTCGCTCGATGACATCAAATGGTCCGATGAACAGAGGACTGAGCTTCCCTTTGATTCCGAAACGTGTAACACCACGTGCCGGCGATACCTTAAGAAAAACGTGATCTCCTACATTAAAATGTAAGTCCCTACGATGCTTGTCGGCATAACTCTTCTGACGTGAACGTGCTTCTTGCAATTTCTACATAGCTACAAAGACCTTCTCGTTGGTCAACTCTATCATTTCTGGTCCTTCAAGTGTTCGCTCACCAACCTGATCCCAGCAGATTGGGGTGCGACACTTCCTGCCATACAACATCTCGAATGGAGCACACTTAATGCTGGCGTGCCAACTGTTGTTGTATGCAAATTCAACCAAACAGATGTAATCGTCCCAATCTCCTGTCTATTCCAACGCACATGACCTCAACATGTCTTCTAATGTCTGAATCGTTCGCTCCGATTGTCTGTCGGTTTGAGGATGAAAAGTCGTGCTAAGCTTAAGTTTTGTACCCCAGGCTTTCTGCACACTCCTCCAAAATCGCGAAGTGAAACGAGGATCTCTGTACGAGACGATACTGGATGGAGCACCATGAAGTCTCATGATCTCCTTCTTGTAAGTGTTCGCGAGTTTACTGACCGGATCGTCCTTGCGGATCGGTAAGAAATGAGTTGACTTAGTAAGTCGATCAACGATAACCCAAATCGCATCATGCCTCCTCTTTGTCTGCGGAAGACTTGTAACAAAATCCATGGTGATCTTGTCCCACCTCCACTCTGGAATGTCTAGCGGTTGTAGTAAACCACTAGACAGATGATGCTCGATCTTAACCTGCTGGCAGGTAAGACATTTGGAGACGTAAGTAGCAACATCCTGTTTCATACCACTCCACCAAAAGTATTGCTTGATGCCGTGGTACATCTTGGTTGAACCAGGATGAATGGAGAATGGGGAGCTATGAGCTTCAGCTAATAACGCTTCCCTGAGAGTAAGATCATCAAGAACACAAAGTCTAGTACCCTGCCATAAGATACCATCGTCATCTAACCGAGACTCCGTCTGTTGTTCCAAGTTCTGAATGATCGCCCAAATTTCACCATCATCCTTCTGAGCTTCCTTGATTCTAGAGAGTAACTCAAGTTCCACTCTAAGATTAGCCCAGTAACCGTGCTGTCCACGTACCATGATCTCGATGTCTAGTCGCTCTAAGTATCTTATAATTTCCTCCTCAATTTTAATGCCGTTTATCATACCGGACTTTCTACTAAGTGCATCTGCCACTATATTTGCCTTGCCGGGATGATACTGCAGATTAATGTCATAATCCTTCAATAGCTCCAACCATCTTCTCTGTCTCATATTCAGCTCACATTGAGTGAAGATGTACTTCAGGTTCTTGTGATCTGTGAAGATATCACATGATTCTCCATACAAGTAGTGCCTCCATATCTTCAATGCAAACACGATTGCTACAAGTTCCAAGTCATGCGTAGGGTAATTTTCCTCATAAGGCTTAAGCTGTCGTGAAGCGTACGCAATCACTTTCCCATGTTGCATGAGAACACAGCCAAGTCCCTTCCCTGAAGCATCACTGTAGATTTGAAATCCACCTGTACCAGATGGGAGAGTGTGAATCGGTGCAGATACTAACTTCTGCTTTAGGTCTTCAAAGCTATTCTCTCTTTCTTCAGTCCAGACGAATTTCTCCCATTTCCGCATCAGTTTGGTCAATGGCAGTGCTAAGCGGGAAAAGTTCTCTACGAACCTATGGTAGTAACCAACTAAGCATAGGAAACTGTGAACTTCAGTCGCGGATGTCGGTCTTGGCCACTTGGTAAGAGCCTCAACCTTTTTTGGATCCATGGTGATTCCTTCTGCTGATACAATGTGGCCTAGGAACGCCACCTTATCTAACCAGAACTCACACTTGGAGAATTTAGCATACAGCTGCTTCTAGTGAAATATCTGTAGTACTCTATGAAGATGGTCTTCGTGTTCCTCCTTGGACTTAGAGAAAATCCGAATGTCGTCAATGAAGACAATGACGAACTTGTCCAGGAACTCATGGAAGATACGATTCATCAGATCCATGAAGACCGCTGGAGCATTGGTAAGGCCAAATGGCATGACTACAAACTCGTAGTGCCCATAACGTGTACGGAAAGCAGTCTTGGCGATGTCCTGCTCTTTAACCCGTAGTTGATGATAGCCTACCTCAGATCAATTTTGGAGAAATTTTTGGTCCCTTGGAGTTGGTCAAACAAGTCGTCAATGTGTGGCATCGGTTATCTATTCATGATGGTGATCTTGTTAAGCTCACGATAATCTATGCAAATACGCATGATGTCGTCCTTCTTCTTTACGAACAGAACAGGTGCGCCCCATGGAGAAGCACTAGGTCGAATGAAACCGCGTTTTAACAGTTCCTGTAGTTGTTCCTTTAACTCCTTCAGCTCTATAGGATCCATGCGATAAGGAGCCATGGATATTGGCTCAGCTCTTGGGGCGAGCTCAATATTAAACTCCACTTCACGAGCAGGTGGTATGCCCAGAAGTTCTTCTGGAAACACGTCTGGAAATTCTGACACGATCGGCTGATTCTGGATAGATGGAGATTCAA
Organism: Glebionis coronaria; assembly: GCA_025667525.1. Taxonomy (NCBI): domain Eukaryota; kingdom Viridiplantae; phylum Streptophyta; class Magnoliopsida; order Asterales; family Asteraceae; genus Glebionis; species Glebionis coronaria. The sequence goes on from CM046879.1 coordinate 105,720,214, forward strand.
CCTCTAAATCATGAACAGTAGCAAGATAGCCCTCACAACCATGTGACAGTAGTACACGTGCTTGCAAGGTCGATATTATTTGTACAGACCTTCCGGGTACGAACCTGTTATGAATGTACTCTGGTGCATTTACATCACTGAAGATGACCCGATATGTATGGCAGTCTATGGTGGCGTGATATTTGGATAGCCAGTCCATGCCTAATATCATGTCAAAATCACACATTTCCAGTGGAAGTGCGTCAATCGGACGAATCTTGTCGTCAAAATCTAGGGGAAGGTTCTTGTACCCATGGGTTATGCGTACAGAGTCTCTTAAAGGCGTGGAAATGTTTAATACATTCTCTAATGGCATACGGGATAGCCTAGCATTCTTGGCATAAGCAGTAGAAATGACCGAGTGAGTAGAACCCGTGTCAAATAAAACACATGCAGCTTGACCATACATATACAAGATTCCAGTGATGGTACCTGTAGACTTGTTTGCCTAATCGCGAGAAGTCGTGTAAACGCGTCCACTAGTATGAGGCGGATTGGAATCAGCATGTCCAGATGTGTCGTTCATCTCGCCCTTGTGGCAGTCCTTCATGCGATGACTAGTAAGGCCACACTTGAAGCAAGCGTCGTTGTCGCGACGACATGGCCCTGGGTGCCTGCGGTTGCATGTAGTGCAGAAAGGGTGAGTATACCCTCCAGCAGGTGCCCTTGCTGGCTGGGAGCCTGTTTGGAAAAGTGCACATGAGACATGATTATAGGTACAAAAGGACAATGCGGAAAAATTGTAAGATGTAATACCAGTGATAGCTGGACGGTTAGGCTGTGAACCTCGTAGGTTCTGCTCCCTCCCGTTACCATGATTCATGGTAGAAGATTGCTAATGTGTCAGAATTATGAATTATCACATATAACATAAGGAATGAGTAAGTGTAAGGACCTGCTGTTGTTGGAGTTTCCAGCGTTGTTACAGTAATTATCATTACCGCCACGCCTATCCGTAGCAGGACGGTCTTAAGTCTAACCATTACCCTTGGGCTGAGTAAGCTGTTGCTAAGTAACCGACCGAGACCGGTCCCCTGTCTTCTGCCTGAAAGATGAAGTTTAAAGAGAAAGATAAATATTGGATAGTACTGAATGAATTTGAAATGGTCACCGCTGAATGACGAATAAATACCTCTTCTCGGGTCTCTCTGCTTCACCGAACTCCTCTCTTTCCTGCAACATCTCCAGCTTACGTGCTACATCGACAACTTGTGTCACCGTGTTGAAGGTAGCACCTACCAAGTTATTGGCATCCGTTGTACACAGAGCCCAACGAAAATGGCATGATGCAGTTTATGAAAACTTTTATATGCTCGAGAGTGAACGCCTGTGGTCAGTTCACCCAAAACAAAAGACATGGCGAGGGGACGCCAATGGGTCGGTCCCAAAGTTAAAAGTTTCGATAAAAGCACATGCGACTAAATAGGGCCAGTCATGTACCAACCATTATTTAGTCATAAACCTGCGACAATGACATATAACATGAATGCATGAAAACAATGAATGCATGAAAACCGACTGTCAGTTCTAGGAAGATCATAGTGACTACCCACTAATCACAGGTCGTGTTTTGAGAGCCTGCAATTCGAAGCCTTGTCTCTGATACCATAATTGTAACACCCCATTTTGGTAAATGAAATGTCACGCGTGATTATGGCGTGTCATCAAAGCATACAAGGAAAATGTCTTAAACATTACATGACCATAAAAGGAAATACCGGAAACAAACATCGGTATCCCAAAGTATAAGCTCATCACACAAAAACATAAGTACTGTAAAAGAAAAGGACTAAACAATGTCCATATAAATAAGTAGCAAAATGTATGATAAAATGCATAAAGTAGAGAAGGCTAGATAGCTTCCAATCCATATGCACGTACGCTTAAAGTCTACGAGCGCCCTTGAGTACCTGCGGTTTGGGAACATGAAAGGAAAACGGCTGAGCATAACGCTCAGTGCACGGATATACAAGTATGACATGGAATAACATAAGCATATAAGACTAATAGCAATGGAATAACATAAGTTCTGATATATTTGGATTCATGTTCATAAAACTGGTTTTATAGTTTGAAAGACTTATGTTTCTATAAAAATTTGTTTTAATTAGCCAAATAGCCTATATAGGTCATGAGGTTCCACCGTGCATGAATACTTGGAGGGGAGACCTCGTCATAAAATTAGAGGGGTTGCCTCTAATTAAATAGTCTGGGTAGGAGGGATCAACTCCTAGTGAAGGATGCAAGGCACACATCGCATTCACTCTGATAATACTGCTAAACATGTAAATAGGATGCACCCATATGCCCCACATGATAACATACTATAATGGCCAAAACTGAAAAGGGACGACACGAGCAATCACTTTGCCGTGAGAAGTCATAATACTTGTGCCTCTAGTGTTATGGTTATGGTACCTCCATAACTAGGTGACACTCTTCATGCATGTATATGACTTAGGCTCTTATTCTAACATAAGTATCAAACATATAAAACAAATACTGGGAAAACAGTTGGGTGCAGACAGGGAATCCTAATAAGGAAAGAATGTCCATACTGAAAGGAGGGGAAGTCCGTACCTTATGTCAAGTGAACGAAGAAGACGAACGGAAGAGAGTCCTACTTCGATCTCCCTAATGCTACATAAATAGTATACACTCTAATTACTGAGTACGTAACTGATTTTATATCGTGACTTAGCTTGTTTTATATGTTCATGTCTTGTTTTACTGATTTTAACGTTATACTGTGTTTATCATGTATTCTATATATTCTGATTAAGTATTACTTGTATTTCTTGTATTATTATGCTTGTTGTGTAATAATAAGTAACATTCTAAAAAATAGCAGGTTTCCTAAAATAGAATGTTTTCAAAAATTGAAACTTTCCAAAAATAGATTAACTTCTTAAAATAGATCAATTTCTAAAAATAGAAAGTTTCCAAAATTAGTAAGTTTCCTAAACTAGAAAGTTTCCATATTTAAAATTAAGCTAGATTAAATATCATAAGTCGTGTGATTATAGTATAGCTTATTAATAATAACATGTTAATTAAATAAACATAGGTTATACAATTTAATTAAATATAAGCATGATTTAATTAAATTAAAGTGTATAAAAATACTTAGGTTAAAACATGTATTAATATTGTATGAATAATAACCTAAGTCATGTTTATTAGTTAATTATAATCCATGTTCTTAATAATTAATTAATACTATAGTCTAAATTAAATAATTAAATACTTAGGTTAAACATATATTATTTACTAAATAACAACCTAAGTCCATGACTTAATTAATTTAATTACATGTCATGTTTAATTAAATTAATATCTTGTTAAAATAAATACTTGTAAAAATAATATACTTGTACATATTTTAGCCATGAACCGAACCAATATAATTAATTTAAACATGTCGTGAACCCGACCTGGAACCCCTTGAACCGGTCTGAACCAAACACCCCTTAACAGTGGAAAACCGGCTTGGCCGGTTGCCACTGTTTTTGTCATGACTGCCACCGGCTGCTGCGGGTGGTCTTTGTCTCTCGGCTAGCCGCTGCCAGCAGTAGCGTTCCCACCGGTTATGTGCCGGGTGGTTACCCGCTGCTGCGCACTGCGTTCCCCCTGCCAGACCAAGTCTGCCACCGGCTGTGTGCCGGTGGTGGGGCTGTGTGCTGCCATGACCCAAACCAACCACAAGGACACCCCTGACGCATGTCGGGGTGCCTTGTCCATGCTGTCGACCAAACTAAACACCACCGAGACATAAGTCTCGGTTGGTGGTGTGAACCAAACGACGCCGAGAGCCATGGGGATCTCGGTTTGAGTGGCGATCCGAACAACCAACCCGAACAAACCCTTAATTTTTACCCCTTGATCCCATGACATGTTTTTAACTCATGTTTTATTTAATTACATGTTCATGTGATAACTAATTAAATAAAAGAAAAAAAAAACAAAAGGTTTTACGGATTTACCAATGCGTGAAAAGATTAAGGAAGACTAACAAGAACACGATCTAGTACTTGCTTAGCTAAAAATCAAACCAATCACCCCTTTGTGGTGATGTATGCCACCAGCCACAAGAGATAAGAAGGAGAGTAGGGTTTTATTTTTTTTTTAAAATTCTGTAAAGTGAAAAAGGTTTCCTTCCTTTTTGTTTATTTCTTAAAAGCATGCAGGATTTACATTTTGTATAGATCCAATGTGTGAATACTTGGACTAGTTGTGTTCATCCAAGCTATATGTGAATACTTGGATTAGAGTTGTGTAAATCCTTTGCACATGTATGTGCTTGGACTTGTGTTGTGTAGATCCAAGCTACATGTGTGTACTTGGATATGTTTAGTTGAGTTGTAATAAGTTGTGTTAGTTCTCACTAAACTATAAAGTGATGTGGCTGTGTCTTGTGAGTTCTCACTAAACTATAAAGTGATATGTAGTTGTGTTGTGTGAAGTTCTCACTTAGCTTCAAAGTGAAGAGTCGTGAAGATTGGTTCTAGCTTTGGATTAGAACTCGACATCTAGCCTTTGTGTCAGAAAATGTTGAAGTAGGCAACGTTGTGAAGATTGGTTCTAGGTTTGGATTAGAACTCGACATCTAGTCTTGTGTCGTAAAATGGTGAAGTGGGCGACGTTGTGGAGATTAGTCCTAGCTAAGATTAGGTCTCGACATTTAGCTTAGTGTCGGAAAATAATGTAAGCGACGTTGTAAGGTTTTCTCCGCCAAGAAGGGAGCTTGTGGATATAGTGTAAATCTCGAGTAAGGTGTACTCGAGGAGTGGAGTAGGAACGAAGATAGAGCCTCGTTGCCGAACCACTATAAATCTTGGTGTCTTCCTACTAGGTTGTTTCTTTCCTTACTCATTACTTGCATTCAACATCATTACACTTATTACTTATTGTTAATGCATTAGGATTTAACCTAATCATTATGCAACTAGATTTCAAGTAAAAGATAGTCTTGGCACTCACCTAATTGAAAGGAATTTTAATTAGGAGATAAATCAATAAGAAACTATTCAACCCCCCCCCCCCCCCTTCTAGTTTCTACAAGAAGGTCTATGAACATTTTGTCAAACTTGGTCATGTAAGGTAAAGCCTCCGCAAAGGATATGTTGATATTCAATTGCTTAAACATCCTCAAAAAATTGGACACTTGAATGTCATCCTTGTTATTAAGCTTCTCCTTTCTCAATCTAGAAGGATATGGAATATTTGGTTTTGGTGAAGGTTGAGTGGTAGTTGTTGAAGGACTCTCTTTGTTGGTTTCTTTAATGATAGGTGTAGAAGGTGAAGGATTAGTAGGTGTAGGAGTGGAAGGTGTAGAACTAGAAGGTGTAGGTTTTGAAGGTGTATGCTTTTCACAAGAAGGAACCGTTGTAGGAGTTACCAAAGGAGGTGTAGGAGGAATTGAAGGATCAATGGTTGTTTTCCCACTCCTTGTAGTAATTGCATTTACATTTGCCCTTGGATTGGTGTGAGTGTTGGAGGGTAAAGCACCTTGTGGTATTTGATTTAAGAGCAACATAAATCTCTTGTTTGTATCCTCTTGCATAGCTGTTATTTGATCTTGAGTTCTCTTTTCACTCTCACGGATCCTTCTTTCGTTATCTTGATATCTTCTTTCATTATCTTGGTTCATCTTATGAAGAAGCTCAATGGTGCTAAAATCATTTGGCCCATTTCCTTGAAATCCTTGTTGTTGGAAAGGTGGAGGCTGATTGTAAAACCCTTGGTTATTGCCATGAAAGTTGTTCCCTTGGCCCTCTATTGTTATTGTTCTCTTGTTAATTTCCTCTTTGCCCTTGGTTTCTATTGAGAATTTGTGGAGTGTTTGGTTGGTTTTGGGTGGGTTGTTGGGGAGGGAAACCCGGTGGAGCAAGGTAATTGTTGGACTTGTAAGAGAGGTGATTAGGGTTGATGTTGGGTTTAAAGTGTTCTCTTCCCTCATCATGATAATCAAAGCATTCTCCCTGAAAGTTTTGAACTTTATCACATTGCAAGTATGAATGAGGTCCTCCACATGTCTCACAAGATAGGGTGATGGCATTGACATCGTTGTTAGAAGAATTGTTCAAGGAAACCTTCATAAATGCTTGAGACATCTCTTGATTCATCTTTTGAGTCTTGTTAAGTTCTTGAAGTATTTCATTGTGGTTCTTGAGGAGTTGATTATCAATTGATGTATAAGCACTCTCTTGAACAACATGGACCACCTCATCTCTCTCCCTATTAATTTGAACCATGGATTTTGTTTCAATGATATCCCATGCATCTTGTGTGGACTTTGAAAGAATGTTCCCACCCGCGACCGAGTTAAGGGAATATTGATGGTGAGGTCTCAAACCATTGTAAAAGGTGTTAAATTGGTGAACTTGGTTAAAACCATGGTTTGGGCACTTCCTCAACAACTCTTTGAACTCTTCCTAAGCGTCACTAAAGTTTTGGTCTTTCTTTTGTTGAAAACCTATGATTTGGTTTCTCAAGGCGGTGGTTCGTGAAGGAGGAAAGAACTTATTCACAAATTTCTTATTCAAATCATCCCAAGTGAAAATGCTACTAGAAGGTTGCTAATCTAGCCAATTCCTAGCATTTCCCTCCAAAGAGAAAGGGAATAAGATCATCTTAACCGCATCGTGAGGGACCCTATTATACTTAAGGGTATTACAAAGGGACATGAATCTCTTGATATGGTCATGAGGGTCATCCATAGGTCTCCCTAAAAATGAGATAGAAGAAACCGTAGTAATCATGCATGTCTTAAGCACAAAATTGTTAGCGGCTATCTCGGGAATAACTATAGCATCCGCATTCCCCTCCACGTTGGATTGGAGAATCTCAATCAATTGTCGATTGTTAATGGAGGCCATGACTTCGTTTATGGTGTCGAAAGCGCGATGCTCGTGATCGGCTTGAGGGACGGGTTTGTTCTTATTCTTTTTCTTCCTTTTGGGAGGAAGGGGTTGTACACCAATAGGTATATGTGCACGCGCTCGAGTGCGCATGCAACTCAACTCGAGGAATGAGGGATGAGCTCTCGGTCGACTTTGGAAAAGAAGGGATTATCTTTTCCGAGGTTCAAGAATGAAAACCACAAGAAAGTATAATATATGTAGTACTAATTGGGCGGCAAAACCCCCCAACAAGCCTTCCTTATTAGAATACTTACTAGTGAACGGGGGAATGAGGTGGCGCTAAGCTCTTAAGTAATTGTTTCCCTAAGGCTTGCATTTATAGCAAAGCCGCCTTTCTATTCACTTAATAGTTCGTATTCTTCGAATTCTTGCTTATTGAAAGTGTTTATCTATTTTTGCCTTTAATTTACTTTGATTGATATACGTAAATGGGACCGGAACACCCCCAAGTACGGTGTATTGCCAAGGCAATACATATGAAAGTAGGTAACTTGGTTGTTCGTATCTACGTATATGTATTTACATATAATAATATATCAAAAATATTTTTGTATTTATTTGATTTTTATGAAAGTATAGTATGTATGTAAAAATGAGTGAAACCAATATACACAATATGTTTTTGGTGTAATCTTTTAGGAAAAATATTACTTTTGATTTTTTTTTTATTTTTTTGGTTCAATTCTTAGGAAAGAATTGATTTGTGTGGGTTTTTTTATTTATATTTTATCATTTGATTTTTTTATATATTTGATTTATGATACGTAAAAAGAACGTCCACAAGTGAACGGATCCCAAAATCTAATACGTAACCGTTAATCAATCGTCAATCTCCACGTAATGAACCGGCAGCGGCGACATTTAATATTTGTCTTTTTAGTTCATTTTTCTCGACTCAATACGAATTGATCAATCAATAGAAATCAGGTTAACTAATTGTTTTTGGTGTTTGATTTATAGAATTTTGGTAATCTAGGTCTAATTGTCACAAAGCACGTAAAAATGTAAAAACATGATCTCTACGTATCCGTACTAAGCTAAAAACAAAGTGCACATACCAGACATAATGCTAAAAGTAAAAGTAAGTAATGCACAAGATGTGAAATTACTCAAAATGTAAAGTATAAAAAAGTATAAGGACTTAAAATGTAAATTCTGAAAGTTAAAGGACTTGAAATGAAAATATAACAAACTTATAACCAAATAGTAACAACCTACCAAACTTCCAAACTGAATTTGCAACAAACTAACAAATCTGAGGACCTAATTGCAAAACCTAGAAACTTATAACTTTTTTTAAAAGATTACACGAATTCCTAAAATCCAGGGACGTTAATGCAATTTCCAAAAGATTTTTTTACAAAACGGGCTTATAGGATACAATAAGCTAGAACTAGAGATTTAAGCCACCAAATAAGCTGAGATTTGTTTCAAAAAGTTTCTAATTCAATTTTACCTAGTCAATTTCAAGGAATTAATCTAAAATGCCCTATAAACCAAATAAGCACTTTTTAAGGAATCTGCTTATTAGGATAAGCACTAAATTTGTAACTCTCAAAATATGATCTAGATGCCAATTAATGAACACCTATCCAAGAAAATTCCAAAAAGCACTAAGGAATAAGCCATAAAATCAAATAAGCTATATTGGCTTATTTTGACCAAGCGTTGACCAAGTTTGACCATAGTCCAAACTTATTTTCTAAGCTTATATAACTGATTTGTGAAAGAAAATGACCACTTTTATGAAAAGAATAAGCAGATATTGAAAAACTGATAAGCACTTATCACAGAAATTGGCTTTGGTTCTGGCGATTAATCTATGGCTTATTTCTCACTCAAATGTGAGAACTGTATGTTTTACCTTATATGTCTAGAAAGCTGGAATGTTAAGCTACACTCACGACTAAAAATCAAATCCTAACTCTAAAGAATAAAGATTTTACAAGTGTTTGAATTAGGCATGTTTTCAAGTTCATGTCTGACCCAATGTTTTTGAAATACCTTTTGCCTGTTTGACTTACAATTTGACTCCAAAACTTTACACTATCACTTGTTACCAACTAATGAGTGTAAACAACCTCCTATCAGCAACTTTTAACAACTGATTCAAGAATTATGATCACATCCAAACACTAGTTTACTGATAAATCACAAAAATAAGCTATGAGATCTAATCAAATCCAACACATAAAGCTAGCAATCACTCAAAACATGTCAAGTAGCTAAGATAGAACATATAACAGGCGTCATCAAGTTGAATTACACTATGAAACAAAATTGAGCATGCAAACTGGATTTTGAGGGGAAAATGTAAAGAAATGACTTATGAGTACAATTGAAGGCTCCTTTGATGTAGAAGTGGAGCGCTGAACTCACTTGTACACTTATCAACACCAAAATCAGCTAGTCTACACAGTTACAACCCAAATCAACTATCATCATCATCAAAACTGATCAATCTGCAAGAACTGGCATCTTTTGGCTATGTCTGAGCTGGCTTGAATCTGAACTATCTGAGCACTTGTGAAATCTTCAAAAACGGTCAACATACGCTATTGATCAAGTGTGATCAACAGAATCAAGAACAATCATGAATTGTAATAATGCAGTAAAGTATAAGGAGGTATTTGAGTGAAATGAAGAAGTTTATTGATAGAAAGTTGTTACAAGTTGTTCTAACAAAGTAACTAACCTTCTCAAAGTGATTGTCAGACACTTTGAGAGGTGTTAACTAACTAGGTGAAACAGGATTTAGAGAGAAAGGGAATGTGTGTGTTTTTTACACACTAGCTAACTATTACAAATGAAAGGTACAAAGGTTTATTTATAGAGTGAAAATGAGTGCTGGTGAGGTGTGATGACGTGTTGCAACCAATCAGAAGGTGCCAGGTGTCCACACTTGCTTAATTTAAATCTGCAGTTCATGATCCAATTTAGGGGAATTTTATTCTTTGGATGAAATGTTGATTAACCAAGTGGGTTGAGTTCGCCTAGTGATGACGATCACTTTTGGTGTTGAAAGCTTTTTCTAAAAGTGTATAAATCGTCCTCTTCATTCTAGGCATGAAAGGTCCACGTGGCGTGCTCTGATTTGTCCAATAAACTTCACACGGGTTGATATCCATAGCAATAGTGGATTGTATGAAATAGGAGTTTTCCATTGGTTGAAAAAGGATAGTGCGTTTATACTGTTGAGATTTGTTGCGTTTATTAACTGGCCACTTCTCTCCTCATTAATGGCTTAGCTGGCTATCCATGTTATGAGAATGCTGGTCTCTGGTTGGCTGTTTGGGTAGTCACACGGATCAAGTCTTTTATTCTTTCCAAAATTAGCAGCTTAAGTCCCTTTGGTTATAAGCCTTGTATCTTGAGCTTCAAACTTCAACAACTTGTCATTCTTGGCCCTTTGACTTCATACTCGACCATATTTGAACCCTTGACTTGTTGACTTTAACTTTGACCATATTTGACTTTGTTCTTGACTTTTCCAATTTGACACTTTTAGTCCCTCAACTTTATAAGTTGTCAAGAAAGGTCCTTCGACTTGTTTTGACTTGTCATCTTTTGTCCTTCTTTTGTCTTTTCTTCATCATAAATGCCTTGAATTCCATGTTTGCATCACATTTGTATCTTTTTACCTACACAAGCACAAACAACAAAGAATACCCATAATACTGCTTTTACACATTAAATCAGGTATTTTTCTTTGTGTTTTAGGGTTAAATATGATATAATTAATATGAGATTTCACTCATATCAAATCCCATACACTTGATCATTGCCATGACCTCATGCAATGCCATATTTCAAAGCACTAAATTACACTTTTTTCATAATTAATCCATCTTGGCCATGATGAAATGCTTTTACACCACACTACACTATATGATGCATGATTTTGATTTTGAGGAATGTATTGTAAAATATAAACTCTATTTAATTATTTTTGTATTTTCTTGAAATGGTTTTGATAGAAATAAATCATATAGAAATCATTGACTTTAATTAAGGCTTTGGTACCATGAACACTTATCATCCTCAAGTTTCACTTTCCCCATACAAAGCTTAAAAACGAGATCATTGTTATTCATAAGTGAAAGTGCATCGACTTATTCATAAAAATTAATTGTGTTACTATTATACCCCTACTTATTATGCCTCTAAGACCGGTTATTATTTGAGCAAATTGCTTTTGGGAAAATTTGTCATTATTTAAACCGTGAAATATAAGAAGTGTAAAATATGAAAATAAGGAAGAACGGTTTCAATCCTTAGTAACCATCTTATCCATTACTCAAAAAACCGCCCACAATTGATATAAGTCCGACCCAAAATAATAAGGCATTCGCCTTATGTGTAAGATCCTTATGTCATGCAATAATAAGTAGCTACACACTCGCTAAGAAAAGAAAAATAAAACTCACGCAATAATTTATATCCGCCGCCTTTTTGAGACCTTGGATCTTTAATCCCGCAACCCGTCAATGTAATATTGGATTGGAGCAACTATTAAATCCCCGCAACCCTTGTGAGAGTAATATTGGAACTCAATAGCTAATATAGTTAACACTTCACTGCCCCTCTTGGGAGTCTTGTATAATTATTTTTTTCTTTTTTTTCTTTTTCTAGCCACTCATTTTTTTATAAGCCGCTCTTATTTTTCTTTATTCCTCACAAATAAATTGAAAAGAATAAAAGGAAAAACACCCGCTAAGTATTAAACATGACATAAGTCTAGTACACATAAAACGTTCTAACTTAAAATCTTAAGACGTACTTATACCAACCACGAATGATTAGTCAAAAATGCATAAGAGACTACAAACCAATTAAAACCGTTCTTGATTATTTATTAACAATATATACATGCGTTGAAAAGAAAGTAAAGGTTACGAAAGGGGATATAAAAGCAACAATTAATTAATATGAGGTTTATCTAGCCCTTTACACTTACTTCAAACTCTATCATCTCTCGTTCTCCACAGTTTAAACTCTCAAATAGTGAGACTAGTGGATGCTTAGCCTAATAAACCAATAAAGGTCTACATGGTTAAGGATACTAGCTAGAGTAAGCTTGAATAAGCAAACTCGGGTTGAGTCAAAATATTCATGGCGGGCGTAATATGTCAAAGAAGTCTAAATTTGTTAAACCATATCCTTTATTATATTTTTTTCCTTTTTATATATTTTGATGAAAAATAAAAGAAGAAATATATACAATGCAAATGTGTTATGTAAATGAAAAATGATTAATGCAAAAATTATGAATGCATATTTTTGGTGGCCAAAGTAGATCAAAAATTTGAAAAAATGTTTGAAAAATTAATTTCCCAATTATCATGAAGGCAATGACAATGTTCTAGGTAAGGTCACTGAAACTATGCTTTTTAGTCCAATTAATTTTCGTTTATCGTTCCTCGACTCACTCGAATTGATTTTCAATTAAAGTAAGATTATATTTGTTTTTGGTGAAAGAATTTCTTTTTGATATTTTTACTAAACTCTACTTAATATTAAAAACTATTAAAACAATAAAACTAATTTTAAAATAAAACTTAATTCTAAATTGAAATCTAATTCATTTTAAACTAAAGATTTATAAAAACTTTAAATGAAATCTATTTTAAAATAAAACCAACTTAAAAACTAATTTTATACTATTTAAAAAGAACTATTTGAAATCTATTCTAAAACTAAATTTTCTTAATAAAACTAATTTAAATAAAAAAAAAGTAATTAAATAAAATATATTTTTGTCTTTTTGTATTTTTTTAAAAACTAAATAAAACTTTGAATAAAACTTATTGATCAAATTTAAATTAACAAAAAACTTTAATTGAACTAAAATTAAATAAAACTGCCAAATAGAAAAGTACTATATTAATTAAATGTTGCAAATGAATACACAAGAAAAGGCCTAGACTAGTTGGATGGGGCGTTGTGCTTGCAAACGAGAGGTCCTGGTTCGATCCCCAGGACAGACGAATTTAATTATTATTTTTTCTTTTTTTTAGCTTTATTTTTTTTTTTTTTTGAAACTCAGACCAAAAAGTCTGAACTTTATACAGTAAATAGCAAAACTAATAAAAAAACAATGAAGCTCCAAACAGAAATCACATAAGTAAACAAATCAGATAGGCTAATCAGGGTTTAAGTAAACCAATCAAACTATAAGAAAAGCAGATAATAACTGAAACAAATTAAAATAAGCAAAAAAATTTCACTCAAGTAGATTTTGACAAAACTAGATTCAAACTAAATAAAAATCAGTAAACAATTAAACAAACTTTCATCAATTTATAAACTACACAAATAAGCAGAATAAGCATAAGCAAAATAACAACCTATCAATATTAAGCAGTTTTATATCTAAATAACAATCCAAAGCAAAAATTAAAAGGAAGATTAACACCTTTTTGTCGAAACCGTTGAGGAGAAGTAACGCGCTGAGCGTACTTTGTTAACCGGATCGAACTAACACCTCTTTCGAATCAACCAAAAAGCATCAACACGACCAACACCCTTCTCGAACAAAACTCAATCGAACCAACACACAAGCCTCGAACAGTACTTTTATAATTTTCCAGTTGGGAAAATTAATTTATCACTCTTTTTATTTTATTTTTTTATTTTTTTTCTATTTTTTTTTATTTTTTATAACAAAAACTCTCGAACAGTAACAACAGAAACTTTAAGCCAGATTAAAAATAAATCCAATAATAACAGTAATAACAAACGCAGGTTAAAACAGAGCAAATTAATTAAGTTTGCAAGAAATTTAAATGAGACTGAAATTAAATAAAGTGAATAGAACTTTTCATTAATATAAAAATCCAAATTACAAGTGCTAAAAAAAATTACAAGATTTAAAACCCTAATCTAATTTTACTGAAAAATTAAAGTAAAGAAAAAGCTGATGAATTACACATGAAAAGGGGTTTTTATAGGCAAAACCCCTGAAACCTTCTTCTTAGCTTCCCTTGTAAGCTTCCATTTTCCACCGTTGATTTCTTCTTTAACCTTCTCTTCCTTCTTTTCTTCTTATCTACGGCTCAGAATCATCCTTATGCACACGGATTGCCACCGTGGCACAAGGATGTGTTAGTTTTGCTAGTTGTCAGGTGATGTGGCTTAAATTAATTGGTTGATGGGTGTATGGTGAGGTGGATGAGCCAATCAAATCTAATGATTTGGCCATGTAGGATAGAGAGGATGAGTGGATGGTGCGATTTTCATGGGGGTTTTATTTGTTTGGGTGTGAATTAACCCACAAAGGTAAAAGCCCCATTTTTTTCTCATGATTTTTACTGATCCGAAAATTAGGGTTTATGAGGAGATGGAGAGTATTTGGGGAAAAGGGAGAAAGCACAGTAAAAACAAGTTTCGTTTGTAACGAATAATAAAAAGGGGTAAATTATTTTATTTATTTTAGGTGAGTGGGTAAGGATAGTATGTGGTAGGGTGCACGGTATGGAGAGTGGGGGAAGGTAGGTTGACCGAATGTGGGGGAATTAAATGGGGTAAGGATTTGTGAGGTACACGTGGGGGTGAGGTGCAAATTGTGAGGTGAGGGTAGGTGTAAAAACAAATCGTGTGTTGATGGTGATGTTGACCAAGGCTTTTAGCCGAATTTCTATTGCTTTCTTTTGTTTCATTTTAAACCACTTGGGCCTGGCCCAAATCCAAAAATGTATTTTCCAACCAAATTTTGCAACCGGTTATTAGTTTAATGGGTTTGATGGGCTTATAGTTATCAAGCAAGTTAAAACTTTTAAATGGGCTTTTGAGTCCATAGACTCGAATGTGGGACCCACAAGGCCCGAAATCTTCGTAAATAATTAAATCCACTAACACGAGTTCGATTTCGGCTTTCTCGATCTTTTTCTTTAACTCGTGTCGGTTTCATCGGTTTTCGTGAACTTTGGCACCTTTTGGTCTTTTGACTTTGTCTTCGTCTCTTTTTGATCTTTTCTTCAACATTTGATCGTGAAATCCCGTGTTTTCTCTTCTTTTGATCATTTGTACCTATTTTAACACAAAAACACAAAACCACGCGTAATTCTGACTTTAACGATATAAAACACATGATTAGGTCTTGTTTTTCCTTGATTTTAGTGGCAAAGGGATAAGTGTTTACGCACTTATTAAATCCCCTACACTTGACCATTGCAATGACCCCATGCAATGCATTATTCTAAAGCATAAGTTACATTTTTCACATAATTAACCTATCTCGGCCTTTATTACTATATGCAATTATTACTATAAAGAAAAGATAAAAACTTAAAAGGAGACAAAAGTTATAACTATTTTATTAACTTGAAATTATTTGATGGAAGAAACTTGTAAAGAAATCTAAGGCTTTAATTAGGGCTTTGGTGTCATGAATATAAATCACCCTCAAGTTTCACGTTCCCCATACCAAGCTCAAAAACGAGATCATTGTTATTACAAGTTAGCACAACTAACACTTACTCATGTGGTTTAGTTAATCACTTAGACCCCCTTATTCCTACGGTGTATCTCTTGTATTTTATTTTTGTCTTCAATGATCACGAGGATGCATTTTTGACTTATTTCGATAATTTATTAAGGCTAAAAATAAAGTGGGACGATTTAATCAATAGTTAGCTAAAGGACAAAATCTTTTAAAACTGCTTCTCGAAACCTTAAAAAGTTCATATCTTGGCATAACTCGTTTCACGATTTGAGACCTTTCTCGGACCGATATTTGGCTTGCACTTCAAACTTCAAATCTTGAGAGACGATCTTGAAATTATTGTCTTCTCTTCATTTTGGTATACATCTTCATAAGGAGTGAAAGATGCTTCAAACGTTGACCACGACTTCTTCATTTATCCTCTTCTTTATTTAGGATTTTGATATACAACGATCCGCCTCCTTTTCGGACTTGGATCTATTTATCCTCATACCTTGTTAGGGTCTTTTTGGATAGACTTCTCCATGATCTTTAGGGGAGTAATTGCTTCTCGTCGTGTGTCTTGATCCATCATATTGATTTGGATTAATGATCTTCACGTCATCTTTGGATCTTTAGCAAAAAAAGTGAATCCTCATGCCTTGTTAGGGCCTTTTTGGACTCGGGTATCCTCATGCCTTGTTAGGGCCTTTTTGGATAAGCCAATCTTCGTGTCCCGCTTCAATAAGTTATGCCTTGGCTATGAACTCTAATTAATACCGAGCAACTTTTAAACGATCTTGTGCTAGAAGCTAAGTAACCTTTTAAATCGTACAACCTTATTTATTGCAAATATATTTATTAACAAGTGATGGGAGAAAAAGCTCATAACTAACTCACATAAGTTAATGAAAGAATACCAAACTTATAATAAACTCTATCATCTCTCGTTCTCCACAATTTAAAATCTCAAGGAATGAGACTCGTGGATGCTTAGCCTAATAAACCAATTAAGGTCCATATGGTTAAGGATACTAGCTAGAGTAAACTTGCATAAGTAAACTCGGGTTGAGTCAAAATATTCATTACGGGCCTAATATATCAAAGACATCTAAACTTATTAAAACCATTTTATTTATTTATTTATTTTGACTTTATTCTTGAAATGGAAATTATTATGATGCGATAATAAAAGGAAAGAAAATAAATAAAAATACTACTAGGCCAAAATAGATCAAAAATTTGAAAAACGTTGAAAAACTTAAAAATTTTCCGGTTAAAATGGGGTCAAATTCATGGAAAAGGCCACTAAAATTTTGATAGAAATCCCCCCTACACTTAATATAAACATTGTCCTCAATGTTTAAGCATGTGGGAGAATAAACTCCCCTACACTTAGGACATTGAGTACGTTGTTTAAAATCGAGCTAAGGAAAGGATAACTAAAGTGATTACATTTATTTGTCTTATTTATATACAAGATTGAATCACAATAGCAAAAACTTATCGAAGGAACTGGGTACAAGGGTAACACGGGAACACGGGTCTCGTCAAAAGTACCAAAAGTGGATCATTAAGCGCATGTCCCTTCACACTCACAACACAAAACAAACAACCTACTTGGCTCCCCCTACACTTATTGGTGAAAATGGGTGAAAAAGGGTAAACATCTAACCTAGTTAAACGATGCTTGATTTTTAATCACGAGTCTCTAGCTCGACTCGAATTCCCGAATGTCATCATTCAAATGGGAAAATCATGGAACAGCCGAGATTTCCAAGGGAGGAAAATCTCTCCATGATAAAGGTGAAACAAAGTCATACAAGGCATACCCCATGAAAATCCACCCGGGTCAAACACATAATTTCCATCACAAAAGGAAATAAACCCCGAGGTGGTACGCAAGTCATAGAAAAGTGGGGTATCCTTAGGCAAAAGTCTCTTACTAGGAAGGGTAAGGTGGTATGGCAATGAAAGCACAAAAGTCTCTATTCCTGGATCAAACACCGATTCCTTAACGGGAAAATAGCAAGAGGTAGTGACATTTAAGCTCAAAACATCATCAAAATCCAAAGTGGGAAAGTCATCCTCTTCCAAACTTGATGTGAAAACATAAGTATCGTCGGAGTCATAGGAAAACTCATCCTCGTGAGGAAAATAGGTATTTAGAAAGATATCTAAATCCTCCTCAAATGGAATAACCTCTAAAGTAGGTATGATCTCTAAGAGTGGAGGATCCTCCTCAATAGTCATGACTTCTAAAATTGGAGTATAGAAGTCAAAAGGAGTCTCCATGGAAGAATCACTCATAGAGATATGAGGTGCATTAAAATCATGGGGTGGGTCATCAAAATTAATGAGATCACTTAAAGAAGTGTCATCATCGTAGGTATCAAAGATTTGTTGATCATAAATGGGTGGGTCAAAAGTGGGTGGGTCAAAAGACGAGTCGTCTAAGCCGAAGATAGTGTGATCACTTGAAGAAGTTTCATCACTATCGGTGTCATAAATAGGAGTTTCAAAATTTTGAGGCTCTAAGGGAAGGGATGAGCTTATCACAAAATAATTTTGAGTAGACTTTTCAATTCCAAAAGGATTAATAAAAATCTCGTCATCGTTATAATTAAGAACATCAATCATATTGACCGACTCTTTTCCATTTGATTTAGTTGTGATTTTTCCCATTTTAAAAACTTGTTGTTCATCCCGAACCCTAAGAATTAACTCCCCTTCGGCTACATCAACTAAGGCTCTTCCGGACCTTAAGAATGGTCTACCAAGTATTAACGGAATACGAGGATCCATCTCATAGTCGACGATGACAAAGTCCACGGGAAAAGTGAATGTACCGACTCGAACAAAAACATCTTCGGCAATACCAACGGGGTATGCGAGAGTTCGATTAGCTAACTCTAAAGTCATACGAGTCGGTACAAGGTCGGGTAATGACAATTGTTTCCAAACCGAAAGTGGCATAAGATTGATGCTAGCGCCGAGATCCGCTAAAGCCATACAATCATCGATTTGAGGAAACGAGCAAGGTAACATGAATCGTCCGGTATCTCCTAGCTTTTCGGGAAGCTCTTTGAGAAGAACCGCGGAACAATTCTCATTTAAACGGGTGTTTACGAGCTCAACCATTTTTTCTTTCTTATTAAGCAAATCTTTAAACATTTTGACAAATTTTGGCATTTGAGCAAGTGCTTCAATAAGGCTTACGTTAACATTCACATTGGAAATCATTTTCAAAAAGTTAGAGACATTAATGTCATCTTTAGTGAGCACTTTAGTCTTGCCTAACCTAGATGGATAAGGAATATTAGGCTTAGGTTGAGAAGTAGAAGGACTCGCTTCTTGAACAACCGTAGGAATAGGCTCTTTCGGCAATGGAGGACTAGAACTAGGAGTGGTAGTGGGCGGAATCACCGGAGGGGGAGTAGGATTACTCATTATGACCTCCGGGCCTTGTCTCTCCTTTATGGGCGAAGAGATGGAAGGTCCCACTAAAGTGGCTCCACTTCGAGTATCGATAGCACTCACATTAGCACGAGGGTTAATCTCGGTATTTGATGGTAAGGCACCTTGGGGTCTAAGGGTTTGCAACATAGTCAAAAATCTCTTATCGTTGGACTCTTGCATTTGTCTAGTAGATGCTTGCATAGCTTGCATGATTTTCTCATGTTCGGTCAATTTTTGTAGAACCAAGTCCATTTGAGGTTTTTGCATATTCATTTGATTGAACCCTTGATTGTTAACCCCTTGATTAGGAAAACCTTGGTTTTGATAGTGACATTGAAAACCGTTGTTATTATAAAAACCTTGGTTATTATTTTGAAAACCTTGATTTTGACCATTAAAATTCCCTTGATTAGCATTCCATTGAAAATTACCCATTTGAGGACCTTGGTTCCTATTTTGGTATTGGGTATTTTGGGCGGGTGGGGGTGGTCTTTGAGGTGCTACAAAACCTGGGGGAGCCAAATAATTAGTACTCTTGTAAGACAAATGGTTAACATCAACATTTGGTTTAAATGGAACCCTTTCATTAGCATTAAAAGCACAAACTTGTTGTTGTTGATTATAAACCTTGTCACAATTGAAATATGAATGTGGTCCACCACAAGTCTCACACGTTTCACTATTATCTTTCATGGCATGCACATGAGTGGTGAGGGCGTCGGTTTTTAGAGCGAGTGTTTCAACAAGTGAAGTAAGTTTATCGATTCTCTTGTCACTCTCACTAGAACTAGCACTTGCCATAGTGGCCCTAACACTCTTGGTTTGCACTTTTGCCTTGTTCTCAATAATGGCCCAAGCCTCGTTCATGGTTTTCACAAGAATATTGCCCCCCGCGGCACTATTAAGTGAGTCTTGGTCATTTAGAGTTAAACCATTGTAAAACGTATTTATTTGATGCACTTTGGTGAAACCGTGTTGTGGACATTTTCTTAAAAGCTCTTTAAATCAATCCCAAGACTCACTAAATGTTTCCCCATATTTTTGCTCAAAGTTGATAATTTCATTCCTTAAGGAAGTGGTCCGTGATGGTGGGAAAAAGTAATTAATGAACTTGGTCTCTAAGTCGATCCATGTGGTAATACTTTGGGGTGGTTCCTTGTCAAGCCAAATCCGGGCTTGTCCCTCGAGGGAAAAAGGAAAAAGTTGTAGGCGAACGGCCTCTTGTGGCACCCCATTGTATTTGACGGTATTTGCTAATTGGATGAATCGTTTGATATGAGCGTGTGGGTCATCATTAGTACGACCTAAAAATGGTGTAGCGGAAAGCATTCGAATAAAATCCGGTTTAAGTTCAAAATGATTAGCTCCAATGGTCGGCACCACAATCACGTCATCGTTTCCTTCAACGTGAGATTGAAGAATCTCAATCATTGGTCGATTATCCGTTGCCATCGTTATGTCGAAAGCTCGATTCTCGGGATCGGCTTGAATGACGGTCTTTTTGTTTTTCTTCTTCTTCTTTTTTGAAGAATTAGAAGTATTTGGTACACCACTCGGTATGTATGTACGCGCGCGAGTGCGCATACAATTAAAACTTTGGAATGAGGTCGGTGACCTCGGTCGACTTTGAGAGGAAAAGGATTTTTCCTCTCGAGGAGCAATAGTAAAAAGCTACAAAAATATATACTTAAGTACTAATTGAGTCGGCAAACCAATAATCAGTCGTCCCTCTCAATATACGCACAAGCAAGCGGGGAAACGAGGTGGCACAAAGCACTTAAAAACCTTTTTCCTTAGACGGCCTTTTATAGCGCGTCGCCTTATACCCACCTTATAGTTTGTATAAATCGAGTTCAAACGACTTACTAGTATTTATCTATTTTGCCTTTTTATTTCGTTAAGGATTCGAATACAATAGTTAGGTGATGAAATCCCAACTAAGGCTTATTTGAAAAGTAGGTAAATTATTGTGCTACGTAATATACTATAGTAAATGAAAAATCTTTTTGTATTTTTTTAGAAAAATATATATTCACAATAAAAATCGAAAGAAATCGAACTAAAAAATTAACACTAATACGTAATATTTTTGGTGTAATACTTTTAGGAAAAAGTATTACTTTTGGATTTTTTAAATTTTTTGTGCAATTCTTAGGAAAGAAATTGCTTTTGTGATTTTTTAATTTTTTTGTATTTTTAAGTTTTTGGATTTTTTTAGATTTTTGATTTTTTTGTGCAAGAAAATTAACGTTCAAAGAGAACGGATCCCAAAATCCAAACGTCTTCACGAAAAAATCGTCAATCGTACGAGCGAAGCGGCAGCGGCGCCATTTGAAACTATGCTTTTTAGTCCAATTAATTTTCGTTTATCGTTCCTCGAGTCACTCGAATTGATTTTCAATTAACGTAAGATTATATTTGTTTTTGGTGAAAGAATTTCTTTTTGATATTTTTACTAAACTCTACTTAATATTAAAAACTATTAAAACAATAAAACTAATTTTAAAATAAAACTTAAATCTAAATTGAAATCTAATTCATTTTAAACTAAAGATTTATAAAAACTTTAAATGAAATCTATTTTAAAATAAAACCAACTTAAAAACTAATTTTATACTATTTAAAAAGAACTATTTGAAATCTATTCTAAAACTAAATTTTCTTAATAAAACTAATTTAAATAAAAAAAGTAATTAAATAAAATATATTTTTGTCTTTTTGTATTTTTTTTTAAAACTAAATAAAACTTTGAATAAAACTTATTGATTAAATTTAAATTAACTAAAAACTTTAATTGAACTAAAATTAAATAAAACTGCCAAATAGAAAAGTACTATATTAATTAAATGTTGCAAATGAATACACAAGAAAAGGCCTAGACTAGTTGGATGGGGCGTTGTGCTTGCAAACGAGAGGTCCTGGGTTCGATCCCCAGGACAGACGAATTTAATTATTATTTTTTTATTTTTTTTTTAGCTTTATTTTTTTTTTTTGAAACTCAGACCAAAAAGTCTGAACTTTATACAGTAAATAGCAAAACTAATAAAAAAAACAATGAAGCTCCAAACAGAAATCACAGAAGTAAACAAATCAGATAGGCTAATCAGGCTTTAAGCAAACCAAACAAACTATAAGAAAAGCAGATAATAACTAAAACAAATTAAAATAAGCAAAAAAATTTCACTCAAGTAGAAATTGACAAAACTAGATTCAAACTAAATAAAAATCAGTAAACAATTAAACAAACTTTCATCAATTTATAAACTACACAAATAAGCAGAATAAGCATAAGCAAAATAACAACCTATCAATATTAAGCAGTTTTATATCTAAATAACAATCCAAAGCAAAAATTAAAAGGAAGATTAACACCTTTTTGTCGAAACCGTTGAGGAGAAGTAACGCGCTGAGCGTACTTTGTGAACCGGATCGAACTAACACCTCTTTCGAATCAACCAAAAAGCATCAACACGACCAACACCCTTCTCGAACAAAACTCAATCGAACCAACACACAAGCCTCGAACAGTACTTTTATAATTTTCCAGTTGGGAAAATTAATTTATCACTTTCTTTTTATTATTTTTTTTTATTTTTTTTTATTTTTTTTTTATAACAAAAACTCTCGAACAGTAACAACAGAAACTTTAAGCCAGATTAAAAATAAATCAATAATAACAGTAATAACAAACGCAGGTTAAAAGAGAGCAAATTAATTAAGTTTGCAAGAAATTTAAATGACACTGAAATTAAATAAACTGATTAGAACTTTTCATTAATATAAAAATCCAAATTACAAGTGCTAAAAAAATTACAAGATTTAAAACCCTAATCTAATTTTACTGAAAAATTAAAGTAAAGAAAAAGCTGATGAATTACACATGAAAGGGGGTTTTTATAGGCAAAACCCCTGAAACCTTCTTCTTAGCTTCCCTTGTAAGCTTCCATTTTCCACCGTTGATTTCTTCTTTAACCTTCTCTTCCTTCTTTTCTTCTTATCTACGGCTCAGAATCATCCTTGTGCATACGGATTGCCACCGTGGCACAAGGATGTGTTAGTTGTGCTAGTTGTCAGGTGATGTGGCTTAAATTAATTGGTTGATGGGTGTATGGTGAGGTGGATGAGCCAATCAAATCTAATGATTTGGCCATGTAGGATAGAGAGGATGAGTGGATGGTGCGATTTTCATGGGGGTTTTATTTGTTTGGGTGTGAATTAACCCACAAAGGTAAAAGCCCCATTTTTTTCTCATGATTTTTACTGATCCGAAAATTAGGGTTTGTGAGGAGATGGAGAGTATTTGGGGGAGAGGGAGAAAGCACATTAAAAACAAGTTTCGTTTGTAACGAATAATAAAAAGGGGTAAATTATTTTATTTATTTTAGGTGAGTGGGTAAGGATAGTATGTGGTAGGGTGCACGGTATGGAGAGTGGGGGGAAGGTAGGTTGACCGAATGTGGGGGAATTAAATGGGGTAAGGATTGGTGAGGTACACGTGGGGGTGAGGTGCAAATTGTGAGGTGACGGTAGGTGTAAAAACAAACCGTGTGTTGATGGTGATGTTGACCAAGGCTTTTAGCCGAATTTCTATTGCTTTCTTTTGTTTCATTTTAAACCACTTGGGCCTGGCCCAAATCCAAAAATGTATTTTCCAACCAAATTTTGCAACCGGTTATTAGTTTAATGGGTTTGATGGGCTTATAGTTATCAAGCAAGTTAAAACTTTTAAATGGGCTTTTGAGTCCATAAACTCGAATGTGGGACCCACAAGGCCCAAAATCTTAAATCCACTAACACGAGTTCGATTTCGGCTTTCTCGATCTTTTTCTTTAACTCGTGTCGGTTTCATCGGTTTTCGTGAACTTTGGCACCTTTTGGTCTTTTGACTTTGTCTTCGTCTCTTTTTTGATCTTTTCTTCAACATTTGATCGTGAAATCCCGTGTTTTCTCTTCTTTTGATCATTTGTACCTATTTTAACACAAAAACACAAAACCACGCGTAATTCCGACTTTAACGATATAAAACACATGATTAGGTCTTGTTTTTCCTTGATTTTAGTGGCAAAAGGATAAGTGTTTACACACTTATTAGTCACTTCGATAGAAGACCCCATACACTTAAGATAAATATTGTCCTCAATATTTAAGAGTATTGGAGTAGACGCCCCTACACTTATGACATTGACTACTTTGCTTAACCCAAGCTAAGAAAAGGTCTACTAGAGTGAATTCATTTTAGACATTATTAAGAGTCAATTTTGAATCACAAAAGTAACGAAGTGAACCCGATACAAGGGCCTCCTCCATAAGCTCCAATGTATACGATGAGAGAGAGCAACCCTACAAATATCAAGAAGACAAAAGAGAGGCACCCCCTACACTTCATCTCATCTATATACCCTTTATTACTATCCTACCACACTCTAGGCTAAATGATCTAATCCTAGTTATTCAAGCTTGATTTAATGAGTCTCTAGCTCGACTCTTCCTATAATGAATTAATTCATGGGGAAAATGGGGATCTCTTGGACCATTTAAACGGAAATGTCCTCCCCAAAGTAATGCTAAACACGATGATCATTCACTTTGAAATTTGGGCCATTTGGTTGTGACAACTCGATAGTCCCATATGGAAATACTTGAGCAATAGTGAATAGACCGGACCATCGTGGCTTAAGCTTACCCGCAAAAAGCTTCAACCATGAGTTAAAGAGTAAAACCGACTCTCCAACTTTAAACTCATGGTTCTTGATCTTAGCATCATGCAATTGCTTAGTCTTTTCCTTATAAAGCAATGAGTTTTCATAGGCATTGGTTCTAAGTTCATTCATCTCGTTAAGTTGGTATTTCCTATGTGAACCGGCTTGGTTTAGATCAAAGTTAACCCATGAAGCCTTATGTTCTAACTTGAATGGAAGGTGGCATGATTTTCCATAGATAAGTCTATAAGGTGTACAACCAATTGGTGTCTTAAAAGCGGTCCTAAAAGCCCACAAAGCATCATCAAGCTTATCCGACCAAGAAGCTCGATGCTCTCCTACCGTTCGTTCTAAAATCCTCTTTAAGCCACGATTTGTTACCTTGGTTTGCCCATTGGTTTGAGGGTGATACGCGGTAGAAAGTCTATGGTTAACACCATACTTCTTCATGACTCTTGTAAATTGATCATTAAAAAATGAGTCCCACGATCACTTATGATGGCACAAGGTACACCAAATCTAGCAAATAATTGCTTCAAGAACTTTACTACAACTCGAGCATCATTAGTAGGCAAGGCCTTAGCTTCTACCCACTTAGAAACATAATCAACCGCTACGAGTATGTACTTATTTCCTTTTGATGATGGAAAAGGTCCTATAAAATCTATGCCCCATACAACAAATATCTCACATTCTTGGATGAATTTTTGTGGCATCTCATCTCTTTGATTAATTTTTCCTTGTCTTTGACAAACATCACAATATTTCACCATTTCTTGGGCATCTTTGTAAATAAAAGGCCAATAGTAACCCGAATCAAAGACTTTTTTAGCCGTGTAATTAGGCCCAAAATGGCCCCCCGTGGGTCCCTTATGGAAACCTTCTAGAATCTTATATGCTCTGGTCCCATCTACACAACTTCTTATAATTTGGTCCACACATTTCCTAAAAAGGTAAGGGTCATCCCAAAAGTAATATTTAGCTTCTTTGAGAAACTTTTTCTTTTGTCGGGAAGTGAGACCCTCAATAAGCACAACCCCCACAAGATAATTTGCAATATCCGCAAACCAAGGCGTGGTATCCTCTTTTGAATAGATAGACATGAGTTCCACAAGTGGAAAGGATTCATTGATTTCCTTATGAGGTAATTCTCCTTGGAAAGGATGCTCAATTCTACTCAAGTGATCCGCCGCTAAATTCTCGGCTCCTTTCTTATCACGAATTTCTATGGAAAACTCTTGGAGCAACAAAACCCATCTCAATAGTCTAGGTTTAGCATCTTGCTTTTTCATATGGTATTTGAGATCGGAATGGTCTGTATACACTATGGTCTTCGAAAGCACAATATAGGGTCTAAATTTCTCAAAGCATATACAATGGCTAGCAATTCTTTTTCCGTAGTGGTGTAATGTAATTGAGCACCCGCCATTGTCTTACTCGCATAGTGTATAGGTTGAAAATGCTTATTAACTCTTTGCCCCAAAACGGCCCCCACGGCATAATCACTAGCATCACACATGAGTTCAAAAGGCAAATCCCAATTTGGTGAAACCAAAACTGGAGCCTTAGTCAATTTTTCTTTAAGGATCTCAAAAGACTCTAAACACTCTTGTGTGAATATGAAAGGAGCCTCTTTTTCTAAGAGGTGGGTCATGGGTCTAGCTATTTTAGAAAAGTCTTGAATAAAACGTCTATAGAAACCCGCATGTCCCAAAAAGCTCCTAACTCCTTTTACCGTGGTAGGTGGGGGAAGTTTGGCAATAACATCTATCTTAGCACGATCCACTTCTAAACCTTTGTTAGATATCTTATTCCCCAAAACTATCCCTTCTTTGACCATGAA
This sequence comes from Glebionis coronaria, assembly GCA_025667525.1. Lineage (NCBI taxonomy): Eukaryota > Viridiplantae > Streptophyta > Magnoliopsida > Asterales > Asteraceae > Glebionis > Glebionis coronaria. Next base: position 105,746,599 of record CM046879.1, read on the forward strand.
ATGGCACTTCTCCCAATTTAGAACAAGATGTGTTTCTTCACACCTTTTAGCATACGTTCTAAATGGGAGAGACAAGAAGTGAATGAATCTCCAAAGACCGAGAAATCATCCATGAACACTTCCATTGTGTTCTCTATCATGTCATGAAAGATTGCCATCATACACCTTTGAAACGTCCTCGGGGCATTGCACAAGCCAAAAGGCATTCTCTTATAAGAAAATGTGTGCCATAGGGACAAGTGAATGTGGTCTTATCTTGATCTTTTGGATCAATGAGTATTTGGAAATAACTCGAAAATCCATCTAGAAAGCAATAGTATTCATTTCCCGCTAAGCGTTCAAGCATTTGGTCCATGAAGGTAATGGCAAATGGTCTTTCCTAGTAGCATCATTAAGCTTCCTATAATCAATACAAACTCTCTAACCCGTGACAAGTATAGTGGGAATCAACTCATTGTTCTCATTAGGCACAACGGTGATTCCACCCTTTTTAGGCACACAATGCACCGGGCTAACCCATGGTGAGTCAGAAATTGGGTATTTCATACCCGCATCAAGGAGTTTGATAACTTCCTTTTTTATGACTTCATGGATTTTGGGTTAACCCTTCTTTGGTTTTGGATGGCGGGTTTGTAATCATCCTTCATAAGGATTTTGTGAGTACAAAAATTAGTATCAATCCCCCTTATGTAAGATATTTTCCAAGCTATGGCCTTCTTATGCTTCTTAAGAACTTCTATAAGCTTTTCCTTCTCGTCATATTTCAAATCTTTGGCTATGATAACGGGTAATTTGTCCTCTCCCTCTAAGAAAGCATACTGGTGGTGTGATGGAAGATCCTTAAGCTCTAGGGAAGGTGGACTCTCAATAGAAGGTTGAACTAATGTGGGATCATCATTAGTAACTTCTTGTGGAGTAGGTGAAGGAATAGGATCATCATTGAGTAACTTTTTTGGATAGTAAGAATATCTTCTTCCCAATTGATGAGAGAATCTTCATTTCCAAGAAAGTTAGACTTAAATTCCTCTAAGAGGAAATCACTTTCTTCAAATGGTGTTAAAGAGGGAGCAATTTAGGCAACGGTTTCAACATGTGGAATGTCCTCATTATCACCTTTACAAGCTTCATGAAAGTTTTCATTACAAACCTCATCAAGAACATCCACAATGTTAATGGTTTCACAACTTTGAGATTTCTTAGTTACTTTCCCCAACTTAAACACTACTTTCTCATCCTCTACCCTCATAAATAGTTAACCCTCCGCCACATCATAAGATTACTGCCCGTCCTTAGGAAAGGCCTTCCTACAATGAGAGGAACTCTAGGGTCCATGTCATAGTCAACAACTACAAACTCCGCGGGGAATGTGAATTTATCAACTCCTACAAAAACATCTTCCGCAATTCCCACCGGATAAGCTATTGAACGGTTTGCTAACTCAAGTGTCATTGTTGTAGATGTGAGCTCGGGAAGAGAGAGTTGTTTCCAAACCGACAAAGGCATCAAATTTATGCTTGCACCAAGATCCGCAAGTGCCATGCAATTCTCAACCCCCGAGAAATTACAAGGAATAAAAAACCGGCCCGGATCACCAAGTTTAGTTGGTAAAGTCTTCAACAACACCGCGGAACAATTTTCGATCAATGAAGTGTTTGGCATATCAACCAACTTTTCTTTGTTTGAGAGAAGGTATTTGAACATTTTGGCAAACTTGGACATGTAAGCTAAAGCCTCCGCAAAGGATATGTTGATATTCAATTGCTTAAACATCCTCAAAAAATTGGACACTTGAATGTCATCGTTCTTAAGCTTCTCCTTTCTCAATCTAGATGGATATGGAAGATTTGGTTTTGGTGAAGGTTGAGTGGTAGTTTTTGAAGGACTCTCTTTGTTGGTTTCTTCAATGATAGGTGTAGAAGGTGAAGGATTAGTAGGTGTAGGAGTGGAAGGTGTAGAACTAGAAGGCGTAGGCTTTGAAGGTGTAGGCTTTTCACAAGGAGGAAGCGTTGTAGGAGTTACCAAAGGAGGTGTAGGAGGAATTGAAGGGTCAATAGTTGTTTTCCCACTCCTTGTAGTAATTGCATTTACATTTTCCATTGGATTACTTTGAGTGTTGGAGGGTAAAGCACCTTGTGGTCTTTTAATTAAGAGCAACATAAATCTCTTGTTTGTCTCCTCTTGCATAGCTCTTATTTGATCTTGATTTCTCTTTTCACTCTCACGGATCCTTCTTTCGTTATCTTGATATCTCCTTTCATTATCTTGGTTCATCTTATGAAGAAGCTCAATGGTGCTAAAATCATTTGGTCCATTTCCTTGAAATCCTTGTTGTTGGAAAAGTGGAGGTTGATTGTAAAACCCTTGGTTATTGCCATGAAAGTTGTTCCCTTGGTTTTGAAAGTTATTGGGCCCTCTATTGTTGTTGTTCCCTTGATAATTTCCCTTTTGCCCTTGGTTTCTATTGAGCATTTGTGGAGTGTTTAGTTGGTTTTGGGTGGGTTGTTGGGGAGGAAAACCCAGTGGAGCAAGGTAATTGTTGGACTTGTAAGAGAGGTGATTAGGGTTGATGTTGCGTTTAAAGTGTCCTCTTCCCTCATCATGATAAGCATAGCATTATCCTTGAAAGTTTTGAACTTTATCACATTGCAAGTATGAATGAGGACCTCCACATGTCTCACAAGATAGGGTGATGACATTGACATCGTTGGTAGAAGAATTGTTCAAGGAAACCTTCATAAATGCTTGAAATATCTCTTGATTAATCTTTTTAGTCTTGTTAAGTTCTAGAAGTATTTCATTGTGGTTCTTGAGGAGTTGATTATCAATTTATGTATAAGCACTCTCTTGAACAACATGGACCACCTCATCTCTCTCCCTATAACTTTGAACCATGGATTTTGTTTCAATGATATCCTGTAACACCCCATTTTGATAATGGAAATGTCACATGTAATTATGGCGTGTCATCAAAGCATACAAGGAAAAATGTCTAAACATTACATGACCATAAAAGGAAAATACCGGAATCAAACATCGGTAGTCCAAAAGTAAGCTCATCACACACGAACATAGTATAGTAAAGGAAAGGACTAAACAATGTCCATAGCAATGTATCAAAAGAAAGGAAATGCATAAAGTAAAGAAAGGCTAGAAAGCTTCCAGTCCATATGCACATACTCTTAAAGTCTACGAGCGTCCCTGAGTACCTGTCGTTCTGGGAACATAGAAAAGGAAAACGGCTGAGCAATACGCTCAGTGCACGGATGTACAATAAAGCATGAATAGGATAAGCATATAACATATAACAGCGGAAGAAACTAAATCCCGAGTAATCTGATTAAGTCTTGATAAAACTGGTTTTATAGTTTGAAAAGCCTTATGTTTATCTTGTAAAAACTGTTTATCATATTTTACCATTAACCAATATAGGTCATGAAAATCCACCGTGTATGAATACTTGGAGGGGTGACCTCATCATGCAAATTAGAGGGGCTGCCTCTAATTTAATATACTGGTTTTTGGGTAGGAGGGATCAGCTCCTTGTGAAGGATGCAAGGCACACACCACATTCACCATGAAATCCTGATTGAAAACATGTAACTAGGATGCACCCATACGCCCCACATGATAAATATAATATAAATGGCCAAAAGCTAAAGGGACGCCACGAGCAATCACACCGCCGTGGTGAAGTCATAACATCAGTGCCTCTAATGTTATGGTTATGGTACCTCCATAACTAGGTGAAACTGGTCATGCATGTATATGGCTATAGGTATTCTAAATTAAACATAATCAATTCAAACACATACTTATACTACGGGAAAACATTTGGCTGCATACGGGGAATCCTAATAAGGAAAGAATGTCCATACTGAAAGGACGGGAATCCGTAGCTTATGTCCAGTGAACGAAGAAGACGAACTGAGAGGAATCCTACTTCCGTATCACTAATGCTACATAAATACATACATGAATGAGTATCTGCTTACTAATACGTAACTACTTTTATGTCATGTGTTAGCTTATTTTATATGTTCTTACCATGTTTTACTGTTTTAAGCCTTAAACTGTGTTTACCTTATATTCTGTTTACTCTGATGAAGTGTTTCTGGTATTTCATGTATTATTATACTTACTGTGTAATAATAAGTAACTTTCCAAAAATAGCAGGTTTCCAAAAATAGAAAGTTTCCAAAATAGAAAGTTACTAAAAATAGAAATTTTCCAAAAATAGAAAGTTTCCAAAAATAGAAAGTTTCCAAAAATAGAAAGTTTCCAAAAATAGAATTACTGCTTAAAATAGATAAGTTTCTAAGAATAGAAAGTTTCCATAAAGAGATTAGCTGCCTTAATTAAATAAGTTTCCATAAATAGATTAGCTGCCTGAAATAAATAAGTTTCTAAAAATAGAAAGTTTCCATAAATAGATTAGCTGCCTTATTTAATTAAGTTTCTAAAAATAGAAAGTTTCCATAATTAGAAATAAGCTAGTTAAATAAGCTAAGTATATAAGCCTAAGTGTTTTCATGATTATTTTCTAAGTCGTATGATATAATGTATAGTTTATTAATTATTTCATGTAATTAAAATAAATTATAGGTTAAAATATTTAATTAAAGTATAACATGTTTTTAATTAAATAAAGTTAAATACTTAGGTTAAAACATGTATTATTATTTATTAATAATATAACCTAAGTCATGTTAATTAATTAATTATAACCATGGTTTTTAAATAATTAATTAATTATAAGTCTAAAATATAAAATACTTAGGTTAATAATTTCATGATTTTAATAATTAATATAACCTAAGTCATGTTATTAAATTAATCATGTCATGTTCATTAATTTAATTTTAACATAAGATTATAAGAAAAAAAATAATCTTAACATACACCGTAAACCGGATCTTGCCTAAGAACCATGAACCGGACATGAAATCGACACCATACCCCGAACCACATCGGGGTTCCCCTTGTCTTGTTGCTGCCGTGGGACCCACACCAACCAACTGGGACCATATGGTCTCGGTGGTGGTCAAATAGCCAAACCGAGACCCCCTCGGGTTCGGTTTAGGCGGCGGCCAAGAACAAACACCCCTAAAACACCCTTTTTGATTTATTCCAAAACCAATTTCATGTTAGATCTATGATTTAATTAGGTTTTTAAGAAAAACATATCATGTTCATAATTATTTAAAAGATTAAATCAAAAGAAAAGGGTTAAAAGAATTACCGAATGCGTGGATCTAAACAACGATGAACAAACACGAACACTAGCAAAAAAATCCAAGATCAAAGATCAAATAAACACCCCTTTGGTGTGTTTGAGGGTGGCGGCCAAAAAGAAAAGAAGAGGAGGAGGAAGAACTTTTAGGTTTTTGTAAAATCTTCTGTAAAAGTGAAAAATGAGTAGTGGTTTTTCCTTTTACCCTCCTTAGTAAAAATTGAGATGGGCTTGGCCCATCTTTCCCTTGTAGCCGCGGGTAGGGGCCCCACATGGGGTACCCGTACCGTTTTCCGTGTCTCGTTGATTAATTACTCGTTCGTGATTATTTTTGTTCGCGTTTAATGTGTTCTCGTTAAATAATTACCGTGACCTAATATATTTATTTACGCTCGTAATAAATATATATACGTAATTAATAATAGTTCGTGATTTAATTACGTTCATGATTTCATGATCGCATGTTCGTGATTATTTATTGTCAAATAATTATTGTGTGCTCGTGCGTAGTAAATACTTATCGTGTTCTAACACGTACGTAATACGTAAAATCCTAACACGTAATCGTAATCATGCTATAACAGGAAAGTTTTAATCTAGTACGTACGATCTTAAGGGTACTATTCATGGTACTATTCATGGTACTATTCATGGTAAAAGCATGCGGGTTTTACAACTCTTCCCCCCTAAAAAGAATAATTCGTCCCCGAATTAGGATAAAGTAAACTGGAAAAGAAGAACATACCCGAATTCAAAATACGAAATGAGGGTAAGAAGCCCGGATAGACTCCTCTGTTTCCCAAGTGGCTTCCCGCTCGGTATGATCCATCCATAGGATTTTGACGAATGGAATCGTCTTCCTTCTCATGACTCGTTCTTGTCTGTCAAGAACTCATTCGGGTTCTTCTATGAAAGTGAGATCTTCACGTATTGTAACACCCCCACAAATGCCATGCGCAGCGGAACTACAACATTTGGGTGCTACGTAGTTATCATCACACATAAGCTATATTAAACGAATCAAGAGACGTAAAAGTTCAAACATAAAATTTAGCATTATTAAAAAAAACATACAGGTCTACAGTTTTCCAAATCCCAAGATAATATAAAACAGAGTTTGCGTTTAGGTCCCCACTGAATTTCAACCCAAAAATACATTTCCATTCACATGACATAATATAAAAGAGTTTTAAGTGCAAAAAGGGAGGAAAACAAGTAGACCGCCAAGCGACAACAATTTCCATCCTCGCATGCTCCATTGCTATCAATCTTGGTTACCTGAAACACATGCTTAAAATCGTCAACACAAAGGTTGAGCGAATCTATAGGTTTATCAAATCATAAGTCGAACATAAGTATTAAAAACCAATCATGATCATTCAATAGCATTGTCGTACTCACAATCTATTTTCAAGGTTATGACAATTGTGTTTAAGCTCATGACACTAATCCGTTAACTCAATCACCCGCGTAATAATTACCGGCGTGATTCAGATGAAACCAGTGCCCCTTCTAAAGGCATCAGTTGCAATTATACCTTATCTCTCATACAAGATAATCTACCGCAGAACTTACTCAACGTACAGCTTCTCGGCTAGCATTGGGTCGTTAGCCCCGTAGTACTACAAATTGTATAAGCGGCTATTTCCCCCTACTCGAGGGCAGGACAATAGTTAATAGTTCATGAATTTAGGGACTTTTGCAACTAGGTACTCAACACAATTTCGAGGCAACATTCGGGTCCAACAATCAATCAAGACTTATGTTCATTTTCATTTAAATTAGCATGTATCCCCCTCGCGGGTTAAAAACATTTGAATAAAGTAAAGAGCGAGGCTATAGACTCACCTTGCGTAGTAGTAGTGGTTCTAGCGAAGACGTAACGAGAAATGTCACCGACGACGTGGATGCCCGGGAAAATCAAACACTGGACCTAAAAATCAAGGTACGTAAACCAAATCAATACTCCGCGTACATTATTGTACTAAACACACGCAAATGCAAACACACTCAACTCTTATGAAAACTCACGCCAAAATCAAACAAGTAGTTGTTACTAGACCTATACCATTTACCTACGTAATTAAAGTTACTATCCATTTCACTACTTCGCCGATACTTACCAAAAATATGGGTTGTTTTACTAGACTTTACCCTTGTTATAAAAATTTAGAAAATTCTCAAAAATACCTTAAGACCTGTAGAAAACCCATTTTTAATCCCATTAAAAGTTTTCGCTTTTACGACCCGTTACTCAACACATTACTAAACCTACATTTTTCGGACTGAAATTGTACTTCGACCAACTTGGACTTCTTTGACCTATTTGAAATGCACCTTTGACCTCTTTGACTCCTAAGTCCACTTATAGACTCAATTACACAGGTTTGTGACCAAAATTTGACCTTTGACCTTTTACCAATTCATACTTGTGGTCCTCGGGATTTGACTAAAACTAAACATAAATTCGGATTATGAAAGTTCTCGTCTCCCGGTACACGATCTTTAAAACCTCATAACTTTTGGCTCGTTTGGAGTCACGAGCTCTACCTTATACCAAATTAAAGCTAAGAAGACACTCCATAACTACATCTAACTATCTAGACCTGTAGGAAAAATTATTTTTACAAAAATGTCTTAAACTTTCTGCCTAAATTTAACCATACCAAAATCATACTTAGGCTCGATTCCAAACCTATATATCACCTCTAGGCATCATCCTAAGCTTCCCTAATCACAACCAAATCATATTTTCAGTTCCTAACCCCTATTGATCATCATACTCATAAGCTAAAAATCTAAAAATATACATGCAATGTGTTTAACCCATTCAAACACACCCAAAACACCCTTATAAACACAAACCCATGACATTTCATCAAACACTTTGAACACACCCAAAAACCCCCCAAATTTCGTGGCTTTTAGGGGCTGTGGAAGACACAAATCATAACCCCCATCTTGTTTTATAGGTGAATTAACCTTATATACACATGAATTAAACATGTGTATGGTTTAATTAGATCAAAACCCGTTTTTGAAAAATCACAAATTTTTGGAAGAAAATCAATGGATGCATGCATGTAAATGTTGGTGGGATTTACTTACAATGGTAAAAGAAGGATGGGACTTTGATTATTTTCTTCAAAAATCAAGTTTTTAAAAATGGCGGTGGTGGTTTATGGTGGTGGTATGGCCGGCGGCCTAAGAGAGAAAAAGAGAGGAGTGTTTGATTTTTTTGTAAAAATGAAAGTATGTGTTTCCTTGTTTCCCCTTTTTGTAAAAATGCAAGGACCTAGAGGGAAATTTTTGCTATCTTTTGGCCTTAATAGTAAATCGTTATATAAAGAGCGGGTTTTGACTAGTAGTCGGTTTTAAAAATTTACGGGAGTCGGGTTTCGCCCCGAACACTTGAAAATACTTTTAAATGGTTCAAACGCACACAAAACGAATATACACATGGTTCCGACTCGACTTAACACGTAATAAAAATAAAATCTCGAAAAATTCAAATATCGATCAATCGATAATAAAATGTAAGTTTTGGGCATCCGTCGGCATCGTAGTCGTTATCGGTTCTTCTTAAATCGTCAATCGTTAAATTACGACCGTAAACGTCGGTTTCAACTTAAACCGTCAGTTATATAGCAAACGAAATTTCTTAAAAATTTCAAAAATATACGTAAAATAGGATTAAATAAATAACGTTGGGCTCGGGATATCACATCCACAAGTGAGCCACAACTTAAGAGAGATGCTCATACTGAACAGCTCTTGAGACAATAACTTAGCATCATACGGCACTTTCACGGGTGTTACATCCTCCCCTCCTTAAGGGAGCGACGTCCCGGCGCTCTCCGGTTCTTATACTCGCATTTCGTACTACTGGCAAGATGATGGTACTACTTCCTAAAGAGGTCTCCACATTCCGACGTGGACTTCGGTTCACGTCTCGGGTTCCATCACACCTTCACGATGAGTATTATGCCTTGCTTCAATCTCTTACCATCTTGATCCATGATCTCCACTTCAATTTCCCTAAATTCTTCCCACGGGTATCAACACATCTCATTCCACAGCTTCTCGCGGTTAGCATATAATTCTTAATCTACACCATCTCTTCCGTAGCCTCTCGAATCATTTCAAGTCCATCCAACTGACTTTTTCCTACTTCATTCTATCCAACTGGAGATCCACATTTTCATCGACATAATTCCTCAAAGGCTGCAGCTTCAATGCTACCATGGTAAATGTCGTTGTACAAAGGTACTACCAACGGCAATGGTCGATCTCAACAACTACCAAAATCAATCACACACGCTCGGTGCACGTCTTCCAACGTTCGAATCGTCCTTTCACTTGGTTCATCATCTCATAAAAACAACTATCACAAAGAAAATCACACGGGTCGCACATCACCTCATAGAAAAACGTTCAAAATATAAAAGACGAAGTAATTAACACTAGTCATACAAAATCACCTTATCGCAATATTACGTACATACAACCCTAGCTCGTCAAAATCGAATTCATCGATACGAAATCATTCGGCGCATACATAATTCTCTCGAAAACGTCACAATCCAACCAAATACAAAAGCCATTATGAAACACATACAATCACATTATGACATGTTTGCAACGTAGCCAAACCATGCCAAGTAAAATAAGTTCATTCAAGTTAACTCATGCTTGCTAATCAGCCAAGCCATGATAAAATAAGAATATTCGACATATTTCTCGGATGAGTCCAGCCGAAAGAAAATTGCAAGTTTAGGAAGGTTCACAGCTTGCTAGCTATGGATGCATATCCAAAAAGAAAATAAAATAAAATAAAATACATACATACGTCATCGCAGGGTGCTCACACACGGATCCATACCCAAAAGATATTACAAGAACGCCACCTCACTTCCGTCCAAACGTGGTCAAAATCTCAATAAGTATCGCCGTTCACAGTTAAATATGAAAAGAAATATATTACATGGCACATGTTCTCCATGATCAGACTTCATTGGACAATGTCGTCTCAAGTTCTCACAACTTACGATCACTCGACTAGATCACTCACCACATAAATACATAAAAGCAAAGGTTTACCACAAAGACATCAACTATGGATATCTTATCGTTTAACCATCGATAATCAAGGATGGTTGAGTCAAGCAAAGAGGATTCCTCACTTAAATAAATGAAAACGACAATGGAATTGTCTTCCAATTACTGATGCACAGTTGGTAAACTTCAACAGTTTATCGCGTGTCGTTAAACATATCAAAAGAACAAGAAAAGAAAATATATAAGGTACGATACATTCGACGTAGGAGAAGTCTTCGTCATTTCCCTTAGAGTTATTCAAACTCGGTTTTCCTCTACTTCGGCAGTCTTCTATTTTTGTTTAAATTTCTTCTCAGTGTCGGTACGAGCCCCTTTGGTATTACATCAACACCCTAGCGGTTCCGACAAACTTCACACATTACACACAACACATAAAAAAAACATTTTTCCAAAATTACTCGGTCACAGTGACTTACTAAGTCAACGCCAAACAAAAAGAAAAGATTTCAAAGAACACAAGAAAATTCAAAAATTGTCTTTAAGAATCAAAGAAATTTACGACTACTTGCAAAAATGATCCACCATTTTAGAAAGAAACGTTCTCATCCAAACGTTTATCAAAACACTACAAGTTTCAAGATGACCAATTTGTTTGACACGATAGTGCCCTTTCTAAACTATGCATAATTAGCTAGATCATGCATAGTTGAGGATCAAGCAACAACAACCAACAAAACAGGACTCTTCCCGAATTATGCATAGTTAGCTAAGCTGTGCATAATTGAGGATCGAGTGACAACACAAACATTATTATTACATACCAAACACGACTATGGAAGTTTTCGACCTAGCCTTCAAAATAATTAAATCATTTGAAATGAAATTTGAAATGGGAAAATATTGCTACTATCGTTTTAAGAAACACATCAAACATTTTTCGTCCACTTTGGGAACATATTTTTGCTTTGCCTTTTTATGGGAAAATAAATAAATAAATAAATAAGTCGACACCATTTACATTTGATTCAACGAACCATTTCACACACTCATACATATTTTCAAAATAGACTATTCACAAAATAACGGTAAGGTGGTTCATGATTAAAGATCATTGCAAGCACAACAAGTAATAAAATTAAGATCAATGAGATCGAACGAGGTAAACGAGCAATATAATTGTCAACGGAAATTAACTACATTAGAAATGAAAATACTTCAAATATATGACGAAAGTCTCAGGATAACAACAGCGATCTACGAATACATGGAGTAAAAGTTGAATATCAACACAAGCGTCAAAAATAAAACAACGATCACACTTCCCATCGTCTCGAGTTGCACACCCATTCCACCAAGGGTATACGGGGAGAGAAGAATAATCACTTGGTTAAATAGAAACAATTTCACCAGGAAGATCGAGTTCTTTCACCTCTTACAATTTGGTAAAGCGGCTACGCCTCCTCGCTTTTGTTAAATATAAATAAACAACCACTCTAATGAAGATTTATAGCATCATACAAGTAAATATAGAATTTTTAGGTTCCATTAACCGAAAGAAGAAAGTTACGGCGTCCATGATCATGACAAAATACACCGGGTGACATACCCTCATCATCAAGTACTAGCGAAGTAGCGACACAAAAATAAATATAATAATATTGGTTTCATACCATAGACAATATTAAAATGAACAATCACATGACGACTCATGTTTAGATACAGACTCACAAAATCAAAGAAGGGATGTCGGACGATCGAACCATCGTGACTCAAAACGTTATATATACATCTTTATTAAATAATATACAAGTAGGCGTGTGTTGTGTAATCCAATTGCGTATAATAATTAGTGTTACCTTGTACATTGTAAAACCGAACATTTACACATTTTTAATTTGTGTTACACCATTAAAGAATTTATACCTTTCATTTTCCAATCTTTACAACGCTTTCATTTCTGGAAAAATTTCAATCTCTCGGAAATTATTAACATTAGTAGATGCGGTGACTCGGTTATCATAATTGACAAATCATTAGGTTTGAAAATCTCCATACTTGTGTCAAAACCTCATTAATGTTCATATCTTAAGTACCAAAAACATACGTAGTAAGAATTTTCCAAGTTTTACGTTTTTATTATTACGACTTATATTATCACAAATATACACGTATCCAGCATGACTCAAACTAGTCCAATTAATTCTTAAAATCAACCTTTGACTTTTATTACACACATGTTTTCCCCAAAACTGTTTTGTTAAATCATATTCGCGTAATTCGACTCAAATGATAAAGAGGTTTCACGTGGTATTATCTCGGATACTTACTGATTTTAGTCGAGACTTAAATCTCAATAATAATAATATAATAAACAATCAAAATGCTTATCTCAATAATTTTAAAATATATAAAATTCAACTTTTAATCCTTAGCCCATTATCAAATGATTTTAAAATTAACACATCTCGTCGCGGAATAAAACAAAAGATTTTTCAAACGATTTTAAACAAGCATCATCAAATTACACATATTGATTCTCTATAACGACAATTTAAACAAACAAATGATTTCCAATGACGTTCCATCAATGTTTAAAATTTTATTTCAAGCATTATAATTTCATACTTAAAGTGTATATTCCGATTTTATCCCAGTTTATTTACTACAACGAGTGACGAGTTCTAGTTTACACCAATGCATACGTAAACATAACCTTATGTTTAAAATAAACCAATTTTTACAAAGTTTCTACCTCCAAAATATATGACCAATTTTTCTACTCTATATTACAAATTATGCCAGAAGTTTGCTACATTGACCCGAAAATTAATTCATACTAAATCCGAAGCTACATATACTCAATAGTCATCTCGCAAATTTTATTATAACTCCTTTCTCGAACTAATTTAAACAAATTCTTAACAAGTCCATCACAATCTCTTAGTATCAAATTTTAATATATGAAAACAAGGATTTTACGAGTAATAATAATTACTTATTACGATTTACCAACCAAGGTTGAAGGAAAATAATTTCACAATGTCCGTTTATTCTCTACACGAATTTTACTCGTTACAAAACACATCATACGTCATTTTTATCCGAAAGTTTCATTCACCAAATATTAAATATATAAAACACTTTATGTTTAAATCATTCAATCAACAAAGTTCGATGCTTACTTAACTTGCACAAATGCCGGACCTCGTCATGTAAAATATTAACTTCAAAATAATGAATCAACAAAACAAAATGAAATAAATGGAACGAGAATACGTATGTCAACTAAATGTTGTTATCGGCCTCGGATGAGTCTCGAAATCGTACTCCACAAAATTAACACAAAAACCAACCAAATTCCAAGTTATCGCGCTTGATCACAACGCCAGCCTATTTTAAAACACATCTTTAAAATTCAAGTAGAATAGTAAACAACGATTTAATGGCAACACGCCTCAACCACGTTTCATAATATACACATATGATTCGCCGCCCCAATGTACGCATCGTCGATTATACTTCGTCTATGTTATAGCTACGTGAACTAACATATCAAACCCATTAGGAATAAAGGAAATAAAGTAATACGTAAGTAAATTACGTTTCAAAAGAAAATGTCTAAAATGACACATCACGGTGCGATAACGACAATCGAGATCAACCTAGTCGATATAAAATATGTTACGAAGCATCCTTTACGTATCTAGAATATCAAACGAGGTTCACACTCGGTTATTCGAACAATAAATTAATTATCAAGATTGATAATTAGCGGTAAGGCCGAATTCTCAACAAAACCGCATTTTAATGTACGATAATTACTCAAGGACCATTGCTTCACGTGCAATGCCTTTAAATACCATAGTATATACATACTTATACATACAACCATTCCTACATACACGTAGGATTACAACGCGGTGTTGCCATGTAATGCAATGTAGCCCGTTATGCCAATTACATGCAACATATAAGATAATCTTACAAGAATTTGCAAATTACGATGATAAGTACTCAACGTACAAAACAATATATCTCAATATATATCTCAAAGTATTTACTTACTAAATACTTAGGGAATTCATATCAATTTCGAGGGATACATCTAAAATATAAAGCAATGCTAAAGAATTCTTACCGGAGCCATGCAGGATAGTTGTGTGCTTGGACAATTTCTTACGACACCAAAAGTTATAGTTTAGGATTTTTCAAAATGACCTAGTTCTCTATAACTCATGGCTCTGATACCAATCTGTAACACCCCCACAAATGCCATGCGCAGCGGAACTACAACATTTGGGTGCTACGTAGTTATCATCACACATAAGCTATATTAAACGACTCAAGAGACGTAAAAGTTCAAACATAAAATTTAGCATTATTAAAAAAAACATACAGGTCTACAGTTTTCCAAATCCCAAGATAATATAAAACAGAGTTCGCGTTTAGGTCCCCACTGAATCTCAACCCAAAAATACATTTCCATTCACATGAGATAATATAAAAGAGTTTTAAGTGCAAAAAGGGAGGAAAACAAGTAGACCGCCAAGCGATAACAATTTCCATCCTCGCATGCTCCATTGCTATCAATCTTGGTTACCTGAAACACATGCTTAAAATCGTCAACACAAAGGTTGAGCGAATCTATAGGTTTATCAAATCATAAGTCGAACATAAGTATTAAAAACCAATCATGATCATTCAATAGCATTGTCGTACTCACAATCTATTTTCAAGGTTATGACAATTTTGTTTAAGCTCATGACACTAATCCGTTAACTCAATCACCCGCGTAATAATTACCGGCGTGATTCATATGAAACCAGTGCCCCTTCTAAAGGCATCAGTTGCAATTATACCTTATCTCTCATACAAGATAATCTACCGCAGAACTTACTCAACGTACAGCTTCTCGGCTAGCATTGGGTCGTTAGCCCCGTAGTACTACAAATTGTATAAGCGGCTATTTCCCCCTACTCGAGGGCAGGACAATAGTTAATAGTTCATGAATTTAGGGACTTTTGCAACTAGGTACTCAACACAATTTCGAGGCAACATTCGGGTCCAACAATCAATCAAGACTTATGTTCATTTTCATTTAAATTAGCATGTATCCCCCTCGCGGGTTAAAAACATTTGAATAAAGTAAAGAGCGAGGCTATAGACTCACCTTGCGTAGTAGTAGTGGTTCTAGCGAAGACGTAACGAGAAATGTCACCGACGACGTGGATGCCCGGGAAAATCAAACACTGGACCTAAAAATCAAGGTACGTAAACCAAATCAATACTCCGCGTACATTATTGTACTAAACACACGCAAATGCAAACACACTCAACTCTTATGAAAACTCACGCCAAAATCAAACAAGTAGTTGTTACTAGACCTATACCATTTACCTACGTAATTAAAGTTACTATCCATTTCACTACTTCGCCGATACTTACCAAAAATATGGGTTGTTTTACTAGACTTTACCCTTGTTATAAAAATTTAGAAAATTCTCAAAAATACCTTAAGACCTGTAGAAAACCCATTTTTAATCCCATTAAAAGTTTTCGCTTTTACGACCCGTTACTCAACACATTACTAAACCTACATTTTTCGGACTGAAATTGTACTTCGACCAACTTGGACTTCTTTGACCTATTTGAAATGCACCTTTGACCTCTTTGACTCCTAAGTCCACTTATAGACTCAATTACACAGGTTTGTGACCAAAATTTGACCTTTGACCTTTTACCAATTCATACTTGTGGTCCTCGGGATTTGACTAAAACTAAACATAAATTCAGATTATGAAAGTTCTCGTCTCCCGGTACACGATCTTTAAAACCTCATAACTTTTGGCTCGTTTGGAGTCACGAGCTCTACCTTATACCAAATTAAAGCTAAGAAGACACTCCATAACTACATCTAACTATCTAGACCTGTAGGAAAAATTATTTTTACAAAAATGTCTTAAACTTTCTGCCTAAATTTAACCATACCAAAATCATACTTAGGCTCGATTCCAAACCTATATATCACCTCTAGGCATCATCCTAAGCTTCCCTAATCACAACCAAATCATATTTTCAGTTCCTAACCCCTATTGATCATCATAATCATAAGCTAAAAATCTAAAAATATACATGCAATGTGTTTAACCCATTCAAACACACCCAAAACACCCTTATAAACACAAACCCATGACATTTCATCAAACACTTTGAACACACCCAAAAACCCCCCAAATTTCGTGGCTTTTAGGGGCTGTGGAAGACACAAATCATAACCCCCATCTTGTTTTATAGGTGAATTAACCTTATATACACATGAATTAAACATGTGTATGGTTTAATTAGATCAAAACCCGTTTTTGAAAAATCACAAATTTTTGGAAGAAAATCAATGGATGCATGCATGTAAATGTTGGTGGGATTTACTTACAATGGTAAAAGAAGGATGGGACTTTGATTATTTTCTTCAAAAATCAAGTTTTTAAAAATGGCGGTGGTGGTTTATGGTGGTGGTATGGCCGGCGGCCTAAGAGAGAAAAAGAGAGGAGTGTTTTATTTTTTTGTAAAAATGAAAGTATGTGTTTCCTTGTTTCCCCTTTTTGTAAAAATGCAAGGACCTAGAGGGAAATTTTTGCTATCTTTTGGCCTTAATAGTAAATCGTTATATAAAGAGCGGGTTTTGACTAGTAGTCGGTTTTAAAAATTTACGGGAGTCGGGTTTCGCCCCGAACACTTGAAAATACTTTTAAATGGTTCAAACGCACACAAAACGAATATACACATGGTTCCGACTCGACTTAACACGTAATAAAAATAAAATCTCGAAAAATTCAAATATCGATCAATCGATAATAAAATGTAAGTTTTGGGCATCCGTCGGCATCGTAGTCGTTATCGGTTCTTCTTAAATCGTCAATCGTTAAATTACGACCGTAAACGTCGGTTTCAACTTAAACCGTCAATTATATAGCAAACGAAATTTCTTAAAAATTTCAAAAATATACGTAAAATAGGATTAAATAAATAACGTTGGGCTCGGGATATCACATCCACAAGTGAGCCACAACTTAAGAGAGATGCTCATACTGAACAGCTCTTGAGACAATAACTTAGCATCATACGGCACTTTCACGGGTGTTACACGTATCTGTTCCAGTGGATACTGAACCATGTGAAGGGGATGATACTGGTACCCTCTGAGTAAGGACACATGAAACACATTGTGCACATGCGAAAGCTGCGGAGGTAACGCCAATCGGTAAGATACTTCACCGACTCGTTCAATGATATTAAACGGTCCGATGAAACGAGGACTGAGCTTCCCTTTAATCCCGAAGCGTCGAAAACCACGTGTCGGCGAAACCTTAAGGAAGACGTGATCTCCTACGTTACAATGTATGTCCCTATGATGCTTATCGCCGTAACTTTTCTGACGTGACCGTGCTTCCTGAATTTTTTGCTTAGCTACTGCGATCTTTTCATTGGTCATCTCTATGATTTTTGGTCCTTCAAGTGTCCGCTCACCAACCTGATCCCAGCAGATTGGAGCGCGACACTTTCTGCCATACAACATCTTGAAAGGAGCACACTTGATACTCGCGTGCCAACTATTGTTGTATGCAAACTCCACCAAATAGATGTAATCGTCCCAATCACCCGTCCATTCCAATGCACATGACCTCAACATGTCTTCCAATGTCTGAATAGTTCGTTTCGATTGTCCGTCCGTTTGTGGATGAAAAGCCGTGCTAAGCTTAAGTTGTGAAGCCCAAGCTTTCTGCAGACTCTTCCAAAAGCGCGAAGTGAATCGAGGATCTCTGTCTGAGACGATGCTGGATGGTGCACCATGGAGTCTCATGATCTCTCTTCTGTACGTATCGGCGAGTTTACTTACCGGATCTTCCTTGCGGATCGGTAAGAAATGAGCTGATTTGGTAAGTCGATCAACGATAACCCAAATTGCATCGTGCTTCCTCTTAGTAGGCGGAAGACCAGTAACAAAATCCATGGTGATTTTGTCCCACTTCCACTCTAGAATATCTAACGGTTGAAGGAGACCGCCAGATCGCTGATGCTCGATCTTAACCTGCTGGCAGGTAAGACATTTGGAGACGTAAGTGGCCACATCCTGTTTCATACCACTCCACCAAAAGTACTGCTTGATGTCATGGTACATCTTAGTCGAACCAGGATGTATAGAGAATGGGGAGCTATGAGATTCAGCTAACAAGGCTTCCCAGAGTTCTTGGTTATCAGGAACATAAAGTCTCGTGCCCTGCCATACGATACCATCTGCATCTACTCTGAATTCTGTCTGTTTCTCCAAATTTTGTACTATCGCCCAGATTTCTCCGTCATCCTTCTGAGCTTCCTTGATCTTAGAGAGTAACTCGGGTTCTACTCTTAGATTAGCCCAGTAACCGTGATGTCCACGTACCATGATCTCGATGTCGAGTCGCTCCAAGTCTCTTATGATTTCCTCTTCGATTTTAATGCCGTTGATCATTCCGGACTTCCTGCTAAGAGCATCTGCTACTACATTTGCCACTCCGGGATGATACTGTAGATTAATGTCATAATCCTTCAGCAGCTCAAACCATCTCCTCTGTCTCATGTTCAATTCACGTTGAGTGAAGATATACTTCAAGCTCTTGTGGTCCGTGAAAATGTCACATGATTCTCCATACAAGTAGTGCCTCCATATCTTCAATGCAAACACCACTGCTGCAGGTTCCAAGTCATGCGTGGGGTAATTTTCTTCATAAGGCTTAAGCTGCCATGAAGCGTACGCGATCACTTTCCCATGTTGCATGAGAACACAGCCAAGTCCCTTCCCTGATGCATTGCTGTAGATTTGAAATCCACCCGTACCAGATGGGAGAGTATGAATAGGTGTAGATACTAGATTCTGCTTCAGGTCTTCAAAGCTCTTCTCTCGATCTTCAGCCCAGACGAATTTCTCCCCTTTTCGCATCAGTTTGGTCAATGGTAGTGCTAAGCGGGAAAAGTTCTCCACGAACCTACGGTAATAGCCAGCCAAGCCTAAGAAACTGCGGACTTCCGTCGCTGATGTCGGCCTTAGCCACTTAGTAATGGCCTCAACCTTTGCTGGATCCATAGTGATTCCTTCTGCTGATACAATGTGACCTAAGAATGCCACCTTGTCTAACCAGAACTCACACTTGGAGAATTTAGCATACAGCTGCTTCTGGCGAAGAATCTGTAGTACTATACGAAGATGGTCTTCGTGTTCCTCCTTGGACTTTGAGAAAATCAGGATGTCATCAATGAAGACAATGACGAACTTGTCCAGAAATTTATGGAAGATTCTGTTCATCAAGTCCATGAACACTGCTGGAGCATTTGTCAGACCAAATGGCATAACTACAAACTCGTAGTGGCCATAGCGGGTACGAAAGGCAGTTTTAGCGATGTCCTGCTCCTTGACCCGTAGCTGATGATAGCCTGACCTAAGATCAATCTTGGAGAAGTGTTTGGCCCCTTGGAGTTGGTCAAACGGATCGTCTATACGTGGCAGTGGATATCTATTCTGGATAGTAATCTTGTTGAGCTCGCGATAGTCTATGCAAAGACGCATACTGTCGTCCTTCTTCTTAACAAACAAGACCGGTGCGCCCCATGGAGATGCGCTCGGTCGAATGAAACCTCGTTCAAGAAGTTCTTGCAGTTGATCCTTCAGCTCCTTCAGCTTTATGGGAGCCATGTGATAAGGAGCCTTGGAGATTGGTTTAGCTCCTAGAATAAGCTTGATACTGAATTCTACTTCTCGTGCAGGTGGTATGCCCAGAAGTTCTGCTGGAAAAACATCTTGGAATTCCGACACTATAAGTTGATCCTGAATTAATGGGGATTCAGCATCCATGTCGTGAACCGTAGCTAGATAACCCTCGCAGCCATGTGACAGTAGTGTACGCGCTTGCAGGGTAGATATGACTTGTACAGACCGTCCGGGTATGAACCCGTTATGAATGTACTCTGGTGCATTAACATCACCGAAGATAACTCGATATGAATGGCAGTCTATGGTAGCATGATGCTTGGATAGCCAATCCATGCCCAAAATCATGTCGAAGTCATTCATGTTCAGCGGAAGTACGTCAACAGGTCGAACCTTATCGTCAAATTCTAGGGGAAGACTCTTGTATACATGGGTGATTAATACAGAGTCCCTCAAAGGCGTGGAAATAGTAAGCCTATTTTCTAGTGGCATGGGGACCATCCTAATGTTCTTAGCATAAGCAGTAGAAATAACCGAGTGAGTAGCACCCGTATCGAAAAGAACACATGCAGCTTGACCATACATATACAAGATTCCAGTGATGGTACCTGTAAACTTGTTGGCCTGGTCTCGAGATGTCGTGTAGACACGCCCGGTAGTAGGAGGCGGCTTGGAATCAGCATGTCCCGATGTACCCTCCATCTCTCCCTTACAGCAATCCTTCATGATATGGCCAGGAAGACCACACTTGAAGCATGCGTCAATGTTACGGCGACATGGCCCTGGGTGCCTACGGTGGCAAGTAGAGCAAAGAGGATGAGTAAATCCTCCAGCAGGTGCTCTGGCTGGCTGGGAACCTGATAAAACTTTTTACATAAGACATGATAATAGGGTACAAAGTACAATGTGGAAAATCGTAAGATTGAATACCAGTGATAGCTGGACGGCTAGGTTATGAACCTCTCTGGTTCTGGTCCCTACTGTTTCCATGGTTCCTGGTAGAAGTTTTGTTAAAGTGTCAGAATATGAGCTATAACATGAAATCATAAGGAAATGCGTAAGTATGAGGACCTGCTGCTGTTGGAGTGTCCAGCGTTGTTACGGTAATTATCATTACCGCCACGCCTATCCGTAGCAGAACGGTCGTTAGTCTGACCGTTTCCCTTGGGCTGATGAGGTTGCTGCTGAGTAGCCGGCTGAGACCGGTCCCCAGTTTTCTGCCTGGAAGATACATTTAAAGAGATGAATAATTGACATATATGGAAAGTATACGGATTGATCACCTCTTGAATACGAATGTTTACCTCTTGTCGGGTCTCTCAGCTTCCCCGAACTCATCTCTCTCCTGCAGCATCTCCAGCTTACGTGTTGCATCGGCCACTTGTGCTACAGTATTGAACGTAGCACACACTAGATTGTTTGCGACCGATGTGCGAAGAGCCCACCTAAAGTGGTGTGCCTGCTCTTCAGGAGTACCTGCTGCCGCACCAAGGAAACCAGCTAAGCGAAGAAAGCGCTGCATAAACTCGTTGCTATTCTCCCCAGCTCTCTGTCGGATCCCATGGTACTCTCTCTTGAGCTTGTCCTGTTCAGCCTTAGGAAAGAACTGCTCCATCACCCTGTCCTTGAACTGAGCCCAAGTCAAACCAGCAACCCACTCGTCACCACCCTCAGACTGCATCAACGCTAACCACCAATTTAGCACATCGACTTCGAACCGATAGCATGCCAACCTCGCCTTGTATGCGGGGTCACAACCCATAGCATTGAAAATCTTCTCGATGTGAGCCAACCAGCTTTCAGCATCACTGGGGCTATCTGTCTTCTCAAAAGCTCGAGGGCGGAGCTTGTTGAATCTCTCTAGCCATACTGCTAATGTCACTGGAGGAGGATGAGGAGGTGCCTGATTATGCTGCTGATTGTTGGCAGCTTGAACTTCAGCCCTGATGTCGTTCCTCAGTTGAGGAAGCAAAGCTTGCATAGCAGCTTGAATTGCAGCATTGAGCTGTTCCTGTTCGCGTGTGAGAACCATCTGACAGTATAACATAAAACATATGATTAAACAGATCAAAACATAAAATATATATACATGAAAAAATTTATAACAAAATTTCAAGAGAAAAATTTTATGCAAGAAAATTTTTGTGTATGAATGCATAATGCAGTTTTATGAAAACTTTTGTATGCTCGATAGTGAACGCCTATGGTCAGTTCACCCGAAACAAAAGACATGGTGAGGGGACGCCTATGGGTCGGTCCCAAATTTAAAAGTTTCGATAAAACACATGCGACTAAATAGGGCCAGTCCTGTACCAACCATTACTTAGTCATAAATCTGCGACAATGACATAAATATGTATGCTTAAAATGATGAATGCATGAAAACAACTGTCAGTTCTAGGAAGACCGTAGTGACTACCCACTAATCACAGGTCATATTTTGAGAGCCTACAGGTCAAATCCTTGGCTTTGATACCATAATTGTAACACCTCATTTTGATAATGGAAATGTCACATGTAATTATGGCGTGTCATCAAAGCATACTAGGAAAAATGTCTAAACATTACATGACCATAAAAGGAAAATACCAGAATCAAACGTCGGTAGTCCAAAAGTAAGCTCATCACACACAAACATAGTATAGTAAAGGAAAGGACTAAACAATGTCCATAGCAATGTATCAAAAGAAAGGAAATGCATAAAGTAAAGAAAGGCTAGAAAGCTTCCAGTCCATATGCACATACTCTTAAAGTCTACGAGCGTCCCTGAGTACCTGTCGTTTTGGGAACATAGAAAAGGAAAACGACTGAGCAATACGCTCAGTGCACGGATGTACAATAAAGCATGAATAGGATAAGCATATAACACATAACAGCGGAAGAAACTAAATCCCGAGTAATCTGATTAAGTCTTGATAAAATTGGTTTTATAGTTTGAAAAGCCTTATGTTTATCTTGTAAAAACTGTTTATCATATTTTACCATTAGCCAATATAGGTCATGAAAATCTACCGTGCATGAATACTTGGAGGGGTGACCTCATCATGCAAATTAGAGGGGCTGCCTCTAATTTAATATATTGGTTTTTGGGTAGGAGGGATCAGCTCCTTGTGAAGGATGCAAGGCACACACCACATTCACCATGAAATCCTGACAGAAAACATGTAACTAGGATGCACCCATACGCCCCACATGTTAAATATAATATAAATGGCCAAAATCTGAAGGGACGCCACGAGCAATCACTCCGCCGTGTTGAAGTCATAACATCAGTGCCTCTAATGTTATGGTTATGGTACCTCCATAACTAGGTGAAAATGGTCATGCATGTATAGGCTATAGGTATTCTAAATTAAACATAAGCAATTCAAACACATACTTATACTACGGGAAAACATTTGGTTGCATACGGGAAATCCTAATAAGGAAAGAATGTCCATACAGAAAGGACGGGAATCCGTACCTTATGTCCAATGAACGAAGAAGACGAACTGAGAGGAATCCTACTTCCGTATCACTAATGCTACATAAATAAATACATGAATGAGTATCTGCTTACTAATACGTAACTACTTTTATGTCATGTCTTAGCTTATTTTATATGTTCTTACCATGTTTTACTGTTTTAAGCCTTAAACTGTGTTTACCTTATATTCTGTTTACTCTGATGAAGTGTTTCTGGTATTTCATGTATTATTATACTTACTGTGTAATAATAAGTAACTTTCCAAAAATAGCAGGTTTCCAAAAATAGAAAGTTTCCAAAAATAGAAAGTTACCAAAAATAGAAAGTTTCCAAAAATAGAAAGTTTCCAAAAATAGAAAG
The DNA here is from genome assembly GCA_025667525.1 of Glebionis coronaria. Classification (NCBI taxonomy): domain Eukaryota; kingdom Viridiplantae; phylum Streptophyta; class Magnoliopsida; order Asterales; family Asteraceae; genus Glebionis; species Glebionis coronaria. The sequence goes on from CM046879.1 coordinate 105,770,452, forward strand.
TTTCCAAAAATAGAATTAATGCTTTAAATAGATAAGTTTCTAAAAATAGAAAGTTTCCGTAAATAGATTAGCTGCCTTAATTAAATAAGTTTCCATAAATAGATTAGCTGCCTGAAATAAATAAGTTTCTAAAAATAGAAAGTTTCCATAAATAGATTAGCTGCCTTATTTAAATAAGTTTCTAAAAATAGAAAGTTTCCATAATTAGAAATAAGCTGGTTAAATAAGCTAAGTATATAAGCCTAAGTGTTTTCATGATTATTTTCTAAGTCATATGATATAATGTATAGTTTATTAATTATTTCATGTAATTAAAATAAACTATAGGTTAAAATATTTAATTAAAGTATAACATGTTTTTAATTAAATAAAGTTAACTACTTAGGTTAAAACATGTATTATTATTTATTAATAATATAACCTAAGTCATGTTAATTAATTAATTATAACCATGGTTTTTAAATAATTAATTAATTATAAGTCTAAAATATAAAATACATAAGTTAATAATTTCATGATTTTAATAATTAATATAACCTAAGTCATGTTATTAAATTAATCATGTCATGTTCATTAATTTAATTTTAACATAAGATTATAAGAAAAAAAAATAATCTTAACATACACTGTGAACCGGATCTTGCCTAAGAACCATGAACCGGACATGAAATCGACACCATACCCCGAACCACATCGGGGTTCCCCTTGTCTTGTTGCTGTCGTGGGACCCACACCAACCAACCGGGATAATATGGTCTCGGTGGTGGTCAAATAGCCAAACCGAGACCCCCTCGGGTTCGGTTTAGGCGGCGGCCAAGAACAAACACCCCTAAAACACCCTTTTTGATTTATTCCAAAACTAATTTCATGTTAGATCTATGATTTAATTAGGTTTTTAAGAAAAACATATCATGTTCATAATTATTTAAAAGATTAAATCAAAAGAAAAGGGTTAAAAGAATTACCGAATGTGTGGATCTAAACAACGATGAACAAACACGAACACTAGCAACAAATCCAAGATCAAAGATCAAATAAACACCCCTTTGGTGTGTTTGAGGGTGGCGGCCAAAAAGAAAAGAAGAGGAGGAGGAAGAACTTTTAGGTTTTTGTAAAATCTTTTGTAAAAGTGAAAAATGAGTAGTGGTTTTTCCTTTTACCCTCCTTAGTAAAAATTGAGATGGGCTTGGCCCATCATTCCCTTGTAGCCGCAGGTAGGGGCCCAATATGGGGTACCCGTACCGTTTTCCATGTCTCGTTGATTAATTACTCGTTCGTGATTATTTGTGTTCGCGTTTAATGTGTTCTCGTTAAATAATTACCGTGAGCTAATATATTTATTTACGCTTGTAATAAATATATATACGTAATTAATAATAGTTCGTGATTTAATTACGTTCATGATTTCATGATCGCATGTTCGTGATTAATTATTGTCAAATAATTATTGCGTGCTCGTGCGTAGTAAATACTTATCGTGTTCTAACACGTACGTAATACGTAAAATCCTAACACGTAATCGTAATCATGCTATAATAGGAAAGTTTTAATCTAGTACGTACGATCTTAAGGGTACTATTCATGGTAAAAGCATGCGGGTTTTACATATCACATGCATCTTGTGTGGACTTTGAAAGAATGTTCTCACCCGCGGCCGAGTTAAGGGAATATTAATGGTGAGGTCTCAAACCATTGTAAAAGGTGTTAATTTTGTGAACTTGGTTAAAACCATGGTTTGGGCACTTCCTCAACAACTCTTTGAACTCTTCCTAAGCGTCACTAAAGTTTTGGTCTTTCTTTTGTTGAAAACCTATGATTTAGTTTCTCAAGGCGGTGTTTCGTGAAGGAGGAAAGAACTTATTCACAAATTTCTTATTCAAATCATCCCAAGTGAAAATGCTACTAGAAGGTTGCTAATCTAGCCAATTCCTAGCATTTCCCTCCAAAGAGAAAGGGAATAAGATCGTCTTAACCGCATCGTGAGGGACCCCATTATACTAAAGGGTATTACAAAGGGACATGAATCTCTTGATATGGTAATGAGGGTCATCCATAGGTCTCCCTAATAAGGGGATAGAAGAAACCATAGTAATCATGCATGTCTTAAGCTCAAAATTGTTAGCGGCTATCTCGGGTGTTAATGCAATGATACCTGAAAACATTACTTGCATTTTCCGGTCTCGCTTTGTTTTGATTACGACAATATGTCAAAACAAGCATTTACGAAAACAACGAAAAACAAATTCTTGAGTTCAAGTATTTTTCATTTCAACCATTATCACTTAGGGTATGAACAAACAAGTACTCATCCTAATTAAGTGATCATTTAATCTTTTCTTAAAACTCACTTTTTATTAAGTGTGACAAGTTTTTTATTAAACTTTCTTTTTAAGAAAATGGTTTATTAAATTAATTATTTGAAAATTTGAAATTTGAAAATGGCATATTCTATCTTGGTTTGGAATATCCTTTCAGGATATTTTAACCCCCAGATTCGAACCAATCCACTAAAAGACAAAAGGGAGCGGAGTCTATGCAGGCGGTTCCTTAGCACCTTAATATTTCGTTTTTAGTATCGTTTTCTCTCGGTATCTAATCGAATTGATATAACAATTTCAAGCTTGACTTTATTGTTTTTGGTGATAAAAGGTTGATTGGTATTTATACTACTTGGCAAGAAACATGTAAAAATATAAAAATAATAGCTATTCTACATATACGTACTACACTAAAAACACTTAGCAAGTACCACAATTAAAATACAAAGTACAAAATTTAAGAAATGTAAAATGCAAATTTATTCTACTAATGCAAAATTCAAAATAAAATACAAATTTCAAATTTCAAAATTACAAAAGTAAAATTTATGAAACTAAGAATAATATTTTCAAATAAAATTGATAGCCCAAAAATCTAAAATGTACCTATCAATGATAGCCCAAAAATCTAAAATGTCCCTTGACAATTAAACGGCTCAAAAATCAAATTGAAACAACCCAATATGCTATTATACTTAACGACTAACAAAGTCTACCATAACAAGTACTACAGAAACATACAATAGCGTGACTATGCATTAAGTACTACAAGATCAGGGACCAAAACCGTACAACTAACAAAGTCTACCATAACATGATTTTTAATTCGATATACACTGTTGGTTAATATCAATATTTGATTCTTACTAGCAACTCTTTTACTTGTGTATTTTTTTAATGAACAACCACACTAGCTAGGAAAATGGCCTATTGGATTTATTTATAAAGTGAACTAATTCATTCTCAAACCTTAACCACTATATCTGCATTCCTAACTCTACAACTGAAAAATCTAATTTCACCTACTAATATCTATTCTTCAAGTCTACCATTTACTTCTAAAAATTAAACTTCATTTGAAATCTATACACGAACTAACTACAATAAGAAATATGCTCAACCACATTCTTACAAAATCAGCTTTAAAAGTCTAATTCCTAACACTAGCTAAGCACTCAAAATCAGGACAGATTAAACAAGCAAATTTACACTACACTATACTACTAGCAGAAACCTGTACTTAAGATTTGCAGAAAATATAAAATTGGCTTAACCATCACTTTCGTAGTCTAGTCCGTTGCTGTCGAGGGCTAGCGCTGTGCTACCTTAAGAAAACGCTTAACCTCCACACTAAACCTAATGAACTGCAACCTTGATCTTCAAACTGTAGCTCGGCTATTGATTCCAACTAACGAAATACTACTAGACGCACCGAATTACGATGTATTGCCTGACTAGCAATACAGGGTCATACTATTGATATTATGTTCGTGTTTTGGTTTTCATAACCATATTCATATAACGGTTTTTATTTTCATACAACGTCATAAGACGTATTGTATGATGTTTTTACAAACGTTGGCTCGTATAATGATTTTTAAGGCAAACGCCTATATTATGATTTTGATGAAGATTTGTAAAAATGACTTTGGCTATTTTATGGCCTATTAAAATGATTTGTACAAAATGATTTTCAGTAATAATTTTATACTGATATTATATTGATGGATTTTATTAAACTCTATGAATTCACTAGGCGTTATCGCTGACCTTTTCTTTTAACATGTTTTATCTCAGGTACTTGAAGGTAATTCTCGGGAAGACATCAAGAACTCATGGCCCGCACTTAAATATTAATTTCCATTCAAATGCTTTGTAAAACCTGTATGAAATATAATGACTTGGGACCTATGTAACTTTGATAATTATGAATGGAAATGCTTTATTATTAAACGACGCGATTTTTATGCGTTGTCTATGATGTGAGTAATGTGCTATCCCGTAACACCAACTAGTCTTCCGCTGTATTGAGTTGTATAAATTTGGGGGTGTTATAGTTTGGTACCAGAGCTCTCGTTATAGAGAACGAAAGATTTTTAAAACCAAGGTTTTGAATAAAACATTTCAAAATCTTTTAACTCTAAACATTTTTCTAAAAATGTCTAAAAATCTTTTGACTATAACGGTGCCGAAGAATTCCCGAGTTACCGACAAGGCCAGACTGAGAAGTGTTATTTTAATATATATATATATAACTTGGATTATATATATATATGATGTAATTTTATTACATGATTGTTTGATGATTATTTTGATTTTTATACGAGGTATTTATACGACGTAGATTGTCACAAGAAACCCTAACTCCCCTAGTAAATTAATCGAAGCTATTCTCGTAGGAATTCTAGCTATCCTAGATCTAAACCAAGTTGTGGATATTTATGATCCCAACAAATGGTTGATATTCGTAGAAATATAGATATTAGTTGATTGTGATTTTGAAAAAGAATTGGCGAGATTAAATCTGATATCGATGTCATGACGATCTTTCCTTATAGAGTGGAGTTTGACAAAATGTTGCAACCTAGAAAGATGTCATCTGATTCGTTGTCATCCAATTCTTAGATTGAAATCGAAAGGGTGAATGTTGCACTTGAGGCTGTCATTGGAACCATTACCCAAAAGCCTCATGCCACTAATACCTTTCCGAGAAGTCTAGTTGAATGATCAAGTCATTTCATATTAATGAATCATTTGATAATTGTTGTTGTAAGAGCTATAGGATTGGAAATTAAGTGTTGATAATATCGAGCTTTTATTGCCCTATTAAGGTTTATAAATAAGATTGAAAGTATTGGAAAATGAAGTAGGATATCAAATTGGGTGTAATTTGATTGAAACTTGAATAAAGTAAAATTTAACTTGTATTGGAATATGAAATTGTTGAGAGGAAGTCGTTAAGTTCTGTGATTAGATTATAAGGTTTTAATTGATTGTTGATTCGTGTTAAGTGTTGTTCCTAGGCCATTGTCCAATGATGAGGATGCCCAGTGTCCAACAAATAAATTGAAGAAATCTTCTTCTGAAATTGGGACCGATGGATCTTCCGGGACAGGTAGGACACCTATTGACTCTTGTAGATTAGTATTCATTGTGGTATCTTTTAAAAATAATCCCTAACTTAACTGAGACATCAGTTGGTAGGATGAGCTCTTGGAATTGTATGACATAGTGACACGTAATGTGTTACGGTACAATTTAGACTTGTTTGTGATTAATGAAAAGACTACCTTTGATTGCTAAATTCTACATGTATCGATGATATCTATCTTTTATTGCTTCATCCTAACGTTCGCACTAGTGATGCAACCATTGAACGAGTACTCATCTCGATTTGAGTTACGTTGTGGATTATTCTTTTTGAGTGCCATCGAAGTCATGAACCTCATGATTATTTGGCTAAACCTCATTTCCTATCATATTGTAGTTAGTTCTTGGTGAACCACTCTTCATCACTCCTTTGCAGATCACTAATTGTTTTTATAAGATAAAACAGTATCCCTTGATAAAGATTGAATTTTCATCACTGAAAGGATTATTTAAAGTGAGATTTTTAAGTGATTGTTATCGAAATGAAGTTGTTTATAAAACACCTTGGAAAACTTAATTGTTTCCATAACAAAGAACATCTTTGTAAACTTATTCTTGATTCTTATTTAAGAATTAAGCATGAAAATATTTTTATTATAAACATGATGATAAAATTTTGACGAACTGAGTATTGCATCGTTAATCTTGAAATTGTATATAGTTGCGCGCCTACATACAATTTGGAATGGACCATGCAAGACTGATTAGTAGTCACCATAAAATTATTAACAAACACTGAATTTTCATTGAAGATTGTGAAAGATTAAATTTTATGAGATCTGCAAGAAGTGAAAATAAGGACATAGTGTTAGGGACACCTACATATGTGCCCGTACCATCTATTCTTCTGAGTCGAATTTACTCATCTGTGGAAATTGTCTTATTTGACAATTGACAATTCTTTCTTGTCCGATTCTCCCGTAGTGAGATTCTAAGGAAAAGTATCTGATTACCGAGTGTTGATACCCGACTGGATGTGTTGACGTTCTTATCATTTCTTATGATTTGATTTCATTTGAATGACCTGGGTAACGATCCGAGGAGCTTTCGAATGCGTACTCAAATTATGAAAACATGGGGTATATTCATATTCATTAAATGTTTTCGTCTGTATCTGATTTGAAATTCTATCGTATAGATTATGCGTTAACCTTACTCTTTTAAGGTTAGTTATATCTCCATATATCCTTGAATTTGTGAAGGATTATGAGTTATTATTAGTCTTTTGAGAAGTTCACATCTTATCGACGGCAATAAAACTGAAAAGTTGATAATGCCGATAGAATGGATTGATTGATTATGACATGACGACATTGTCTTAATTGATGGGAACTCGAGTAGAATTCCCTAAAATATAAGATGTTGATTATCAAAAGTGATCTAAATAATTCTTGATGGATGACCATATCCTGCATTTAGACTTGAAATTATACCGTGAATGGTTGTGAATTAGTCATAGATATTGTAATCTAGAAAGAACCTAATATGAATGTACTAAAAGATGTTTATGTTATCTAAAATTTTAGAAGGTATTTGTTGGTAAATTACCTAGACTTTCGCCATTAAGGCAAGTTGAAATTGGTATTGATTATATTTCCGGTGCTGCACCTATGGCATGTGCATTGTATGTCAGCACCATCTGAATTAAAGGAATTACCGTACAATTGAGAGAGTTGTCGGAGAAAGATTTTATTCTACCGAGCTCATCATCATGAAGAGTTATGGTGTTATCATTCCTTATATTTATAGATTACCGTGAACTGAGTAAATTGACAATCGAAAACGATATCCATAACTCGAAATGGAAGATTTGTTCGATCATTTACAAGGTTCTAGCTTATGTTTTAAAGATTTGATCCATGGCATGGTTATCATCAACTTCGCACCTGCGGAAAAGATTATGTATTCCAATCACTACATCCGGTACTTGTAATGAACATTATGAGTTTCACGTGGTGACCGTTTGATTAATAATGGTAAGATATATATATATATATATATATATATATATATATATATATATATATATATATATATATATATATATATATATATATATATATATATATATATATATATATATATATATTGACTCTTCAAAAATTAAGAGCCCTTTAAGACTTTGGATTATTACTAAAAAAAAGTGTAAATATGTTTTGACAAATATTTTAACAAAGGATTTTTAAGGGATTATTCCCTTATACCCAGAACATTTAACTAAACTCCTGTTTAGGGGTAAATGTTCGTGTGTACCTTAAGCGGAATTGAGGAAAACATTTGAACCATGACTTAAAATTTGAAATGACACTTTTTGCTTTTCAAACTAAGAAAACTTTGACCAAAGTATAAACAAAGGTTTTTTTTCGAACATTTACGAATCTTATTAAATATTTTCGATAAATCAACAAAAATCTTGTTAATTAAATTCAAATTTATTTTTGAACATTTTATATAATTGGCCGAACTAAGAAATTTAAAATCTTTACGTTTACATTTCATAAAAATTGAATATTTAATATTTAATTAGTTGTAATAATTATCGACGCTTTAGACGTCGGATTGAGTAAAACGGATAAAAAAAATAAAAAAATAATAATAGTGGAAACGAGACTAGAACTTAGAAAATATAAAGAAAGAAATTTTGAATAAATACGGACATGATAATTATATCATCAGGAAAGGATAAAGAATCAATTACGATGTATTTCTTTATAATGAATGTGCAAAATGAATTGCCGAATAATTTAAAATATAGCTGATGCTTATAAAAAGGGTAATATAGATAATAAAAGGGGATTCACGGCTAATGTGAACCATTAGAATTGAGAAGCCAATGGCGTTAAATGTTTTAAAAGGCCACTTGTGGTTGCCTAAATATGGAGATTTTGAGATATAGTTATATTGGAATCTTGTAAGTATAAGTATTCTATTTATGTCATTTATGACTAAAAGTATCTTTGTCTGAAGAAGTTGTACTGATGGCAATTATGAAGGCAGACATCGCCTCATACATTAGTAAACGTCTAGCTATTGCAAAGGTCATCATCTGAATTTGATTCGATTTGGGTCATCGTTGACAGATTGACCAAATCTGCTAATATCATTCCCGTTAATGATAAATACAAAAGAGTTATGTAAACATAGTGTGCCTGTATCGAACATCTTTATCAAAATCCCCGCTTCGCATCGAATTTCTAGAGATTTGCTTAGAAGTCGTTGAGAACGAACCTTGATGAGAGTACTGTTTACCACCCCAAATCGAAGGGACGAGGTAAAGTAACAATACAAAACACTAGAAGTCTTGTTTTATGTTTGAATGATTGACCTTTGGTAATAGACCGTATAATCATTTTCCCTTGGAAAGATTATCATTGATAATCATCGAATTAGGATCGAGATCGAATCTTGTTAAGATTTAGAAATTAGAGCATCTGTGAGCAGGAGTTGAGATGAAGACACCCGACATACACCCATTGTGAGTTGGACATGTCTTTTAGGTTTTAGGTTTCCTATGATGGCGAACCTAACCTTACAAAATACCCGACCCGCGAGACCTGAAATGATTGGTGAAATTAGGATTTGATTATTGACTGCCGGTAGTGGGCAAGAGGTTATGTAAATATGAAATGTAGATCTTGGAGTGCCAGATGGGTAGCGAAGTTATGCCAAAATTTTTAACTTTGGAGAAATGAATTAATGATCTAACAAATCATGGGATATAAGTCCCCGTTGTATGGGACCATTGAGATGATGTAAAAGATTTGGTTTGAAAGGCATATAAGCTGGATCTACCCAAGGACTTCAAGAGATGCGTGAATTATGTTTCGTATATCGAACTTGATGGAATATCTATCAAGTGAAAATCTGAATTCTTCTTAATAAAGCTTAGATCGGCGAAAAGTTGCATTCATCAGAAACCCGTGAACATCATGGATAGAGAAAGTAAGTCAACATTTAGCCTGATCTTATTCCCGTAGTTATGTTTGATGAAACTCGCGTACTGTAATAAATTGCACTTGTAAGAAAAGACCGAATGTGGAGGAAATACCCACATGGCTTTAACTCTATAAGAAGCGAGTAGTAAGATGATCTTTGAGGACAAAGATCCTGTTTAGGGGTAAATGCTGTGACAATCCATCAATTTATGGTTGATATTTTATTCTCAATATTTATTTGAAAACATTATTTTCATGTTACAATATGAACTCTCTTATTTTTGGGAAGTAATTTGGATTTACGTCTTGAAGTAGTGTCGACTACGTCTAAACCGGAGGATTCTACGTTACGTGCTTACGTTTACATACACCGTCTTTGGTGACAGTCCGACATTTCAGAAAATAAATTTATCCGTGAATATTATTTTGGAGTTTTAAATTTGTGTTGGTTCATAAACTCACAAATTTACGAGAAGAGATTAGGACTTACGATTTTATTTTAGCGTCCTTTACGACTAAACCGGAAACCTTAGGATTACGTATTTACGTTTTCGAACTCCGTTTTTGATGAGACAATTTTTATTAGATTCGTTTTGTGTCGTTGATTCATAATTTATAAAAACGTTTTTCGTAAAACGACCCGAGGGCACGCAAATCGAGGAAACTAGAATCGAGGAGTACCCATAAATTAGTGGGATGGGACAAGTTTTACACTTGCCCACCCCACTATGTGTGTGGCGTCCAACCTAAGCCAACACACCATAAGGTGTCATTTTATTAACTAGTTACTTAACACTTGTCCTTGTAAGGCTTACCTTGTAAGCTAACATACATCAAAAACCATCAACTACTCACACATACCATTTTCTCTCATGCAACCAACCTCAAAATCCTCTCATCTCTCTTCTCCTTGCCATCCCACCTCAACCAATACACCACCATCCAATAATTTTTAACCACAAACATATGTTATAACTTACATATGTTAATCTCCATTCAAAAAGAGGAAGATTGGTGCAAGTTTTAACATCCAAGGAGGAGTTTACATGGAGTCTTGGGGCTGATTTTCCACAAGGAGTTTATGAAGATTGGTGGTCTTGAAGATGGTCATGGTTATCCACAAGTTTCTCCATCAAAATCCATGTCTAAATCATAACCTACATCAACTTGGTGATATAAAGATTGTCCTCCTCATCCTCTTGTTATTTTTGATTATGTAATTTTGTATTTCTTTCACTTATGTATATGTATATGATGATGAATGATGATAAAAAATATTGTGTGGGGATTTGGTGTTGATAAACATGCTTAAAAAGGTGAAAAACTATAAGAAGCAAGGCTAAAATCTTGCTTAAAAATGATGGCTGTATAAAACAGTAAAGAAACATGTCATGAACTGATAAAATGATGAATTAGAATTAATATACAGTAAGCTATGAGTCTTGTAAACATGTGAGAGTTGGTCATGCAATGGAATCATTGTAATGAGTGAGATATGATCAAAACAAGTTTAAGGTACAAATCTGAGTTCACTGTTTTGGACGAATTTTAGAAAATACTTGAAGGATGATTCAACAGTAGCTATAGTATAGTTAAATGGAGCAAATATCATGTAGTTTATGTGATAAAAATTTGAGCTTCTATCTACATATAGAACTCTAGATATGGTAGTTTTGGTGAATATGAAAATAAAAATCAGATTTTGAGAATTAATGTTTATTATTATTATATAAGCACTCAAAATTTTATTGTATAAAATGTAAAATAAAAACCCACTAACTTATGGATTTTATTTATATAAATATGTAAAAGGTTAAATAAGTGTATAAATTATAAAAATGGTAGTGGAATAATACTTATAAGTAATAAAAACTATAAACATGATTTTTATGACTTTTTCGGCTATTACCGTAAAATTAACGTTTTTGCTAAATAAAACTTAGACGGTTGGACCCGTCTAATGTAAACTTTATAAAACTCATATACTGATATATAAACATATATAACAAGTAAAAACCAATAAAACCCGAACTATATAACATACGGACATTAACGGACTAAGTTAACGTTATTGGACTAATAATACAACAAAATGGACTAAAACACTTATAAACTTATTTATTGGACTTAACCCATTTAGGCCCAACTTTTAAAGTGTAGATACTGATAATATAAGTATAACATGGATTAATACAAGTTAAAGAGCTCATAATAAGTTTATTGGACTTAAACCACGTAAATAGGTAAAACTAGTAAACTAGTAACAAGATACCAATACGTAAACACGAAAATGAGTAAATGAGAATATATAAACCCACTTGATCATCATATATATAAAATCATCATATGTATACATAATTGTTATTTTTATAAAGTCATTGGACATAAGTCTAAGACGAGTATTATTTGTCTAGGTTTCCGTGATTGAAGCACGTACCGTACGACCGAATTGCCGATAACCCGTCTTCCCACATCAACGTGAGTTCATAGCCTCGCACTCTTTTAAATGTTTTTATGAAATGTTTTATAAACCCGCGAGGGAGATAACATGTTAGTTTTTATAAAATAGGACACCATTTGTCCCGATTGTTTGTTTATTGATTTGGACCCGAATGATTGTATGACCTAATTGTATGACCCGATAAATGATTAAAGGACCCGATAGATGAAATTAAATGGATTATTAAAGTTAGGTTATGTCACTAAAAGTCCCATTAGCATGAATTGTGAACTACCGGGATTTGGTAGACGCTTATGCATATAATAGTACTATTTGGGGACGATCACCCCAGTTCGCGCCTTGACGGTTGATCCCCGTCGTGCCACATTGATTGGTAAGCGAATTATGTATGAGAAGATTTCCATAGCGTGACCTTTGTGACGACACGCTACTTTAGATGGGAAAATTGAGTATCGGGTTAGCTACCCGTTGTTTGGTTTAGTAAGGTAACAATGTCATGCGGCTTATAATAATCCAACTAACGAAATACTACTAGACGCACCGAATTACGATGTATTGCCTGACTAGCAATACAAGGTCATACTATTGATATTATGTTCGTGTTTTGGTTTTCATAACCATATTCATATAACGGTTTTTATTTTCATACAACGTCATAAGACGTATTGTATGATGTTTTTACAAACATTGGCTCGTATAGTGATTTTTAAGGCAAACGCCTATATTATGATTTTGATGAAGATTTGTAAAAATGACTTTGGCTATTTTATGGCCTATTTAAATGATTTGTACAAAATGATTTTCAGTAATAATTTTATACTGATATTATATTGATGGATTTTATTAAACTCTATGAATTCACTAGGCGTTATCGCTGACCTTTTCTTTTAACATGTTTTATCTCAGGTACTTGAAGGTAATTCTCGGGAAGACATCAAGAACTCATGGCCCGCACTTAAATATTAATTTCCATTCAAATGCTTTGTAAAACCTGTATGAAATATAATGACTTGGGACCTATGTAACTTTGATAATTATGAATGGAAATGCTTTATTATTAAACGACGCGATTTTTATGCGTTGTCTATGATGTGAGTAATGTGCTATCCCGTAACACCAACTAGTCTTCCGCTATATTGAGTTGTATAAATTTGGGGGTGTTATAGTTTGGTACCAGAGCTCTCGTTATAGAGAACGAAAGATTTTTAAAACCAAGGTTTTGAATAAAACATTTCAAAATCTTTTAACTCTAAACATTTTTCTAAAAATGTCTAAAAAACTTTTGACTATAACGGTGCCGAAGAATTCCTGAGTTACCGACAAGGCCAGACTGAGAAGTGTTATTTTAATATATATATATAACTTGGATTATATATATATATATATATATATATGATGTAATTTTATTACATGATTGTTTGATGATTATTTTGATTTTTATACGAGGTATTTATACGACGTAGATTGTCACAAGAAACCCTAACTCCCCTAGTAAATTAATCGAAGCTATTCTCGTAGGAATTCTAGCTATCCTAGATCTAAACCAAGTTGTGGATATTTATGATCCCAACAAATGGTTGATATTCGTAGAAATATAGATATTAGTTGATTGTGATTTTGAAAAAGAATTGGCGAGATTAAATCTGATATCGATGTCATGACGATCTTTCCTTATAGAGTGGAGTTTGACAAAATGTTGCAACCTAGAAAGATGTCATCTGATTCGTTGTCATCCAATTCTTAGATTGAAATCGAAAGGGTGAATGATGCACTTGAGGCTGTCATTGGAACCATTACCCAAAAGCCTCATGCCACTAATACCTTTCCGAGAAGTCTAGTTGAATGATCAAGTCATTTCATATTAATGAATCATTTGATAATTGTTGTTGTAAGAGCTATAGGATTGGAAATTAAGTGTTGATAATATCGAGCTTTTATTGCCCTATTAAGGTTTATAAATAAGATTGAAAGTATTGGAAAATGAAGTAGGATATCGAATTGGGTGTAATTTGATTGAAACTTGAATAAAGTAAAATTTAACTTGTATTGGAATATGAAATTGTTGAGAGGAAGTCGTTAAGTTCTGTGATTAGATTATAAGGTTTTAATTGATTGTTGATTCGTGTTAAGTGTTGTTCCTAGGCCATTGTCCAATGATGAGGATGCCCAGTGTCCAACAAATAAATTGAAGAAATCTTCTTCTGAAATTGGGACCGATGGATCTTCCGGGACAGGTAGGACACCTATTGACTCTTGTAGATTAGTATTCATTGTGGTATCTTTTAAAAATAATCCCTAACTTAACTGAGACATCAGTTGGTAGGATGAGCTCTTGGAATTGTATGACATAGTGACACGTAATGTGTTACGGTACAATTTAGACTTGTTTGTGATTAATGAAAAGACTACCTTTGATTGCTAAATTCTACATGTATCGATGATATCTATCTTTTATTGCTTCATCCTAACGTTCGCGCTAGTGCTGCAACCATTGAACGAGTACTCATCTCGATTTGACTTACGTTGTGGATTATTCTTTTTGAGTGCCATCGAAGTCATGAACCTCATGATTATTTGGCTAAACCTCATTTCCAATCATATTGTAGTTAGTTCTTGGTGAACCACTCTTCATCACTCCTTTGCAGATCACTAATTGTTTTTATAAGATAAAACAGTATCCCTTGATAAAGATTGAATTTTCATCACTAAAAGGATTATTTAAAGTGAGATTTTTAAGTGATTGTTATCAAAATGAAGTTGTTTATAAAACACCTTGGAAAACTTAATTGTTTCCATAACAAAGAACATCTTTGTAAATTTATTCTTGATTCTTATTTAAGAATTAAGCATGAAAATGTTTTTATTATAAACATGATGATAAAATTTTGACGAACTGAGTATTGCATCGTTAATCTTGAAATTGTATATAGTTGCGCGCCTACATACAATTTAGAAAGGACCATGCAAGACTGATTAGTAGTCACCATAAAATTATTAACAAACACTGAATTTTCATTGAAGATTGTGAAAGATTAAATTTTATGAGATCTGCAAGAAGTGAAAATAAGGACATAGTGTTAGGGACACCTACATATGTGCCTGTACCATCTATTCTTCTGAGTCGAATTTACTCATCTGTGGAAATTGTCTTATTTGACAATTGACAATTCTTTCTTGTCCGATTCTCCCGTAGTGAGATTCTTAGGAAAAGTATCTGATTACCGAGTGTTGATACCCGACTGGATGTATTGACGTTCTTATCATTTCATATGATTTGATTTCATTTGAGTGACCTGGGTAACGATCCGAGGAGCTTTCGAATGCGTACTCAAATTATGAAAACATGGGATATATTCATATTCATTAAATGTTTTCGTCTGTATCTGATTTGAAATTCTATCGCATAGATTATGCGTTAACCTTACTCTTTTAAGGTTAGTTATATCTCCATATATCCTTGAATTTGTGAAGGATTATGAGTTATTATTAGTCTTTTGAGAAGTTCACATCTTATCGACGGCAATAAAACTAAAAAGTTGATAATGCCGGTAGAATGGATTGATTGATTATGACATGACGACATTGTCTTAATTGATGGGAACTCGAGTAGAATTCCCTAAAATATAAGATGTTGATTATCAAAAGTGATCTAAATAATTCTTGATGGATGACCATATCCTGCATTTAGACTTGAAATTATACCGTGAATGGTTGTGAATTAGTCATAGATATTGTAATCTAGAAAGAACCTTATATGAATGTACTAAAAGATGTTTATGTTATCTAAAATTTTAGAAGGTATTTGTTGGTAAATTACCTAGACTTTCGCCATTAAGGCAAGTTGAAATTGGTATTGATTATATTTCCGGTGCTGCACCTATGGCATGTGCATTGTACGTCAGCACCATCTGAATTAAAGGAATTACCGTACAATTGAGAGAGTTGTCGGAGAAAGATTTTATTCTACCGAGCTCATCATCATGAAGAGCTATGGTGTTATCATTCCTTATATTTATAGATTATCGTGAACTGAGTAAATTGACAATCGAAAACGATATCCATAACTCGAAATGGAAGATTTGTTTGATCATTTACAAGGTTCTAGCGTATGTTTTAAAGATTTGATCCATGGCATGGTTATCATCAACTTCGCACCTGCGGAAAAGATTATGTATACCAATCACTACATCCGGTACTTGTAATGAACATTATGAGTTTCACGTGGTGACCGTTTGATTAATAATGGTAAGATATATATATATATATATATATATATATATATATATATATATATATATATATATATATATATATATATATATATATATATATATATATATATATATATATATATATATATATATATATATATATATATATATATATATATATATATATATATATTTACTCTTCAAAAATTAAGAGCCCTTTTAAGACTTTGGATTATTACTAAAAAAAAGTGTAAATATGTTTTGACAAATATTTTAACAAAGGATTTTTAAGGGATTATTCCCTTATACCCAGAACATTTAACTAAACTCCTGTTTAAGGGTAAATGTTCGTGTGTACCTCAAGCGGAATTGAGGAAAACATTTGAACCATGACTTAAAATTTGAAATGACACTTTTTGCTTTTCAAACTAAGAAAACTTTGACCAATGTATAAACAAAGGTTTTTTTTCGAACATTTACGAATCTTATTAAATATTTTCGATAAATCAACAAAAATCTTGTTAATTAAATTCAAATTTATTTTTGAACATTTTATATAATTGGCCGAACTAAGAAATTTAAAATCTTTACGTTTACATTTCATAAAAATTGAATATTTAATATTTAATTAGTTGTAATAATTATCAACGCTTTAGACGTCGGATTGAGTAAAACGGATAAAAAAAATAAAAAAAAATAATAGTGGAAACGAGACTAGAACTTAGAAAATATAAAGAAAGAAATTTTGAATAAATACGGACATGATAATTATATCATCAGGAAAGGATAAAGAATCAATTACGATGTATTTCTTTATAATGAATGTGCAAAATGAATTGCCGAATAATTTAATATATAGCCGATGCTTATAAAAAGGGTAATATAGATAATAAAAGGGGATTCACGGCTAATGTGAACCATTAGAACTGAGAAGCCATTGGCGTTAAATGTTTTAAAAGGCCACTTGTGGTTGCCTAAATATGGAGATTGTGAGATATAGTTATATTGGAATCTTGTAAGTATAAGTATTCTATTTATGTCATTTATGACTAAAAGTATCTTTGTCTGAAGAAGTTGTACTGATGGCAATTATGAAGGCAGACATCGCCTCATACATTAGTAAACGTCTAGCTATTCCAAAGGTCATCATCTGAATTTGATTCGATTTAGGTCATCGTCGACAGACTGACCAAATCTGCTAATATCATTCCCGTTAATGATAAATGCAAAAGAGTTATGTAAACATAGTGTGCCTGTATCGAACATCTTTATCAAGATCCTCGTTTCGCATCGAATTTCTAGAGATTTGCTCAGAAGTCGTTGAGAACGAACCTTGATGAGAGTACTGTTTACCACCCCAAATCGAAGGGACGAGGTAAAGTAACAATACAAAACACTAGAAGTATTGTTTTATGTTTGAATGATTGACCTTTGGTAATAGACCGTATAATCGTTTTCCTTTGGAAAGATTATGTTGGAAATACGTTTTTACGTATTTAGAAAGGATCGGTCACTCCAACGATATTGGGCTCGTGATCCAATATAGCCCATATAGCCCACATGTAGGGTGGGCTATATAAACCCCCCTCCTAGCATGTTAGGAGGGGTTGTTGGTTCACTTACTCTTTCTTTAATCAAATTTCCATCTTTCTCTTAACTCTCTCCTTTCTCTCTCTTCTTTCTCTCTCTAAAGTTCTTCCATTTTCATCCATATCAATAGATAATCCATAACTTGTCTAATCCTTAGAAAATATCGATCCTACAATTGGTATCAAGAGCATGGTTAATTCTTCGGATTAGCACGTTTTATCTTTTGATTTGATGGTAAATTTTTTTCTTTTTTTTTTTACAAATTTCTTTCTTTCGTCTATTTATTCTTTAAGGTTTCGGTTTGATAAAATTTTATCAAATCTTTCTACAAAAATCTTTCTATTAAATTTTTTACTCTCGTCTTTTATCAAATTTTGTTAAACAGTTCACTTTTATAAATCTCTTTTTGGTTCAAATTTAGTCTATTTGATATTATTTACTTATCTATTTTTTTTTTTTATTTGATAAAAAGTTTTCTGTTTTGTCTTTCTTTCTATCCAAGTTTTCATCTTTTTCTATTTTGTCAACGTCTTCATTTTTTTTCTATTTTGTCTTTTTTATCAATGTCTTGTATCTGAAAAGGGGTATATCATTCCGATGCTTTAATTTTTTATCCCATTCCAATAGAATGTCGCCTTATTCCGATCATAATATCACCAGGTTTGTACTTTGACATCTCGATCGCAATAACCGAAAGGTTCTACTTTGCGATCAAGGATTCCGATACCCTAATCCGACGTGTATTCCGATCGTACTTTGCGATCGTGAATGCGACGGGTTTAAGGTACTGTGAGAACGAAACTCTGCCAAAAAATGTTCCACATTGCGATGGTGAATTTTTTTTTTGTGATATTGCGATGAAAAAAGTTTAAATATTGCGATGGAAAAATATTTTGTTATTGCGATGACTTGAATTATACATTGCGATACAACCAAAGTTTTTGACTCGTCAAAACTTTTGACCAAACTAACTCGACTCGGGCTCTACTCAGACCAAAACTCGACAAAAGGACTCAAGCACTCCAACTTGGTCTCGACTTGGACTCGACCTCAAACAAACAACACGACTCAATCTGACCCTCACCTCTCGACTCGACAACCCTCGTCTCACCTCTCGTATCTCCAAACCCTCGTTAGCCAACACGACTCCCATTCCCTCTCGACACCCTCCTTCGACCCACCCTCATCATAACCCATATTCTCTCCACACACGACACAGAAACTCTCGTTTTAACCTCAAAACCCAAACCAAAAATACCCATACACAGACTCCAACACCCTCACCCTCACCTTCGCACACTCACCCTTGACTCACCCTCACCTTCGACTCACCCTCAACCAACACCCTCAAAACCTACAAACACTCGACGACACAACCGACACTCAAATAAGTTAACAGATAAGACTCGACTGACACCAAACGATTTAGACACAAAACCAACACTAGACTCAAAACACCCACCCAAGACTCTACTCAGACGACCCTCAAACAATTTTCATTGATCTCAGTTTCAACGGAAATCATCATCGATCCAAACACACAAATTAAAAAGAAAAGAGAGTACCTACCCGAGACCTATTAAGAAAAGATCTTTGAAGCGTTCATCGAATTGTTTATTCACTTGAATTAAATCAGTAAGATATATGGTTCGAATGGTCTTTTATTTGAGATTCGATCTGTTTGATCTCAACTGGTTGAGTTTGATTGAGGAGAGTTGAGGTTATTATTCTCGTCTGTTGAGGATTTTTTAGGATTTTTAGGAGCTGGTCTGATTATTTTCATTGGAGCGGAGATATCCATGTGTGTATTTCAAGGTTGAAAATGTTTTGTGTGTCTGTGATTAAGAAAGGAAAAGAGATGGAATAGGGGGCGGACAAAACAAGGTTGCAAGTCAAGTGTGTGTTTTAAGCTTAATATTAAAACTAGGCGAACAAAACAAAGTTATCTTGGGCAGTTAATCATCTGCCACGTTTTAGGGAAATTAGCCACGTGGGGGTATTCTTTTTTACAAATCAAAACTGTCAGTTTTTTAAAAACGATTCTCAGATTTTTTTTACTTTTCTTTTTCTATACTTTCATTTCTATTTTTAGTTTTTTCATTATTTTTATTAAGCTAATTTTTTTTAATTTAAAAATAAAAAATAAAAAATTTTAAAGTTAATTTTTTATCATTAAGTTAATCTTATATATTAGTTTTTGGTACATTGTTTTGAGGCGGGTATTTTGAAAAAAAAATAATAATAATAAAAAGTGGAAATATCTTTGTGGCCGGATTTGAAGACGAAAGTGTCGAGTCAAAGTGACGACAATTATTGTTAGTGGCTCCGGATTTGTGATCGGGTTTGCTTTATCATTGTTTAGCCGTCAAAAATTGTCGAGAAAAGAGTTATATCACCAAACGAGGATATTTACCAGTTTTGTTACGATTTCTTAGTTGGTTTCTAAAATCCCGTGAATTCAATTTTCGGTTTAGTCAATTTTATTCACGACTCATAAAATCCCGAATTCAACCACAATCACGATCATTTTTCATCATAATTCAATGGAGTCTTTGAATTCGAAATTTCAAGAGGGAGACTTGCATCACATGCAAAACACAGCTAGAGAAAGTAGTATAATTTCATGTCGACTACTTCAGTCACATCTTAGGACTATTGCATGGGTTCAAGGAGGAAGCGAATTTGTGACACTCTTTGGTCAACATCATTATACATTCATCAATTCACTATATCTCAACTTGGACCACCTAGCTGAGCAACTTCACAAAGAAGACTTTAATCACTCTGCATCAGAAACTGCATATCAGGCTCTTGTGACACAACTCACGCCTTTCCTCCAATTCAATATCATCAAGTATGACAATTCAGAGATATGCCGGTCATTTTTTCAATACACACAGAACGATGTTAAAGATTTCCGTGATAAACTGTTGAAATTTATGACATCAGTTTCGTCTTCGATTTATGAAAGATCTAGACTTCACCAAGTGTATGATAATGGAGTGCAAGAATCTATGATGCAAATACAAGAGGAGAATGGTCATACGGTTGACAACTTGGAGCCTAACGATGGCAAGAGCACGGAATCAGGAGGACAACATGATACCAGTGGCACGTCAGGCAATGTTCACGAGATCTCATTTGATGACACCTTACCCGTTAATGACGAAGAGCCTGCGGACATGGTACAATGTAATGTTGATGATGTATATGCTGATGAAATACCGCATATTGAGCATTCTGAACCTAACTATGACTGGGTTATCTATATTATTGGCTCTGATACCAATTGTAGGATCGATATATTCTAAGGATTAGCCAAGTTATGGATTATCTATTGATATGGATGAAAATGGAAGAACTTTAGAGAGAGAAAGAAGAGAGAGAAAGGAGAGAGTTAAGAGAAAGATGGAAATTTGATTAAAGAAAGAGTAAGTGAACCAACAACCCCTCCTAACATGCTAGGAGGGGGGTTTATATAGCCCACCCTACATGTGGGCTATATGGGCTATATTGGATCACGAGCCTAATATCGTTGGAGTGACCGATCCTTTCTAAATACGTAAAAACGTATTTCCAACAATCTCCCCCAAAGGGAGGTCACTCCAAGTTACAATGTCCTAAATAGTCTATAGCTCGTGATCTATGCTAATAATGATGTGACCGAGACTTTCCTTGGAAAAACATATTTCCAACAATCTCCCCCAAAGGGAGGTCACACCATTTTACAAAATCTTAAACCTAGCATACTATGCTTGAGTCTTCGATCTTGTTCTTGTGAATATGCTGATGAGATCTTTGACTTTAGTCTTGAGCATGTTCTCTTGCCTTGACCTTGTGCATTCATCACTTGTGATATTCGCCTCTTCGTGACTTCATGTTCCACATACTTATACCTTTATAATTCTTGAAAGCTTCAGAGTTTGATACAGCGGAAGACTTGACCTTCAGACTTTCTTGAATTCGTTGAAGTACTGAGTGTATGCAGTATAAGCATGTGGGGACGACTTCTTCTTGGATTCCGCAACGCCACCGTCTTCAAATGCCGCAACATAAGTAGACACGAAAGAAATGGCTTTGAACATTTCATTCTAAATCGGTAGCATTTTACCTCCGGTCGGTGAAGACCGTTGGACGATATTAGATATCGTACCCGTGATGGATAGTTTCAATTAAGTAACTTCCTGACAGGATTTCGCGGGTAAACCCGTTCTCTTTATTCGACCGTCCAAAGCTGACTGCGAACATAAAGAGTGAATCATTTGGATAATAATATCCGCATGATTTGAAGCCGTCAATTCATGTTCCTGGAACAAGTGAAATTCAATTAAGAACCGCACCATCGTTGCTTTCCAGTTGTCACGAGCTTGATTCGTATAGAATCTTGCAAGTTACCTACCAAGTGCTGTTTGAGGTTAACACTAGAAGGATTTCCACTCATCACCGTGAACACAAGGGTATCACTCTGAGTGTTCTGGCAAGATCACTGAGATATTGCGTAGAGGCCTGGAACGTGTTTAAACTCAGTTAAGAATTAAACATCTGTTGCTTTCCAGTTATCACAAGTTTGATTCATAAAGAATCGCACAAGTCACCTACCATGAGCTTTTTGATATTCGCTCAAGAAGGATTTCCATCTTCATTGTAAATACTTTCGTATTACTCGGATGTTCAGGCAAGATCATGAAGATTTTGCGTAGGACTCTTAAGTTTTTTCTTACTTTTCACAGTGTATGAAGAAGTAAGGAATTATGAAAGTGTGTCCTAATGAGATATTTAATGATCTCAAATGGCTCTAGACTCGATTGTGCACTTTGGATTTTAGTGATCGGAGGCTGGAGAGGAGTGCCACCTTTTCAATACCAATTTATTCGGAGTGAATAAATCAATAGATAATGCGTTGTCTCCGTGTGATTAAAACAAATATCTTTTAAGAGATATCTGAGTTAGCTGGGATGGGTTGTGCCTTGCATCACTGGGTCCATGATGTCTGTCTTCAATATCAAGAATCATTAAACAATGATCTTAATAGCATATGTATTGACCCGGTTTCTGCCTAAGTTGTAAGGAGGGCTTCTTTCTTTACACCCTTTATCTTTACAATTCTTTCTCATTCTTCAACCCCTTCAATGCTTACCAATACGTCATCACTAGCACCTTGTTGTGATTGTTCCAGTGCTAACTTAAGTACTTGGTCGGCATTCAGCTACGTTCACAATCTTTCTCCATCTTTCCTAAGGACTACTATTTCTAGCTATGGAATGTCCTTGGGAAGATTCCTCCGGTTCTAGAGGAATCATTGGACTTTAACCTATCCTACCATCCTTATGTCACCACAATCTTCACCGTCGTGAATAGAGATGTTTTGGGTAAGTATATGTCACCATGAAATCCATTTTGAAGTGCAAATCCATTTTTCTCCCCCTTAACATATGCCACGATATCCGAAAACATTTCGCACATGTCGGGATGAGCTATCACGTTAAGTCAAACCATTTATGATTGATCATATCCCATATTAAATCACATTTTCTCCCCCATATTAAAAATATTAACCCAATCGATGTTTTTAATATCAATTGATTTAATAGCATTTTAAGAAAAATTTGGGAAGAAAAATGAAACTCTAATTATCTTTCATGAATTACACAAGCTCCCCCTCAAATTAATGAGGGTGTACTTGAAACGTAAATTAAATACCTTTTAAACACAAGTGTAAGGTATTTATCACGTGCAAAGATCATATATGATAATGAATTCACAAGATTAGCAATTTATGAGGTTGGACCTGAATGATGAAGAACATCATATGAAAGAAACACATGGTTCTTGTTCACGAATGTTGGTCGCCTCATCACGTCTGAAGTTATCTCTTGACTCCATTTGATTGATATCGTTGTCTTGACACCAACATGTGAACTTGGCACTTTCGGCGTCAAAGATTCTGAATGCTGGACAATTGCTCCCCCTCAATTGTTGACCCGTGTTCTATTGAAAGAGCTGTAGTCACCGTTTGAGTAGTCGCCTCGTCGAGTATGTAGATATCAATTGTAAATAGCTACGGTTGGTGGAGATGATAACTTCATAAAAACAAGATTTCTCTTGTTTTAACAAATAAATGCACTGACACGTACATATATTCGTGTTAGAGTGTGTTATTACGTAAACACAATCCCTTACATGGTTATAAAGTAAACCATGCCCGAGAAAATTAATTCCCGTTGTTGAGTCAAAGCTTTCCGGTGAAATGCTTGACTTGTGTATGAAAAGCGGGTTACTATCTGAAATAATAGCAAACCATTTTGAGCATGTTTTAAAATATTTGAACTTCTGCTCGAACTTTATTTACAACCCCGTGTCATTATTGAATGACATTTCTAGTATCGTAAATATTATCGATTCCAGAAGACATGCTCTTTTTATCAAAACATTTTTTGAACACACAATTTTGATAGATTTAGAAAAACCTTTTTGAGAAATTCTCGAAAAATTATGTTCAATGTTTTGAAAACCAATTACTTGAGCTTAAGATGTTGAATATCTTACAAAACGAGCTCAAGTCCGAGAAGTTGTAAACTTCCCGTTGTTAAGGATAAGTTTATCATCGGCGATAAACTTTCCTTTTAACTGAAGAACGAGTCCTAAGTTGACATTTACTTAGAAGTCGTTTTCATGAGCTTGAAAAACTTTGAATGTTTTAACGAAAAGCTCATGACCGAGAAAGGTGAATTTCTCGTTATGAAGAAAAGTTCTCTTATTTAAAAGATTCACTTTCCTTTCTGAGCTTAAAACCTGGAATGTTTTAATACAAGCTCATTACCGAGAAAATTTAATTTCCCGTTACGAGGATAAGCTATCTTTAAAGATAAGCTTTCCTAAAGTTGACATCCGAGTTACAGTCTGATATTTAACTGTAAGTCATTGTGCATGAGCTTAAAAAACTTCGAATGTTTTTAATATAAGCTCATGCCCGAGAAAAATTAATTTCTCGTTGTGAGGATAAGTTTATCATCGGCGATAAACTTTCCTTAATTTGAAGATCGGGTCATCATCTGTCATTTAATGAAGAGCCTTATACACGAGCTTAAAACCTTCGAATGGTTTTAGGATAAGCTCGTGTCCAAGAAAACTTAATTTCTCGTTAAAAGGGTAATTTATCGTTGCGTAGATAAACTTCCCTGTCTCTGAAGTCCGGGTCATCGTCTGTCATTTAACGCGGAGCCATTGTGCATGAGCTTAAAAACTTGGAATGTTTTTGATATAAGCTCATGCCCGAGAAAAATTAATTTCTCGTTGTTAGGATAAGTTTACCATCGGCGATAAACTTTCCTTTCTTTGAAGAGCGAGTTATAGTCTGTGATGTGACTATAAGTCCTTTGTGCACTGTAAGCTTAACTGGAAATCCCCTGAGACACTTGTTTCTTAGATATCAGCTTCTTTAGCAACCAAACTCTGAGAGTGTCCTTAATTGAATGGTATACAATGATTGGACCGCTTCGTTCTTTTGGAACATCCTCTTTGGTACCTGCATTCTCATTTGGAATATGCATGCTTTGATATGGGTTAGCGATATCTATCTTAGAAGCAAGTGGGGGTTCGTAGTTTTCTTTTCTTGTGCTAGAGGTGTTCTGAGGAGATGATTCACTTGTCTTAGCTGGTAAACGTTTCCTTCTATAGAAAACCTTAAGTTCATGCTTAGGTGATGCATCCTCCTTTTCAGTTTCCTCCCTAGTAGTCTTAATAGAATCGGAGACTATCCTAGTTAAAGGGCACTCGTTTTCTACAAAGGTGAAAGTTCTACCAGTGGGGCGCCACACTTTACCAATGGGTTTGATTTTGGCAACCCACTGGGATTTAAGTCTAGCACGGGAGTTCACCTCATTAAGTAGTTTTTTGATACAAGAATCATGATTTGCCGTAAAGACACATTTTCTACATGTTTTACAAGTAGCATATTTAATGTCCGAGTAAGATCTAGAATTCCTAGATGATTGATTGATGCTCCTAGGATGTGACATGCTACGGTTAGCAGTGTTGGGTAAACTAGAAGGCATCTGACTAGGTTTGAAATTCATATCTCTTACTTGTGTCTTTTGCTTAGCATCCCTTAGACCAAAAGTATGGCGAACGTCATTTGAACTAGTTCCAGACGTATTCTTAGGACTATGTCTAGGGAAATTAGAGGCAATCATGTGATTAGGTCTTGCAAAAGCTGTTTTAGTCACATTGGGCCTAGATGGTGGAGTGACTGTTCTAGAAAGATGAACCATATCAACTTGGGAGGCAAACCGCGGTCTCGAGGATTGTGATCGCTCGGATCTAAATGCAGTAGGTTGTCTGACAGTCGGTTGTCTGACGAACTGATTTGTAGGCGGTTTCCCCAAGATTGATGGTTTTTCAAGCTTAGTGTCCACACTAGGTCCTTTAGTTTTCCGCAAATCATTTTTCAACGCAGCTATAGCAAAGACCTTTTCCTGTACTTGAGCCTTTAAGGTCTCATTTTCTTTGAACAACTCATCTTGGGATGCCAACTTAGATTCAAGCAACTTAATTTGTTTCAAAAGATTATCCTTTTCAGCTTTAGAATCTAGAACAGTTTGATCCAATTTTCGTTCAAGAACAACGTTTGACTTTTCAAGTTTTTCAAAATATGTTTCAAATTTCTCCGTTTTCTTCGAAAATTCAATTTTGGCATCCTCAAGCTCTTTTGATTGCTGAGCTAAAATCAGTTCAAGCTCTTTAATCCTGGAATCAGAAGCAGTTAATGAAGCAGTTATAAGACAATTATCATGATGTCTAGCATTTTGAACACTTTCTCCCCCATTATGACTCACATCGGATGAATCAGAAGTGGTATTTCTATCACTCTTTTCCATCCCATGTTTGTCATAGTTAGGTTCAGAATGCTCAATATGCGGTATTTCATCAGCATATACATCATCAACATTACATTGTACCATGTCCGCAGGCTCTTCGTCATTAACGGGTAAGGTGTCATCAAATGAGATCTCGTGAACATTGCCTGACGTGCCACTGGTATCATGTTGTCCTCCTGATTCCGTGCTCTTGCCATCGTTAGGCTCCAAGTTGTCAACCGTATGACCATTCTCCTCTTGTATTTGCATCATAGATTCTTGCACTCCATTATCATACACTTGGTGAAGTCTAGATCTTTCATAAATCGAAGACGAAACTGATGTCATAAATTTCAACAGTTTATCACGGAAATCTTTAACATCGTTCTGTGTGTATTGAAAAAATGACCGGCATATCTCTGAATTGTCATACTTGATGATATTGAATTGGAGGAAAGGCGTGAGTTGTGTCACAAGAGCCTGATAAGCAGTTTCTGATGCAGATTGATTAAAGTCTTCTTTGTGAAGTTGCTCAGCTAGGTGGTCCAAGTTGAGATATAGTGAATTGATGAATGTATAATGATGTTGACCAAAGAGTGTCACAAATTCGCTTCCTCCTTGAACCCATGCAATAGTCCTAAGATGTGACTGAAGTAGACGACATGAAATTATACCACTTTCTCTAGCTGTGTCTTGCATGTGATGCAAGTCTCCCTCTTGAAATTTCGAATTCAAAGACTCCATTGAAAATTCGATGACAAATTATTGTAGATGTGGTTGTTTTCGGAATTTAACAACTCGTGAAGAAACTTAGAAATGAAAATTCTCGATATGACAACACCAACAAAATATCCGTAAAAACCTCTTAAAAATCCTTGAGTGATGATATACCTCTTTACTCGGCTCAAAAATTGTTGTCTGCTCAAACGTTGATAAAATAAACCCGATCAAAAATTCGTAGCCACTAAAAATAAATCCCGTCACTTTTGTCTTCAAATCCGGCCACAATAACTTTTAACCCGTCAAATATTTTACCAATTTGATTCTTTCGAAATACCCGCCTCAACACGATATACCAAATCCAAATATATCGATTAACAAAAAAAATACAAAATTAAATATAAAAAGTTAACTTAAAAAAAACTTAACTTAAAAATAGAAAATAAATGAAAAAATAGAAAAATCTGATATAAAAAAATTTACTTAAATTAAAAAATCTGAAAAAAAAACGTCTTCTTTGATATCGTGGCAGTAGTATAAACCACAATATTGAAACGTGGCTGTTGATTTGTTAATTTGTTTGGGATACAAATGTCCGTGTCTTCTTTGACTTTATCAAACTCACCACTTAACTTTACTTACACTAATTCTTTTTGTAACCACCGCCCTTCTCTCTCATACATAATTCTCACATCTACCAAGCAAAAGAACCGAATCTCCTAAATAATCAATCTTGAAACCTCCGTCTCTCTTATTTTCCCTCAACAAAATATTCTCCCACAAACAAAAAGCTGCTCTCAAAAGAATTCAACCGAGATCTTTCAACAAAGATGAAGAGTTAACTACAAGATCTTTGATAGATCTCGGGTAGGTCCTCTAATTGTTGTTTATGTTTGATTTTGGATCTATGAAAGTTTTTTAATGAGACTGAGATCTTTTAAAAAATTGAGTCTGATTGTTGTTTGTTTTGAGGATGTTTAAAAAAAAAAATCTGTCTTTTTGTTTTTAAAAAAAAGTCTTTTTCTGACGTTGGTTTGGGTTCGAGGGTGTGTTTGTGACGAGGGTGGGTGGGTGTTAAGGGTTTTGGATTAATAGGTCTGTTTGGTTTGGTCAAAAAGGTTTGTCGAGTTTGGATAAAAAGGTTTGTTGGTCGAGAGTTGATTGAGAGGTGTGAGAGTGTGAGTCAAGAGTGTTTTGGTTGTTCGAGAGGTGTAGAGTGTGAGAGAGGTGTGTTTGTGTTTGTGTTGGAGTCGAGTTGGGATTTTCGTGAGTCGAGTGTCGGCTAGGCTGATGAGACGAGAGTTTTGAGTGATGGGTTTGTCGTGGGTCTGTGGTGGGGTTGTCGTGGGTCTGTGGTGTGGAGTCTTGATGTTTTGGTGTCGAGTATTGTTTTTGTACGAGGGTCTGTTGAGATTAAGAGGTTAGAATATAGCCCATTAATAACCCATTGGTAAAATGTGATTATGCTCTTGATAACCCATTGGTAAAATGTGGCGCCCCACTGGTAGAACTTTCACCCTTGTAGAAAACGAGTGCCCTTTAACTAGGATAGCCTCCGATTCTATTAAGCCTACTAGGGAGGAAATTGAAAAGGAGGATGCATCACCTAAGCCTGAACTTAAGGTTTTCTATAAAAGGAAACGCTTACCAGCTAAGACAAGTGAATCATCTCCTCAGAACACCTCTGGCACAAGTAAGGCCAACTATGAACCCCCACTTGCTTCTAAGATAGATATCGCTAACCCTTATCCAAGCATGCAAATTCCTAATGAAAATGCAGGTACCAAAGAGGATGTTCCAAAAGAACGAAGCGGTCCAATCATTGTATACCATTCAATTAAGGACACTCTCAGAGTTTGGTTGCTAAAGAAGCTGATATCTAAGAAACAAGTGTCTCAGGGGATTTCCAGTTAAATTCACAGTGCATAAAGGACTTACAGTCACATAACAGACTGTAACTCGCTCTCAAAAGACAGGAAAGTTCATCCCAATGATGACTTATCCTCAAAACGAGAAATTAAATTTTCTCGGACACGAGCTTACATTTTAAACTATTCAAGGGTTTTAAGCTCGTGTAAAGGACTTATAGTCACATCACAGACTATAACTCGCTCTTCAAAGAAAGGAAAGTTTATCGCCGATGGTAAACTTATCCTAACAACGAGAAATTAATTTTTCTCGGGCATGAGCTTATATCAAAAACATTCCAAGTTTTTAAGCTCATGCACAATGGCTCCTCGTTAAATGACAGACGATGACCCGGACTTCAGAGACAGGGAAGTTTATCCACGCAACGATAACTTACCCTCAAAACGAGAAATTCAGTTTTCTCGGACACGAGCTTATCCTAAAACCATTCAAAGGTTTTAAGCTCGTGTATAAGGCTCATCATTAAATAACAGATGATGACCCGCTCTTCAAATAAAGGAAAGTTTATCGCCGATGATAAACTTATCCTTACTACGAGAAATTAATTTTTCTCGGGCATGAGCTAATAATAAAAACATTCGAAGTTTTTAAGCTCATGCACAATGACTTACAGTTAAATGTCAGACTGTAACTCGAACTTAAAATAAAGGAAAGATTATCTTTTATGATAACTTATCCTCTTAACGAGAAATTCATCTTTCTCGGTCATGAGCTTGTATTAAAACATTCCAGGTTTTAAGCTCAGAAAGGAAAGAGAATCTTTTAAACAAGAGAACTTTTCCTCATAACGAGAAATTCACCTTTCTCGGTCATGAGCTTTTTCGTTAAAACATTCAAAGTTTTTCAAGCTCATGAAAACGACTTCTAAGTAAATGTCAACTTAGGACTCGTTCTTCAGTTAAAAGGAAAGTTTATAACCATGTAAGAGATTGTGTTTACGTAATAACACAATCTAACACGAATATATGTACGTGTCAGTGCATTTATTTGTTAAAACAAGAGAAATCTTGTTTTTATGAAGTTATCATCTCCACCAACCGTAGCAATTTACAATTGATATCTACATACTCGACGAGGCGACTACTCAAACGGTGACTACAGCTCTTTCAATAGAACACGGGTCAACAATTGAGGGGGAGCAATTGTCCAGCATTCAGAATCTTTGACGCCGAAAGTGCCAAGTTCACATGTTGGTGTCAAGACAACGATATCAATCAAATGGAGTCAAGAGATAACTTCAGACGTGATGAGGCGACCAACATTCGTGAACAAGAACCATGTGCTTCTTTCATATGATGTTCTTCATCATTCAGGTCCAACCTCATAAATTGCTAATCTTGTGAATTCATTATCATATATGATCTTTGCACGTGATAAATACCTTACACTTGTGTTTACAAGGTATTTAATTTACGTTTCAAGTACACCCTCATTAATTTGAGGGGGAGCTTGTGTAATTCATGAAAGATAATTGGATTTGCATTTTTCTTCCCAAATTTTTCTTAAAATGCTATTAAATCAATTGATATTAAAAACATCGATTGGGTTAATATTTTTAATATGGGGGAGAAAATGTGATTTAATATGGGATATGATCAATCATAAATAGTTTGACTTAACGTGATAGCTCATCCCGACATGTGCGAAATGTTTTCGGATATCGTGGCATATGTTAAGGGGGAGCAAAATGGATTTGCACTATCAAAATGGACTTCATGGTGACATACACTTACCCAAAACATCTCTATTCACGACGGTGAAGATTGTGGTGACATAAGGATGGTAGGATAGGTTAAAGTCCAATGATTCCTCTAGAACCGGAGGAATCTTCCCAAGGACATTCCATAGCTAGAAATAGTAGTCCTTAGGAAAGATGGAGAAAGATTGTGAACGTAGCTGAATGCCGACCAAGTACTTAAGTTAGCACTGGAACAATCACAACAAGGTGCTAGTGATGACGTATTGGTAAGCATTGAAGGGGTTGAAGAATGAAAAAGAATTGTAAAGATAAAGGGTGTAAAGAAAGAAGCCCTCCTTACAACTTAGGCAGAAACCGGGTCAATACATATGCTATTAAGATCATTGTTTAATGATTCTTGATATTGAAGACAGACATCATGGACCCAGTGATGCAAAGCACAACCCATCCCAGCTAACTCAGATATCTCTTAAAAGATATTTGTTTTAATCACACGGAGACAACACGTTATCTATTGATTTATTCATTCCGAATAAATTGGTATTGAAAAGGTGGCACTCCTCTCCAGCCTCCGATCACTAAAATCCAAAGTGCAAGATCGAGTCTAGAGCCATTTGAGATCATTAAATATCTCATTAGGACACACTTTCATAATTCCTTGCTTCTTCATACACTGTGAAAAGTAAGAAAGATCTTAAGAGTCCTACGCAAAATCTTCATGATCTTGCCTGAACATCCGAGTAATACGAAAGTATTTACAATGAAGATGGAAATCCTTCTTGAGCGAATATCAAAAAGCTCATGGTAGGTGACTTGTGCGATTCTTTATGAATCAAACTTGTGATAACTGGAAAGCAACGGCTGTTTAATTCTTAACTGAGTTTAAACACGTTCCAGGCCTCTACGCAATATCTCAGTGATCTTGCCAGAACACTTAGAGTGATACCCTTGTGTTCACGGTGATGAGTGGAAATCCTTCTAGTGTTAACCTCAAACAGCACTTGGTAGGTAACTTGCAAGATTCTATACGAATCAAGCTCGTGACAACTGGAAAGCAACGATGGTGCGGTTCTTAATTGAATTTCACTTGTTCCAGGAACATGAATTGACGGCTTCAAATCATGCGGATATTATTATCCAAATGATTCACTCTTTATGTTCGCAGTCAGCTTTGGACGGTCGAATAAAGAGAACGGGTTTACCCGCGAAATCCTGTCAGGAAGTTACTTAATTGAAACTATCCATCACGGGTACGATATCTAATATCGTCCAACGGTCTTCACCGACCGGAGGTAAAATGCTACCGATTTAGAATGAAATGTTCAAAGCCATTTCTTTCGTGTCTACTTATGTTGCGGCATTTGAAGACGGTGGCGTTGCGGAATCCAAGAAGAAGTCGTCCCCACATGCTTATACTGCATACACTCAGTACTTCAACGAATTCAAGAAAGTCTGAAGGTCAAGTCTTCCGCTGTATCAAACTCTGAAGCTTTCAAGAATTATAAAGGTATAAGTATGTGGAACATGAAGTCACGAAGAGGCGAATATCACAAGTGATGAATGCACAAGGTCAAGGCAAGAGAACATGCTCAAGACTAAAGTCAAAGATCTCATCAGCATATTCACAAGAACAAGATCGAAGACTCAAGCATAGTATGCTAGGTTTAAGATTTTGTAAAATGGTGTGACCTCCCTTTGGGGGAGATTGTTGGAAATATGTTTTTCCAAGGAAAGTCTCGGTCACATCATTATTAGCATAGATCACGAGCTATAGACTATTTAGGACATTGTAACTTGCAGTGACCTCCCTTTGGGGGAGATTGTTGGAAATACGTTTTTACGTATTTAGAAAGGATCGGTCACTCCAACGATATTGGGCTCGTGATCCAATATAGCCCATATAGCCCACATGTAGGGTGGGCTATATAAACCCCCCTCCTAGCATGTTAGGAGGGGTTGTTGGTTCACTTACTCTTTCTTTAATCAAATTTCCATCTTTCTCTTAACTCTCTCCTTTCTCTCTCTTCTTTCTCTCTCTAAAGTTCTTCCATTTTCATCCATATCAATAGATAATCCATAACTTGTCTAATCCTTAGAAAATATCGATCCTACAGATTATCATTGATAATCATCGTATTAGGATCGAGATCGAATCTTGTTAAGATTTAGAAATTAGAGCATCTGTGAGCAGGAGTTGAGATGAAGACACCCGACATACACCCATTGTGAGTTGGACATGTCTTTTAGGTTTTAGGTTTCCTATGATGGCGAACCTAACCTTACAAAATACACGACCCGCGAGACCTGAAATGATTGGTGAAAT
Source organism: Glebionis coronaria (assembly GCA_025667525.1). Lineage (NCBI taxonomy): Eukaryota > Viridiplantae > Streptophyta > Magnoliopsida > Asterales > Asteraceae > Glebionis > Glebionis coronaria. The sequence continues at coordinate 105,803,643 of CM046879.1, forward strand.
TAGGATTTGATTATTGACTGCCGGTAGTGGGCAAGAGGTTATGTGAATATGAAATATAGATCTTGGAGTGCCAGATGGGTAGCGAAGTTATGCCAAAAATTTTAACTTTGGAGAAATGAATTAATGATCTAACAAATCATGGGATATAAGTCCCCGTTGTATGGGACCATTGAGATGATGTAAAAGATTTGGTTTGAAAGGCATATAAGCTGGATCTACCCAAGGACTTCAAGAGATGCGTGAATTATGTTTCGTATATCGAACTTGATGGAATATCTATCAAGTGAAAATCTGAATTCTTCTTAATAAAGCTTAGATCGGCGAAAAGTTGCATTCATCAGAAACCCGTGAACATCATGGATAGAGAAAGTAAGTCAACATTTAGCCTGATCTTATTCCCGTAGTTATGTTTGATGAAACTCGCGTACTATAATAAATTGCACTTGTGAGAAAAGACCGAATGTGGAGGAAATACCCACATGGCTTTAACTCTATAAGAAGCGAGTAGTAAGATGATCTTTGAGGACAAAGATCCTGTTTAGGGGTAAATGCTGTGACAATCCATCAATTTATGGTTGATATTTTATTCTCAATATTTATTTGAAAACATTATTTTAATGTTACAATATGAACTCTCTTATTTTTGGGAAGTAATTTGGATTTACGTCTTGAAGTAGTGTCGACTACGTCTAAACCGGAGGATTCTACGTTACGTGCTTACGTTTACATACACCGTCTTTGGTGACAGTCCGACATTTCAGAAAATAAATTTATCCGTGAATATTATTTTGGAGTTTTAAATTTGTGTTGGTTCATAAACTCACAAATTTACGAGAAGAGATTAGGACTTACGATTTTATTTTAGCGTCCTTTACGACTAAACCGGAAACCTTAGGATTACGTATTTACGTTTTCGAACTCCGTTTTTGATGAGACAAATTTTATTAGATTCGTTTTGTGCCGTTGATTCATAATTTATAAAAACACTTTTCGTAAAAAGACCCGAGGGCACGCAAATCGAGGAAACTAGAATCGAGGAGTACCCGTAAATTAGTGGGATGGGACAAGTTTTACACTTGCCCACCCCACTATGTGTGTGGCGTCCAACCTAAGCCAACACACCATAAGGTGTCATTTTATTAACTAGTTACTTAACACTTGTCCTTGTAAGGCTTACCTTATAAGCTAACATACATCAAAAACCATCAACTACTCACACATACCATTTTCTCTCATGCAACCAACCTCAAAATCCTCTCATCTCTCTTCTCCTTGCCGTCCCACCTCAACCAAAACACCACCATCCAACAATTTTTAACCACAAACATATGTTATAACTTACATATGTTAATCTCCATTCAAAAAGAGGAAGATTGGTGCAAGTTTTAACATCCAAGGAGGAGTTTACATGGAGTCTTGGGGCTGATTTTCCACAAGGATTTTATGAAGATTGGTGGTCTTGAAGATGGTCATGGTTATCCACAAGTTTCTCCATCAAAATCCATGTCCAAATCATAACCTACATCAACTTGGTGATATAAAGATTGTCCTCCTCATCCTCTTGTTATTTTTGATTATGTAATTTTGTATTTCTTTCACTTATGTATATGTATATGATGATGAATGATGATTAAAAATATTTTGTGGGGATTTGGTGTTGATAAACATGCTTAAAAAGGTGAAAAACTATAAGAAGCAAGGTTAAAATCTTGCTTAAAAATGATGGCTGTATAAAACAGTAAAGAAACATGTCATGAACTGATAAAATGATGAATTAGAATTAATATACAGTAAGCTATGAGTCTTGTACACATGTGAGAGTTGGTCATGCAATGGAATCATTGTAATGAGTGAGATATGATCAAAACAAGTTTAAGGTACAAATCTGAGTTCACTGTTTTGGACGAATTTTAGAAAATACTTGAAGGATGATTCAACAGTAGCTATAGTATAGTTAAATGGAGCAAATATCATGTAGTTTATGTGATAAAAATTTGAGCTTCTATCTACATATAGAACTCTAGATATGGTAGTTTTGGTGAATATGAAAATAAAAATCAGATTTTGAGAATTAATGTTTATTATTATTATATAAGCACTCAAAATTTTATTGTATAAAATGTAAAATAAAAACCCACTAACTTATGGATTTTATTTATATAAATATGTAAAAGGTTAAATAAGTGTATAAATTATAAAAATGGTAGTGGAATAATACTTATAAGTAATAAAAACTATAAACATGATTTTTATGACTTTTTCGGCTATTACCGTAAAATTAACGTTTTTGCTAAATAAAACTTAGACGGTTGGACCCGTCTAATGTAAACTTTATAAAACTCATATACTGATATATAAACATATATAACAAGTAAAAACCAATAAAACCCGAACTATATAACATACGGACATTAACGGACTAAGTTAACGTTATTGGACTAATAATACAACAAAATGGACTAAAACACTTATAAACTTATTTATTGGACTTAACCCATTTAGGCCCAACTTTTAAAGTGTAGATACTGATAATATAAGTATAACATGGATTAATACAAGTTAAAGAGCTCATAATAAGTTTATTGGACTTAAACCACGTAAATAGGTAAAACTAGTAAACTAGTAAGAAGATACCAATACGTAAACACGAAAATGAGTAAATGAGAATATATAAACCCACTTGATCATCATATATATAAAATCATCATATGTATACATAATTGTTATTTTTATAAAGTCATTGGACATAAGTCTAAGACGAGTATTATTTGTCTAGGTTTCCGTGATTGAAGCACGTACCGTACGACCGAATTGCCGATAACCCGTCTTCCCACATCAACGTGAGTTCATAGCCTCGCACTCTTTTAAATGTTTTTATGAAATGTTTTATAAACCCGCGAGGGAGATAACATGTTAGTTTTTATAAAATAGGACACCATTTGTCCCGATTGTTTGTTTATTGATTTGGACCCGAATGATTGTATGACCTGATTGTATGACCCGATAAATGATTAAAGGACCCGATAGATGAAATTAAATGGATTATTAAAGTTAGGTTATGTCACTAAAAGTCCCATTAGCATGAATTGTGAACTACCGGGATTTGGTAGACGCTTATGCATATAATAGTACTATTTGGGGACGATCACCCCAGTTCGCGCCTTGACGGTTGATCCCCGTCGTGCCACATTGATTGGTAAGCGAATTATGTATGAGAAGATTTCCATAGCGTGACCTTTGTGACGACACGCTACTTTAGATGGGAAAATTGAGTATCGGGTTAGCTACCCGTTGTTTGGTTTAGTAAGGTAACAATGTCATGCGGCTTATAATAATCCAACTAACGAAATACTACTAGACGCACCGAATTACGATGTATTGCCTGACTAGCAATACAAGGTCATACTATTGATATTATGTTCGTGTTTTGGTTTTCATAACCATATTCATATAACGGTTTTTATTTTCATACAACGTCATAAGACGTATTGTATGATGTTTTTACAAACATTGGCTCGTATAGTGATTTTTAAGGCAAACGCCTATATTATGATTTTGATGAAGATTTGTAAAAATGACTTTGGCTATTTTATGGCCTATTAAAATGATTTGTACAAAATGATTTTCAGTAATAATTTTATACTGATATTATATTGATGGATTTTATTAAACTCTATGAATTCACTAGGCGTTATCGCTGACCTTTTCTTTTAACATGTTTTATCTCAGGTACTTGAAGGTAATTCTCGGGAAGACATCAAGAACTCATGGCCCGCACTTAAATATTAATTTCCATTCAAATGCTTTGTAAAACCTGTATGAAATATAATGACTTGGGACCTATGTAACTTTGATAATTATGAATGGAAATGCTTTATTATTAAACGACGCGATTTTTATGCGTTGTCTATGATGTGAGTAATGTGCTATCCCGTAACACCAACTAGTCTTCCGCTGTATTGAGTTGTATAAATTTGGGGGTGTTATAGTTTGGTACCAGAGCTCTCGTTATAGAGAACGAAAGATTTTTAAAACCAAGGTTTTGAATAAAACATTTTAAAATCTTTTAACTCTAAACATTTTTCTAAAAATGTCTAAAAATCTTTTGACTATAACGGTGCCGAAGAATTCCCGAGTTACCGACAAGGCCAGACTGAGAAGTGTTATTTTAATATATATATATAACTTGGATTATATATATATATATATGATGTAATTTTATTACATGATTGTTTGATGATTATTTTGATTTTTATACGAGGTATTTATACGACGTAGATTGTCACAAGAAACCCTAACTCCCCTAGTAAATTAATCGAAGCTATTCTCGTAGGAATTCTAGCTATCCTAGATCTAAACCAAGTTGTGGATATTTATGATCCCAACAAATGGTTGATATTCGTAGAAATATAGATTTTAGTTGATTGTGATTTTGAAAAAGAATTGGCGAGATTAAATCTGATATCGATGTCATGACGATCTTTCCTTATAGAGTGGAGTTTGACAAAATGTTGCAACCTAGAAAGATGTCATCTGATTCGTTGTCATCCAATTCTTAGATTGAAATCGAAAGGGTGAATGTTGCACTTGAGGCTGTCATTGGAACCATTACCCAAAAGCCTCATGCCACTAATACCTTTCCGAGAAGTCTAGTTGAATGATCAAGTCATTTCATATTAATGAATCATTTGATAATTGTTGTTGTAAGAGCTATATGATTGGAAATTAAGTGTTGATAATATCGAGCTTTTATTGCCCTATTAAGGTTTATAAATAAGATTGAAAGTATTGGAAAATGAAGTAGGATATCGAATTGGGTGTAATTTGATTGAAACTTGAATAAAGTAAAATTTAACTTGTATTGGAATATGAAATTGTTGAGAGGAAGTCGTTAAGTTCTGTGATTAGATTATAAGGTTTTAATTGATTGTTGATTCGTGTTAAGTGTTGTTCCTAGGCCATTGTCCAATGATGAGGATGCCCAGTGTCCAACAAATAAATTGAAGAAATCTTCTTCTGAAATTGGGACCGATGGATCTTCCGGGACAGGTAGGACACCTATTGACTCTTGTAGATTAGTATTCATTGTGGTATCTTTTAAAAAAAATCCCTAACTTAACTGAGACATCAGTTGGTAGGATGAGCTCTTGGAATTGTATGACATAGTGACACGTAATGTGTTACGGTACAATTTAGACTTGTTTGTGATTAATGAAAATACTACCTTTGATTGCTAAATTCTACATGTATCGATGATATCTATCTTTTATTGCTTCATCCTAACGTTCGCGCTAGTGCTGCAACCATTGAACGAGTACTCATCTCGATTTGAGTTACGTTGTGGATTATTCTTTTTGAGTGCCATCGAAGTCATGAACCTCATGATTATTTGGCTAAACCTCATTTCCTATCATATTGTAGTTAGTTCTTGGTGAACCACTCTTCATCACTCCTTTGCAGATCACTAATTGTTTTTATAAGATAAAACAGTATCCCTTGATAAAGATTGAATTTTCATCACTAAAAGGATTATTTAAAGTGAGATTTTTAAGTGATTGTTATCAAAATAAAGTTGTTTATAAAACACCTTGGAAAACTTAATTGTTTCCATAACAAAGAACATCTTTGTAAATTTATTCTTGATTCTTATTTAAGAATTAAGCATGAAAATGTTTTTATTATAAACATGATGATAAAATTTTGACGAACTGAGTATTGCATCGTTAATCTTGAAATTGTATATAGTTGCGCGCCTACATACAATTTAGAAAGGACCATGCAAGACTGATTAGTAGTCACCATAAAATTATTAACAAACACTGAATTTTCATTGAAGATTGTGAAAGATTAAATTTTATGAGATCTGCAAGAAGTGAAAATAAGGACATAGTGTTAGGGACACCTACATATGTGTCTGTACCATCTATTCTTCTGAGTCGAATTTACTCATCTGTGGAAATTGTCTTATTTGACAATTGACAATTCTTTCTTGTCCGATTCTCCCGTAGTGAGATTCTTAGGAAAAGTATCTGATTACCGAGTGTTGATACCCGACTGGATGTATTGACGTTCTTATCATTTCATATGATTTGATTTCATTTGAGTGACCTGGGTAACGATTCGAGGAGCTTTCGAATGCGTACTCAAATTATGAAAACATGGGATATATTCATATTCATTAAATGTTTTCGTCTGTATCTGATTTGAAATTCTATCGCATAGATTATGCGTTAACCTTACTCTTTTAAGGTTAGTTATATCTCCATATATCCTTGAATTTGTGAAGGATTATGAGTTATTATTAGTCTTTTGAGAAGTTCACATCTTATCGACGGCAATAAAACTAAAAAGTTGATAATGCCGGTAGAATGGATTGATTGATTATGACATGACGACATTGTCTTAATTGATGGGAACTCGAGTAGAATTCCCTAAAATATAAGATGTTGATTATCAAAAGTGATCTAAATAATTCTTGATGGATGACCATATCCTGCATTTAGACTTGAAATTATACCGTGAATGGTTGTGAATTAGTCATAGATATTGTAATCTAGAAAGAACCTTATATGAATGTACTAAAAGATGTTTATGTTATCTAAAATTTTAGAAGGTATTTGTTGGTAAATTACCTAGACTTTCGCCATTAAGGCAAGTTGAAATTGGTATTGATTATATTTCCGGTGCTGCACCTATGGCATGTGCATTGTACGTCAGCACCATCTGAATTAAAGGAATTACCGTACAATTGAGAGAGTTGTCGGAGAAAGATTTTATTCTACCGAGCTCATCATCATGAAGAGCTATGGTGTTATCATTCCTTATATTTATAGATTATCGTGAACTGAGTAAATTGACAATCGAAAACGATATCCATAACTCGAAATGGAAGATTTGTTCGATCATTTACAAGGTTCTAGCGTATGTTTTAAAGATTTGATCCATGGCATGGTTATCATCAACTTCGCACCTGCGGAAAAGATTATGTATTCCAATCACTACATCCGGTACTTGTAATGAACATTATGAGTTTCACGTGGTGACCGTTTGATTAATAATGGTAAGATATATATATATATATATATATATATATATATATATATATATATATATATATATATATATATATATATATATATATATATATATATTTACTCTTCAAAAATTAAGAGCCCTTTTAAGACTTTGGATTATTACTAAAAAAAAGTGTAAATATGTTTTGACAGATATTTTAACAAAGGATTTTTAAGGGATTATTCCCTTATACCCAGAACATTTAACTAAACTCCTGTTTAAGGGTAAATGTTCGTGTGTACCTCAAGCGGAATTGAGGAAAACATTTGAACCATGACTTAAAATTTGAAATGACACTTTTTGCTTTTCAAACTAAGAAAACTTTGACCAATGTATAAACAAAGGTTTTTTTTCGAACATTTACGAATCTTATTAAATATTTTCAATAAATCAACAAAAATCTTGTTAATTAAATTCAAATTTATTTTTGAACATTTTATATAATTGGCCGAACTAAGAAATTTAAAATCTTTACGTTTACATTTCATAAAAATTGAATATTTAATATTTAATTAGTTGTAATAATTATCAACGCTTTAGACGTCGGATTGAGTAAAACGGATAAAAAAAATAAAAAAAAATAATAGTGGAAACGAGACTAGAACTTAGAAAATATAAAGAAAGAAATTTTGAATAAATACGGACATGATAATTATATCATCAGGAAAGGATAAAGAATCAATTACGATGTATTTCTTTATGATGAATGTGCAAAATGAATTGCCGAATAATTTAATATATAGCCGATGCTTATAAAAAGGGTAATATATATAATAAAAGGGGATTCACGGCTAATGTGAACCATTAGAACTGAGAAGCCAATGGCGTTAAATGTTTTAAAAGGCCACTTGTGGTTGCCTAAATATGGAGATTGTGAGATATAGTTATATTGGAATCTTGTAAGTATAAGTATTCTATTTATGTCATTTATGACTAAAAGTATCTTTGTCTGAAGAAGTTGTACTGATGGCAATTATGAAGGCAGACATCGCCTCATACATTAGTAAACGTCTAGCTATTCCAAAGGTCATCATCTGAATTTGATTCGATTTGGGTCATCGTCGACAGACTGACCAAATCTGCTAATATCATTCCCGTTAATGATAAATGCAAAAGAGTTATGTAAACATAGTGTGCCTGTATCGAACATCTTTATCAAGATCCTCGCTTCGCATCGAATTTCTAGAGATTTGCTCAGAAGTCGTTGAGAACGAACCTTGATGAGAGTACTGTTTACCACCCCAAATCGAAGGGACGAGGTAAAGTAACAATACAAAACACTAGAAGTATTGTTTTATGTTTGAATGATTGACCTTTGGTAATAGACCGTATAATCGTTTTCCTTTGGAAAGATTATCATTGATAATCATCGTATTAGGATCGAGATCGAATCTTGTTAAGATTTAGAAATTAGAGCATCTGTGAGCAGGAGTTGAGATGAAGACACCCGACATACACCCATTGTGAGTTGGACATGTCTTTTAGGTTTTAGGTTTCCTATGATGGCGAACCTAACCTTACAAAATACTCGACCCGCGAGACCTGAAATGATTGGTGAAATTAGGATTTGATTATTGACTGCCGGTAGTGGGCAAGAGGTTATGTGAATATGAAATATAGATCTTGGAGTGCCAGATGGGTAGCGAAGTTATGCCAAAAATTTTAACTTTGGAGAAATGAATTAATGATCTAACAAATCATGGGATATAAGTCCCCGTTGTATGGGACCATTGAGATGATGTAAAAGATTTGGTTTGAAAGGCATATAAGCTGGATCTACCCAAGGACTTCAAGAGATGCGTGAATTATGTTTCGTATATCGAACTTGATGGAATATCTATCAAGTGAAAATCTGAATTCTTCTTAATAAAGCTTAGATCGGCGAAAAGTTGCATTCATCAGAAACCCGTGAACATCATGGATAGAGAAAGTAAGTCAACATTTAGCCTGATCTTATTCCCGTAGTTATGTTTGATGAAACTCGCGTACTATAATAAATTGCACTTGTGAGAAAAGACCGAATGTGGAGGAAATACCCACATGGCTTTAACTCTATAAGAAGCGAGTAGTAAGATGATCTTTGAGGACAAAGATCCTGTTTAGGGGTAAATGCTGTGACAATCCATCAATTTATGGTTGATATTTTATTCTCAATATTTATTTGAAAACATTATTTTAATGTTACAATATGAACTCTCTTATTTTTGGGAAGTAATTTGGATTTACGTCTTGAAGTAGTGTCGACTACGTCTAAACCGGAGGATTCTACGTTACGTGCTTACGTTTACATACACCGTCTTTGGTGACAGTCCGACATTTCAGAAAATAAATTTATCCGTGAATATTATTTTGGAGTTTTAAATTTGTGTTGGTTCATAAACTCACAAATTTACGAGAAGAGATTAGGACTTACGATTTTATTTTAGCGTCCTTTACGACTAAACCGGAAACCTTAGGATTACGTATTTACGTTTTCGAACTCCGTTTTTGATGAGACAATTTTTATTAGATTCGTTTTGTGCCGTTGATTCATAATTTATAAAAACATTTTTCGTAAAACGACCCGAGGGCACGCAAATCAAGGAAACTAGAATCGAGGAGTACCCGTAAATTAGTGGGATGGGACAAGTTTTACACTTGCCCACCCCACTATGTGTGTGGCGTCCAACCTAAGCCAACACACCATAAGGTGTCATTTTATTAACTAGTTACTTAACACTTGTCCTTGTAAGGCTTACCTTATAAGCTAACATACATCAAAAACCATCAACTACTCACACATACCATTTTCTCTCATGCAACCAACCTCAAAATCCTCTCATCTCTCTTCTCCTTGCCGTCCCACCTCAACCAAAACACCACCATCCAACAATTTTTAACCACAAACATATGTTATAACTTACATATGTTAATCTCCATTCAAAAAGAGGAAGATTGGTGCAAGTTTTAACATCTAAGGAGGAGTTTACATGGAGTCTTGGGGCTGATTTTCCACAAGGATTTTTTGAAGATTGGTGGTCTTGAAGATGGTCATGGTTATCCACAAGTTTCTCCATCAAAATCCATGTCCAAATCATAACCTACATCAACTTGGTGATATAAAGATTGTCCTCCTCATCCTCTTGTTATTTTTGATTATGTAATTTTGTATTTCTTTCACTTATGTATATGTATATGATGATGAATGATGATTAAAAATATTGTGTGGGGATTTGGTGTTGATAAACATGCTTAAAAAGGTGAAAAACTATAAGAAGCAAGGCTAAAATCTTGCTTAAAAATGATGGCTGTATAAAACAGTAAAGAAACATGTCATGAACTGATAAAATGATGAATTAGAATTAATATACAGTAAGCTATGAGTCTTGTACACATGTGAGAGTTGGTCATGCAATGGAATCATTGTAATGAGTGAGATATGATCAAAACAAGTTTAAGGTACAAATCTGAGTTCACTGTTTTGGACGAATTTTAGAAAATACTTGAAGGATGATTCAACAGTAGCTATAGTATAGTTAAATGGAGCACATATCATGTAGTTTATGTGATAAAAATTTGAGCTTCTATCTACATATAGAACTCTAGATATGGCAGTTTTGGTGAATATGAAAATAAAAATCAGATTTTGAGAATTAATGTTTATTATTATTATATAAGCACTCAAAATTTTATTGTATAAAATGTAAAATAAAAACCCACTAACTTATGGATTTTATTTATATAAATATGTAAAAGGTTAAATAAGTGTATAAATTATAAAAATGGTAGTGGAATAATACTTATAAGTAATAAAAACTATAAACATGATTTTTATGACTTTTTCGGCTATTACCGTAAAACTAACTTTTTTGCTAAATAAAACTTAGACGGTTGGACCCGTCTAATGTAAACTTTATAAAACTCATATACTGATATATAAACATATATAACAAGTAAAAACCAATAAAACCCGAACTATATAACATACGGACATTAACGGACTAAGTTAACGTTATTGGACTAATAATACAACAAAATGGACTAAAACACTTATAAACTTATTTATTGGACTTAACCCATTTAGGCCCAACTTTTAAAGTGTAGATACTGATAATATAAGTATAACATGGATTAATACAAGTTAAAGAGCTCATAATAAGTTTATTGGACTTAAACCACGTAAATAGGTAAAACTAGTAAACTAGTAAGAAGATACCAATACGTAAACACGAAAATGAGTAAATGAGAATATGTAAACCCACTTGATCATCATATATATAAAATCATCATATGTATACATAATTGTTATTTTTATAAAGTCATTGGACATAAGTCTCAGACGAGTATTATTTGTCTAGGTTTCCGTGATTGAAGCACGTACCGTACGACCGAATTGCCGATAACCCGTCTTCCCACATCAACGTGAGTTCATAGCCTCGCACTCTTTTAAATGTTTTTATGAAATGTTTTATAAACCCGCGAGGGAGATAACATGTTAGTTTTTATAAAATAGGACACCATTTGTCCCGATTGTTTGTTTATTGATTTGGACCCGAATGATTGTATGACCCGATTGTATGACCCGATAAATGATTAAAGGACCCGATAGATGAAATTAAATGGATTATTAAAGTTAGGTTATGTCACTAAAAGTCCCATTAGCATGAATTGTGAACTACCGGGATTTGGTAGACGCTTATGCATATAATAGTACTATTTGGGGACGATCACCCCAGTTCGCGCCTTGACGGTTGATCCCCGTCGTGCCACATTGATTGGTAAGCGAATTTATGTATGAGAAGATTTCCATAGCGTGACCTTTGTGACGACACGCTACTTTAGATGGGAAAATTGAGTATCGGGTTAGCTACCCGTTGTTTGGTTTAGTAAGGTAACAATGTCATGCGGTTTATAATAATCCAACTAACGAAATACTACTAGACGCACCGAATTACGATGTATTGCCTGACTAGCAATACAGGGTCATACTATTGATATTATGTTCGTGTTTTGGTTTTCATAACCATATTCATATAACGGTTTTTATTTTCATACAACGTCATAAGACGTATTGTATGATGTTTTTACAAACATTGGCTCGTATAATGATTTTTAAGGCAAACGCCTATATTATGATTTTGATGAAGATTTGTAAAAATGACTTTGGCTATTTTATGGCCTATTAATATGATTTGTACAAAATGATTTTCAGTAATAATTTATACTGATATTATATTGATGGATTTTATTAAACTCTATGAATTCACTAGGCGTTATCGCTGACCTTTTCTTTTAACATGTTTTATCTCAGGTACTTGAAGGTAATTCTCGGGAAGACATCAAGAACTCATGGCCCGCACTTAAATATTAATTTCCATTCAAATGCTTTGTAAAACCTGTATGAAATATAATGACTTGGGACCTATGTAACTTTGATAATTATGAATGGAAATGCTTTATTATTAAACGACGCAATTTTTATGCGTTGTCTATGATGTGAGTAATGTGCTATCCCGTAACACCAACTAGTCTTCCGCTGTATTGAGTTGTATAAATTTGGGGGTGTTATACATAAGCTATTAGCTTATGAACTTATTGACAGATCCTCAACTAATAAGCTAATCATTATAAACAAATCATCAACTGAAAACAACAACTCCAATGGACAACAACTTTTTCAAACTCCAATATCTGAACCTAACAGAAACTAACAGAAAGTAAAAAGATGGCAGTTTTACTATCTTAAATCATATTGAACTAACAACAGTATCCAATTTCGAAGAAGAAAATAAACTTGAGAAGATTGAAGCAGATTATCAATTTTAACCGAATGAACAGTTTATCCACTTTAACAAATTCTTTTAAACCAACTCCTATCTTTGGGCAAACAGTAACTCGTAACTAAAAAACAACTAAAGATATGAACAGTAACAACATAAAAGTAGTAGAAACTAAAAGAACATTAAGAGAGCTTGAAGAATTTCATTAGGAATTTCATTAATGGTGAAAGAAGAAATGGTTACAAAGAGACTAACAATATTCGGTTATACTCTAACTGAAATCTAACAAGAATACAACTAAGTGAAGGATTATCTATCTACTCCTACACCTACAACTATGTAAACTACTCCTAGCTAACCGTTCCAAATGAAGTGCTCTTCGTGTATTTATAGACGACTAAGAGGAGGATTATGACGTGTCTTGTCCAATCACTTCATGCCACGTGTAAATACGAGGTTGAGCTCGTTCTTCATTCTTCATCCGATTTGGGGTTTCTTCGTCTTCCACTCTTGATCTAATTAAATGGTACCATCATGTAGAGAAGGACAAGAGGATCATTTCTGTAGTTAAAAGCTTTGCTTGAAACCTCTTGTATCGTTCTTGATTTGATCTTGCAGGTATGTGGTGGTAAAGATATAGAACCGTCTGTTTTCTTGTTTCTTTCTCTCTCTTCTCGTCTGATAAAGAAGAAGGACACGTTTTGTGTTTATGAAGTGAGTATGAGTTGGTCCTTTGACCAAGTAAAGTAAAGTATATAACTTTCTCCATTTTTCCTATGTAGTCCCTTCATTTTTAATATTTATCCAAATGCAATATAAACTCTTTAAGCACATTTATTTTCATCCTTTGTCTTTATAGAAATCGCAACTTAAGCCCTTGATCTTGGTAAATAATGGCAAGTAAGGTCCTTGAAACATGATTCGTCCTTTTCTTCGTCTTTTTGTCATAATAATCCCTTGAAAATGCGTATTTGCTCTAAAATGCATCTTTTTACCTGAAAACACATGAAACACAAATACCCACGTAATTCTGATATTTTTCAGTTAAATATAATGTATTTGACTGTGTTTAAGTGGTCTATGGATCATAAACGATGAGTGTTTTCGCACTTATCAACTCCCCTCCACTTGACCATTGACATGGCCTCATGCAATGCAGTATTTCAAAGCTCTAGAGTACACTTTTCTCATAATTAATCCACCTTGGCCATTTTATGATTTAATAAACTATGCTATGCTACATGATGAATGATTTTGAATATTTACAATGCAATGCAAAGAAAGCAATTCTGTTTATATATTTTTTATTTTTGTCTTGAAATGGTTTTGACGGAAATAACTCATAAAGAAATCAAAGACTTTGATTAGGGCTTTTGGTACCATGAACACTTATCATCCTCAAGTTTCACTTTCCACATACCAAGCTTAAAAACAAGATCATTGTTATTCATAAGTGAAACTGCATCAACTCATTCATAAAAATTAATTGTGTTACCATTATACCCCCACTTATTATGCCTCTAAAACCGGATATTATTTGAGCAAATTGCTTGAGAGCAAATTTGTCATTATTTAAAGCGTGAAATATAAGAAATGTAAAATCTCAAAATAAGGAAGCACGGTTTTAATCCTAAGTAATCCTCTCATCCAGTACTCAAAAAACCGCCCACAATTAATATAAGTCCGACTCAAGAGTAATAAGTCATTCGCATTATGTGTAAGATCCTTATGGCATGCATTAATAAGTACCTACACACTCGCTAGGGAAAAAAAATAAAACTCACGCAATAATTTATATCCGCCGCCTTTTGAGACTTTGGATCTTCAATCCCGCAACCCGTCAAGGTAATATTGGATTGGAGCAACTATTAAATCCCCGCAACCCTTGTGAGAGTAATATTGGAATTCAACAGTCACTATAATTAACACTTCACTGCCCCTCTTGGGAGTCTTGTATAATTATTTTTTTTTCTTCTTTTTTAGCTTAGAGTCAGAAATTGGTTAAGAAACGTTGTGTACGGTTTCTCCACCTTAAGGAGCTTGTTGATTAGTGAACTCTCGAGTAAGGAGTACTCGAGGAGTGGAGTAGGAACGAGGAGTGAGCTTCGTTTTCGAACCACTATAAATCCTTGGTGTTTGGTTTGATCTTTCCTTCCCTTATCTCTTTACATTCATTATTCTTTATACTTGTGATTATTAGTTTAGTTGCACTATACCTTGTTCATATTGTGTATAAGAATGTTTTACATAAATACTCAAGTCTAAGTTTTTTGAAAAGGATTTTTTAAAAACCAATCTTTAACAAGTAGACTTAAGAAACTATTCAACCTCCCTTCTAGTTTCTACAATTGGTATTAGAGCGTGGTTGCTCAAGCCTTTTTAAAATATATTGTATTTTAAAACTTGAATCGATCTATGGATTCCAAGAAGTATCTAGAAGGGCAATCCATGCAAAGACCACCTCTTTTTGAAACTGATAGTTTTATTTATTGGAAAAATAGATTTGAGACTTATGTGAAATCAAAATATTTAGATCTTTGGCATGTTATTACCAATGGTGATTTTTTGCCTTATCAATATAATGAAGTTTCTAAAAGCAAAGAGATAGTAACTTTTGACAAAGCTAATGATGATACTAAAAGGAAACTTGCTAAAAATAATGAGGCTAAAATGGTGATTTATAATGTTTTACCAAAGAAAGAGTACGAAAGGATTTTTATGTGTGAAACTGCTAAAAATATTTGGAACACTCTTTTAGTAACCCACCAAGGTAATATCCAAGTCAAAGAAAGTAAAATCGATCTTCTTGTTCAACAATATGAACAATTTGTCATCTTAGAAGATGAAACTATTGATAGTGCATTTGCTAGATTTAACACTATTATTACTAGTCTAAAAGCACTTGATGAAGGTTTTTCTAGCAAGAACAATGTTAGGAAGTTTCTTAGGGCGTTGCATCCAAAGTGGAGAGCTAAAGTCACGGCGATTGAAGAATCAAAGGATCTCGCCAAATTATCACTCAATGAACTCATTGGTAACTTGAAGGTTCACGAGATGATAATTTTTAAGGACTCGGAAATGGTTAAAACTAAAAGTGAAAGAAAGTCCCTTGCACTCAAGGCCAAGAAGGCGCAAAGTGACCATGAAAGCTCCTCGGATAGTGATGATGAGGAATATGCCATGGCGGTTAGAGACTTTAAAAAGTTCTTTAAAAGACGAGGTCAATACGTGAGGCAACCAAACAACGACAAGAAACCCTTCTCTAAAAACCGATTTGCCAAATATGATAAAGGTGATAGGAAATGCTTTAGATGTGGTGATCCAAATCATTTCATCGGTGATTGTCCTAAGCCTTCACGCGACAAGAACCACACGGGGTTTGTTGGAGGTTCATGGAGCGATAGCGGTGACGATGTTGATGATAACCCCAAATATGAGAAGTGTCTCATAGCTCACACTTCTAAAGAGGTACATTCCGAAACCGAGTATTATAGCAATAATAGTTCTTTTCAAGATGATAGTGAATAAGAAGGTCAATATAATAACTTGCATAAGCTTAGTCTTAAATTCATTGAAAAGAATAAAGTGCTAAAATCAACTAGAACTAAGCTTGAAAATGAGATTAGTGATCTAAAAGAGAAATTAGCTAAGCTTGAGATAAATAAAGAAGTAGATCTAGGATGATTAAAATGTGAAAACCTTAGACAAGAAAATGAAAACCTTAAGAGCACCTCCATTAGACTTGAAAAGTTCATGAGAAGTACTAATGCTCTTGATGATATGTTAAACAAACAAATTCATTCTAAGGAAAGACTTGGGTTAGGATATAACACTAATGAAGCATCAACAAGTGAACCAAAACAAGTTAGGTTTTCAGAAAAACACTCCCCTGTACTTGGTTCTCTAATATATGGGGCGGTTCCTTATTGCTATGGAACCGCGGATGGAGCTAAAGAACAGCGGCCAGAAGAAGATTTTTGTGAAAATCCTGAACTTTCTGAAAAGTCAATTTTAGGTGAAGGACCAAAACATATTCTTATAACAAGGTCAAAGTACCTACAACTGAAAATTCTACTCTAGATAAATTCTACAACCCTTGAGTAAACATCTAATGGGAACTAGAAACTTATCTAGACAAACATCTACTCCTCCAAGAGTACGAAATGAATCTAAACCTAGAAGTAGAACACCTACGCCAAAAAGAGATGATCAAGCTAAATCACGACCTAGAAGTAAAACTCCAACACATACGAGGAATGATAATAATTCTAGATCGAGATCAAAGACACCTAGGAGAAACTATGGACAACAAAATGGCCATATGAATTAGAATAATTTTCAACAACAATACTTTTCCCCATTGGGAATGTCTCATTCATTCATGCATCCCAACCAAATGCAAGGGATGTTTGGAACTAACAATTTTGGACCCATGACATATTGGGGACCAAATGTTTGATCTTGTGTGTTGTTACCTAGATATGCTTGGGAATCGATTTAGAGCCAGACGAGTGGATTAAGGATAGTGGTTGTTCTAAACACATGACGGGTAATCGATGTTTGTTCTCGCACTACAAATCATATGATGGAGGTAACGTTACATTCGCAAGTAATCTACTTGGTAATATTGGTAATATTATTGGCAAAGGTACGGTCTCTCTTGACTCTATGACTATAGATGTGAAACCCCCAAAATCTGACAAGGAACACGTAGGCAACATGGGGGTATCACGTCATGGTACAAGAAATAATAAAATACTGTTGACACAAGTTGACGTAATAAAGACATATATATTACATCAAAAACATCAGAGTTTTTTTATACAAAGGTCCCAGAGTTTTATAAGTGGATAAATATATTATTTATACATGGTTTTGTAATATATAGTTAACAAAAATCCAAAATAAACTTCTGTGAGCTTTTACTAAAATCAAACTTTAAAAATAACACAGAAATCTCCAAGCTGCGAAAATAACCTGCGGGCTCCCATCCTTAGCAAAATTAAGCATTAGCATTACCTGAGAAATAACATGTAAAAAGGTCAACATAAAGCTGAGTGAAATTCATAGGTTTAATAAGTAGTGATGTGGAATACAAACATAAATTTTATAAGAATAGCAACATGATATGATTTAGTACCGTCGTACAAAATCATTAATGATTAATTACTGCAATAGCTCACGACACCGAAGCTTTAACATAATAGTTTTACCCCTAGTAAGTATCTAGTCAAAATACTTAGGTAGTCAAATGTAAGTGCGTCAAGGTAATCGGGACGGGGATTGTCAATCCCGATGGATCCATCCACAACATTCGCGCTTACAAAATGTGAATTAACGGTTCATGATGTAGAGGCTTTTTTACTAAGGTACTAATGCACTAAGTAAATGTGTAATCTGGGGAAGCATACAGTTCTCGGATAGCAAACTAAAAGTTTTAAATGATTGTATTCCACGCATGTTATTCTCACCCCGTAATTTGTAACAAAGTATATAAGAAAAGGGGCTATGAACTCACCTTAAGCCGCAAGATCAAAAAATGCGATAGAAATCGACGGGAGAACCGAAAGTTTCTTATGAACCACCTAGAAACGAATTACACAAGTAGATGAGTATACATGTTAATTTAGAGGATGTGTCTAGTTCATGTATGAGACGTGTAGTTTGTATGAGTGGGGTGAGATATTAATAAATCTTGCCCCACAATTTGCAAAAGCGGGTATTATCGAGACTCGATATTTTAAAAGTTACACAATATAAAAGATATGCGTAAAGCACGAAAAATAAACGCTCAATATAAAATAAAAACTTCGACATTCGGAGAGCGTTGAGATATTTTTTAAATAAACGAGGGCTTATAATTTAATAAGCGTTAACGTGTCGCATAAAAGAATGACGCCTAAAGGCTTATAAAAAATTTACGAAGAATGCTCGTTAAATGAAAAATTAATACGACCACAATAGAAAATAATTCTATGTCATAACGAGGATGTTTATGGAAACATAAAAAATTTGACTTTTTAGAGTCGAAATAGCCATCGGTTCTCGTTCCATCGAATCGGTAAACTTTTTATAAAACACGTGCGAGTGCTTTTAAATCAAAACTTTTGATTTAAATAAATATAGACAAATAAAATAAAATTTTAATAATTCCAAATAAATTATTTTGCATTGTTAGAAAAATAATTAAAATACAATTTAATTAAAATTCTTGAATTCTCAAGATTTACGCAAAAAAAAAGTAAAAGAAACAGGTTAAACATTATAAAATTGAAACGTACGAATAAAAGAATAATTTAATTATCGAAAAAATACGAGTTCTCACAGTTGGCCCCTCTAAAGGAACTCTTAGCGATGGCAAAAAACCCGAACCCGACGGGGAAACCCGAAACCCGGAATAATTGGGGCGGGGCGGGTTAACTTTATTGGTTTATGGGGCGGGTTTGGGGCTTAAACGGGGATTTTTAATCGGGTTTGGGGCAAACGCGGGGAATAAGGTCCCCAACCCGCCCCTCCCGATTAATATACACATATACAAATATAAGTATTTTTATATAGTATTTTCTTACTATTTACGTCATAATAAATATTTCTTTAGTATTTTATCTTTTCAATATTGTAAATTGTTATTACCGAAACTTGTTTAATGTATTGTAAGTTTTTGTGGTGTAACATATCATTATTTATGTATAATAGTATCGTTTTAAACCTTATAAGTCTTGTTTGTAATTCATTATTATATAATTAGTAAGTTTTTAATACTTCAAGCTTATTTCTAACAGTCTAAAAATAATAATAAATGTAAAATGATGCGGTTTTGATAGAAAATTTCACCCAAAGAGGGTACCCGATAAGATCCCCGATTAGTACGGGGCGGGTTTGGGGGAGCATTACGCCCCAACGGGCACCCCGATTAAATCCCTGGCGGGGATCGAGGCGGGTTTGGGGAGAACTTTACTAATCGGGTTTGGGGATGGGAATGGTCGCCCCGCCCCAAACCCGCCCCGTTGCCATCCCTAGGAACTCTGGTCCCTCAGAGTTCAACTGGAGACGGAAAGAGACGGGAATAAATAAGGATACTTTGCTTATCAAGGTGTATGGTGTTTTGAAATCAAAACTATTAGTAAAGGAAAATTTTAACTATGTTACATTGGGATTAAACCGAAATTATATATTGAATGAGTAAAAAGATCGCTATGTCTTTTCTTTGATAAAGATGGTGTTCAAAGTAAAAGTCAAATATTTCAAATATTATTTTGATCGTCTTAAAATTTTTTGGATGATTGCATAAAATTATTGTTAAAACACGGGTTTATGGTTGCGATTAGAGAAAATCAAATTTCTATATTATTTAGAATCATTAACAGAAATATAAATTACATCAGTAATTTCATTAACTTGGAAGTATGATAAAAAAAATTCAAATACTTTAAAAGATAAGGTATGGCGTCCTTTTAAACACTAGTTATAAATCCAGCAAAGAGGATGTATAGATCCGATGTTTAACTTGAAACGGGTAATTTGGTAATTTCAACGCTTGGTAAAATGTGTAAAACATTTTTTAAAAATTTAGAATAATTTATAGAAATCCATAATGGTGTTTATTGCATCAAATAGTAAATAGGGGACACAGTCAGTTTTCAAAAATGACAAGATAGCAAATGAATATGAAGCAAATAATAGTCAACAATTAGTATGCAAGCAATGATAGGAGAGAATAAAACGAAATTCATACCAATTTCTTAACGAGCATGATAGAATAGAGGCATCGATGATAAAAATAATAAGAACAAAGGATTTAGCAAGATTAATTCACGAGTGTGGTTGCCGTCACCAACAACGGCTTATTAAGTTCTCGGTGACACGATCGAAATAGAAAAGCCACAAAACAAAGTTTCGAATCAAGGAAAGTTCTTAAGAAGTCACTTGAGAGTAATTCCATCAAAATGAACAACATTAGCAAAGAGAGAGCGAAGTCGACACATAGTTCACACGAATGAATTTTGAGATGATAGAGTCAAAGACACATCATGACAAAATATACGAAATCATCATTCGCATCCAGTCATAAATCATTATTCGCGTCCGGAGACGTTTCGAAAGTCTACCAAAGTAGATAAAGAAGGTTGGTTGATGAAGAAACATAAAAACATGAAACTTCTAAGTTTGTCACCAATGGTCAGTAGTTAGACGAGTGGTAACGAGAATTATATCACGAGGGAAGATGAGGTAACAAAGTAAAACAAAGATTGTTAAGTAAAGATATATGTGCTCGCAGACATGTAATTCGTTCAAGAAAAGAAAAGGAAACAAATGCGTATATCATGAACAGGTGCTACTCGCATAATATGTAAATGTTTTCAAAATTTTAATTTACCTAACTTTTCAGAAACACAATAAAAAGTTGGTTCTTGGCCAAATACTTAAAGTGACTACTATTCGGCCTCGCATGGCTCCTTCTAAATTACGCATAGGTGATCAATCCATGCATAATTTAGGACTAGCAATGCGATGCGTAGTTTCGTCAAACTAGTATTACATGTTATATATTTAAATTATATATATATATATATAATACCAAAAATAGAAATCGAAATAATTCAAGAAACTTTTCACAAGTAAGTAATTGGCTAGATATTTAAATCAATAATTTAATGTTACAATAATTCTTTATAAAACCAATGTAGAACAATTTGTAAAATGATACGCAAACAATACCAGTTTAAGATTATATAGTGACATGGAGATATCTTATAAAATAGCGAGTGAGTTACGCGAGAGTAGTAAAGAGTAGTTCATAAGAAAATCGATGAAATGGTTACAATGCGATAAGGTTTCAAAAGGTTTAGCCAGAATCGTCGTGAGACACGTGTCAAATATGATGATGCAAGATGTGAAAATGAGAACTTCAAATCTTGACCCAAATCAGTGGTGCGATAGAAGAAAAGAAAGATAAAATGAAATGACAAATGAGTCATGTATAAAAGAAAGGAAAAAGAAATCCATACGCGTATAGATAGAGAAAAGCAATAGTAATACTTTAAGAATTATCGGCGACCTACAAGTGTGACCACGACCTTAGATATTTGTTTTATAAAGGTATAAAACGTTTGTATCAAAATATTTTGTAAAAATTTAGATACATAGGTAACTTGCACAAGTAACTGATTCTAAGTGTAAACATGACCTATAAAGCTTACAATCTGTAGGAAATACTTAAAATGAAAGCTAAGTGTCTTAGACTAAGATTCTCAAACAATTTGGAACCTGAAAATGCCAATTATACGTTAACCGTGACGTAATATGTAAAAAAGTCAACAAAAGTCAAAGTATGACCCGAGTATGACTCAATAATGAAAAGTTGTAAAAATACATGTAAGTTACTGGAATACAACAAAATATGGTCATACAAGCTTGTTTCATCAAGCTATATAGCTTAGAACTCATTTTTATAAGTTTTGACTAAACGTATAGAAAATAGTCAACTTTTGGCTTTTCCGACCTGAGGCGAATTACAAATCATTAGACCTCAATTTCACTTCAGTTATGATGTTATACATCTAAGTATCAATATCGATCATCATCCATTCCATAAGGTTTAGGCTTGCTTAAGGGGCGTTTGGGTAATGAACTAGTCATTTACTCGCTTAATGAAAAAGTGTAGAAAACTCCTTTTCGCGAGGCTTAAAAATCCTATATAGACTCTTGGAAAAATTCTACAAAAATTCAGAGAAGTTATATACATAATGAAGTTAATATCTTGTGAATTTTAAGAAAAGTTTTGAAGTCTAGAGGCCTTTTTAAAAATAAAAACCAAAACGCATTCTGCGCGAAAAGTCAAACTTTACAGTATGTATTTTGCATTTTTGAGGGTCAAATGCCCACTTTAAAGCTTCCGTTTCCGAGAGGGTGACTAAAAACATCATTTCAGACAACTTTTTAGTTTTATCCGAAGGCTGAAAACACTTTTACGACACACTTATCCCTATGACAGCAGCGATAAAAGCATAATTTTATAAATTTTCAAATAAGTCAACAATACCCACTTATGTGTCAAAAACTTAAAGGTAGCTAACGGACACTAAACCTTTGCATCAAAAGTCAGCATAATATGTTTCTCAAATGTTTCAAGTGATAAATCTTGGCTAAACATCCGTTAACCATACCAAGCACGCTAAACCAAACACTAGTTTAGGTCGGTTGTTCCCTATTAGACTAGTTTCTAAAATGCGTGCTATTTCTTCGTTATGAAGAGATAGACGATGAACCTTATACCGTCGGAAAGGTATTTTCATACCCGACATACCTAGCTATATGAATTTGTCTCAGTTTTCGAAATGGGAAAAAATCCGTCTTAGAAAAAGGTTAAAATTTAAAAAAAAAATCGGTTATAAAATTAGCGATCACTGTTTTAGTCATAAAATTCAATTGGTGATGGCTATTAACGCAAGCTCAAGCGGCCAAGCTTAGCTTACAATGTCTACTAACTACCCACGGCAAAACATAAGGGTTAAATAGGTCATAACTTATAGCAAAACACCAAGCATACCTGCTGGTCCAGAATGGGTTTCAACCGTATTTCGGCCATAACTTCTTCATTCGGATGAGTTATAACACGAATTTTATATCAAAACGATCACAAGGACAAACCTCATGACTACAAACTTTAAAATCCTAGGTTATTACATTTTAAATTGTCTAAAACTTAGACCCAAAATCTGGACAGCAAGTGTGTTCATATGTAGAAATTTACCACATGAAAATCAAATAATAAATCGGTCATAACTTTCTCATTTTAAAGAGTTAGAAAGCAAATTTTATACCCAAACAAACCTCAAACCTGTTGTCCTAAAATGGTCACATTGAAACACCTCTAAACATCAATATCATTAACATAACTTAGCTTTCTATGTATCCTAATACCATCCTAATGTCATACCATTAATCACAAATCATCCAAGAACATCAAAAACAGAAAACTCATCAATAAAAATAAAGATTAAAATGAAATTGGATCAAGATAAGAAATCTTACAATAGAGGTGGAAATTTACAAAGAAGATTATCAAGAAAGGAATGGAACATTAACTAGTCGCACTCCTGGAGCGAGGAGGTTTAATGAAAGGGAATGATACAAGTTTATAGAAGTAGAGTTGTATTCCAAACAAACGCCGCGTATTAGAGGATATGAATTACAAGATGACGATGGTGTTTCCAAGGTACAAACGAACGTTGAAATTCAAAGTCGAAACGTAGAATGTTCAATGAAATAATATTTAGTCGATGTACGAGTGTCATGTAAAACGGTGATATAAAGGTCAATCAAAGTACGAAAACTCGCGATATTATTCAACACGGATTCAAGGAATGCTTCGAGATGTGTGACTTACACGATGTCCTTTAGTCGTTTCCAGGGACACACTGAGCCAAAGGTCTATAGACTAGACATCCAATCACGAATGGTCGGAAAACAAACTAGATATCTAAATATATATCTTTAATAGGTTTAACGATGAAAGTAACACACACAGTAGTAAAATGAAAATCGGAAGTTTCATCGAAATCAACACTTACTTAATCCCAAACAATGTGTATAATCTTGATAACCTATGAATCTATGAAGTGGGTTGATGTTTTCTAGAGAGAGAAACTAGAGAGAGAAAGTGAGAGAAACTATGTGTCTTTTTATTAAATGAGAACAAGAAATGAACAACAACCAACCCCTTTCCAAGGAGGAAAGGGGTATTTATACTTCCAAGCCACTAATGGACTTGGGTCGGCCCATGACAAGCCCATGGGCCGGTTCTTACTTAACTAAATAAGTAACTATTAACTACGAGCTATTACAATATTAATAATATTGTGGAGTGACCGATACTTCTAATATACGTAAAAACGTATTTCTAACAATCTCCCCCTAAGGGAGGTCACTCCACGTTACAAAGTTCTAAACCTAGCATACTATACTAAGTCTTCGTTCTTTAGCTCGTAGTCTTTTCTTCTTTTTTCTTTTTGTTGTGAATATGTTGGTTTGATCTTTTAGGCTTTGGCTTGAGAGCATTGTTCTTTTGACCAATCACGTGCGATCTTTGCCTTCTTGTGAATTTTGCCTCCTCGTGACTCCATGTTCCACACACTTATGTCTTTTTGTTGAATTCTCGAAAGCTTCAGAGTTTGGTACAGCGGAAGACTTCATCTTGTACTTTCTTGAACTTTTGCTAAACTTTGATGCAGGAAAAACATAAGCATGTGGGAATGACTTCTACAGGTACACCGCACCACCACCGTCTTTAACTGGTACACAGCAACGCCACCGTCTTCAACAGGTACACAGCAACGCCACCGTCTTTAACAGGTACACAGCAACGACACGAATAAAATGGCTTTGACATTTTATTCTAATTCGGTAGCATTTTACCTCTGGTCGGTGAAGACCGTTGGACGATATTAGATATCGTACCTGTGACGGATAGTTTCAATTAAGTAACTTCCTGACAGGATTTCGCGGGTAAACCCGTTCTCTTTATTCGACCGTCCAAAGCTGACTGCGAACATAAAGAGTGAATCACTTGGATAAATTATCCTTGTGATTTGAAGCCGTCAATTCATGAAACCTGGAACAAGTGAATTTCAATTAAGATTTTCACCATCGTTGCTTTCCAGTTATCACGAGCTCAATTCATAAAGAATCTTGCACGTCACCTACCAAGTGCTATTTGATGTTAACACTAGAAGGATTTCCACTCGTCACTGTGATCAATAAAGAGTCACTCTGAGTGTTCTGGCAAGATCGTATGATAATGCGTAGAGGCCTGGAACGAGTTTAAGTTCAATTAAGAATTAAACCACTGTTTCTTTCCAGTTTTTCACAAGATTGGTTCTAAAAGAACCGCACGTGTAACCTACCATGAGCTTGTTTGATGTTGGCTCAAGCAGGATTTCCATCTTCATTGTAATACTTGCGTATTACTCGGATGTTCTGGCAATATTACAGGAATACTGCGTAGGACTCATGAAAATCTCTTACTTTTCACAGTGTGTGAGAAAGCAAGGAATAAATGGAAAGTGTCCTAATGAGACTTTTGATGATCTCTTGGCTCTAGACTCGATAGTGCGTTTTGATTTAGTGAGCGATGGCTGGAGAGGAGTGCCACCTTTTCAATACCAGTCTATTCGGAGTGAATAAACCAATAGATAACGTGTTGATCTCCGTGTGATTAAAACAAATACCTTTTGAGAGATATTTGAGTTAGCTGGGAAGGGTTGTGCATTGCATCACTGGGTCTATGATGTCTTTCTTCAATACCGAGAATCATTAACAAAAATGATCTCAATAGCATATGTATTGACCCGGTTTCTGCCTTAAGTTGTAAGGAGGGCTTCTATCTTTACACCCTTTATCTTTACAATTCTTTTCATTCTTCAACCCCTTCAATGCTTACCAATACGTCATAACTAGCACCTTGTTGTGATTGTTCCAGTGCTAGCTTAAGTACTTGGTCGGCATTCAGCTACGTTCACAATCTTTCTCCAACTTTCCTAGGACTTCTAATTCTATCTAGGGAATTGTCCTTGGGAAGATTCCATCGGCTCAGATGAATCATTGGACTAAACCTATTCCTACCACCCTTTTGTCACCACATCGTCGTGAATTAAGCGTGTTTTAGGAAAGTATAGCCACCATGAAAAATCATTGAAAATCACATAAGGTACTTGTGATATTGAAATCAAAAGTTTTGTACCTTAGTTGTTTTATTCATCAAAAATGCTCCCCCTTAACACGTGCTTTACACATATTAAGTTGGATTATCGTTAAGTCTTTTTCATCTTTTAGCCAAGTATCATTTAAGTCTCCTTAATCCCATTTTCTCCCCTTATCCAAAATGTTAACCATTAATATTTGGGATATTGAATGGATTAACCGGTCTTTGGGTAAAAATTAAATCGATGTTTGGCCATAGAACATGTTAATGCTCCCCCTTAAATTAATAAGGGATATTTGTAGTGCTTTAGTATGATATATTTTGAAAGATTTAGAATCTCGTGAGAAATTCTTGAAAAATTATCATACCTTAACACTACATCAAGCCGCAAAAGCACAATATTCACAAATATACATATTCACAATTGAAAACCAATATAAAGTGGACCTGAAATGTACGACCCATTAGATGGATCGTTGCAGTAGCTTGTGGTGCACTAAATATGGTCTACCACCAACGAATCTTTCCAAGCTCCTCATCAATCTACGTTCACGGAGCTTTTGATCAATCTTCTTGATCACATACTTCGCCATTTGCCGATAACCCTGATGCCAATCCTCAGTCATCTCTGGTAAAGTTCCACCCGAATTAAGATGCTCCAACTTTCCTCTGACGTATAGGAGAGTCCCATCACTGTACTTATAAAGCTCCCCCACCCTCATAAACTTCATTAAGCCTCGACTGTTCCAAGTAGAAAATGCCGCAATTCTGGACAGAAATGCCGGTATAGGGACATCTATCTACATGTAGAGGTAACACTTGATTCACTGGACGGGTTAGGTTAAGCTTCCTTTGGTAGCTTTCGACTCCCAACTGAAGATCTTCAACTCGTTTCTTGATAACAACGCTTCGTGTGAACATGCGAAGTGATGTATTCAAGGCAATGATGTCTTCACGAGGAATATGTGTGAGTTGATCCCGGGTCATCATAAGCAACATGTCTTCGATGTCCTCAAGGCGAATGATAGAAAAATCTCCCTGCTGGATTTTGTATTCTCTGTCATCCTCCCTTTTCCGACGAATCTCCGTCACATGATAATAGCCATTCTTGGCTTCAGTTTTCAGCCCTAAAATGCTGGAGATGCGAATATCGGATCTAACATTGCTTCCTGAATTGGCTAAGCAGCAACCCCTGTACGCCCTTCGAACTCGTTCGTCCCAATGAGATGCACCTATAACAGCATACATATCATAATTACGATTTACCTTTGGGACCCAGAGTCGGTTTACCTTTTCCTCGATAAAGGGTATTGTCCCCCAGTTTGCAGCTTTCAGCAAGGTCAGGGAGGTTGCGTACTTTGATGAACCCTTGAGGAGATAAACAAGATCATTGGTGACGAAGAAGTCAAGAGCAATCTGATTATCTTGAGAAGGATCAAGTGGAGGTGGAGCTCTTTCTGATTCATGAAGACCTGGCCGTTGAACGGTATTCAGAGCTTTCAGGATCTCATCAGCATAATACTCGAACTCCATTCGGGTTAACCGGATTTTGGCGCGAATTCTCTTATCTTTTAGCGCTCTCTTCACCAAAGACGGAGTAACTGAAGTCTTATACTCATGAGCCAGAAATGCACACAAGTCAATCGGACTGCGGATACGGAGATATAAAACATCTCTGTCAGCGTCTGTGATTGGATCATATTGCGCCGCTGCCGTGATCCAAGCCTGTGGTGGTGCAGTCTCGTCAATCTCCAACGTGTCTGCCCAGTCCTGTGTGCTTGATTCAGGAACAGTAGATTGTGGTTCTTGTTGTAGAGGAGTGGAAACGTGAACATCTGCTGGTTCTGATTCAGGCATCTCGGCGGTGTCATGAACAGGTGAGTGTTGTGCAGCTTCAGGTTCAGTTACCGATTCTGCAATCACAGGAGCAACAACAGCAGAACTAACAGGGTTAGTGGTAACAGGTATAGACACAGCAATAGATGTACCAGGAATTGATGATGCTGTAGTAGCATTCACATCATGACGCCACTTGGATCGTCTTGATTCCGTGGAAGTAGATTTTTCCTTTGCTGCTGCATCTTTCTTAGACTTGGTTCCAGACTTGGCAGGTTTCTTTGAGCTGGCAACCTTATCCCCCTTTTCAGGCTGTTTACCCCCATCATCATCCTCATCGCTGTCCTCGTTGCTCCCCTTAGCACTCTCCTCATTACCGTCACCACCATCATCACCATCATCATCATCATCATCCTCATCATCATCACCACCATCGTCATCGTCATCATCCTTTTCTTCTTCTTCTCCTTCTTCTTCCTCTTCTTCTTCACCAGTACCCTCTTCCTGTTCACTATCATCTTTGTCCTCCTCAGGTAGAATGTGATAAGGTACCACACTTCCAAACGTTTTGAACAACCGATCATCCTCCATGATAGCATCATTCAGGTATTTGTAGAGAGCCCGTTGAATCCTAGATTTATCAAAAGATCCAAGTTCCCTCATACGAGCTTTGAGGATCTTCTTTAATTCAAAATCCGTCAAGTCATAGGCAATTTTGTAGGCGGATTGAGAAGGATTGGATGACTTGATCATCAAGTTATCAGCTGCGAGTGTCTTCAATTCATCACGCAGTTTTGGCATAATGGATTCAACGGATTCTTTCACTCTCTCTTCAACAGAAGCTTCAAGTGCTTCTTTTTGCTCCTTGTATTTATCCCTCATGGCTTGAAGTCTCGTGATACGTGCAGCATGCTTATCAGCTTCAGCCTGCTTAACCTGAGCTAGTTCTTCTGCATGAGCTTTTCGTGTTAACTCCATCTCTGCAGCGAACTTAGCAAGCATCTCTTCTTGGGCTTTCTTAGATGCTTCTTCACTTTGAGCTCGTCTATGTAGCTCTTGGCGAAGTTCATCCATCTCTCTTTTGTGATTATCCGTATGTTTATCCAACATTTTGGCCATTACAAATACAGCCATTGAAGACGTTGCAGAGCTGCTCTGGGTTGAGTGAAGAGGCTCGGTTGTTACTACGGTACTAAGGATGGGAGTTATTGGTGGTGGAAGGAATGGTGTTGAAACCGGTCTTGTTGGTAAGGGTTGTATTGGTGGAGGTTGAGTTGCTAAAGGTTGAGTTACTAAAGGTTGAGTAGACACCATGATTGTAGGAGCACCGGACTCCTTTTCAACACTTGCTGAAACAGGGATAGATGTCTCCTTCGAAGTAGAATACCTTTCAGGTGATCCAAACTCATCAATATCCTCTGGCTCCTCGTACTCTTCTTCAATATTTATCCTTGCACCTGAACCACTACCGCCCGTATCTTTCCTACTCCTTTCAATAGCTATCTTCATCATTTTTCTCTCCGCCTTGTCAAGAGTAGGAGCATCAACATCTTCTTCGTCACGTAGAACTAACTCATCAGCCTTACCCTTTCCCTTCTTAACCTCAGTCTTCTTCTTCTTGGTTTCAGGTTCAGGTAAAGTAGTTGGTTGCTTGCGTTTACCTTTACTCTTGACCGTAGTAGACGAGTCTTCTCTAGCCTGAAGGCTTGCTTTTAGCTTCTTGATTTCTAGCAGCAGTAGCTTGTAATCAGCAGAGCCTTTGATTTTATCCGTCAGAAGATAATCGGGAATAGGACCAGGAATCACACCACCAGATGGTCCTTCATGCCTTAGATCCACGGTATGATCAGCCTCTTCAGTGTGATGACGACTTGCTGCACGCCTATCAATAGTAGCATCATTCTTCATAAAATAGTGAATGATAAGCTTGATAAACCGAGGGTAAGGAAAGAAATTAGTCTTCAGCTTCTTGTTTTGGAAGAGTTGAAAGGTGAATTCTTCCCATAACAACAATGCATAATCTGCATTTGCGCCTGTGTACATTCCATGGAAGATGTTCATTATTGGACTATGCAGAGCATCATGCCCAGATGTTTTCGGTGTAAGACATCGACTAAGAATACCCAAGATTGCTCTCTACGGTTGACCTACTTTAGCGGTGGTAAACTCAGACACAACTCGTATGTCAGGACATCCAAGAGCTTCGAACATCTCTATAAGTTCATCTTTAGTAGGATCCCTCAAAAATGCCATACCTTTGGGTGTATCCCGAATGCCAAATATCTTACGGAAGTCTGAAACATTAAGTGTCTGTTGCTTGTTGTCGAGAGTGAAGGTGATCTTGTTTGAAGTGCTTTCCTTGGTAGCCCAGAACTCATACATGTAATCATAAGGCACCGAGGCAGTACTTCTTAAAGCATTCTTGAAATGAGATTGATCAAGGATTGCTATGGCGACTTTAAATCCATGGTGAGTGGATTTTGAAACTGGCTTCAGCCGATAGTTGTTTGGTATGAACTTGAGTGTTCGTGCTTCGGCAATTGCGGCTGCTCGAGAGTCTTGGATTGCTTGTACTGTTGGATTAGTCATCGTATCTGCTTAAGATAAGACATGAAAGGTTGATGCACAAAAATATATAGATATGTATCATTCTTACTTCTAAGCATAACACATTTCATAACATAATTCAACAAGTACTTATAACAGGCAAACACTATTAATCAAACAACTCTTCATCCGGAACTTTTTCATTCGGAACTTCTTCATTCGGAACTCCTCATTCGGAAGTCCTTCATTCGGAACTTCTTCACTCGGAACTTTTTCATTCGGAACTTCTTCACTCGGAACTTCTTCATTCGGAAGTTCACTCGGAACTCCTTCATTCGGAAGTCCTTCATTCGGAAGTCCTTCATTCGGAAGTCCTTCATTCGGAACTTCCTTCATTCGGAAGTCCTTCATTCGGAACTTCCTTCATTCGGAAGTTCGTTCGGAAGTTCCTTCATTCGGAAGTTCGTTCGGAACTTCCTTCATTCGGAAGTTCATCCGGAACTTCCTTCATTCGGAAGTTCATCCGGAACTTCCTTCATTCGGAAGTTCGTTCGGAACTTCCTTCATTCGGAAGTTCGTTCGGAACTTCCTTCATTCGGAAGTTCGTTCGGAACTTCCTTCATTCGGAAGTTTGTTATCCATGTTCATCCGGAACTTTACAAACGCAGTCATAGAAGATTAATCTTGTCGCATTTGTGAATTCTAAGGCAGTCTAAGGCAACTTAACATCTTTCTAATGATATTCCGAGCAAAACCCACCAAAAACCTTAATCAATTAATCCTAAATAGGCAAATAAACCCTAAATCTGATAAAGTTTATTATCCGAATCAATTAAGAGGATTTAGATGATGAATTGGACGAATTATAAGTTAAATATTGATGTAATTACCTTTTAAATCGAATGAAACACGATGGATGATTAATAACGCGAGTTTGAAAGCTTGTGTGTGTGTTAAGTGTGTGTTAATGGCGGAAAGGGAGAGATGATA
Source organism: Glebionis coronaria (assembly GCA_025667525.1). Taxonomy (NCBI): domain Eukaryota; kingdom Viridiplantae; phylum Streptophyta; class Magnoliopsida; order Asterales; family Asteraceae; genus Glebionis; species Glebionis coronaria. The sequence goes on from CM046879.1 coordinate 105,835,551, forward strand.
AACAGTGAGGATAAAAAAACGGGGGGGGGGGGGGGTTTGGTTTGACTTAGGTCAAGTTTTTGCAACTTTTACACATTGTCACTTTTAACCCTACATTTTTTCCCTTTCATTTTTTATTCCTTGTCTTTTCTATTCTCCTTAACCATTGTTTAACTTAGTCAACTTAATCTTGCTTAGCTAAACTAATCACGACAATCTCACACAACTTAGGTATCGCATCCAATTATCAAATCTCCAAGATCTTAAAGCAATTCCTATCACATAGAACAAGCCGAATTCTAAAGCAAGACCACACAAAAACCATTCAGCCAATTAATTTTCCACAAACACTTTTGAAAATCGTTTTGATGACGAAGATGATTTAATATTTTCTCCCCCTTAAACGATGACCCGTTTTCTATTTAAAGAGTTGTAGTCATTGTTTAAAGAGTCAAATATTGATGAAAACATTTCCAATTAATGTCTTGAAAAAGATTGATTCATGGTGGCAATAAGATTTCTCTTTTTTAGACAAATTAATGCACTGAGACGTACACTAATTCGTGTTAGACCAAGTTGTAAAGTAAACTTGATCCCTTTGCATGATTTGGCTTGTAAATCATGCCCGAGAAAATTAATTCCCGTTGTGAGCCAACGTTTTCCAAGGAAATACGTGACTTTAATATGAAAATCGGGTTGCAGTCTGAAATAACTACAAGCCATAATGGGCATGTTTTAAAAAATGTACAACTTTTATACGGACTCTATTTATGGCGCCGTGTCAATATTGATCAACATTTCTAAAGCCGTAAATATTACCGTACTAAAAGACATGCCCGATTTAAAAACGAAAAATATTTTTGGTTTTTCTTGATTTTATAATTTTTATGGTTTTTGTAGGTTTTATATTTTTTTTAATGGTTTTTCTTGGTTTTATATTTTTGTATTTTTCTTTTTGTGGTTTATATATATACGATAATATACATGATCACGAACAAAGGATACGCCTGAATAGTTTACCACTACTATTCAGCTGATTCTTCTGCCAATTCTTTGAGAGTCGCTGGAGTGAATGATTTCATGCCAAGCTTGTCGATCAAAAACTCGATTCGTCCTCGATCTAAGGCTTTGGTGAACATATCCGCCAGCTGATACTCAGTAGTGACAAAATACAGCTCGATCACTCCCTTCTCCACCTGCTCTTTAATGAAATGGTAGCGAATGTCTATGTGCTTGGCCCGGGAGTGTTGAACATAGTTGCAGCAAAGGGCAATGGCGCTCTTGTTGTCACAATACATCGGGATTTTGTTGAAACCCAAACCGTAGTCAGTTAATTGTGATCTCATCCAAAGGACTTGAGCACAACAACCGGACATGGCGATGTATTCAGCCTCCGTGCTAGAAATTGCAGCGCTTTTCTGCCTTTTTGAAGACCAACTGATCAATCTATCTCCAAGGAGTTGCACAGATCCAGAAGTGCTATGCCTCGTGTCTTGACACCCAGCATGATCGGCATCTGCGTATGATATTAAAGCAATAGAGGAATCTTTCGGATACCATAGACCACGATGAAGTGTTCCTTTGAGATACCGAAAGATCCTTTTAACAACATGTAGGTGCTTTTCGGTAGGCCGAGCCTGATACCGGGCACACATGCATACGGCAAATTGCAAATCAGGCCTGCTAGCAGTCAGATAGAGAAGGGTGCCGATCATCCCACGGTAAAGTTTTGGATCGACAATAGTCCCATTCCTATCTTCATCTAACTTGGATTTCTCCACCATTGGAGTGTCCACGGGGTCACAATTTTCAAAGTTATATTTCTTTAAAGATTCTAGAGCATATTTGGATTGATTAATAAAGATGCCTCAGGCCACCTCTGACACAAGTAAAGCCAACTGTGAACCCCCACGTGCTTCAAAAATAGATATCTCTAACCCATGCAAAAGTATACAAACTCCTAATGAGAATGCAGGTACCAAAGTTGATGTTCCAAAAGAACGAAGCGGTCCAATCGTTGTGTACCGTTCAACTAAGGACACTCTTAGAGTTTGGTTGCTGAAGAAGCAGATATCAGAGAAACAAATGTCTCAGGGGATTCATGGTTAAGCTGCAAACAAGGACTTACAATCACATAACAGACTGTAACTCGATCCTCAAAGAAAGGAAAGTTCATCCCGATGATGACTTATCCTAAAAACGAGAAATTCATTTTTCTCGGGCATGAGCTTATATCAAAAACATTCCAAGTTTTTAAGCTCATGCATTATGGTTTATCATTAAATATCAGATGGTAACCCGTTCCTCAAATGAAGGAAAGTTTATCGCCGATGATAAACTTATCCTTACAACGAGAAATTAAATTTTCTCGGACACGAGCTTACATTAAAACCATTCAAAGGTTTTAAGCTCGTGTAAATGACTTACAGTTAAATGTCAGACTGTAACTCGAACTTAAAATAAAGGAAAGATTATCTTTTATGATAACTTATCCTCTTAACGAGAAATTCACCTTTCTCGGTCATGAGCTTGTATTAAAACATTCGAAGTTTTAAGCTCAGAAAGGAAAGTGTATCTTTTAAATAAGAGAACTTTTCTTCATAACGAGAAATTAACCTTTCTCGGTCATGAGCTTTCCGTTAAAACAGTCAAAGTTTTCAAGCTCATGAAAAACGACTTCTAAGTAAATGTCAGCTTAGGACTCGTTCTTCAGATAAAAGGAAAGTTTATCGCCGATGGTAACTTATCCTTAACAACGGGAAGTTCACAACTTCTCGGACTTGAGCTCGCTTTTAAGATATTCAACATCTTAAGCTCAAGTAATTGTTTTTCAAAACTTTGAACACAATTTTTCGAGAATTTCTCAAAAGGTTTTTCTAAATCTTTCAAAATTATGTGTTCAAAAATGTTTTGATAAAACGAGCATGTCTTCTGGAATCGATAATATTTACGAACCTAGAAATGTCATTCAATAATGACACGGGGTTGTAAATAAAGTTCGAGCAGAAGTTCAAATGATTTTAAAACATGCTCAAAATGGTTTGCTATTATTTCAGATAGCAACCCGCTTTTCATAATCAAGTCAAGCATTTCACCGGAAAGCTTTGACTCAACAACGGGAATTAATTTTCTCGGGAACGTGACGAGGTGACCAACATTCGTGAACAAGAACCATGTGCTTCTTTCATATGCTGTTCTCCATTATTCAGGTCCAACCTCGTACATTGCTAATCTTGTGAATTCATTATTATATCTGATCTTTGCACGTAATAAATACCTTACACTTGTGTTTAAAAGGTATTTATTTTACGTTTCAAGTACACCCTCATTAATTTGAGGGGGAGCTTGTTAAAATCACGAAGATAATTGGATTTGCATTTTTCTTCCCAAATTTTCTTAAAATGCTATTAAATCAATTGATATTAAAAACATCGATTGGGTTAATATTTTTAATATGGGGGAGAAAATGTGATTTAATATGGGATATGATCAATCATAAATGGTTTGACTTAACGTGATAGCTCCGCCCGACATGTGCGAAATGTTTTCGAATATCGTAGCATATGTTAAGGGGGAGCAAAATGGATTTGCACTTCAAAGTGGATTTCATGGTGACATACACTTACCCAAAAACATCTCTATTCACGACGGTGACGATTGTGGTGACATAAGGATGGTAGGATAGGTTAAAGTCCAATGATTTCTCTAGAACCGGAGGAATCTTCCCAAGGACATTCCTAGATAGAATTAGAAGTCCTAGGAAAGATGGAGAAAGAATGTGAACGTAGCTGAATGCCGACCAAGTACTTAAGCTAGCACTGGAACAATCACAACAAGGTGCTAGTGATGACGTATTGGTAAGCATTGAAGGGGTTGAAGAATGAAAAAGAATTGTAAAGATAAAGGGTGTAAAGAAAGAAGCCCTCCTTACAACTTTAGGCAGAAACCGGGTCAATACATATGCTATTGAGGTCATTTTTGCTAATGATTCTCGATATTGAAGAAAGACGTCATGGACCCAGTGATGCAATGCACAACCCTTCCCAGCTAACTCAAATATCTCTCAAAAGGTATTTGTTTTAATCACACGGAGATTAACACGTTATCTATTGATTTATTCACTCCGAATAAATTGGTATTGAAAAGGTGGCACTCCTCTCCAGCCTCCGATCACTAAAACTCCAAAATGCACGATCGAGTCTAGAGCCATTTGAGATCATCAAATATCTCATTAGGACACACTTTCATATTCCTTGCTTCTTCACACACTGTGAAAAGTAAGAAAGAACTTAAGAGTCCTACGCAAAATCTTCATGATCTTGCCTGAACATCCGAGTAATACGAAAGTATTTACAATGAAGAAGGAAATCCTTCTTGAGCGAATATCAAAAAGCTCATGGTAGGTGACTTGTGCGATTCTTTATGAATCAAACTTGTGATAACTGGAAAGCAACAGTGGTTTAATTCTTAAATGAATTTAAACACGTTCCAGGCCTCTACGCAATATCGTAATGATCTTGCCAGAACATTCAGAGTAATACTATTAAGTAGTTACAGTGACGAATGGAAATCCTTCTAGTGTTAACATCAAACAGCACTGGGTAGGTAACTTGCAAGATTCTATATGAATCAAGCTAGTGACAACTGGAAAGCAACGATGGTGCGGTTCTTAATTGAACTTCACTTGTTCCAGGAACATGAATTGACGGCTTCAAATCATGCGGATAATATTATCCAAATGATTCACTCTTTACGTTCGCAGTCAGCTTTGGACGGTCGAGTAAAGAGAACGGGTTTACCCGCGAAATCTTGTCAAGGAGGTTCTTTATTGAAACTACCTGCCACAAGTACGATATTTAATATCGTCCAACGGTCTTCACCGACCGGAGGTAAAATGCTACCGAATTAGAATGAAATGTTCAAGGCCATTTCATCCGTGTATATTGTTTTGTTGCTAACTGTCTTATGCAGCGTAACAAGAAGGTGGCATTGCGGTGTACAATCCAGAAGAAGTCGTCACCACATGCTTGTACTACATACAAATAGTACTTCAACAAATTCAAGAAAGCCTGAAGGTCAAGTCTTCCGCTGTATCAAACTCTGAAGCTTTCAAGAATTTAAAAGTATAAGTATGTGGAACATGAAGTCACAAAGAGGCAAATATCACAAGTGAAGAATGCACAAGGTCAAGGCAAGGAAACATGCTCAAGACTAAAGTCAAAGATCACATCAAGCATATTCACAAGAACAAGATCGAAGACTCAAGCATAGATGCTAGGTTTAAGATTTTGTAAAAAGATGTGACCTCCCTTAGGGGGAGATTGTTGGAAATACGTTTTCCCTATAAAGTCTCGGTCACATCTTAGTTAGCATAGATCACGAGTTATAGACTATTTAGAACTTTGTAACTTGGAGCGACCTCCCTTAGGGGGAGATTGTTGGAAATACGTTTTACGTATTTATGAAGGATCGGTCGCTCCAACTATAATTAAGTAACGGGCTCGTGATATATTTACTTATTGTATAGTCCATATAGCCCACATGTAGGGTGGGCTATATATAACCCCTCCTAGCATGTTAGGAGGGGGTTGTTGTTGATTCCATTTTTACACTTAATCATATTTTCCATTTTACTTTCTCTCTCTACAACTCTCTCACTTCTCTCCTTTCTCTCTCTAATCCTTCATCTAATTCCTTCATTTCTTCTTTATTAATCTATCAATCAACCATCTAAATCCACCAAATCCATTACATAGAATAGGCCATTAATTACGTAGACCTTCACAAATATTATATCATCAACATAAATTTGTACCATAATCATGTCGTTGTCCTCCTTGAGAGTGAATAGAGTGGGGTCCACCTTGCCTTTGGAGAAGCCTTCCGAGATGAGATATGTTGAAAGGAGATCATACCACGCACGTGGAGCTTGTTTCAACCCATAGAGAGCCTTCTTAAGCTTGTACACATGATTAGGAAACTCCGTGCTAACGAACCCATCCGGCTGACTAACATAGACTTCTTCCCTTAGTTCACCGTTCAAAAATGCCGTCTTCACATCCATTTGATAGACGATCATGTTCATATGAGCAGCATACGCAAGGAATAGTCTAATAGCCTCCAATCTCGCAACATGAGCAAAAGATTCTTCAAAGTCTATACCCAAGACTTGTTTATATCCTCTAGCAACCAATCTAGCCTTATTCTTCAATACTGCACCCATCTCATCAAGTTTAACCTTATAAACCCACAACAAAGTAAGGATGTTAACCTTGTCAGGGAGAGGAACTAATTCCCATACTTCAAGTCTTTGGAATTCATTTAGTTCCTCCTGCATGGATTCAATCCAAGATGATTGAGTCATAGCCTGCTGCCAATTTTTAGGTTCAACTTCCGAGAGAAATGCATCAAAGTAGCAATAGAGTGCACTCTCTTGTAATTGATGGCGTGTAGAGACTGGTCGATCTAGATCTCCAATGACATTCCTAATTGGGTGATCTTTTGTCCATTTGGTGCTATGATTTTCAATCCTAGGTGGTCTGGAGTGAACAATAGAATGAGCTTCTTCTGAGGTAGACACGGCTGAAGGGTTTTCAGGTATCGCTACACCAAAGAAAGGAAGCTCTTACAGGTGAGCATATTCCAAATCGTGATCAATAGAATCCTCTTCCACATCATTAGGCACAAGTAAGGGTGACGATTCAGGTGTAGTTTGAGAATCACTTGGTAAAGGTGCATCGGGTTCGATGTTAATTGAAGATGCATTAGATAAAGCTTCATTTGCTTGAGCAACCACTTCAGGGATTGGAGCGATCACTACTGGTGCTGGAACTTCATCATTCGGGGGATCAAAGAATTCATCAAACAACGGTTGAAACAGTTTATCCCACTCAGGCCTTGTAGGTGGTAAATATGATGTAGAAGTAGGATTATTGGGAACTAATCCGGAACTAATAGCACCGGTTCCCATCTCATGAAGCGCGGGTTCAGAGCTGCGTTGCTCAGAAGCCATCGCTGTCAGCTCATCGAAATCTGCGTCCATAGTTTCTACAATCTTACCAAGACGACGGTTGTAAATTCGGTATCCTTTCTTGGAGGGTGAGTAACCAATGAAAATACCTATATCGGCTTTTGGTTGAAGTTTGCCCAAGTTCTCACTATTAATGTTTGGATAACAAAGAGCACCAAACACATGAAAGAATGAAACATCGGGTTTACGGTCATGTAGAAGCTCGTAAGGTGTTTTTCCATGGCGTTTCCAAATGATAGAACGGTTTTGGGTGAAACATGCAGTAGATATAGCTTCTGCCCACAAGAATAATGGAGCGTTCGCATAAATCAGCATAGTCCTAGCAGCTTCCATAAGCGTACGATTCCGTCTTTCAACGACACCGTTTTGTTGTGGAGTGCGTGCAGCGGATGTTTCATGTGAAATACCAACATCTTCATAGTAAGCACGAAGAGTCTGGTTGACGAACTCTGTTCCATTATCTGTACGAATACGGTGGACAGTAGTATTCAAACGTACCTGAATGAATTTCAGAAAAGTGATGATAGCCTTCGGTGCTTCATCCTTTGTACGTAGAAATCTAACCCATGTAAACCTGGAGAAATCATCCACAATGACAAGAATGAATTTCTTACCGCTCACACTTTCAGTTCTCATTGGCCCACAAAGATCCATATGCAAAAGATGAAGTTTTTCTTGATTGGTGTCTTCAGCTTTGGGCTTGTATGATTTCTTGGTACTTTTCCCCCTTGAACACGCGGAACATAAATGGTCCTTGTGAAATTTGAGCTTTGGAAGACCACGAACTAATTCGTTTTTAGCCAGATGATTAATAGCATCAAAGTTGAGATGAGATAATCTGCGATGCCATAACCATGACTTGGTCTTAGATGCTTTAGAGAGAAGACATACTAGAGAGGCGGCCATCATGTCTTGTAGGGACAATGTATAAAGATTTGCACCACAAGAACCCTTCAACAAGTCTTTTCTTTCCAAGTTGCGGATGAAACAAGTATGTTGTCGAAAAGCAACCTCTAGGTTGGAATCACAAAACTGTCCTACTGAAAATGAGTTATGACCAAGACCTTCTACATAGTATACCCTTGAAATCGTAACGTTTCCAATCTGATATTCACCATACCCTATTATCTTTGCTATATGATCATTACCGAATTTAACCGTTCCAAGAAACTTGCTGACGAAATTTCGGAGCATCGAGCGATCTCCGGTCATATGCTTTGAACAACCGGAGTCCAAATACCAGAGGATGATTTGGACCACCTGAAAATATCACCAGACGAGGACAATGTAGAGGTATCGGAATCTGAATGTTCCTTGTTATTAGCAGGTACAGATTTAATAATCTTAGATTTGCTAACTTTAGGTTTCTTAGATTTCCTAGCCTTCTTCTTCCTAGTTGGTGGTGTAGATTCTAGTTGGCTTAAATCCTGTGGTATTTCTTCACTGATAGGCACTATAGTGGGATCTGACCTAATTAAAGGGCGCTGTTTCCATACTTGAGTGCTAGTGTACCTAACTAAAGGACGCTCAGACCTAACCTCAATGGATGCATTCCTAGTTAAAGGGCACATTTTTCCATCTAATGTAAAGGTCCTACCAGTGGGACGCCATTGCCAGCCAACTTGGGCACGAGTTCTACCCGTTGGCTTCCATTCAAGATCATTCCTAATGGCATTCATTTCATTCACATGATCAATAAGACACAAATCATGACGTTGGGAAAACATACATTCATTACAATTCCAACATTTCAAATCAGAATTCACAAATGGTTTAGGCTTCTGCACAGGCGCAGAGCTTTTAGTCTTAACATGATTCTTTTTATTTAAAACTGAACTAACATTCCTATGGTGAGCTTCTACTTTCTTCTTGTTGGTACTACTAGTAGAGGGCTTGATCTTATCTTTCTTGAGTGGCGATCCTTTAGCCTTAGTAGACTCTTTTACTCCTGTAGAAGGCAAAGTGGGAATATTAGCAACAGATTTTAAAGGTGCCTTACTTGATGGTGCCAATGACGGTTTTGCTCCTGGGGTCTTATTGAATGGAGTTACAGCAATGGGTCTATTAGTGAGTAGTGCAGAACCTGGTTTACCTATGTATTGCAAATATGCTAAGCAATATTGAACTCGCTTAATATATTCATGAGCTGAATAATAGTAGCTACTTGAGGGATCTAAGGCATAAAGATCGTCTAAAATATCCTTAACAAGATCTACATGCTTAATGGCATTCCTCATATAATCATCGTAGGTAACCGGGTTTCTCTTATGAAGCGGGTTCTTATAAAGCACTACTGACTTGGTTGTAGGAGCACTAGAGGACGGTGCAGAGTTGGTAGCTAAGTTATTAACAGCTTCTTGTCGGGTGAGAAGAAGTGTCTCCTTTAACTCGGCCAAAACCATGTTTTTGTCAATGAGCAGGATGTTTAAGTCAGAAATTTCCTCACATTTTTGGTTCAATTGTTCAACATAAGATTGTTGCTGTGCCGCATTAAAAGCGAAGCGTTCTTCTAGTGAACCATAAAGTTGGGACATTCCCTGTCTTGCACGATCCATCTCCCCTAGAATAGACGAAAGTCTAATTTCTAAGGCCTGGTTTTTAGACTCTGCAGCCTCTAGTTCCAATTTTAGTGTTTCATTTTATGACACATCTCTCTTCAATTTCATAATCTCTTCCTCTAATGCTTTAACTATTGCAATCATCTTGTCACTCGTCTCAACACCGTTTTCACAACTATTTGTTATCAAAAGATCCTCATTTTGAGTTTGTTGTTTTAATTCTAAAGATATACAATGTTGTTCTAGTTGATTAAAGCGTTTTGAAAGTAAATTGTAAGAATCTTGTAGCTTTAAAAACTCAGCGTTAGATTCGTGACAAGAATGATTATCTACCTCATTTACAGTATCAGCAACATTTACAGAGAGATCACACACATCATCACATATATTCACAGCATCACAGTTAATCATAGCGGATGTAAGCTCATTCGAATAATTGACATTTACAGTAGTAAGCACATCACACAAAATTACTTGGGACAAGAATCGGTCATATTCAGATAAAATGTTTTCCTTTTCAATCAGTTGTAGTTCGTAAGCGGTGTCCATTTCATAAAACACTTTTTGAACTTCTCCAATTTCAAACTCAAGATTTTCTTTAAGAGATGCAAAACTTCCTTATAGACTTTCGACAAATGGATTGATCTCATTCTTAAACACCTCGTTCATGTGTTCGAAAGCCCATTCTCCGGCGTTTAAGCCATTTGAAGTCGTACATTCCAAAATGACCTTGTCAAAATTAGTAAAGTATTGATTAATCTCTTGCAAGTTTAACCATACAGTGCTAACAGGTGGAAGATCCTTTGGAATTTCCTTAGGACCTTCCATTTTGACAAGTGTAGGAAGTGTACTAGGGTTTTCTTCATTCAACATGTAGGTTGGTGCTGTAATGAGATCTTTGTCCATATGGAAGCGAATTCTAAAATCTGTTTTAGCAAGCTCCTGATTCATTTTAAAATAATCACAATCTGGATATTTTGCAGAGTTGTATGACCGATTCTCATCAACTAGATCCTTATTGGTGCGATCATCGAAAATATTAATCGGGTCTAAGACCAATCCTAATTGGGTTGCATTATAAAGTCTAGGACTATGGATTAAAGCTTGTTTTGCATACCGTGGATTTGGGGGAAGGCCTTTTTGACGCGATAAGTTAAATTCTCTAAACGAAGCATCAAATAAGTGCACTAGTTGAGAGGCAGCGTATTGTCTTAAAAGCAAATAATCTAGACTTCTAATCTTATTAGCCGCATTAATTTCCACTTCATTCTTCTTAGACTCTAGTAATTCAAAATCCGTTTGGAGTTTTTGAAAATTAGTGACCGCTAATTCTTTTTCTTTAAGTTCGTTAGAAAGATCTGCTCTTAAGGTTTCAATTTCCTGCAAATGACCCATTTGTTTGTTTCGAAAATGATCATACTCGGGATTTGTTAGAACACTAGACGAAGGAACTAATTCCAAAGTTTGAACTTTCTCGTTGCTTAAGGCAAGCTCATCAGACAAATTCTTATTCTTAGCTAGGGTTTCTAAGAGTGCAGCATTCATTTGGCTAAGTAATGTAGCAGGAACCATGACAAAATCTTGTTGAGCAGGAGTATGCGTATGCGATATAACTCCCGGTTGTGTTTCACTCAAAGTCTAGGGACTCACATTGATATTACTATCATTGATTGTCTCCTCATTTGAAAGACTCACCACCGAAGACTCATTCGAATCAGCACTCTCTTGCACAACTTGATGTGGTTGAATACTAGCATCAGTGGTATTATCAGTGGTATTAATAAGTACCTCAGATCTCTTTTCTGGCCCTAAGCTGGAGATAGTTGCCATAAGAGTTGCCTTTGCAGATTGAAATTCATCACAGTCTGAGTCATACGCATCAAGATCATCTGCTTGGTATGCTGCATTCTGTGTGGTGACAACGTCTTGTTCAGCAATCCCTGGATCGGCAAGAAATGCAAGCTCCTCTTCATCAAGTTCCCTTCCTTGTGCCTGAGCATTCACCAGATAAATCTTCTCTGCAAACCATTGACCATCCCTTCTCCTCTTGGGTTTCTTGTAATCCCTGGACATGTGACCTTCTTCCTTGCAGTTGTAGCATGTAATCATTCTCAACTTGCCTGTGGAATTAGCCCGTGGAGGAGTGTTGACCATTGGAGCAGGATTGACCGTGCGAGCATTGGTAGTTGATGTAGTAGGTCTCCCCTGATAAGGTTGAATAGGTTGAACCATTACCCTGCCATTCTCAATAGTAGCTTGTTGGCGAGAATTGGATGAATTCCTCAACTGATTGTTAGTAGGAGCTGATCCCCTAAATCCTCGTTTGCTTAATGTCCTTGTGAGATAAGCAGACATAGTGGTTAACACTTCAACTGGGTCAGTTCCTTGTTTGAACACAGGAATGGGGACTTCATCATCATCACAATACATTGCTTGGTCTTGATGAGCTGCATAATCACTAGAAGGAATACTCATGTGGTCAGGGTAGCTTGTTGGATATGTTGCATTCTCTTGATAAGAAGAATATGAAGACTGAGCATAAGGTGCAATGCTTGCTGGGTGAGATTGTGTAGCATATTGTGATGAAGGTGCATTAAACCGATATTGTTGCTGATGTGAGGTGGGTGGTTGTGGTAGAATCGAGTATTGGGGAAAGGTTGGTGTCATGTAAGGTGATGGATGATAGGCTTGATGTCCCAAAATATAAGGAGTGTTGTTGTGTGACAAGCTTGGTTGATTCGCCATCAAAGCTAAAGAATCAGGGTACATACCTCGAGGCGAACGGTGCATGATCACATGTTTCTCATGCTGCTGAAGAAAAGCATATAGTTGATCCAAATTGCACTTATGCAAATCCCTGGTTAACTTAATATCGGTAATATACTCACCCCATTCAGCTTGAGGTAAAGTATTCAAAAATTTGGTGTTAACCTGGAATGGAGCAATCACGACATTGTATACATTCAGATCATTCATGAGAGTAGTGAATCTGAAATAATAGTCGTGAAGCGTTTCCCCTGGGTTGTACGTGAATCTATCAAATAGATCATACAACTGACATTCCCTTTCCTGTTTGGTAAGAGACGTACCTTGTAGCAACACCTTTAGACGTTCCCATAAATCCTTTGCCACCGTATACTGACTTACCATCCGATAGATGTCATGTGGAAGAGCTTGGAGAATAGTTTGAAGAGCCTTTTCGTCTGCATCGGCAACAAGTTGTTGAGCTGGTGTAAGTTCTTCAAACTCCCTTGGTCGAGTCACATTGTTAACCACGATGGTACCATAGTCAAGTGGACCATTTAAAATTGACTTAACCATAAGCCTCCCATATACCGGTTTTCCCTTAAGGTAAGACATCATCCGGCCTTGCCATGCTTCAAAAACTTCTTTGATGAGCATTGGAGGGCGATTATCCGTTCCCGTAATGACGGAAATATCCGTAAGTGATGTCATCTGAGGCATTACTGAATTTGGATTCATTTTGTTCACTTCAAAGAGACAAAGATTATCGGTTGATCGAGCAGTGAAGTAAAGCTTGTGAATTGTGTTGAGTTTTTGTTGTAAGAAACCAAGATTATATCCTCTAAAAAATCGTCGAAAAAACAAGTAAAATATCCCTTGATTCGGAACTTTTGTTGATTCGGAAGTGTTGATTCGGAAGATTTTGGCTTGGAATACCTTGATTCGGAACTTTTGCCTTGATCCGGAACTTTCCTTGATCCGGAACTTTCCCTTGATCCGGAACTTTACCTTGATCCGGAACTTTCCTTGATCCGGAACTTTCCTTGATCCGGAACTTTTGGTTCGGAACTTTCCTTGATCCGGAACTTTCCTTGATCCGGAACTTTTGGTTCGGAACTTCCTTGATCCAGAACTTTTGGTTCGGAACTTCCTTGATCCGGAACTTTCCTTGATCCGGAACTTTTGGTTCGGAACTTCCTTGATCCGGAACTTTCCTTGATCCGGAACTTTTGGTTCGGAACTTTTTGGTCCGGAACTTTGGTTGATCCGGAACTTTTTGATCCGGAACTTTTTGGTTCGGAACTTTGTCTGGTTAATCAGAAACTTGTTTCGAGTATGAACAGTCGATCAAAAAGATGAAATAAACCCAGATTTTTACCAAATAACCCAAAACGTTTTGTGATTTCTACAATAATAAGTAAAAACTAATACTTATCTACTAATCCCAATCACAAAAACACCAAAAACTCCAAAAATCAAGATGGATCTTCTTAAAGAACACTAATACAATCAAAAACTAAAAAACCACACAAATCATTAACTTAGATCACCCCATAGCTCTTGATACCAAATGTAGAATCTTGATAACCTATGAATCTATGAAGTGGGTTGATGTTTTCTAGAGAGAGAAACTAGAGAGAGAAAGTGAGAGAAACTATGTGTCTTTTTATTAAATGAGAACAAGAAATGAACAACAACCAACCCCTTTCCAAGGAGGAAAGGGGTATTTATACTTCCAAGCCACTAATGGACTTTGGCCGGCCCATGACAAGCCCATGGGCCGGTTCTTACTTAACTAAATAAGTAACTATTAACTACGAGCTATTACAATATTAATAATATTGTGGAGTGACCGATACTTCTAATATATGTAAAAACGTATTTCTAACACAATGGTTTCACGAGAGTATGCACAACATATAAAGGTGAGTCGAGAAAAACAGGCGGTTCAAAACGAAATAGTATATGATGTTAGTCGGATCACGCATAAAAGAAATAGCAAAAGTACTCAGAAAATTGAGTATGAAAAGTCGGAGAATACGAGCTCCGAATAAAAGTATATAATGTCATTACAATATGAAATTTTTGCAACAAGATCAATTCACAAGAACAAGAATTCAAGAAATACAGTAAGGGCATATGTAATCACAGTAATATCTAATAATAATTCATAAAGCACAAAGGATTTGGAAAGAGATAGTAATTATCGTCATTAGGGTAATGTAATATTTCAAAATGTAATCAAGAAATGAAATACTACAACGATAATTTAAAAGTAAATAATAAAGATTAGAGAGTTACCCGCGCAGATATCGAACAGCAATAACAGATTCTGTGTTTGACACTTAGAAACATGAAATATTTGAACTTCCGGTTATAGACTAAGTTTTGGAAAACGACTCAGTTCCCTATAACTAAAGCTCTGATACCAATCTGTGAGACCCCCAAAATCTGACAAGGAATACGTAGGCAACATGGGGGTATCACGTCATGGTACAAGAAATAATAAAATACTGTTGACAAAAGTTGACGTAATAAAGACATATATGTTACATCAAAAACATCAGAGTTTTTTTTATACAAAGGTCCCAGAGTTTTATAAGTGGATAAATCTATTATTTATACATGGTTTTGTAATATATAATTACCTAAAATCCAAAATAAACTTCTGTGAGCTTTTACTAAAATCAAACTTTAAAAATAACACAGAAATCTCCAAGCTGCAAAAATATCCTGCGGGCTCCCATCCTTAGCAAAATTAAGCATTAGCATTACCTGAGAAATAACATGTAAAAAGGTCAACATAAAGCTGAGTGAAATTCATAGGTTTAATAAGTAGTGATGTGGAATACAAACATAAATTTTATAAGAATAGCAACATGATATGATTTAGTACCGTCGTACAAAATCATTAATGATTAATTACTGTAATAGCTCACGACACCGAAGCTTTAACATAACAGTTTTACCCCTAGTAAGTATCTAATCAAAATACTTAGGTAGTCAAATGTAAGTGCGTCAAGGTAATCAGGACGGGGATTGTCAATCCCGATGGATCCATCCACAACATTCTCGCTTACAAAATGTGAATTAACGGTTCATGATGTAGGGGCTTTTTGACTAAGGTACTAATGCAATAAGTAAATGTGTAATCTGGGGAAGCATACAGTTCTCGGATAGCAAACTAAAAGTTTTAAATGATTGTATTCCACGCATGTTATTCTCACCCCGCAATTTGTAACAAAGTATATAAGAAAAGGGGCTATGAACTCACCTTAAGCCACAAGATCAAAAAATGCGATAGAAATCGATGGGAGAACCGAATGTTTCTTAGGAACCACCTAGAAACGAATTACACAAGTAGATGAGTATACATGTTAATTTAGAGGATGTGTCTAGTTTATGTATGAGACGTGTAGTTTGTATGAGTGGGTGAGATATTAAAAAATCTTGCCCCACAATTTGCAAAAGCGGGTATTATCGAGACTCGATATTTTAAAAGTTACACAATATAAAAGATATGCGTAAAGCACGAAAAATAAATGCTCAATATAAAATAAAAACTTCGACATTCGGAGAGCGTTGATATTTTTTAAAATAAACGAGGGCTTATAATTTAATAAGCGTTAACGTGTCGCATAAAAGAATGACGCCTAAAGGCTTATAAAAAATTTACGAAGAATGCTCGTTAAATGAAAAATTAATACGACCACAATAGAAAATAATTCTATGTCATAACGAGGATGTTTATGGAAACATAAAATTTTTGACTTTTTAGAGTCGAAATAGCCACCGGTTCTCGTTTCATCGAATTAGGTAAACTTTTTATAAAACACGTGCGAGTGCTTTTAAATCAAAACTTTTGATGTAAATAAATATAGACAAATAAAATAAAATTTTAATAATTCCAAATAAATTATTTTGCATTGTTAGAAAAATAATTAAAATACAATTTAATTAAAATTCTTGAATTCTCAAGATTTACGCAAAAAAAAGTAAAAGAAACAGGTTAAACATTATAAAATTGAAATGTACGAATAAACAAATAATTTAATTATCGGAAAAAAATACGAGTTCTCACAATAGAAAACATGGAGCACGTTGATAACTTAGGCTTTAACCTTCTAAGTATAGGTTAAATTTGTGACAGTAAGTGTAAGGTCATCTTTTCGGAATATGACAGTGAAATCGTAAAAGATGGAAAAGTCATTGGAAAAAGTGTTAGAAAGCATGGGCTTTATGTCATGAAGGTTAATAGGAAGTCCAAGGACAACTTATGTCTAGCGACTTTAGATGATAGTTCTACTCTTTGGCACAGGATATTAGGTCACGCTAATATGCGTTTAATTCAATCTTTGGTCTCTAAGGAGTTGGTACGTGTTAGCCTCAAAATATTGAGTCAAACAAGAATGTTCGGTCATAGGTTTATATTGTAATATTTATTAGAACGTTGTAATAGTTAGTTAAAATAGTCGTGACATTACGGGCTTGATGGTTAGCTTAAAAGGCCTCTTTCAAGGTACTAAGCATTTATTCAAGCCCGGCCCAAAAGATATATAGTCCATTAGAGAGCCCGCATGTGGGTAGACTATATAAGCACCCTCCTAGCATGTTAGGAGGGTGGAAGTTCTCATTTTTCTTAATCTAATTTCACCTAGTTAATCACCTCCCTCTCTCTACTTTCTCTCTCTACTCTCTCTCTCTCTCTCTAAAAAGTTCATATCTTTTCCATCTCATTTCTTTAATCTATCATCATATTATTAGGGACAACAATTGGTATCAATCGCCATGGGGTAGATTCGTGTTTAGTTTGTGGTTAGTATTTTTGATTCGTGTGATCTTAATCTTCTAATCATCTCGTCTCAAAAAATTTTGTGTTTTCGAGCTCTAAATCTTCGTACAAATTGCCTACAAAGTTGTGGTAGGAATTTGTGTTACTCATTTTGGTGATTTCTACGAAAAAATTGGAAGTTTTGGTTTGATTTTTGGGTAAAAATTTGCCATTTTTAGTTTTTGGTTAAAATAATTCAGAATTGGAGGGTTTGAGAAGTCGGGTAACAAGGGTTTAGAAAGATTCCGACTTGTGTGCATAGGTGGGTATTCTGAACTAGCCCGAGTATTATATTCAGGATAAGGTTATGGTTTGTAGAATTCCGGATAAGGTAGAAAACGTGTATTCCGAATTGTATCAGTGAGTGGTATTCCAGATTAGGTCGCGTACTTGTATTCCGAATTGAGTGTTATAAGCTTGTATTCCGAATTATGTGTAGTAGTATTCCGGATTCGAACCAGATTTGATATCCCGAATTGTGTCAACATTCAACATTCTGACTTACGTATAGAATCATATATTCCGGATTAGGTAACAAACACGGATTCCGGATTAGCATTGCAACGTGGATTCCGGATTATTTTCATTCAGTTTATTCCGGATTAAGGATTCAGAACAAGGTCGGGTTTGGGATTTCGAATTAGGTTCGGCTCTTTGTATTCCGGATTAGGTCGAGTATTGTGATTCCGGATAAGGTTGTTTTTTGTTATTCTGAATAATTTGTGGTTCTTCATATTCCGGATTACGTTAGCTTTTCATTATTCCGGATTGATTACTTGAGCCATATTCCGACTTAGGTTAAGAGGTGAAATCCGGATTACCTATAGATTGAAGATTCCGGATTGTTTTAATTCCGACTTGATTCCGGATTTTTACAAACGTGCATTCAGGATTGATTACACGAATTGGATTCCGACTTATTTATTGATGCTATATTCCGAATTGTTGAGTTACAAAATTTTCAAAAACGTGATTTTGAAATTTTTTAATCGTGTGATTTTTCGCCTACGGATTTTTTGGTTTCTTACGAAGACATTGTTTAGGGTTTTCACACCATTTATTGAAGTTTCAACCACAATCTACTCACAACAACATCTACTTAAGATCCTTTTCACTTCACTTCACTTCATTCTTGAGATGAATGCTACTACTAAATATCGTGTTACTAATAACAACATCCTGATGGCGGGTAACAAAGAGAGACCACCAATGCTTTTGACTGGTAGATATGCACAATGGCAATCACGATTCCTTCGATATCTTGACACCAAACCCAATGGTGATGTTCTTCGACGTTGCATCAAAGAAGGACCCTATACTCTCACTATAATAACCATTTCTGCAATTCCAACAACCGACTCGACGACCGGTTCCGATGAGCAAACAATTGAGGAAACATATGATAACACTTCGAAAGAGAAACGTGCTTGGATTGACGCTGAGAAAGAAGCAATCTATTTGATTCTCAGTGGGATTGGGGATAATATTTACTCAACGGTTGATGCATGCTCTACTGCAAAAGAAATGTGGTTTGCCATTGAACGTTTGCAACAAGGAGAATCACTTAACAAGCAAGATGTCAAAACTAACTTGTTCTGGAACTTTGGCAAGTTTACTTCATTGGATGGGGAATCAATTGATTCATACTAATCAAGATTCTACAAGATGATGAATGACATGACAAGAAACAATTTGCAAGTCTCCACCATGCAAGTCAATGTGCAATTTCTACAACAACTTCAACCAAAGTGGACACGGTTCGTAACTTTGGTGAAACAACAGAGTAAGTTAGACGAGATCAACTATCACAGGCTCTTTGACATTTTGAAACAATTTCAAAATGAGGCGAATGAACTTCGAGCTGAAAGGATAGCAAAGACTGCTAATCCACTTGCTTTGGTATCTACCACTCAACACGTTCAAGATCATCTCTCTCGTGCTCCAAAATCATACTTCACTACATCCTCCTCACCAAGGTACTCCACTACATCCTCCTCACCAAGATACTCTACTTCATCTAAGTATTCAGTTCCCACAAGATCACGAGACAAAGAACCAAGAGCACTATCACCATCACCTGAGTCATCATCTGAAGAGGACATTGATGAAGAACTAGCTCAGAAGGATAGGGAGATGAAGCAACAAATTGCTTTCATTATGAATACCTACAAGAAAATCTTCAAACCCACCAACAACAATCTTCGAACATCATCAAATAAAAGGAATCAATATGTTGAGAGTCCTAGAAGGTATGAGACACGTCAACGTGATGAAAGTCCTCCTAGGTATGATCGACGTAATCCAACACATGTTGAGGGTTCTGTACGGTATGATCGACAAACTGCTAAGTATAATACTCAGAGGATTGCTACTGCTGCTGGGAATAGGGAAACTGTTGGTACTCAAGTGGTTCAGCAAAGTGGGATTCAATGCTTTAATTGTCAAGGTTATGGGCATATGGCAAAGGAATGCAGAAAGCCGAAACGGGTTAGGGATTATGGTTATCATAAGGAAAAGATGTTGCTTTGCAAGAAGATGGAAGTTGGGGTTAAATTGTCGCCTGAGGAAGGAGCAATGCTTGATGATACTGATGATGAAGCCTCCGACTAAGAACTTGAAGCACATTACTCGTATATGGCAAAGGTTGAAGAAGTTCTCAATGTCACTGAAGATGACAACGGTCCTATCTTTGATACTAAGCCAATCGATAAGGTACACATTGAAGAGGAATATAATGTGTTTGGTAATAATCATGAGCATTGTGAGCTACCCAAAGCCATTAATGACACATGTGTGATGGAAACGGTTGATAGCAATACCACACCCGATTCATCAGACATGTGCAATAATGAGTCTGAGGATGATCAACATACAAATGAGTATGATGATGACGAGGAGCGTATTGTGCTTGCTAACTTAATTGCTTCTTTACAAAAAGATCTCAAAGAAACTAGAAAAAAGTCAAAAGCAATTAAAGAAGACAAACGTTACGCTCACTCAAAATTTTGAAGAATGCAAAGCTGCTCTATTTAAACCTAGAGAGACCATTGATAGTTATAGAACTCAGCTTCTTCAAAAGACCAATGAGGTTAAAGGGTACAAAGGGTGTTTAACTAATGTTAAGAAGGACAATTTTCAACAGAAATATAACGAAACTCTTAAGCTTCTTGAACAAGAGAAACGTAATTATAACACCTCTTTGAGTATTGAACGTCACAAAACGTATCTTGCTACCACTAAAGTCAATGAGCTAACTCAAGTAAATGGTTTTCTTCAAGAGGATAAAACTAAACTTGTTAATGAAAAGAAAGCAGTGGTTGAAAAGATGGAAAAGGATTTCAAAACTAAACAAGCGAATGACATCGACAAAATGGTAGAACTTGAAACTCAACTTGATTTTTACAAGAAAATTGTTTACAAAACTAATCAATCAATTCAAACCATGAGAATGTTGGCACCTCGTTCGTTTTTCAAGGATAGACCTAGTTTTTCAAATCCTAAGTACCTTGAGCAAGCTCAATCTGAGAATCAGCACTTATATCTTGATGAGTCCCAATGGACCGATCTTGATTGTCTTGTTGTTAGGCCCGATAGTGAAGAGACAAACGATTTGGAAGAAGAGAGCAGACCAAAAGTTAATAAAGAATTTGTTAAACCATATAATTATGCTTATGAAAACAGTCTTTATGGTCTTTTCAAACCGCAAACACAGAAAACTCGTGAGAAAATATTTTTCGAATGTGAACAAATAAGAATTAAATGGAGACAAGCTTTTGCCACTGAGAAAACTAATGTTTCAAAATTTATTGAGTACTTTCCATATAAAGCTTCTGTAAGAAAGAGTAAGCAAGAACTTAGTATTCTCAAGAGTTGATGATCCCTATAATCGTTCGACTCAATGGTTAGGAACCATATATCTAGGATGATCATCATTCATATGATAACATAGCGGAAAAGAACAATGATCATGACAAGGTGTTTAGGCACAAAGAACACGAATTAAAACAATTGGGGATGTTCATTATATTAATAACAAACATCCACTAGACGTGTATACATTGAATCCCACGTCTAGTGCGACACACACTTTAGGTTTACATTGTGAATGAATAATATTATATTAAAACCTATGACCCTTGGTTCCTTTTATAGTGTAAGGATTAGGGTTTACAAGAGATAAGAATGAATAAACAAGTAAATCTTCTATTTAAATAAACTTATGCAGAATATCTTTTGCATGTTTATCTAAATAGAAGCTTCCATTAGCTTCTTTTGTCTACGTTTTGTCAATGCTTGAATTGCATGTGACAATGCTTGGATTGCTCTTGACAATGCTTGATTCCATCAACGCCTAAATAACTCTTGTCAACGCTTGGAATGCTCTTGTCAACGCCTAGACAAATACTTCACGTTTTCTTCATTTTTAAGTTTCTGCCACATCAACTTTTTGACCCAACAATCTTCCCCTAGTTGATAGTGGCAAAACTCTATGTGTATCTCTTGTAAGTTGTACATGATCTTCAAATTGCTTCCCCTCAAGTGTAGCATGTATTTTCTTCCCCTTTTTGTCACATCAACAAGGAAGTAAACAATGTATGCAATCTTGAAAATTCTCCAAATGTAGCTCTATGTAATGATCCTGAAGAAAAATAAATAAGGTATTCTTGATGTTGAAGTAAAACAACCCAAACCTATGTTCCATGTCTTGTTTATCCATGTGATGAAGAACTTATACCAGATAGAAAATATAAGTAGACCTCGATCCCTTGTCAATATTCTCATCCTTTGTGAGACACTGAGCACGATAATGTAACTCCTTCAAGTGTTATGACAAGTCTTCGTCACCATCCATGTAAAGCACGAACAAGTTACCTTTAAAGTCAGTGAATGGTACGCCACGACTTTAAGATATGATAGAACACAAACTTGCGAAAATCTTCTTCAATCATCAAAACTTACCATAAGAATTCTTCCCCTTAAGCTAACACTTCTTCATGACGAATTTGAATGAAATAACATCTTCATACCATATGTAAAAGTGTTATTTGAATAACTCTTTTGCAAGGCTATCCCGATTACATAGTTTAAATATCCATCAAATTCCCACGAATAATTGCTAACTCGCTTTAAAATCATTAATCCCTTTTCAAAAATATCCGAGCCATAAATATCATCATGATATTCTATATAAAAACGGAGATTCCATGTACCTTTTGTGTGTATAATCCTCCTTTTTGTGTGCTTAAAACGTACCAGTTTTCTCAAACAGCAGCAATCAGTTTGTTATCCGAGAACCCTTACTGTCCAATATCCACATTCATTACCCGATATCGGACAAAGCGTATCAGCGTTTGAAGAACATATCTCGGACAACACTGTCAACTCCATCAGTGTTGACTTATTCCTGTCAGCGTCGAAACCCTTCCTGTCAGCGCCCAAATAACAAACGTCAGCGCCAACCTAATAACCTGTCAGCGTTCATCTTTAAACCTGTCAGCGTCTATATTAAACCTTGTCAGCGTCTAAGGTTTAAACGTGTCAGCGTTTAATTTGCTAACATCAGCGTCATAATCTGTCAGCGTTAAACTTTACTCTCATCAGCGTTGCATTTACTTGCTGACGTCAGCTCACATCCAAAAGTAGCGTATTCCATATCTTTTGCATTCTTGACATCACGTTTTAGCCAATAGTGATTGACGTCCAAATTTACAAGCCATCCATGCCAAACCGTGTGAACACAAACTTTTTCCACCAATAAGAAATTGTATACCGTGTGAACACATTAACAACCAAACGTAGATCCATTATCACATGAATCGTGTGAATGCATAAGAGATACTCGTGTGAACACAACTATCTCCACCAGTAAGAGACGAATGGCCGTGTGAACGCATGTAACCCCCACGTGAATAACAGTAGACGCGCATGTATACGATCAAAGCTTTAGATGATGAATATTAGGGTTTACTATTTGCCGTGTGAATGCAATCGTTTCCTCCAATCAAACAGTGATGATTATTCTAGGGTTTATATAAAACCCTAAAATCGAATCGTAGATCTAGGGTTTTGGATGAAACCCTAAAACTTTATCACCTCCAATTCGTCATAAAACATCAGATCTTCCATTATATGCAATGATCTAGGGTTTTCAGAAACCCTAAATCATGATTTCATGTGAATATAAAAATCTGAAAATCACCTCTGCTGCCAACTTCGACGCTTAATAACTTTTGCCTGGGGATAAAACTCGACAATCCCTCCGGTGGATGTTTAGATCTATGTATGTAGAACACACATCTAAAATTTCGTGACGATCCAACGGTTAGATCAAAAGTTATGACCTTCTGAATACTGCTGCGCACACAAAAACGTCCAGAAAAACTCAATACGAATTTTTCTTCTTCACCATACACGAACACCTCGTCGGACCTAGATATCAAGAGCCTTAGGCTCTGATACCAATTGATGATCCCTATAATCGTTCGACTCAATGGTTAGGAACCATATATCTAGGATGATCATCATTCATATGATAACATAGCGGAAAAGAACAATGATCATGACAAGGTGTTTAGGCACAAAGAACACGAATTAAAACAATTGGGGATGTTCATTATATTAATAACAAACATCCACTAGACGTGTATACATTGAATCCCACGTCTAGTGCGACACACACTTTAGGTTTACATTGTGAATGAATAATATTATATTAAAACCTATGACCCTTGGTTCCTTTTATAGTGTAAGGATTAGGGTTTACAAGAGATAAGAATGAATAAACAAGTAAATCTTCTATTTAAATAAACTTATGCAGAAATCTTTTGCATGTTTATCTAAATAGAAGCTTCCATTAGCTTCTTTTGTCTACGTTTTGTCAATGCTTGAATTGCATGTGACAATGCTTGGATTGCTCTTGACAATGCTTGATTCCATCAACGCCTAAATAACTCTTGTTAACGCTTGGAATGCTCTTGTCAACGCCTAGACAAATACTTCACGTTTTCTTCATTTTTAAGTTTCTGCCACATCAACTTTTTGACCCAACAAGAGTAACATTGAAAATTTCAAAAAAGTTGTTGATGATGACTGGAAAAAACGTGAACTTTCGAAAGGAGACAAAGAAATTCCTCACGATATAACTGTGCTTGTGAAAAGTATTTTGATTCCGCTTGCGGAAAGAACGCAAAAACATATTTTGGAATTTGAAACATTAATTAAGCAAGAAATGTTTGATGATTTGAAATATGTGGAATCTCTTGAACAAGAAGTAAACGACCATCAACCTGAAAGAGACGAGTTTTCTACAGCATATGATCTACTGTTACACGAATGTCTCTCCAAAGATATTTTGTGTGTTGCTCTTACATCTTGTGCAGATATAGATGAATATTCTAACGTGGCATGCAAATATCTTGATCAAGTCAAAGAGTGTGAACGTCTTGAAACGGAGCTTTCGAAACACAAAGATAATGTTGATCAAAAGGCTTTTGCGTTAATTCAAGACCGATGTGATTTTCTTCAAAAACATTGTCATTCTCTTGAACTTGCTTTGCAAACCAAAGTCAGAAAAGGATCAAATGATAATAACTTGCAAGTCAAACTTTCAGCATCGTGTCGAGAAATGAACGAAATGAGTATGCAAATTACAGACTTGAAAGCTCAGTTGCAAGAAAAGGATATAGCGATAGAAGAGTTGAAGCAACTCGTTGCCAAAATGGGTGGGAAAACCGTGGAACCTAAAGTTGTGAAACTTGTTGTTCGACAACCCAATGCCTACAAGGATCCAAAGCCATCTATCTTTGGATAACTGACTCCTTTCTCCAATTCTTCTCATGTGAAATCTAGGTTACCTCCTAAGACTGATGTCCAACCAAGTGTTCCAAAACCATCCATATCATCCTATGTTCCTCCATTTAGAAAGCACACTGTTGCTAAACCCAACCATGTGAATGCACCTAGAACTTCTAGGACTCCTCCAAAACGTGTGTCATTCGCGTCCACAAAGGAATCTGTAGGCTCAAATTACTTCGTTCATACTAACAACCTAGAGGATGCTAAACAAAAAGGGAAGATTCAGAAAGACAAACCCGTGTATTCAAAACCTAGTTCACCAAATCCCGCTAGAGTTCCACACACTCCTAATGGTAGTCAACCAAAATCTAGAATCCCTCACCAGCAATCTAGGAGTTGGAAAGCATCCATGAATAGTCGTGTTTCGAACACTACGCCTCAACGATCTGGAAAACCAAGGGATACAAGTACTTTCGTGAATCCCAAATTCCCTATATGTCCTACTTGCAGAAAGGGCATTCACAATGGAAATCATGACCATTGCATTCTGCAATACCTTTATGAGGTCAAATCTCGTTCCTTTGAACGAAGATCGGATACAGAATCCCATAAGACAACAAGGAGATAGAAACCCGTTGCAAAGAAAAGCACTAACAACAAATCTGAAACATGGATTAAAAAAGGACATAGTTTCTCTCCAAAGAAGTCTTCCGCTGTGCAAGAGAAAACTACTCCTAAATCTAGTCTTTAGTGGAAAAAAACGGGTAGGATCTTCAAAGAAGTTGGTCTTAAGTGGATTCCCATAGAGAAGAGTGTTGAAACCTGCTCCAGCACTAATGCGGGTGTTCTGAATATAGACAATGAATTTGTTACTCCTAACACTAGTATTTCTGCAAACTTTTCTTCTGTCATTGCAGGTACAACAACGGATTCTGAACCCACTTCTCCTTCTTCAAAGGGTTCCAATACTATACATTCTATATCACCTTCTTCTGTTGTACAAAAATCTATTTTGGTTTATTTTCGAAAAACTTAAGAAAACACAAAAATAAAATAAAATGTAAATATCATTAGAAAAACAAAATAAAAAAATGGAAAAACTTTCAAAATACCAAAAATATTCTTCTCGACATGTCTTTCAGTATCGATAATATGGACATACCTAGAAATGTCGCTCAATAGCGACACGGGTGTGTACATAAAGCTCGAATGAAAGTTGTAAATATTTTTCAAAACATGTAATTTCTATGTTTTACAATTACCTCAGATTGTGACTCGTGCCTTAAAGAAAGGAAAGTTGATCAAGGATGATAACTTATCCTTAACAATGGGAAAATAAAATTTTCTCGGCCATGAGCCATCGATAAAAACATTTCAAGTTTTTAAGCTCATATAAATGACTTACAGTTAAATGTCAGACTATAACTCGAACTTCAAATAATGGAAAGTGTATCTTTAAAGATAACTTATCCTAACAACGGGTAGAGCAATCTATCTTGGGTTGAGCATGTCACAAAACATTCAACGTTTTGAGCTCAACACAATGGCTTGTAATCACTTTCAGATTGCAACCCGGATCAAAATTCACGGGGGAGTGTACGCTTTAGTGCCCTTACCCTCAACAAAAGAAGAGAAATCTTCTTACACTTGAGTGGATTCTTCAAGACATTCAAAGTCTATGAACTCAATTTTATGCTTAGAAAAACCTTTTTCGCCAAAAAGAATTGATTTTTCAAAAAGCGTTGAACACAATTTTATTCAAGAATTTTTCAATGATTATTCAAAATCTTTCAAAAATTATGTGTTCAACAACTCCCATCCTCAAAAAGCGAAATATGGATCACATCCTCACAATGACAATTCAATTGGATCAATTTTTGAGGGGGAGCGTTCCAAATTCATGCTAAGTTTGACACATTTTTCTCCCAAAAGTTTTTCAAGACAATTTTTCACAATATATTTTAATCAAATTTGGTATCTCTAATATTAAACGATTTTATATATTAGAGATACGGGGAGAAATTGTGATTAAAATGTGATCTAAAGACTCAAGCACTCATGGTTACGATCAAATACCTAACACATCTTTAATTCACGACGTTTTTGGTGTCAAAAGGGTGGTTAGGTTTAATTCCTATGATCCAACCAGAACCGGAGGGATCTTCCCAGGGACAATCCAATAGATTATTAGAAGTCCTTACAAAAGATGGAGTAGAATATGAATGTAGCTGAATGTCGACTAAGTACCGATGCTAGCACTAGAACAATCACAACAAGGTGCTAGTAATGATGTCTTGGTAAGCATTGAAGGGGTTGAAGAATGAAAAAGAAACGTAAGGATAAAGGGTGTAAACAAAGAAGCCCACCATACAACTTAGGCAGAAACCGGGTCAACACATCATGAAGACAACACATCATGGACCCAGTGATGTAATGCACAACCCCTCCCTAGCTGACTCAGGCTTCTCTCAAAAGAAGGTTGTTTTAATTAATTGTCACGGAGATTAACACGACTTCTATTGACTTTCTCACTCCGAGTTAGTTGATATTGAATAGGTGGCATCTGCTCCAGCCTCCGATCACTAAAAGAGCACAAATCGAGTCTAGAGCCAAGAGATCAATCAAATCTCGTTAGGACACATGGATGACGATCAAGAGAGTCCTACGCCATATCCTTGCGATATTGCTAGAACACTCAGAGTGATACTACCAAGTATTCACAATGATGAGTGGAAATCCTTCCAATGTTAACATCAAACAGCACTGCGGTAGGTCATGTGTAAGATTCTTTATGAATTGAACATATGTAAAACTGAAAAGCAACAGTGGTTTGTTTCTTTATTGATTCAAAACTCGTTTCAGGTTTCTACGCAATATCTTTATGGTCTTGCCAGAACATTCAGAGTAATATTTATTAATATTCACAATGACGAATGGAAATCCTTCTAGCGTCAACATTAAACAGTGCTACAGTAGGTAACTTGTGAGATTCTCTATGAATCAAGCTTGTGTCAACTGGAAAGCAACAATGGTAAGATTCTTATGAATCAAACTTGTTCCAGGATTTTGAATTTACGACTTTAGCCAAGCGGATAATTTATCCAATTGATTCACTCTTTATGTTCGCAATCCTACTTTGAGACGGTCGAGTAAAGAGAACGGCTAGTACTACCGCGAAACCCTGTCAAGGAGGTTCTTAATTGAATCTACCTAATCACAGGTACGATATTTAATATCGTGTAACGGTCTTCACCGACCGGAGGTAAAACGCTACCGATTTAGGACGAATGTCAAAGCCATTCAGTCCGTGTCTATATTTTGTCTCAAGAAGGTGACGTTCTGGTGTACTCAGCAAAGTCAAACACTCAAAACCACATTCTCATGCCCAAAGACATTCAACAATCAAGAAAGCTAAAGACTTCTGCAACTCTGATGATCAAAATCTTCCTTATCAATTAATGTAGAGGAATAACCTCTCTTCAAGGGAGATTATTAGCAAGCTTTCAAGATTGTGCAAAGTATGAGCATGTGGATAAAGACACAAGATCGCAAGATGGAAAATACAAGTCAAGAACGATTTGAAGATCTCAAGATAAAAGACAAAGTCGAAAGACAATGACAAAGGCTCAAAGATCATAGCATGAAGAAATAATACTACTATTACACGTTCAAGACTCATCTATGACGAAATTCGTAATTTCCATTGAACTCCAAATATCGAAGAGGAATGACCTCACATTGGGGGAGATTGTTAGCCTCAAAATATTGAGTCAAACAAGAATGTTCGGTCATAGGTTTATATTGTAATATTTATTAAAACGTTGTAATAGTTAGTTAAAATAGTCGTGACATTACGGGCTTGATGGTTAGCTTAAAAGGCCTCTTTCAAGGTACTAAGCATTTATTCAAGCCCGGCCCAAAAGATATATAGTCCATTAGAGAGCCCGCATGTGGGTAGACTATATAAGCACCCTCCTAGCATGTTCGGAGGGTGGAAGTTCTCATTTTTCTTAATATAATTTCACCTAGTTAATCACCTCCCTCTCTGTACTTTCTCTCTCTACTCTCTTTCTCTAAAAAAATTCATATCTTTTCCATCTCATTTCTTTAATCTATCATCATATTATTAAGGACAACAGTACGACATCTCCCCAAGATGAAGTTTTATAGTCACTTTTGTGATGCTTTCAAAATTGGGAAGCAAGTTCACTCAAGTTACAAAGCAAAAAAATTGGTTTCGACCTCTCGGTGCTTAGAGCTCCTACATATGGATCTCTTTGGACCTTCCGCATACGGAGTTGAGGTAACCTTTATACCCTAGTTATTGTTGACGACTTCTCTAGATTCACTTGGACTATATTTTTGGCATCTAAGAATGAAGCTTTCCATCACTTTGAAACCTTTAGTCGAAGAATTCAAAATCAACTAGGATGTTCAATTGTCTCTATTAGGACGGATCATGGTAGGGAATTTGATAATGAAGTAAAATTCGGTGCCTTTTGTGAAGCTCATGGTATTACCCATAACTTCTCGGCTACTCGCACTCCACAATCAAATGGGGTAGTTGAAAGGAAGAATAGGACCATCCAAAAGATGAGTAGGACGATGTTAAATGAGCAATCTTTGCCTCAAAAATTTTGGTGCAATGCCATGGACACATCGACCTACATTCTCAACCGAATTCTTATTCGACCTTTTCTAGGAATGACCCCCTATGAGATTCTTAAAGGTAAGAATCCATCATTGGAATACTTTAGGGTGTTTGGAAGCAAGTGCTTCATTCTTAACCCCAAATATTACCTTACCAAGTTTGACCCAAAGTCTTACGAAGGTATCTTTTTAGGTTATTCTCAAACTAGCAAAGCCTACATAGTCCTCAATAGAATCTCGTGTGTAATTGAAGAATCACTTAACGTGACATTTGATGAAACCCCTCGTTCATCTAAGACACCACATTTGGTATATGATGACTTGGATGAAATAGACATAGTTAATGCCAACGATGTTAGAAACATAGGAGTTGAAGACCTTAGTGTTGAAAAGGGAGTAAACATTAAGGAGTCAAAGGATCATGCTCTCGATAACGTCATAGGCGAATTAAATCAAAGGACCCTAATATCTCAAGTCCAAAATCAAAGTAACTTATTTTGTTTCGTCTCCTTGATTGAACCAAAGAATGTTAAAGAAGCTTTGATGGATGAGAGTTGGGTCATCGCTATGCAAGAAGAATTGAATCAATTCATTGCTAATGACGTTTGCTAACTTGTTCCTCCACCTAGAAGTTCGACCATCATAGGAACCAAATGGGTATATAGGAATAAGTTAGACGAGAATGGTGTTGTGTCTCATAACAAGGCTAGACCTGTAGCTCAAGGCTATAATCAACAAGAAGGTATTGATTATGACGAGACATACGCACCCGTAGAAAGATTAGAATCCATTAGAATCCTTTTAGCTTACACTTGTGCCGTAGACTTTAAGCTTAAACAAATGGATGTTAAGAGTGCATTTCTTAACGGTTTGATCAATGAAGAGGTATATGTGGCTCAACCTCCTGACTTCATTGATTGTGAGAAACTGGATCATGTTTACAAGCTTAAGAAAGCTCTTTATAGTCTCAAACAAGTACCCACGGCTTGGTATGATAGACTTAAAGCGTTTCTTGTAAAACATGAGTATACCATGGGGATGGTAGACAATACACTCTTTACAAAGAAGAAAAGTTCTCACCTCATTATCGTACAAATATATGTTGATGACATTATATTTGGTTCAACTTGTCAATCATTGTGTGATGACTTTGCCAAAATCATGCATGACGAGTTCGAAATGAGTATGATGGGAGAACTTAACTTCTTTTTAGGACTCCAAATTAAAGAAATGGACGACGGTATTTTCTTTAATCAATCTAAGTATTTTAAAGAAATGCTAAAGAAATTTGGATTTGAAGACTCTAGACCAATGAAGACCCCTATGGCCTCGGATACTAAACTCACTGTAGATGATGATTGTGAGTCGGTAGACAACACCAAATATAGAGGTATGATTGGTAGTTTGTTGTACCTAACGGCAAGTCGACCAGATATCATGTTTAGTGTTTACCTTTGTGCTCGCTTCCAAGAGGCTCCTAAAACCTCTCACCTTGAAGCGGTTAAGCGTATCTTCCGATACATTAAGGGCAATATACATTTAGGATTATGGTATCCTAAAGGGACCGGCGTAGAAACCATTGTCTACGCGAACTCGGATCATGCGGGAGACTATGTGGACCGGAAAAGCACTAGTGGAGTTTGTACCTTCATGGGTTGTTGTTTAACTTCTTGGTTCTCCAAGAAACAAACCGCTCTTGCTATATCCACCACGGAAGCCGAGTATGTAAGTGCCGGTAAAGCTTGTCAACAAGCTCTATGGATGAAGCAAGCGCTTGTTGATTACGGGATTTCTCTTGATGATGTTCCCATCATGTGCGACAACAAGGGTGCAACAGACCTTAGTAAGAATCCCGTGCAACATTCGCGAACTAAGCACATAGAGATTCGCCACCATTTTCTTAGGGATAATGTTCAAAAGGGGAACATTTCGATAGAGAAGGTACCCTCGGTATAAAACTTAGCCGACATCTTCACTAAGCCACTTAAGAGGGAACCTTTTAATTACTTGCGTCTAGGTCTAGGTTTAATGGAACATATTCCTTAATTATGCATTTTAATTAATCGAGTCTTTTTCTCTTTTGAGTCTTTTCTTTCTTTGAGCTTTTGAGTATAGTAAACTCTTTTTGGAAAAATTCTCTTCCCTTTTTCAAAACTCTCAAAGTTCTTTCATAAATGGTCGAGAAATGTTTTTGCATTGTTAATTCAATCTAAAAACGTTTTTCATAGCTTCTTGTTATTCATAATGAGCTTACATAATTCATATGTATGGGTCTCTGAAATATAGCAAGAACAAAAGAGAACTATGGAGGATCATTGTGTCATGACCTTGTGTCTAGTTATACACACCTCCTACATCGATTTTCTTTAAAATCCATGTATTTTGGTCAAAACCTTGTTTGGTGATTTCTTGTGTGTTTTCTTTGTCTATCTTTGCTTCTAAGCATATCTCCATGATTAGTTAGACTAGAAAAATAGGATTTGCTGAATTGGAAAATCATCCCTCATCACCAAATTTAACCCACTGTGGGCGGTTCTCTATTGAGACCGCGGTTCCCAGTGATAAGGAACCGCCTATTGAGATAAGAAACCGCTCCCAGTAACCTCCTTTTCGGGTATTCCTGAAACT
The DNA here is from genome assembly GCA_025667525.1 of Glebionis coronaria. NCBI lineage: Eukaryota > Viridiplantae > Streptophyta > Magnoliopsida > Asterales > Asteraceae > Glebionis > Glebionis coronaria. The sequence goes on from CM046879.1 coordinate 105,867,766, forward strand.
CCAAATTTGTTCCAACACTTTTTGGAATCTTTGTTTTAACCCTTTGACCACCCCTAAAATATCTTGGGCTTTCTCTATTTAACCTTAAGCATTTTGCATCCTTCCTTAAATCAAAATGTCTTATTCCCCAAATGAAAGCTTTGATTCTCCTCCATTTTCTCCAATTGCTTCAATTCACCCAAGAACACTCAAAATCACATCTCTTCTTCTTTTAAGAATGTTGATTGTGGAACTTTTTATCTTCCACCACTAGCCTTTAGTGTTCTTCCTCCTTCACATGATAATGTCATGCATCATGGAACATATTGTCATTGTTGTAAATATCAACATCTTGCTATGGCTCATATCTATGAAGAGTTGAATTACATCAAAAGTCTCTTAGTCAAACCTCCTCTTCACCATGACTATGAGATTTCTACCAAGCCACCACCACCTACTTCCGCCACTACCTTGTCTTTCATCTAAGCATTAGTTGCTTATTCTCAATACATCTAGTTCAAGCAAATCTTAGAGTTTTAGTTTATCTAGGATTATATTTATGCTTTTTTTGCTTGTGTTTGTGTCTCACACATCTTTGTATGATTTATTTCCTTGTATCCTTTATCATGTTTCTTTTTAACATGACTTATCTTGGATCTTTTGTCTCTTCTCTTAATTTATTTTTTTGTGACCTTTGCTATATCTTGTTGGGTGTCTCTTCTCTACTACTAACCCTTCTATGTAGCTTGTCACCATATATCGATTCCTTGGTGCCCCAAGCAAGGGGAGTAAGCACCAAGGAGGAGCATTTGCAAAGTCCGGTTCTATTCTTCTTCAAAGACTTTTGCAACCTTTTTGCTTCGACAAAGGGGGAGAAATGATATAAAATCGTCTTCGAAAATCTTATTTTATTAGGTGATTGAGTTTATGTATTGTCGGAATCAAAAAGGGGGAGATTGTTAATGCAATGATACCTAAAAACATTACTTGCATTTTTCGGTCTCGCTTTGTTTTGATTACGACAATATGTAAAAACAAGCATTTCCGAAAACAACGAAAAACGAATTCTTGAGTTCAAGTATTTTTCATTTCAACCATTATTTCTTAAGGTATGAACAAACAAGTACTCATCCTAATTAAGTGATCAAGGATTTAATCTTCTCTTAAAACTCACTTTTTATTAAGTGTGACAAGTTTTTTTATTAAACCTTCTTTTTAAGAAAATGTTTTATTAAATTAATTATTTGAAATTTTGAAATTTGAAAATGGCATATTCTATCTTTGGTTTGGAATATCCTTTCAGGATATTTTAACCCCCAGATTCGAACTAATCCACTAAAAGATAAAAGGGAGCGGAGTCTATGCAGGCGGTTCCTTAGCTCCTATAGTGGCTCCTTATCGATAAGGAACCGCGGGCTCCAATAAGGAATCACGGGCAGATATAGCCGTTGGATGTTTGTCTTATAAATAGTGGACCATTCTCAGACTTTCAATTCACCTCTTTTGCACATACATTTTCAGATTCTTTCATACTTCTTAAATAACTCAAATCCTTGATCATTTGTTTGATTACTACTTGTTTAGAAGTAAATCTTTCTCCTCTTATGTTTTCCTCTCAAAGTGCAAAGAGAAGAACACTATCATCCTTGAAGTGTTGTGTCTACCTCAAAAATTCATTGAAGATCCAAACTTATTTATTCATTGTTGTGTCATTGTTGTGAAGATCCAAGTAGTTGTGTCTATTTATAAGTTGTGTATGTACTATGATGAATACTTGATCCTTAAAGTATATTGGTGTAGATTGGTCCTAGCTAAGATTAGGGCTCGACTTTTAGCTTAGAGTCGAAAATTGGTTAAGCAACGTTTTGTACGGTTTCTCCACCTTAAGGAGCTTGTTGATTAGTGAACTCTCGAGTAAGGAGTACTCGAGGGGAGTGGAGTAGGAACGAGGAGTAAGCTTTGTTGTCGAACCACTATAAATCCTTGGTGTTTGGTTTGATCTTTCCTTCCCTTATCTCTTTACATTCATTATTCTTTATACTTGTGATTATTAGTTTAGTTGCACAATACCTTGTTCATATTGTGTATAAGAAGGTTTTACATAAATACTCAAGTCTAAGTTTTTTGAAAAGGATTTTTTTAAAACCAATCTTTAACGAGTAGACTTAAGAAACTATTCAACCCCCCCCTTCTAGTTTCTACATCGGGAATAACTATAGCATCCGCATTCCCCTCCATGTTGGATTGGAGAATCTCAATCAATGGTCGATTGTCAACGGCGGCCATGACTTCGTTTACGGTGTCGAAAGCGCGATGCTCGTGATCGGCTTGAGGGACGGGTTTGTTCTTGTTCTTTTTCAATTTGACACTTTTAGTCCCTCAACTTTGTAAGTTGTCAAGAAAGGTCCTTTGACTTGTTTTGACTTGTCATCTTTTGTCCTTCTTTTGTCTTTTCTTCATCATAAATGCCTTGAATTTCATGTTTGCATCAAATTAGTATCTTTTTACCTACACAAGCACAAACAACAAAGAGTACCCATAATACTGCTTTTACACATTAAATCAGGTATTTTTCTTTGTGTTTTAGGGTTAAATATGATATAATTGATATGAGATTTCACTCGTATCATCCTTTTGAGTGATTATCTCCTTAATACACCTTCTTTTGAACCTTCTATTCCCACCCTTCCACCCTTGAAGTTGGTTATTGAAGAAGAAAATTCTATACTCTTAGAGATTGATCCCTTTTCACCTAAGGAAACTTTAGAACCCAAAACCTTTTATATGGATTCTCTTATGGATATTGATGCCACCATAGAGGCTAATCTTGCTAATATTAATATTGAGGTCGATGATAGTGCTTCTAATTGGGAAGAGGAGATTCGTCTTAGTGAGAACTTGCTTTTTGGGAACAAAGAGCCTACACCTCCACCACAAGACACTATTACTCTTGATCCTCCTTTCACTATGCCTTCTATGGAGGATTCCCCACCTTTTGATGATGATGAGGAGCACACCATGGACATAATCGTTATGAATGTTTTAATTCCTACACCCTCATATTCTCATGATGATTTGATACCTAAAGGGGAACCTCGTATGGATGATAAGAGCTTATCTTATTATTTTCCCATGAAGGGAAAGGTTTTTGATCCTGGGATTCGTATGTTTGAGAAATCTTGGTTTTTGTGGAAACTAGAAGGGGGGGTTGAATAGTTTCTTATAATTTACTTGTTAAAAGGTGGTTTTCAAAAATCATTTTTCAAAAACTTAGGCTTGAGGAAATGTGTGAAATCTTCTTATGCACAATATGAACAATGATAGTGTAACTAAGCTAATACTAACAAATATATATGCACGAAGAATAAATAATGTAAAGAGTTAAGGGTAAAGAAAGATCAAACCGAACACCAAGGATTTATAGTGGTTCGACAACGAAGCTCACTCCTCGTTCATACTCCACTCCTCGAGTACTCCTTACTCGAGAGTTCACTACACAACAAGCTCCTTATGGTGGAGAAAACCGTACACGTCGCTTAACCAATTTCCGACTCTAAGCTAAAAGTCGAGCCCTAATCGTAGCTAGGACCAATCTACACAACTATACTTAGTACATACACAACTTCCAAATAGACACAACTACTTGGATCTTCTCAACTAAGACACAAAAACAAATGTATAAAAGTAGATCTTCAATGGATCTTTGGTGGTGGACTCAACACTTCACAAGGATAGTGTTCTTCTCTTTACACTTGGAGAGGAAGGGATGGAAGAACAAGATTCACTTCTTAAACAAGTAGTAATCAAACAAATGATCAAAGATTTGAGTGATTAAAGAAGAGAGTTTGAATCTGGAAATAGATGTGCAAAAGAGGTGAATTGAAAAGCTAAGAATGGTCCACTATTTATAGGACAAAGGGCGGCTATATCTGCCCGCGGTACCTTATCTTAGCCCGCGGTACCATATCGATAAGGAACCGCCTAGGAGCTAAGGTACCGCTAGACTAGACTCCGCTCCCTTTTTGTCCTTTAGTGGTGGAGGTCATATATGGTTTAAAATATATCCTGATAGAATATTCCTAACCAAATAAGAATATGTCAATTTCAAATTTTAAATAATTAATTTAATAAAACATTTTCTTAAAAATAAAGTTTAATAAAAACTTGTCATACTTAATAAAAAGTGAGTTTTAAGAAAAGATTAAATCACTTGATCACTTGATTAAGGTTAGTACTTGTTTATCCATACCTTAAGTGAAAATGGGTAAAATGAAAAATACTTGAACTCAAGAAATCGTTTTTCGTTGTTTTCGTAAATGCTTGTTTTTACATATTGTCGTAATCAAAACAAAGCGAGACCGAAAAATGCAAGTAACGTTTTTATGCATTATTGCATTAACAATCTCCCCCTTTTTGATTCCGACAATACATAAACTCAATCACACAAAAAACAAGATTTTCGAAGACTAGTTTATTCATTTCTCCCCCTTTGTCGAAGCAAAAAGGTTGCACAAGTCGGTGTTGAAGAAACAGACTTAGCAAAGACTCCCCCTTGGTGCTTACTCCCCCTAGCTTGGGGCACCAAGGAATCGAGATATGATGACAAGCTACATAGAAGGGTTAGTTGAACAAAAGCAACAACCAACAATATATAGCAATAGGTCACAAAAAATAAAAGAGAAGAAAACACAAAGACAAAGATCCAAGATAGGTTACTAAAAGAACATCATACAAAGAAGTATGGAAAAAGAAACAAGCCAAAAGCATAAATCTAATCCTAGTTATTCTAGAATTCTAAGATTTGCTTGAATTTGATGTCTTGTGGATAAGCAACCAATGCTTATATGAAAGACAAGGTAATGGCGGAGGGTGGTGGTGGTGGCTTGTTGGAGGTCTCATAATCATAGTGAAGAGGAGGCTTGATTAAGAGACTCTTGATGTAGCTCAACTCCTCATAGATGTGTGTCATAGCAAGATGTTGATATTGACAACAATGCCAATATGTTCCATGGTGCATGACATTATCATGAGAAGGAGGAAGAACACTAAAGGGTGGTGGTGGAATAAAAGATGTTCCACAATCAACATTCTTGGTAGGAGAGATGTGATTAAGAGTGTTCTTGGGTGGGTTAGGATTGTAATGGTTTTTGGGTGAGTTGGGATTGAAAGCAATTGGAGAAAATGGAGGAGATTCAAGGCTTTCATTGGGAGAATAAGACATTTTGGGATGTGAAGTAATGCAAAATGCTTATGGTTTAAATAGGGAAGGCTTAGGGTATTTTTGGGGTGGTCAAAGGATTTGAAACAAAGATTCTCAAAAATGTTGGAGCAAATCTGTAGTTTAGACAAAAACCCGAAAAAGGAAGGCACTGTAGGCGGTTCCTTAGCAAGGCTGGCGATACCTTATCAATAAGGCACCGCGGTTCGCATATGGAACCGCCTGCAGAGGCAGTGTTTGGTGTTTGGAGGAAGATTTTTCAGCAAATCTTATTTTTCTAGTCTAACTTATCATAGGGATATGCTTAAAAGCAAAGATAGACAAAGAAAACATATGCAAACTTACCAAATAGAGATTTGACCAAAATACATGGATTAAAAAAATTGATGTAGGACGTGTGTAAGACAAGACCTTAATTCATGACACAATGATCCTCCATGATTCTATCTTGTTCTTGCTATGTTTGAGAGAATCATACATATGAATTATGTAAGCTCTAGATTAATAGCGAGAATCTATGAAAAATCGTTAGATTGAATTAACAATGTCAAACGAATTTCTCAACCATTTTCGAAAGAGACTTTGAGAATTTTGAAAAGGAGAGAGATGGTTTTTCAAAAAGAGTTTGGAAGACTCAATGACTCAAAGTGGTAAAAGAAAACACACAAAAGAAAGGAAATTAAGGAAGATGTTCCATTAATCCTAGACCTAGACGCAAGTAATTAAAAGGGTCCCTCTTAAGTGGCTTAGTAAAGATGTCGGCTAAGTTGTCTTCGGAGGGTACCTTCTCAATTAAAATGTTCCCCTTTTGAACATTATCCCTAAGGAAATGGTGTCGAATTTCTATGTGTTTGATTCGCGAGTGTTGCACGGGATTCTTGCTAAGGTCTATAGCACCTTTATTATCGCACATGATGGGAACATCATCAAGAGAAATCCCGTAATCAACAAGCGTTTGCTTCATTCATAGAGCTTGTTGGCATGCTTTTTCGGCACTCACATACTCAGCTTCCATGGTGGATATTGCAAGAGCGGTTTGTTTCTTGGAGAACCAAGAAGTTAAACAACAACCCATGAAGGTACAAACTCCACTAGTGCTTTTCCGGTCCACATAGTCTCCCGCATGATCCGAGTCCGCGTAGACAATGGTTTCTACGTCGGTCCCTTTAGGATACCATAATCCTAAATGTATAGTGCCTTTAATGTATCGGAAGATACGCTTAACCGCTTCGAGATGAGAGGTTTTGGGAGCCTCTTGGAAGCGAGCACAAAGGCAAACACTAAACATGATATCCTGTCGACTTGCCGTTAGGTACAACAAACTACCAATCATACCTCTATATTTGGTGTTGTCTACCGACTCACAATCATCATCTACGGTGAGTTTAGTATCCGAGGCCATTGGCGTCTTCATTTGTCTAGATTCTTCTAATCCAAATTTCTTTAGCATTTCTTTAGCGTACTTAGATTGACTAAAGAAAATACCATCGTCCATTTGTTTAATTTGGAGTCCTAAAAACAATTTAAGTTCTCCCATCATACTCATTTCAAACTCATCATGCATGATTTTGGCAAAGTCATCACACAATTCTTGACAAGTTGAGCCAAATATAATGTCATCAACATATATTTGTACGATTATGAGGTGAGGACCTTTCTTCTTTGTAAAGAGCGTATTGTCTACCATCCCCATGGTATACTCATGTTTAACAAGAAACGCTTTAATCTATCATACCAAGCTTTGGGTGCTTGTTTGAGACCATAAAGTGCCTTTTTAAGCTTGTAAACATGATCCGGTTTCTCAAAATCAATGAAGCCGGGAGGTTGAGCCACATATACCTCCTCATTGATCAAAACGTTAAGAAATGCACTCTTTACATCCATTTGTTGAAGCTTAAAGTCTAAGGCACAGGCGTAGGCTAAAAGGATTCTAATGGATTCTAATCTAGCTACCGGTACATATGTCTCGTCATAATCAATCCCTTCTTGTTGATTATAGCCTTGAGCTACAAGTCTAGCCTTGTTACGAAACACAACGCCATTCTCATCTAACTTATTCCTAAATACCCATTTGGTTCCTATAATGGTAGAACTTCTAGGTGGAGGAACAAGTTCCCAAACATCATTGACAACGAATTGATTCAATTCTTCTTGCATCGCAATGACCCAACTCTCATCCGTCAAAGCTTCTTTAACATTCTTTGGTTCAATCAAGGAGACGAAACAAAAGAAGTTGCTTTGGTTTTGGACTTGAGATCTTAGGGTCCTTTGATTTAAGTCACCAATGACATTATTGAGAGTATGATCCCTAGACTCCTTAATGTTTACTTCCTTTTCAACACTGAGGTCTTCAACTCCTATTTTTCTAACCTCTTTGGCTTTAACTACTTCTAATTCATCCAAGTCATCATCAACCAATGGTGGTGTCTTGGGTGAAGGAGGGGTTTCATCAATGGTTACGTTGAGTGATTCTTCAATAACCCCCGTAGTTCTATTTAGGACTATGTAGGCTTTGCTAGTTTGGGAATAACCTAAAAGTATACCTTCGTAAGACTTTGGGTCAAACTTGGTAAGGTAGTATTTGGTGTTGAGGATAAAGCATTTGCTTCCAAACACCCTAAAGTATTCCAATGAGGGTTTCTTACCTTTAAGAATCTCATAGGGGGTCTTTCCTAGGAAAGGTCGAATAAGAATTCGGTTGAGAATATAAGTCGATGTGTCCACGGTATTGCACCAAAACTTTTGAGGCAAAGATTGCTCGTTTAACATCGTCCTACTCATCTCTTGGAGAGTCCTATTCTTCCTTTCAACTACCCCATTTGATTGTGGAGTGCGAGGAGCCGAGAAGTTATGGGTAATACCATGAGCTTCACAAAAGGCACCAAATTGCACTTCATTATCAAATTCCCTGCCATGATCTGTCCTAATAAAGACAATTGAACATCCTAGTTGATTTTGAATTCTTCGACTAAAGATTTCGAAATGATCGAAAGCTTCATTCTTAGATGCCAAAAATCTAGTCCAAGTGAATCTAGAATAGTCATCAACTATAACTAGGGTATAAAGGTTACCTCCATAACTGCGTATGGCGGAAGGTCCAAAGAGATCCATATGTAGGAGCTCTAAGCACCGAGAGGTCGAAACCAAATTCTTGGCTTTGTGACTTGAGTGAACTTGCTTTCCAACTTTGCAAGCATCACAAAAGTGACTATCAAACTTAATCTTGGGGAGGTGTCTTACCAACTCCTTAGAGACTAAAGATTGAATTAAACGCATATTAGCGTGACCTAATCTCCTATGCCAAAGAGTAGAACTATCATCTATAGTCGCAAGACATATGTTGTCTTTTGACTTCTTATTGATCTTCATAACATAAAGCCCATGCTTTCTAATACCTTTTCCAATGACCTTTCCATCTTTTACGATTTCACTGTCATGTTCCGAAAAGATGACCTTACACTTATTATCACAAATTTGACCTATACTTAAAAGGTTAAACCCTAAGTTATCTACGTGCTTAACATTTTCAATGGTCATGGAGTCAAGAGAAACCGTACCTTTGCCAATGATATTACCACGTAGACTACTAGCGAATGTAACGTTACCTCCATCATATGCTTTGTAATGCGAGAACAAACTTCGATTACCCGTCATGTGTTTAGAACATCCACTATCCTTAATCCACTCATCGGGCTCCAAATCAATTCCCAAGCATATCTAGGTAACAACACACAAGATCAAACATTTGGTCCCCAATATCTCATGGGTCCAAAATTGTTAGTTCCAAACATCCCTTGCATTTGGTTGGGATGCATGAATGAAGGAGGGGTTCCCCATGGAGAACAAAATGGAGGAGGGTAGTAATTCATGTAACCATTTTGTTTTTCATTATTTCTCCTAGGTGTATTTGATCTAGGTTTAGAGTTATGATTATTCCTTCTAGGTGTTGGAGTTTTACTTCTAGGTCGTGAATTGTTTTGATTATCTCTTCTAGGCGTTGTCATTCTACTTCTAGGCTTAGACTCATTCCGTACTCTAGGTGGAGTAGAAGATGGTCTAGATAAACTTCTATCCCATGAGAGGTTTACTCAATGGCTTGTAGAACTTATCAATAGCATTGTCATCAAGTATGGGTAATTTTACCTTATTAACAATAAGATGCTTTGGTTTTTCACCTGATTTTGACTTTTCAAAAAATTCATGATTTTCACAAAATTCATCTTCTGGCCGTGGTACCTTATCTATGGCGGCGGTTCCATAGTGATAAGGAGCCGCCCCATACAATCTGGGACCGCGTACAGTGGGTGATTTTTGTGAAAATCTGACTTGTTTAGGTTCACTAGTTAAGGCTTCATTTGAGTTAAAACCTAGACCAAGTCTTTCCTTAGAATGAACTTGTTTGTTTAACATATCATCAAGAGCACTAGTACCTTTCATGAACTTTTCCAATTTAATGGAAGTGCTCTTGAGATCTTCATTTTCTATTCTAAGTTTCTCACAACTTAAGCAACCTAAATCCACTTCTTTATTTTTCTCAAGTATTGCCAATTTCTCCTTAAGTTCATTGATCTCATTTTCAAGCTTAGTTTTGGTTGATTTTAAGGTTTTATTCTTTTCTATGAATTTAAGACTAAGTTTGTGTAAACTATCATATTTGCCTACAAATTCAATATCATCAAAAATGGAGCTATCATTGCTATAATATTCGGTTTCGGAATGTACCTCTTTAGAAGTGTGAGCCATAAGACATTTCTCCTCTTTGGGGTTGTCATCATCATCTTCACCGCTATCGCTCCAAGCGCCACTAACGAACGCCGTGTGATTCTTATCACGAGAGGGCTTTGGACAATCACCAATGAAGTGATTTGGATCACCACATCTAAAGCAATTCCTATCACCTTTTTTGTTCTTGACAAACCGATTCTTTGAGAATGGTTTCTTGTCATTGTTGGGTTGCCTAACGTGTTGACCTCGTCTCTTGAAGAACTTCTTAAAATCTCTCACCGCCAATGCATACTCCTCGTCATCGCTTTCCGAGGAACTATCATGGTCACTTTGTGCCTTCTTGGCTTTAAGTGTAAGAGATTTCCTTTCACTCTTGGTTTTCACTAATTCCGAGTCCTTCAAAATTATCATCTCATGAACCTTCAAGTTGCCTATGAGTTCATCGAGTGATAAAGTTGAGAGATCTTTCGATTCTTCAATCGCCGTGACTTTTGCTCTCCACTTTGGATGTAAAGCCCTTAGAAACTTCCTAACATTGTTCTTGCTAGAAAAACCTTCATCAAGTGCTTTTAGACTAGTAATAATAGTGTTAAACCTAGCCAATGCACTATCAATAGTTTCATCTTCTAAGATGACAAATTGTTCATATTGTTGGACAAGAAGATCGATTTTGCTTTCTTTGACTTAGCTATTACCTCGGTGGGTTACTAAAAGAGTGTTCCAAATATCTTTAGCGGTTTCACACATAAAAATCCTTTCATACTCTTTCTTAGGTAAAGCATTATAAATCACCATTTTAGCCTCATTATTTTTTAAAAGTTTCTTTTTAGTATCGTCATTAGCTTTGTCAAAAGTGACCAATTCTTTTGTTTTAGAAACTTCATTAAATTGATAAGGTAAAAAATCACCATTGGTAATAACATGCCAAAGATCTAAATCTTTTGATTTCACATAAGTTTCAAATCTATTTTTCCAATAAATAAAACTATCGGTTTCAAAAAGTGGCGGTCTTTGCATAGATTGCCCTTCTAGGTATTTGTTGGAATCCATAGATCGATTCAAGTTTTAAAATACAATATACTTTAAAAATTCTTGAGCAACCCGCTCTAATACCAATTGTAGAAACTAGAAGGGGGGGGGTTGAATAGTTTCTTATAATTTACTTGTTAAAAGGTGGTTTTCAAAAATCCTTTTTCAAAAACTTAGACTTGAGGAAATGTGTGAAATCTTCTTATGCACAATATGAACAATGATAGTGTAACTAAGCTAATACTAACAAATATATATGCACAAAGAATAAAGAATGTAAAGAGTTAAGGGTAAAGAAAGATTAAACCGAACACAAAGGATTTATAGTGGTTCGGCAACGAAGCTCACTCCTCGTTCCTACTCCACTCCTCGAGTACTCCTTACTCGAGAGTTCACTACACAACAAGCTCCTTATGGTGGAGAAAACCATACACGTCGCTTAACCAATTTCCGACTAAGCTAAAAGTCGAGCCCTAATCGTAGCTAGGACCAATCTACACAACTACACTTAGTACATACACAACTTCCAAATAGACACAACTACTTGGATCTTCTCAACTAAGACACAACAACAAATGTATAAAAGTAGATCTTCAATGGATCTTTGGTGGTGGACTCAACACTTCACAAGGATAGTGTTCTTCTCTTTGCACTTGGAGAGGAAGGGATGGAAGAACAAGATTCACTTCTTAAACAAGTAGTAATCAAACAAATGATCAAAGATTTGAGTGATTAAAGAAGAGAGTTTGAATCTGGAAATAGATGTGCAAAAGAGGTGAATTGAAAAGCTGAGAATGGTCCACTATTTATAGGACAAAGGGCCAACGGCTATATCTGCCCGCGGTACCTTATCTTAGCCCGCGGTACCTTATCGATAAGGAACCGCCTAGGAGCTAAGGTATCGCTGGACTAGACTCTGCTCCCTTTTTGTCTTTTAGTGGTGGAGGTCATATCTGGTCTAAAAAATATCATGATAGAATATTCCTAACCAAATAAGAATAGGCCATTTTCAAATTTTCAAATAATTAATTTAATAAAATATTTTCTTAAAAAGAATGTTTAATAAAAACTTGTCACACTTAATAAAAAGTGAGTTTTAAGAAAAGATTAAATCACTTGATCACTTGATTAAGGTTAGTACTTATTTATCCATACCTTAAGTGAAAATGGGTAAAATGAAAAATACTTGAACTCAAGAATTCGTTTTTCGTTGTTTTCGTAAATGCTTGTTTTTACATATTGTCGTAATCAAAACAAAGCGAGACCGAAAAATACAAGTAACGTTTTTAGGCATTATTGCATTAACAGTTTTCATCTACTCCATTTACGAGTGTGACTTCGATTGATATGGGTTCTCGTATGAGCTTACTTTGGTGATTCTACCTACTTTGGAGTTGTCCACATGTAGAGATGGAAACTATGTATTTGATCCTGGTGTGATTTCTATAAGAGAGATTTCGTATGTTGGACAAACTTGAGACACGTTGGACAGTTCCATTTATCGAGGCGGATATTGTAAATCTTATAGTAAATGGCAACGTGCTAAGTTTGAGTGTATCATGTGAGATGTGCTTCTCAGTGGATATCCTTTATTCTCCATGATGGTTTCCCTAAAGGACAACCTAATTCGGGGCCGAGTCGAGCTAGAGACTTAGGGCATAAAAAATCAAGCATTGAATAACTAGGTTAGAAAACGTAGAGTAGATCTAAATAGGTTAGGTTTAATAAGAGGGTGTTATAGTAGGGTTGAAGTAGAGGGGTGGCTTTTTTCGTCTTTTGGTGTTTGTTTCAAGGGTTTCTCTCTCTCATTTCATTATTTGAGCTTATGGAGGAGGCCCGTGTATCCGGTTCACTTTGATTAGTTTTTGCTATTATGATATTCAACACATTGTGCTTAAAATGAATTCACTTTAGTTGTCTCTTCCTTAGTTTGGGTTAAGCAAAGTTATCAATGTCATAAGAGTAGGGGAGTTTACTCCAATACTCTTAAACATTGAGGACAATGTTTATCTTAAGTGTAGGGGAGACTTCTATCGAAGTGACCTTGCCTAGACCATTGCCCTTGACTTCATGAAAATTGGAAAATTAGTTTTTCAAACATTTTTCAAATTTTTGATCTACTTTGGCCACCAAAAATATGCATTCATAATTTTTGCATTAATCATTTTTCATTTGCATAATACATTTGCATTGTATATATTTCTTCTTTTATTTTTCATCAAAAATCTATAAAAAGGAAAAAAAATAATAATAAAGGATATGGTTTAACAAGTTTAGATATCTTTGACATATTAGGCCCGCCATGAATATTTTGACTCAATTCGAGTTTGCTTATCTAAGCTTACTCTAGCTAGTATCCTTAACCATGTAGACCTTTATTAGTTTATTAGGCTAAGCATCCACTAGTCTCATTATTTGAGATTTTAAACTGTGGAGAACGAGAGATGATAGAGTTTGAAGTAAGTGTAAAGGGTTAGATAAACCTCATATTAATTAATTGTGGCTTTTATATCCCCTTTCGTTACCTTTACTTTCTTGTCAACGCATGTATATATTGTCAATAAATAATCAAGAACGGTTTTAATCGGTTTGTAGTATGCATTTTTGACTAATCATTCGTGGTTGGTATAAGTACGTCTTAAGATTCTAAGTTAGAACGTTTTATGTGTACTAGAATTATGTCATGCTTAATACTTAGCGGGTGTTTTTCCTTTTATTCTTTTCAACTTTCTTTGTGAGAAATAAAGAAAAATAAGAGCGGCTTATAAAAAATGAGTGGCTAGAAAAAAAAGAGAAAAAGAAAAAAATAATTATACAAGACTCCCAAGAGGGGCAGTGTGGTGTTAATTATAGTAGCTATTGAATATCAATATTACTCTCACAAGGGTTGCGGGAATTTAATAGTTGCTCCAATCCAATATTACCTTAACGGGTTGCGGGATTGAAGATCTAAGGTCTCAAAAAGGCGACGGATATTAATTATTGCATGAGTTTTATTTTTCTTTTCTTAGAGAGTGAGTAGCTACTTATTAATGCATGACATAAGGATCTTACACATAAGACGAATGACTTATTATTTTGAGTCGGACTTATATTAATTATGGGCGGTTTTTCAAGTAATGGATAAGATGGTTACTTAGGATTAAAACTGTGCTTCCTTATTTTCTGATTTTACACTTCTTATATTTCACGCTTTAAATAATGACAAAATTTCTCTTAAGCAATTTCTCAAATAATAACCGGTCTTAGAGGCAAATAAGTGGGGGTATAATGGTAACACAATTAATTTGTATGAATAATTCGATGCACTTTCACTTATGAATAACAATGATCTCGTTTTTAAGCTTGGTATGGGGAAAGTGAAACTTGAGGATGATAAGTGTTCATGGTACCAAAGCCCTAATTAAAGTCCTAAATTTCTTTATGAGTTATTTCCATCAAATCATTTTAAGAAAAATACTAAAATAAATAAATAGAGTTTATATTTTGCATTGCGTTCCTAAAAATTTAAAATCATGAATCATGTAGCATAGTATAGTATATTAAATCATAGAATGGCCAAAGTGGATTAATTACGCGAAAAGTGTAATCTAGAGCTTTGAAATACTGTATTGCATGAGGCCATGACAATGGTTAAGTGGAGGGGAGTTGATAAGTGTGAAAACACGCATCAGCTTTAACCTAAAAACCACTTAAGACACAGCCAAATACATTATTTTAAAATGTAAATTATCAGAACTACGTGGGTATTTTATGTTTATGTGTTTTTAGATAAAAATATACATTATGGAGCAAACACGCGCTTTCTCGGGTTTTATTCAAAGAAAAGACGGAGAAAAGTCAAAACAAGGATCCAAGGACTAATCTTGTTGCTTTATTGAAGAATTGGGATTTTACTTGCTAAGTTTTTGAAGCTAAAGGAGTTTAAGTAAAAGCTTTTCAAAGTCTTATATCAGTGAAATGAAAATGTCATAGTAATGAAAGTTCAGGGACTTAATGTGGAAAGTATCTTTGTTAACTTAATTTAATCTGGTCAAAGCAATGCGTCGTCTTCATCAACATCAAGAGAGAGAGAGAGAGAGAGACGTTTTCTCATTCATGTTTTTCAAAGACGATTTATAGAGAGAGATTAAGAAGGATTCATGAGAAGATTAAAGAAGAGAAAGTGTTCATCTCTTTATTCTCTGCAAGATGATAACATTTAATTTGATCAAGAATCAAAGAAGAAGAAACCCCCAATTCGGGTCATTCATCAAGAACCTCGTATTAACCACGTGGCATCTGCTCATTGGATTGAACACGTCACAGAGCTGCTTCAACATGCCTTGCGTCTCTATAAATACTCATCATTCTTCATTATTGTAACTAGTTAGTTAGTTAGATAGGTTAGCTTAGGTATACTTTCACCTAGTGGCTAGGAAGATTAGTAGTTAGTATTAGTTTGTTATAGGATTACTGTTACAATTCTTGTTAAAAACCTGTAACAAATTCAGTTTCAGTTTTAACTGATTTTCATCATTAATGAAGTTCAAGCTCTTTTCTCACTCGATGCCTTTCTTTACTCTTTAATCTTCATTCAGTTATATTGTTGTTAAGAAGTAGGTACAGAATGTTTCAATCTCTGTTTTTTTCAGTTGTGACTGCTTTTTCTTCTTCAATTAATGATAATCTGTTAGAAATTGAGTTTACTTTCGGTTATTCTTATTGTAACTGAAATCAGTTTTTTTGCCATTAATGGAATCCTTCTTTTCTCTTCAAAGCTTTCATCAAATGTTCTCTTATAAACAGTTTCTCTTCGAGTTTATTGATTGATCTTTGCTCCTAACTCATATTTGTAATGATGTGCTATTGTCACTAGTTTAATCTGTAAGGATCTTCAAAAGCTTTGATCTTACATTGTTATTTCTTGTTAGCTATCATAAATTATTTATTCTAGTCTTTCAAATGCTCTAATTGATTTCAATAGGAGTAGAATATTGTAATTCTAGCGAAGATTGAGAATCTACTAGTATTAGTGTTTTCGGCATTGATAAGATGATAGTAGATGTTAACTTCTTTTTCTTTGATGAAACTGATTTTAGCTCGTAAATCCTTTACAAGTTTATGTTTTAGTTCGTTTTCGGTCTTGTGAGTATTCTGTTTTGTAGATGTTCATATTTGTAGGTTCACAAAGATTTGCAGGTTTACAAAGCTGCAGTAAGGTCGTTGATGTTTACTGTTTAGTCAGAGTAGTGCTAGTTTGCTACAAGCCAGCTCAGCGCTGAGCTTCGCCCACAACGGAGGCCTTGGTACAACGGTTAAGCTCCATTTTACATCTCTGCGATTTTTAGTGTAAATTATGTTATTTTCATTTTTCTTGAATTCTTGTAACTGAATTTGTAGAATACAGTAGTTTGAATGTGCTATATTTTAGTTATGTTTAGTTGATTGATTACTAGTTTACATACTTGTGCAATAGATAGTAATTCAGTTAGTGTAATATTCGTATTGTTGGTTGCAGTCACAGTCTTAGACAGTTAGATCTATCATGTTATTAGTCCAGTGCACTTGGTTTGTTGGTGGATGATAGGTGTGTAAACACCCATCCTTTTTACCACTTAATTACAATAATAACCGAGCCAAAACGTGTATTTTATGTCTTTTATGTCGGATTTATGCGTGGTTTGTGTTTTTGTTGTGATTTAGGACGAAATTGTGAAAAGTGGAGAAAACACGGGCATTTACGGGCTTTTATTGAAGAAAAAGATGAAAAGACGAAGTCAAGAGTGCAAAAAGAACGGAAGTCCAAGACCAATTCTGAAGATTTATCGAAGAAAAAGTTAAAAGACGGAAGTTTACTTAAAGCCGAGGAACTCAAGTCTATTTTATTGAAGAATTAAAAGACGAGTTCAAAAGAAATCCCGAGCCACAAGTCACTAGAGTCCAAGTTTAAAGAAGATTAGAAGGAAAAAGGACTAATGGTGCAATTAATGAAGATTAAAGGCTTAAGGACCTAATGACGCAATTAAGAAGAAATGAAGGAGGGGAGGAAGCTTCCTAATCCTCCCCTATATATAGATTAGATCTTAATTACTTTCATTTTGTTGGCTAATCGTGACAATTAGTTCTTCCACTTTTAATTACCTTGTCATTTAAATACTTGTCAAATTTAAATTCCTGTCTTGCACCTTAATTACCATTTAATTTCAAGTAAGTTTTTCTTTTAATTCTTGTTAATCTTTGTCTTTATCTTGTTAATCTCATTCTACCTTTCTTAATCTTTGATTCTTATTGTTTATGTTCATGTTCATGTTCTTATTCTTTCTTATTTTGATCAAGTGGTTTTGATTATTGATGACGTATAGTCCCCAAACCGGGTCATGAGCCCGGCCCACGGGTACTACCCGTATCTGGCCCATCACAGATGGGTGGATAAATATCACTCAGGCTTATGGGCTTGAGTGAACAGTGCTCGCACATGTGTGCGGCCCACGGCCCAAGGCGGCCGACATAAGATCAGACAGAATAATATTCTGTCTGGGCATATCTTAATCCTAAAACGAAGAGATATTCATTGCCAGAATTAGAAGATAACAATCATTCTAATTCTGGTGCTTATCTCTTCCTTAGGGCCGAAGGATCAGTAAAAGCCCACTGGGGTTTCACTGCCTATAAAAGGAACCCCCAAGGGTTCCACAAAGGTATCACAATTCACTCTAAACTCACATATAACCCTAAATCGATTACTTACTCTCACGCCGGAGTCTAATCGTGGGAAACCCTCCCACGGTAAGCTTAACGCGTGTTGTTTAGTGTGCAGGATCCCAACCAGAAGATTCACTTGGTGCAGGAGCCGGTACCCAGCCAACCCGAATTAAGCCTAATTCGGGTCTAGCAAGGATCAACCAACTTTTGCATCAACAAGTTGGCGCCATCCGTGGGACCAGTAACACTAAGCTAGAACAAAATCTCATCTCAAATCTCCAATGACGAAGGGACACCCGCCGACTAACCCCAGGAATGTGAATCCTGGGAATCGGAAGTCCCAAGGGGAAGGGATTCTCATCCCCAACCAGTCACCTAACCGCCCTGCGAGCGGGCTGGGTAACCGTAGTGGTTTTCAACCCGTGGGGGTGACGAGCACGATCTCGGTGACACCCCCACCCACTTCAACCTTGGACAACCCTGACCCAGGGAGTGCGCCAGACCCTCCTAACAAGGAACCACGCAGACCTTCGACGGAGGAGGAAGTGGAAGCCCTACCACTCAGTGAGGAGGATCTTACTCGAGTTCTCACTCAGAATTTTGAAAGGATCGTCCCAGGGATCGCATCAAGATTGAGTCTGGGGAGGAACCTCCAAGCCCGACTCAACTTTGGCGACAGTGGACCATCCACCCCTTCCCAAAACCGGAGAAAGAGGAGGACTCGGCCTCAAGAGCAGGGAACCTTCGAGGAAAACCCTCAACCCCAGAATGTGTTTGAACGCATAGGGGATCGCATCATTCAAGAATTAACGCAGTCTCAAGATGGAGAAAGGTCGGATGGCTCACCCGAGCGGCCAGACCGAGAGCTAACCAGAACCACACGCCGCCCAAGTGTGTGGGATAGAATGAACACAGGGAGGAAAGCTCCTGGTTCGTCTCAAAAAAGTGGTCCCTACTCAAAAGGCGGGGCACCACCGCCGTCCCCAGATCCGTCTGGGGAGGACTCAGATGACCATCCGCCCAAACGCCGCCGGCCTAGGCGCACGCCACCACCACCAAACAATGATGAGTACTATGGTGGCCCCTACTATAGGGATACGGAAGCAGAGGACCTCTCGCGTCCGTGGTGTGAACCATGGGATGACCCTAGGCTTACGCGGCCATGGGCTGATCCCAGGGAAGATCCGTTTACCCTCCGCATACGGAACTACTCTGAGGACACTAAGCGTCGCATGCCGGCATGTATCAAGACGTATGATGGGTCCGGTGATCCTGTCGATCACCTCAAAATATTTGATACTCAGGCTAAAATTGAGCGATGGCCCATGCCTATATGGTGCCAAATGTTCAATTCGACCTTAATTGGAAACGCTCGTGACTGGTTCGAGGCACTCCCCCCACGGAGCATTGATAGTTTCACGGAACTACGCACTGCGTTCGAGAACAATTATACTCAAAGGAAGAAGTATAATAGAGATCCGGTTTCATTGGCAACTGTCAAGCAACGGCCGGGGGAGTCCACAGAAGCCTTCACTGAGCGCTTCAATGATGAGTGCACACGCACGAGAACCATGCCAGAGCTCCTGAAAATCTCTGACTACATGCACGCCATAACAGACAGAGAACTGATCAGGCGTCTCAACGACAAGCGTCCAGAGAAATATGATGACCTCATGGAAAGAGTTAGGAATTTCATAGAGGGAGAGACAGCCGTTGCCGCAGCCTACCCATCCCGAGGAAATGGGTACCGCTCAAATGACCAGTCCCGGAGACAGTCGGGCGGTCAGGGCAACCAGAACAATAACAAGGGCTCGGACTATAAGAGCCAGAGCAAAGGCGGACGGTCGGACGACAAGTTCACCCCCCTAAAGATGTCCTACCGGGAGATCTTGTTGACTGAAGGGGCGAATTTTCCAAGGCCTCCCCCAATGACTACACCCCCGGAACGTCGGCAGGGAAGTCGCTTCTGCGAGTTCCATAATGACAAAGGACACGGCACGGAGGAGTGTATCCAGCTGAAGAAGCATATTGAGTCGCTAATCAAATCAGGCAAACTCAAGCACCTAGTTAAGGATTGGAAAGACGGAAAGGACAACAACAAGAAGTATGATAAGAAGGATCCCCAAAAGGACAAGCCTTCTACCATATACATGATCCAATCCAGACAGCGCCGCACGAGACAGAAAATTGGCCAAAAATTTTCACGCGGCAAGGAAATCTCATTCCCTCTCATTACAGCAAGTGACGTGGTCGATGCGCCCCTCACTATCGAGATAAGCATTGGAACACACAATGTTCGTCGCATGTATGTGGATGGAGGGTCGTCAGCAGAGGTGTTGTATGAACACTGCTTTGTGCAGTTATGCCCAGAAATAAGAAGCCAATTAGTACCGGCCACGTCGCCGCTTACTGGCTTTAGTGGAGATACTATCTGGCCAATAGGGCAGTTGCGTTTGCTTGTCACCATTGGGAATGAGGAACATTCCACTACAGCGTGGATGAACTTCATGGTGATACGTTCACACTCTCCTTATAATGGAATCATAGGCAGACCAGGCATTTTGGCCATCCGGGCAGTACCCTCTACGGCACACGGAATGATTAAATTCCCTGTTGATGGGGGAATCGTTACTATTTATAACACAGTCGTGCCAACATCCGAGTGTCACACTGTGACAACACCGGCACCACCTGTACCACCCAAGGAGGGAGCACCACCACCCAATTGGAAGGTGGCCGTTCACCCTGACTACCCGGAACAGGAGGTATCCATAGGAGGGGCGCTCTCAGATAGCGGCAAAAGGGCCATGTGTTCTCTTTTAAGTGCAAACCTGGACATATTCGCATGGGAGCCAAAACATATGACGGGTGTGCCACGCGCGATTGCAGAGCATAAACTCCAGATCCGCCAAGGGTACCAACCCATCAAGCAAAAGAAGCGCGGCCAGGCGCCCGAGCGAAGTCAAGTTATACTGGAGGAAGTGCGGAAGCTGGTGGACGCAGGCATCATGCGCGAGGTATACTACCACGAGTGGTTATCCAATCCGGTCATGGTCAAGAAGCATGACGGAAGTTGGCGCATGTGTGTGGATTTCACGGATCTGAACAAGGCCTGCCCACAGGACTGTTACCCGCTGCCAGAAATTGACTGGAAAGTAGAGTCCTTATGTGGATATCCTTTCAAATGCTTCTTGGATGCATATAAAGGGTATCACCAAATCCAGATGGCGGAGGAGGATGAAGAAAAAACGGCGTTCCATACAAGCCAGGGCGTATATTGCTATACGAAAATGCCGTTCGGATTAAAGAACGCAGGCGCTACGTATCAGCGGTTGGTGGATAAAGCTTTCGAATCACAAATAGGGCGCAACTTGGAAGTATATGTTGATGACTTGGTGATAAAAAGCCACACGGAGGAGGCACTTCTCCGGGATGTCCAGGAGACATTCGACACGCTGAGAAGGATTAACATGAAGTTAAATCCAAAGAAATGTACGTTTGGTGCAACAGAAGGAATGTTCCTGGGATATTTGATTGACCCAAACGGCATCAGACCTTGTCCAGAGAAGACGGACGCAGTGATACGGCTACCGTCCCCGCAGACACGGAAGGAGGTGCAGTCCCTGAATGGGAAGTTAGCCGGACTGAATAGATTTCTATCTAAATCCGCAGAGAAGTCCTTACCCCTATTTAAGACACTCAAGAAGTGTATTAGAAAGGGAGACTTCCGTTGGACGAAGGAAGCTGAGGAAGCCTTTGGCCAACTCAAGCAGCATCTCACATCTCTCCCCATGTTGGTAGCTCCACGGCCAAAGGAGGAACTCGTTATGTATCTCTCAGCTACTCATGGCGCAATAAGCGCGGTACTGATGACGGATAGAGACACAATACAGACCCCGGTCTACTTTATAAGTAGAACATTACAAGGGGCGGAGCTGAATTATTCCCCCATGGAAAAATTGGTACTAGCACTAGTATTTGCCACAAAGCGGTTGCGCCGGTACTTTCAGGCGCACCCGATTGTTGTGATCACGGATCAGCCAATTAAGCAGGTTATATCTAAACCAGACGTGGCAGGGAGACTAGAGAAGTGGAGCATCCTATTGGGAGGGCATAATATATCTTACAGGCCAAGGACGGCTGTTAAAGGCCAGATCTTGGCAGATTTCCTGATCGAGAAGCCGGATGAGAAAGAACCAATCATTAAGCAAGAGGAGGTCCCAGCGGAACCTTGGGTGCTATTCACGGACGGATCCTCATGCACAGACGGGTCTGGGGCAGGCCTCATCCTCACAAACCCAGAAGGAATGGAATTCACGTACGCCCTCCGTTTCGAGTTCACGGCCACCAATAACGAAGCGGAATATGAAGCATTAATTGCGGGTTTAAAAATCGCTGCTAGAATGGGAGTCCGCAACCTTGAGGCCTACGTGGACTCACGGCTTGTCGCGAACCATATTCTAGGTGGGTATGTGGCTAAGGAGGACAACATGGTCAGGTATTTGGAAAAAGTCAAGACGTTAATCGCGACTTTCAGTAAGTTTTCCATCAAGCAGGTGCCGAGGGGCGAGAACAAGAAAGCGGACGCTCTCAGTAAGATCGCATCCACGAGCTTCGCCCACTTGTCTAAACAGGTTTTGGTGGAAATACTCAAGGAAAAGTCTATCACGGAAGGGGAAGTGACTGCTATAGTTGAAGAGGAGGGACCTACGTGGATGACCCCAATCATCAACTATTTGACTAATGAAACCCTTCCAGACGAGGAAAAAGCAGCAAGGCGCGTTAAAAGGAAGTCACAACATTTCGAACTCCGGGAAGGCATCCTTTACAAACGCTCTTTCTTGCAGCCGTGGCTGTGGTGTGTTGGACCACGCCAGGCGGCCTACGTGATCAGTGACATACACGAAGGGTTGTGCGGCATGCATGCAGGCCCACGATCCGTGGTAGCTCGAGCCTTACGAACAGGATACTATTGGCCCACTATGCACAGAGACGCGCGCGACATGATTCGCAGGTGCAATGATTGCCAAGTGCATAGGCCAGTACCGCGGCACCCGCAGCAGTAGCTTACACCTATCACGTCCCCGTGGCCATTTTACAAGTGGGGAATTGACATTGCAGGACCATTTCCTGTAGCTGCGGGAGGGGTTAAATTCTTGATTGTTGCAATGGATTACTTTACACGATGGATAGAAGCCAAGGCAGTAAAATCTATCACGGGTAAGCAGGTCAAGAAGTTTGTGTGGGAACACATCGTATGCCGTTTCGGTCTACCGGGAGAAATTATATCGGACAACGGCAAGCAGTTCACGGACAACCCATTCAAAGACTGGTGTGCATCGTTGAACATCAAACGGCGCTTCGCATCTGTTAAACATCCACAAACGAACGGCCTTGTTGAACGAGCAAATAGGAGCTTGGGAAATGGAATCAAGGCACGACTGGATGAGCGACAGGGCAAATGGGTTGATGAGTTGTCACACGTACTATGGGCACATAGAACCATGATAAAAACAGCCAACGGAGATACTCCGTTTGCATTGGCTTACGGCACTGAAGCCGTTATACCAGCAGAAATAGGGATGCCTACCATCCGCACGGCGGAGGTTAATGCCGTCACAAACGATGAACAACTGCGAATCAACCTAGATCTGTTGGAAGAAAAAAGGGAAATAGCAGCCATCAATGAAGCTAAGTCCAAGGCTAAGATGAAGGCTTATTACGACGCCAAGGTCAAGGGTGTTTCTTTTCGACCGGGAGACTACGTCTATCGTGCTAACGAAGCAAGTCGAGTGGAAAATACAGGAAAACTGGGCCCTAAATGGGAAGGACCGTATGAAGTCACTGAAACCTTGGGACGAGGCGCGTACAAGTTACGCGATATGGATGGCCGCGACCTAGAGCGCACATGGAACATCGCCAATTTAAAAAGGTGCTATCTTTGAAAGCTACGGCTCCCGCATGGATACTTCGCTATAGGCGGTCTTAATAAAGAGCCATGCGGGTTATTTGTCTTATTTGTTTTTCTTATGTTTGTTTAAGTTTCCTTTATGGACTTTTTTAGGACTTGTCGTCATTATTCAAACAAAAATGTAAACGTTCTAATAAAATGCCGTGGTGCCTAGCTAGTTCCACGGCCTGTTTCGTGCAAATTATTTTTCTTTGTTAGATTCTTTGTTAGCCGTATGAATTTTACTTGTGTTATAATATGCCATGTTTCTTTCGTATGCATTCTCTCAAAATACCGTACATGTACCCTTATATATAGGGCGGCCTCGGTTTTCCGAGGTGCCATGGATTCTTGACACGTGTCAGTCACATTTCCTATCCAATGGATAGGATTTCTGACATTTCTGTAACGTCAGTAGGGGACCCATGGGTCATTTCTTAAACAGTTTCGTGTGGCTCGAGGCTGGTCAGTAATCATGCACTTTTTGCAGATATACGACTGGATTCTTGTCGGGTTATGCGGCTCTTACGTAAGACCATATTAAATGTTGCATTTAATTTGTCTCGGCCATTGCGCGCGGCTGCGGTAGTATTCATTAAGGGATATTCATACGACCGGTTGCCACGTGCGGCCGGAACAAAATTTCCATTATCATTTCCTAGGCCTTTCTTGGTATGACCGGAGGGCAGCTTGATAGTCTAGAGGTTACGCCTACGGCTGTAACAACTAGACTGGGGGGACATGATGACGTATAGTCCCCAAACCGGGTCATGAGCCCGGCCCACGGGTACTACCCGTATCTGGCCCATCACAGATGGGTGGATAAATATCACTCAGGCTTATGGGCTTGAGTGAACAGTGCTCGCACATGTGTGCGGCCCACGGCCCAAGGCGGCCGACATAAGATCAGACAGAATAATATTCTGTCTGGGCATATCTTAATCCTAAAACGAAGAGATATTCATTGCCAGAATTAGAAGATAACAATCATTCTAATTCTGGTGCTTATCTCTTCCTTAGGGCCGAAGGATCAGTAAAAGCCCACTGGGGTTTCACTGCCTATAAAAGGAACCCCCAAGGGTTCCACAAAGGTATCACAATTCACTCTAAACTCACATATAACCCTAAATCGATTACTTACTCTCACGTCGGAGTCTAATCGTGGGAAACCCTCCCACGGTAAGCTTAACGCGTGTTGTTTAGTGTGCAGGATCCCAACCAGAAGATTCACTTGGTGCAGGAGCCGGTACCCAGCCAACCCGAATTAAGCCTAATTCGGGTCTAGCAAGGATCAACCAACTTTTGCATCAACAATTATTTTGATTAGTTTTGTGAGTTTGATTGTTTTGGATTGATTGTTTATGATTAGTGGATCATTTGAGTTAGCTGTATAGTGGATTTGACATTGGAACTTTGATTGATATGTTAAACGTAAAGAGAAGTTTTTTTTAAAAAAGGAAAATAATATAGCAGTTAATGAGTCTCGAATTTAAATGCTTTATATTCACTAGAAACGTTTGCCAAATACACCTTAAATCCCTTTGGTTATAAGCCTTGTATCTTGAGCTTCAAACTTCAACAACTTGTCATTCTTGGCCCTTTGACTTCATACTTTACCATATTTGAACCCTTGACTTATTGACTTTGACCATATTTGACTTTGTTCTTGACTTTTTCAATTTGACACTTTTAGTCCCTCAACTTTGCAAGTTGTCAAGAAAGGTCCTTTGACTTGTTTTGACTTGTCATCTTTTGTCCTTCTTTTGTCTTTTCTTCATCATAAATGCCTTGAATTCTATGTTTGCATCAAATTTGTATCTTTTTACCTACACAAGCACAAACAACAAAGAATACCCATAATACTGCTTTTACACATTAAATCAGGTATTTTTCTTTGTGTTTTAGTGTTAAATATGATATAATTGATATGAGATTTCACTCATATCATCCTCACGCACTATCGGGTTATGGCTTAACTGAATATAATATAAGAGCACCTCAGGGTAAGCTAGAAGGAGGATGTGATTAGCATTGATTACCTCAGCGTCACTCTCGTCATATGTGCCAGGGCCAGGCTTCACATCTCTCCTTAAAGTCTCTTGGGTTACGAAATCAAAATCAAAAGGAAATATGACGCTATCAATCCAAAATAATTTAGTATTCCAGTTTTTGAGCGAATCTAGTTTTTTCTCGTAGCACTGCAAACTTCTACACGTTTTAAGAACGAAACCCATCTGTTTTCCCATGAGGGAGTGTATAAAGCACAGAATAGGTTTTACAGTGGGGTCTATCCTTAGGACACCGTAGTTTATTTCAAAGTTTGATATCTTTTTCGCACCAATACAATGTAGTTGGGATACGTGTATTTGGTGGTGGGTCAAAACAGTGACAAGAAAACGAGATGGTGGGATACAGTTGTTAGCATATTCAAAAAACTTGGTATACACTCCTATTTTCCCAAATGGGAAGCTTCCTATATGAGATAGGGGGTGTGGTACTTCAGGGTGTAAGTTCATATGAATGAAGTATTCCGATGTGAAATCGAGTAGCTCTTGTTCGGTGATGTGGGACTTAATGTCAGAAAGTTGTTTTACCATTTCATATTGTAAGGAAAGAGTGAAATCGTAGTATATTTACCATTTTTGTTGGGTTTTTTAGCTGGAAATGAAGGTTCGTTAATGGCGGCTGGTAGATTTTTCACTGTGTAAACACAGTGAAAAGGAGATGGTGGTATATATACCCATAGGGTTCACTATTCATGTATATGGATGATTGCCACGTGTCGCCCACTATCACAATCTGACGGTGGAAGGTGAATCGACTAGCTGACGTGTCATACACTTTTTACGTTTCCCAGAGTGAGTGGTTGATTGGAGGGGAGTAGGTACATGTTTTGGGCGGAGAAATTTGAAACTTCTTTGCTACACTTTTTTTTTGTCACCAACTCAGTTCAAGTGCGACTGCATTACTTCTATAGTCTAGTAGCCGCGACACG
Source organism: Glebionis coronaria (assembly GCA_025667525.1). Taxonomy (NCBI): domain Eukaryota; kingdom Viridiplantae; phylum Streptophyta; class Magnoliopsida; order Asterales; family Asteraceae; genus Glebionis; species Glebionis coronaria. The sequence goes on from CM046879.1 coordinate 105,894,346, forward strand.
CCATGCGACTACTAGACTTGGGGGACATGATGACGTATAGTCCCTAGTCGGGTTATAAGCCTATAAGCCCGACCCACGGGTACTACCCGTATCCAATCCATCACGAATGGATCGTGACATACCGCGATAAAAGCCCACGTGCCCCAATAAGCTGTTGTTGCACGCGGTTTCATGGAAGCCACATCTACACCGCATGCGGTGGGAATAAATAGAATCATAGTCGGATTGGGACTATGATTCATCTAAGTTAAGAGGATATACACTATCCTTATTTAAGTGATAAGGATCTCGGTGTATATGTTAATTATCTCTTACTTAGGCTACAAGATTAGGAAGCCCAACTAGGGTTTCACTAGTTATATAAGGAACCCCCGAGGTCCCACAAAGGTACGATTACTCAATACTCACAACCCTCGCCGACTATCTCAATCAAATCTATTACTTACTCACACGTCAGAGTTTAATGGTGGGATACATTCCTACTGTAAGCCCAACGGTGTTTGTTCTTTAGCGTGTAGGGTCTTTATAAAAGTTAACTTGATGCAAGAGTCGGAGTCCTCAGTACCCGAATTAAGCCTAATCAGGTCAAGCGTGGTCCATCCAACTTTTGTATCAACACACCGCGAGACAGTGTCTCATGTGGTGGACCCTTCATTCGAGTCTTAACTAGACCGAGTGTCGAGTCCCACGGATGACGCCAATTTGTTGAAGCTAATTTCTGCATGTAGCTTAGGAGACCTTATAAATTGCCCCGAATACAAGTGAACTAGTAACGTAGTCTTGTCAGATACCTGAAAGGGACACTCGTTATCGTAGTTCCAGGTTTGACCATGAGTTCAAGCTCCGACGTGAAAGTAAGCATATGACCAAATAGGTATTCTGAATATCGAATATGAGAGTAAATGCATGTGTGTTAGTTGGAATTGCAATAAATATGGGGAAGTTTTTATACCCGATATTAAATCAAACCTGGAGGTCTTGTCCCACACTAGACTTAGCCACTATACACAAGGGAATATTTTGTCCATAAATCATAAGATTATGCGGCTTGGCGGCACACTTAGCCCGGACCGATGGATAATGCTTTGTACCTTGGATAAAGGCTTGATACCCAGGGTATTCACGCCTTTGTCGTTTCATCTTTCCAATGTGTTTATGCTCCGGACTTGGTCGCTGACCTGGTAAGAATTCTAAAACAAAACTACGAAGTCATACGCGAACCCGACGAACGTATAGCTACTTGATAATCTTGAAGATGGAGGCTGTTTTGATAAATGAGGAGTAAAAGACTAAAGGTTGTGATAAAGAAAGTATTTGTAATTTGGATATAAAGCTAAAGAGAACGCGTTTTGTGACCGTAGGTTCCTAATAGTTATTTCAAAACTACGTTTTGGTTGAGTGAGAGCACAAATTCTCAATTATCAAGGTTTTGTTTTGACAAACACTCAAATTTGATTATTCATGCTTTTAAATCATTATAAGCAAATAGTAGTAATTCATTTCAAAAAGCAAAAACAAACGGCCTCGTAAACAAACACCGCCGTCACATATAGGTAGAATGAAAGAGAATCTTCTAAATTTATTGCGATATGATAAAGTTATACTCCTTTTGTCTCAAATTTATTGTATCCCAACAAAAAACATACAATTTAAGAAAAATATATTTATTATGATATTCTTTCTCTTATTTTTTTTACAGAATGACAGTTTACTATTAGCTAATTAATTTAAAGTTTTTTTAAATTTGATAATTATAATTTCAAAAGTAACATAATAAAATTGATCAATTTATTATTATCTTTTATATAATAAAAGAATTAGATTTGTAGAGAATTTTAGTGAAAAGTTGAGGTTGTAGAAAAATTAATTGGACCAATCAAATAACTTGATTTTGATACATACGCAAAATCGAGCGATGTGATTGGTGAAAAAAAAAGTAAAAATTGAATTCAATTTAATAAAAATTAAAAAATTTGGTGGAGGAATTTGATGAAAACACACAAAGATATATGTGTCAAATTTGTGAAAATAAAAACTTAAAAAAAGGAGGAGATTTATAAAACTTTATTGGTTTAATTTAAAATAAATATGATGGAGTTAAGAGTAAATTTATAATTTTCTATATTTTTGAATAATTTAATAAAATAAACAAAATACCCCCTTAAACTTTATACTATATGAGACTTTTTATTTTAAAAATATAACATATATGTTATATTAAAAAATCAACAAGTCACATGATTATAAATATTCAAATAAAAACACAAATTATTGTATATTTCTATTTTGACACTTAACAAAATCAAGCGAAGCAATTTACGTAAGTTATTATTAACATTAACATAAATATCGAAGTGAGTGTCGGATATCAGACATCGGTGTGAGATGAAAATAAATATACGGGATCCTACATATTACAACAACATATATTTTTTCAAGGTCGTTGTTTGTTACTAAACACATAATGTCTAGAAAAGGATAACTAACATTTCATTTAAATAAATTCAAATCTTTTCTTGCAACAAATATTTATACAAAATATCAATTAATATTATCACATAATGCAAAATCATGTAAAACTTGTGGGTCCATGGGTATCGTAACTATTTAAGTATTCAAAATTTAATATTGTTTTATAGAATAATATTAAGCATTACAGAATCATGAATTTGTAAAATCGTGTAGGAAAAAAAAAAAAAAGGTTGATGTAAATGATTTGTTAATTAACAATTAAGATATAACTATTTAAAGTAAAAATATTGAAAGTAAAAAGAGTATGAAATTCGAAAAATAAAAATTAACGTGAGTTTATGTTAATTTACACGGTACACAGTAAAATAATAACATAATCAAACATATAAACATTAGATGTTTTAAAAAATATGTATAATATACAAAAAAATCGTAATAACAAAATTATTACTTAATTATTGCTTAATTTATTCTTTATAATATACATAAGAGTCCAGTTATTTTGGATACCTTGTATTCAAAGGATATAAGGGGACCAATCCCCACCTTCCATCTAATCTTGATTAAAGGCCTAGATTAATTCTCATTTTTAAATAAAAAAAGGCGGAGGGGTATTTTCGTCATTTTACCCCTCCACCTAACACCACCTACCACTCCCACATTCATAGATCTGGATCGATACTTTTTTCTTCTTCTTCTTCTCTCTAAAACACACACAAACACACACACACATACACATATTTACATCTTAATTTATCAAAACAAACATCAAATGCATCGATCATCCACTTCATAAATAAGGTAAAGTTTATTCGATTTATTTTGATTCATCTTTTTTTAGCTTATTCGATGTGAATAAGCTTATAATTCATCTTATTCTTTTATAGCTTATATGAGAAACTACGTGAATTTAAAGCTAACTCATGTGAATAACGGTATAGATTATCATCATCTTTATTATGATGAATTATAAGCTAACTTATTAGCTTATTTTCGTGAATCATAAGGTTTTATGACTTAATCTCGCTGAACAGATTTAGTATGACCTGTTTGTAAAGTATCATATATGATATAAGCTAAAGTATCATATATGATAAAAATATATCATATATGATTATGTGATTGAAAATTGAATTAACTCTTTTTTTATGGCTTAATCTCGCTGAAAATATTTAGTATGACCTGCCAGTGACATATCATATATGATATACTATATCATATATGATATAAGCTAATATATCATATATGATAAAATATATCATATATGATTAGTGCTTGAAAATTGAATTAAATCTTCTTTTTTTGTGTAGAGGAAGCTGTTTACAAGGCATGTTGAATATTACAAGCATCCAAAAGGCCAAGAAGCTTAGTGAAGAAGCTCATGAATTTTTTACGTTTATTGCTTGTTTTTTCTTTGTAATCTCCTAATAGAGTTTTGAAGTATATGGACGATTTTATAATCCATTGGTATCTGGTACAACGTCTTGTTAATATGATTAACTTTCTTTGGTATTATGTCATGATGATTTGATAAATTAAGCCATATATGATAATGCACTATCATATATGATAATGAATTATCATATATGATACTCAAAGAAAACTTGGATACATTAAACAAAGAATCTGATGAATTCATGATTACAACAAAAAGTATGCACAATTAATAACTAAACACTTGTTCATAATATAAAAAATTGTACTTTTGAACAAAATCATATATGATAATTCAAATAGAACATAACCTAATGTAAAATCATACATGATATACATCTGATATCGTATATGATAACCATTTATACAAAATCAAAAGGTGCTAACAACATTATTATTGAAACTACTCTTCTTTTTCAATAATACACTATTCTTATAACAAATTATCAAATGATGAATTCATGAACAACGCATACTCCGTCTTGATCCTTAAAACATATCAGTGCACATCCTCTTGTTATAATCAATATCCCTCTCTCCTTTGCTCCAAATAGGGCAATCACACCATCTCTGTTTGACTGCATTTATAAAAGAAAAAAAAGAACATATTATGCAAAATTTTAATACCAAATGAATTACTCATATATATATATGATAGAAGATAGGTTTCAAGAGTTTATACAGACTTTTTAAAAGATATTCATACAAAATCTATTTTTTCTTATAAATTTTTTTTATATATCATATATGATGTATATATATCATATATGATATATCATCAGTTATCATATATGATATATCTATCATATATGATAAGAAATGTACATCATATATGATAACATCAGAAAGTTAAAAAAATCATAATAATACAGCTTATTAACATAAAAATAAGCGTATTCATAACTATCTTATTCACAAAAAAGTATAACTCATTGAAATAATCTAATAAGCTATCTTATAATGCAACACAAAAAATTCAAATCATTTAAGTTACAAAGCTTATTCATAACTCCACTATTATTAAAAAAAAGCTTATTCATAAGCTTATTCAAACTAACTAGCTTATTAATCCAACTTCATAACTTATCCATAACTTCTCATCTAAGAACTTAGCTTATAATTAAGAACAATCAATCCAAAAAGATTCGTTCACAATAATCCAATTAAAAGCTAATAAAAATACATTAATAAGCTTATTTAAACCAAATAAGCTAAAAATAAAAATACAACTTAATCAAACCTGGTGATGGATGAATCAATTCGTGATTATAGATGTTCGTGATGAATTCGTCATGGATTCATCATGATCGCGTTTCGATGGATTCATGATTAATTAGTGATGGACTAATGGTGGATCGGGGTAGAGAGATAAAGTAAATCAGGGGTAGAGAGAGAAAAAGAGATTCGATGTGTGTTTTTTGTGAGAGAAAAAAGAAGAAAAAATATTATATAGTAGATGTTGAAATGACCGAAATACCCTTTCAGTGTAAATTGGGGATTTAATCTTAGTCATTGGATGAAAAAGAGATGAAGGGTGAGGATGAGTCCCCTTATATCTTAGATAAGTTTGGTATCCAAATGAACTTAAATCTATACATAAAACATATAAACTTGTTATTAATAATGAACAATTAAATTAAAAACAAAGTATAAAAAAAAAAAATTAAACTTTCTTTGTAAACAAACAGACCTAAACTATACTCCGCGACATCCGCACCGTTCATATATAAACACCCCTTCTGTTGTCATCCCACCTTAAAAAAACCAAACCTCTTCGAAACCCAAACAAAAAAAACACTCGCCTGAAAAAAAAAAAATTTTCAATCGATCAATCGATCAGTTAAAAAAAAGAAAAGAAAAGAAAAGATGGTGGGTGAAGAAAAAAGGCATGAAATGATGCAAAACCTATTCGGTGATCAATCCGAAGAAGAAGAAGAAGATGACCAGGAGGACGATGAAGAAGAAGAAGTTGAATCCGAACACGAATCTAATCGTCAACCTGATTACGCTTCCGTACGATTTCTTTTCTAAACCCTAATTTTGATTATGTTTGTGAAATTTGATTATGATTGTTTGAATTGAGGTGTTAGTGGTCAAATTAGGGTTTAGCGGTGACCTAATTTGTTTATAATTGATGAAGATGTGGTTTAACGGATACGAAGAATTCTAACATAAGTTACCAACACCTAAATATTGTATAAGCACAATTATAACATTATTAACATCATACGGAGTGGCATATTAGCATTAAACAATCTGTTGCTTTTTGACATGGTAACCTAATTATGACATAGTAATCGAGGAAGGTGTGTTTAGAGTGTGTGCGCGATAACGAATACGAAGAAGAGTGTGTGAGTTTGTTGATGTTGATTATACGAAAATTTGTTGTTAAGGTAGAAGGTCGGAAGATTATAATTGAATACGTAGTACATGACTTTGTTTATAATATGCAGCTGTTTGAGTAGGCTTTGAACATTATAACGGATGTTATGAACATGTAAATACTGTCTAAACACAAGCGGAGTAGCATATTAGCATTATAAAGTCTGGTGCTTTTTGACCTAAAACCTTAAGGAACTTGTTGTGATATAATCAAGTTCGTCAGTCAAATTGTGTGTTACTGCCTACAATTTAACGGCTTCAAATATTCCGGTTTTTGAACGTGTTTAGTTTTATAGCCGGTCTATTGGGCAATCTAGGAATTGGAACTTGGGTACACACTAGTGGGGTGGAAATTTGGGGTCGTGTCGGGGTTGGTGGTTCAAAAATCTCAACCCAAACATGACCTGGTTAGTTAATCGTGTCGAGAAGTTCAACCCTTAACCTTAACATTTTAATGGGTCATATGGAATATGGTAAGTTGTTTGTTAGAAACATTTTTAGTAACACGATAAATATTGATATATAGGTCTAGTCGGTTAGTAGATCATTAGTCACATCTATAGCCAATTGTGTAGACTAAGTTCTCATTCCTTGTATGCCAGATTCATTATTGGCTCCTATCAAGGTTTATATAATCTTTGATATTCTAAAATTCGATTGATATGCGTATGCGTTTGTGTATATGAGATCAGCTGATTTAACTTATTTGTATGAATACGACAATTGATTGCTACATTGGTACATACATATTGTTGTTTACACATAACGTGTTGTTAATATAAAAACATGTATTAGTTGCACTTATTACAAAATAGTATAAGAGTAATTGCAGAAGTAAGAGTGTCACATATATTGTTGTAAATATCTTCAATGTTAATTTTGACAAGTCTTTAAACATGCATTTGTGATTGATCTTGTTGCCTTATAGATAAACAATATTGCAGAGTTATATAAAAAAGAATTTAAACTACCGAATGCTTGATACTTGATAATGGATTGGCCAAATGTCAAGATCGTGTGCCACAAATGGAAGGATATCAAGGAATGCTGTGTTTTTTTGTTTAGTACGACAGAATGCATATGAGTCGTGTTGTTTTTTTTAAACATTTTTATGTGAAGTTTTTTGTCGTCCGTAAATGGGATGCCAAATATGTTGTGGTAGTTGGGCAAATGATAATCTGATGAGTATTCACTTTCACCAAAGTTTAACTTGGCGGTCACAAAATAATTATAACGGCTAATATCTCGAAATAGCAACATATTAATCTCGGTGTTGCATAGTGGTTCAATGTACAATCGTGGCAATGCGGTCAGCACACTTGACATTCCGTCATTTTTTGGCGAGTTCTTCAGTGTGGATCATTTAATAAATTCATGGACAATTTGTATATGACTAACGTGGAACACCAAGATAAGTACGTTGCGGTTCAATGACATCAGCCCTGTATAAATCTATATATGGTCTTTGACACAAATAGATATATTTCTTATATATCCATAAGCTATTTACCCAATATATGCGGTAAGAGATACATGCACAAATCTCATTGTCAAGAATCATTATCCAGCTGGAAAGAGGGACATTTGCTATTTTTGTTTTTCTTTTTATCAAGTTTGTCGGTTGTGCACATTTAGCATGTTTATAGTTGCATGTGAAAGTGTATGTGCCATATGTTTCTATAGCTGTATATCTGTGATGCTATGATGGATTGTAGGGGATGTTCCTCTTTGTAATTTCCCTGCCTTCACGTGATCATGTTTAGAAGTTTTACGTTTTAAAGGCCACAAACTTCATAGATCTGATTGAGTACTCTTTATTGAAAGAAAAATTGCAAATCCTTTAAAACCTTATAAGGATAGAGGGGGTCCAGATTATGCTTAAACAAGTTTTATCTTACTACTTACAGAGACCGTAATTCTATTGGAATCCCTAAACAAATCTGAATCAATCTTGTTTGTTTTACACTAATTATGAACTTGCATCTTTCATGTATTTTGTGTTATTTATTTATCTATTGAACTTTGTTCTTTTAAAGGCAAAACAAGGAGGGAGTGTTTTTTTTTTTACTTAAATAGTACTTTAATGTTCAGGACGAAGGGGACGTTGGGATGAAGCCAGAAGGTGATGATGTGGTGGAAGGTCATGGGGAAGCAGAGGTTGGTAGTGATAGTGATGGTGAATTACAAGAGGTGGATCAAGAACACTTAGAGAGTGAGGGTGAGAGAGATCAAAGCTCTCAAGAAGTAGATTTGGGAGATCAGCGAGATGAACGAGATGAAAGTGAAGGAAAAGATTCAGGAAGTGACCAAATTGGTCAAAGAGTTGTTACCAGTAGGAGGCGAGAAGCGGTGGAGAGTGACTCCGAGGATAACCAGTACATGGATAATGCAGATGAAGAAATCGATCAGGCTAGAAGTCAAAGGTATCATTCTTATCTGTAAATATAGCAATTTCAGTTAAATTTTTGGAGTTGTGGTAGTGTACCATCCTTGCGAAAGAGGCATCTGGTGTGGCGTTGATACCGAGGGAAAGACTTGTGTGATGGATGCTCTTGATGCCACTTGACTTATTAGAATATATTCCAGAGTTTAATCTTTGAGTAGTCTTATTTTGTAACTTATGTGAAAGTTTGCTCTGTTTTTAGCATGATTGTTTGAAGCAGTTTTGCTTATATTTTTGTGCTTCTTGCTTAGTTCTAGATTATGACATGGTAGCAGGTTACATTATAGAAAGATGGAAAGAACAATTGTACATCACATGTCCAGATTAGGCTTTCATAGATATCATGACAGGGGAGGAGGAACTAAATTCATTGATAAATTGTTTTTTTATTGTCTGAAAATGGTGGTCTATCCATGTTTTTAGTTTCACAATTCCATTCTTTTTAGATTGTAATAGATTTTGCTATCTATGGCAGATATTTAGGGATATTGTGTAGATATACAATTCCATTCTTTTTAGATTGTAAAATAAATGATATTGTAGTTTATTTTGAGAAAGAGGCGTATAATACCTTAGATTATGATGAATTCAGCTGTAAAAATGCAATATACGTATATACATGTTTATGTTTCATTGAGGGTTGCTTTGTGTTCCACCAACACAATCCTTTAGAGTAGTACTAAAACTTCTTGCGTTGGATTTTTATGCATCTTTTGAATAATGAATTTTGAACATGACAGTAGGTCACCTGAAGAGGAGAAAGACGAAGCTCACATATCAGAGACAGCCCCTGAGATTCGTGATGTATTTGGGGAATCGGATGACGAAGAACCAGCAGATTATGAGGCTGCTCAGACTAATGTCGAGGATGATTCAAATGTATGCACTGATTGCTCATAAAACATAGGTTCATATTATTACACAAGTTTTTGAGTTCTAGAAAAATTAACATGTTCTTCTTGTAATAGAGATCTCCAATGGAGGATGAAGGTTACGAGAAGGATCTCAGACCAGAGGACATGCTAGCCGATGAAGAGGGTCGATATGATTCTGAAGAGGATAATATTGTTAAAGCTAAGGAGAAACCCATGGGACCCCCTTTGGAGCTAGGGATACCGTTGCGGCCTCCTCCTTCACATCCCGAAAAGGTTTTGCCTGACCATCTTGTTTGATGAAAAAATTTATTCCTTTTGTAGGCAACATGGAACCAGCTGATAAATACTTTGATGTATCTTGCACTTAATTGAGAATTAACCTTACCTTTTCTTTCTGTTGCTTGCAGATGAACATAATCAAAGTTTCTAATATTATGGGTATTGATCCTAAACCATTTGATCCAAAGACGTTTGTTGAAGAAGATGCTTTTGTTGCTGATGAGTCTGGTAATACCAAACGTATTCGGTTGGAAAATAATATTGTTCGCTACAGGCCTGTTAGAAAACCTGATGGAACAACATCTGTAAGTCCTTGTGCTCAGATCTTAGATAAAAAACAAATTAACTATCTTGTCTCATTTGAGTGCAGTCTATATCTATGTCTCTACTGTTAGTTTTAAGTTTGTTGCATATGTGTTTGGGACCAAATGCTACAAAAATTCATAATATGTAAATATAACTATGCTCATGTACGCAGTAAATAGATATGATTTTGCTTCTCTGGAGACGGTATTAGTTGAAACTCCTATTTTTGGTGGCAACCTCAATGACTAAATCTTCATTGTTCTATCAAAAGAATTTAGCTACAACCTTTACAATTTAAATTTTCATTTATTGTCCATCACATGAAAGGGAAGACAGGAAGGCATACGCAATTTAGCCAAAAATGTTTCTTTATTGACTGTGGTGATAGTTTAAGCACTTATATACCCTTTATATAACTTCCATTACTCTGAGGAAATACGTCACAGTTAGTATCGTTACTGGCATAATCACGGGGAGTAACTAATGATCTTCCAGTGTTGGATAACAAGATCTGCTTTATTAAGATGCAAAGCTTTCATATATCCTTGTTTTCTGTCCCGTGCTCTTGTGAAATCCGAACACATTATTTGCTTAGTTTACTAATATCAGTTCACTTGTAATATGGCTAATTTATATTATGAAGATATTTGTTAATCCAACCTGACATGTAGCCATTACATTATTGTCAACCAACTTTTTACCTTGTTTACTGCGCATTTTATGCTACAAGGTTCCTTATAATTCACATTATTTTTATCATTACTGTTTTAACATGGTTTTTTATATGTCGATGCTAAACATTGTATATACCTGCATAAGTTTTTTTTAATGTTGAATCATCTCCTGTGTAGTATGAAAGCAATGCACGGTTTGTGAGATGGTCAGATGGCAGCTTACAGCTGCTCATTGGGAATGAAGTTCTTAATATATCAACACAGGATGCGCAGCATGATCAAGCTCATCTTTTCCTTAGACATGAAAAGGTTTGTAAACATGCACATCGTTTTTCATGGAAGCTCTATCTAAACGTCTTGCCTTACTTACTCAAGAACAGCCGAACAGAAACAAAATCAAGACAAAAAACGGAGTTCTGTAATTTTGTGTATTGCTTGACAGAAAATTTTAAGAACTGAATGACTGAACAGAGTATTACCAACTGTCGCCCCAATTTTAGGAAGCAGTAACACTCCATACCGTAGACCGTTATTTTTAAAAAATGAATAGAGGAACTTACCTTAACTTTCTCATTTAAGTCACTTATTAATAACATGGGCATCTTCGGCACAATGCTGGCTTTCTAGAAAGTAACTGAAAACAAGCTGAGGTAAACATCAAGTTAGTCAACTGCAAGTTACCAATATGCTAGGATGACTTTATTATGTCAACCGTCAAGGTTTTCTGTTTCAGAAATTTCTGTTAAAAACTTGAAACACACTTTTTGGCGCTCACAACAAATAGTTTGTGTTCACAAGCTCTTTTAGTTTTTACATGAAGTTATAAGGGGATGTTGAATAATGAAGTTATTCACATCGCTGTTAATTTTGATTCTTTTACCTGATATACACATTTGCCTGCTCTAGTTGATATATTTTGCTAATATGGTGTATGAAATATATGAAAAAAATGCAGGGAATACTTCAGTCACAGGGAAGAATCCTAAAAAAGATGAGATTCATGCCTTCATCCTTGACTTCTAATTCGCATAGGTTGTTGACTGCACTCGTTGATTCAAGGCATAAAAAGGTATTTAGGGTCAAAAAGACCGTCACTGACATTGATCCTGAGAGGGAGAAGGAGCAAAAGGAGAGGGTAAGATCAATTAATCTGTATACTTTTCTTGGGATCTACGATTTCTATTTCTGCTTATGATGTACTGTTTTTGTAGGCTGAAAGCCAGACAATTAGGGCCAATGAACTTCTTAGTAAGAAAAGAGAAAAAGTTAGTCGCAAGTATACACAAACTGCGCGTAGGGAGCGCCAATTGTCACCTGGTTTCTTGGAGGACGCACTTGAGGAGGTACAGTTCTAGTTATAATTTGCAATTTATGCTTATAAACATGTTTACTTTAATAATGCAACTTAATCGCTGCACCTGACATTATTTTGTTGGTGATCTGCATGGCCTATATATTAGCTGTTGGTCCACGAGCACTTTGTGTTACCTTTTCATAGTTTGATTTTATGGATAGTTATTATTGTGTTAGATATGATTTCCAGAACGATAAATTAACAATATTCATATTTTTTTAATATTACAAGTTTCATGAATTTGGATACATTTTGGGCTACTTTCGGCCAGTTTAACCCATTTCTGGGTAGAATATTCTATTTTCTGTGTTAAAAAAAAAGATACAAATCAACACATTTACTTATAAAATGAATTCAAATTGCCGTCTCTGTTTTCTACTGAAGTTCATATTTAATGAATATCAGGATGAAGAACAAGATTATTATGATTCACGGCGATCTGCTACTCGACGTCGCTTTGATGAAGACCTTGAAATGGAAGCTCGAGCTGAGAAGCGCATCATCAACGCAAAGAAGGTATATGAGCTAAACAGTACAAAAACAATTTCCCTTTCTCATTGCCATTGATATAACAAATACATCTTTCTCTGTAACCAGTCTCACGGGCACAAAGATATTCCTCGAGGCAAATCATCCTTCCAATCTATGAAATCATCTAGACGTCCTGATGATTATGAAATTGAAAGAGAAGAATCTGAGTATGAAACGGATGGTGAAGAAGAAGAAATGTCTCCACGTAGGAGGGCTGAGGCGGCAGACGACCGCTTTTTTGATGAAGAGGAGGAAGACCAATATGAGGAGGATTTGGCAGATGAAGCATCAGAAGAAGAAACTGTAAGCGTATTTATCTCTTGGGGTGGCAAGATGGGTGAATTGAGCAACATCTAATATTGGTTTTGGGTTGGAATATGCCACAGCTAATTTGACCTATTAACTACTGTATATTTATGTATGACCTGTTTGAGATAAAATGCAAACCTAAATCGACCCTGTCACAAGTTAATAGGTTGAGATGGCCTCTAACAATCTTTCATGATCATGTCTACTAAAAAGCTTTAAAATTTACCACTTTTTCATACTTTAATGATATACCTTTAGGAATTCAAGCATAAGGCTTCAGGAGGTAGTCTCAAACGCAAGGAGATGGAATCAGAGGAAGAGTCTCCTCCAAGAAAGGCCTCAGCACCTAATCGTCGAAGGGGACTTGTTATTGATAGTGATGAAGAATAAAGTCCAACACACATTAGTGCATGATATGCAAGTTGGTAAGTATCAGCCATCCCTTGAATAAATTTACTTTCAGATATCGTATCAATATTTTCTAAGATGGCAAACTTGATTTAATTGTCTTGATCATGCTTTAGGTAATGTAAACTTTTGGTATTTCTGAAGTTTTTAATCCTTCACCTTTATATGATGGCTAGTTATTGTAGGATTTCACTGTAAGGGTATTTTAGTAAAAGCCATTATATAAGTCAATATGTGGCATATGAAGTGAGTTCTGATGCATTTTAGTCCAATGCGGTTCATGTTCCATAACATTTACTTCCGGAATGTTAAATCGGGATTGTATAAAATTCAGGGTCATTCTTGGGTCCAGCACAATGTCAATGCCGGACATATGAGTCCAGCAAAACTATTATATCAATTCCGTTAGCCTCGAAGGTTTGCTAAAGAATGACGAAATTAAAATCAATCAAATTAGCATGCAGTCACTTGATTTTTAATTTTTATTATCTGAGACTTGGAATTACCAATATTTGTGTTACGAATCTTAAGCATAAGCCCCATTAGGTTAACCCGCTGGTTTTGCAAAGTAAACTTTTTGTAAAAGAAAATTTTGAACACTCACAGGGTATTAGTCTTGTACTGTAATATGTAGAAATGTTGGCCTGCATGCCTATTATTTATGTGGTGAGAAATAGTTTACTGTATAGTTCACATAACCATGTAGATATCTACAAAAACACAAAGTTGTCCCTGTTTTCTTCCCGTTTCCCGTTTCTTACGAACACACCCTGAACATGCAGATGTGATGATACAATGTACCGAAGCCAACAGTGGTTATTTATTTCTTCCGTGAATCAACAATGAAACCACATACAGCTTCCTTTGCGTGGATATGATGTTTCCCTTTTCTGGGTATTTGACCGAACATGGAACATATAAAAAATAGAAGTTACATATCGGTTTTTTTAAGTTATTTGTAGCATCATATCTGCCCGTCGTTCTGAACTTTCTGGTTTTATATAATCGTTTTATGATTCTTTATCAATTGTTTAATTATTGCTGACTAGCTTTCTTTTTCCGAAGGTACAACACTTTGACAGTTTTCTTGTGATATTTTGTGATTACACTTGTAATTGTAACTGGGTCTTCAGGTTTGACACCAAATAAATCCAAAAAAGCCAGCTGAAACCAGATAAAACCAAACCAAACTTTTTAATTGGTGTCAAACTAAACCTAGATAAAAGGGTAAAAGCTATAAAATACTATATTACTTATTGATTTGTGCTGACTTTAAACACTTACTATTTTATCTCGTGATTTTACCATGATAATTTTAAATTTGTTTCGACTATACCAATATTAGTCTGAAATGACTATACTACCCCTGTCTTCTTCAATATAATTACATTTATTGTCATCGCATTTCACTCTTCTCCATTGTAGTTCTCTCTTTGAAAATACGAATTGACAATAATTTATGCATTTTTGGGATCAAAGACATCTACACCATGACTCCATCATAAAACCACAGTTGGCAAACTCACTCAACCATTCATCACGTTGACTTTGGACGCCTGGTCACACAACCACTTTATTGCCTCCATCCCATCATTATAAGCCACGGGTGGACGGTGTTCACGAGCAAGACGATATTCAAGGGATATGACAACCGCTTGAGAATGAGCAGATACATTGGAGCATGTAAGATGTATGAAATTAGTAGTGGGGTTGAGACCGATAAAACCGCCACCATGAAAGTAAATAATGATAGGAAGTTTGCCGGTCGGTGGTAATACAGGGCGGTAGAGACGGAGGAATGTTTTATTGTCTGCATTTAAAGGGATGTCTTTAGAAAGAGTGAGTTGGGAATTAGTGATGAGCTGAGGGGTGGCTGACTGGCTGGTGATGATGGAAAGGTGTTGGATCCGGTAAGCGATCCATCTGAGTTCATGATAATTTTCAGGAACTTATAAGGATCTAAATTGGATGGTTCATGTGTAGCAGCCATTTCAAACAAGAGGTGTCTTTTCTTTGATGCTTTGATATATAAATCTCCGCAGATTTAAAAATTGGATATTCATTCTAGTATTTTACCACGTATAGGGATTGGAAAAAAGATAAAGGGTACATTAGTCATTTACAAGGGTAGTATAATCATTTCAGGCTAATATGGGTATAGTCGAAACAAATTTGAAAATACCATGGTAAAGTTACGAGGTAACATAATAAGTGTTTAAAGTCGACACAAATCAATAAGTAAGATGTATTTTATAGCTTTTACCCCAGATAAAACCGAACCAAACTTTTTAAGTGGTGTCAAACCAAACTGAAATGTTTGATCGATATTTGGTTGGTGTATATAAACTTGTAATTTTTTGTAATCTTATATGAACTTTAGATAATCATTTACGAGTTTCCGAGTATATTATAAAGTTTACTTGCATTTGATTTTCTTTGCTTTAATCGAAAGCAAACTAAATTTTAATTTGATCTATGATTTGGCTTTACTCGTGTTCTTATTTATAAAAAATTTCAAACCAACAAACTGAACCATATAACCCACAACCCAAAAACCGAACCGATGAATACCCAAGGGACGGGGCACATGCATATGAGACTAATTTGGTATATAGGAGGGAACTGTAAAATTGCACCAAGCATGGCGCCAAGGGCTTTGGCTCAAGAAATCCTTTGGCTCACTGTACCTCAGGATCGGCCATTTCAAGGTGCTTTTTGGCATGATCCATTATCCTTCTCACAAAAGATAGTTCCGACAACTTGAAGTGGGTCACCAAGTAAAGATTTTAGTAGCCGAGATTTGAACCTTTGTCGTTCTATTTACAGAATATCTTCAATCGGCATATGGGTTTTTCGAAAATGAGTAGTGAAAGCCCCTTTTTGGTGGTAATATACCAGATATTCTCAAGTTCTCAGGTTTTTTTCTTACAGGCCAATCCAGTATTGCACCATTATATAGCCTTAAGCCCAAATTACTTCGACAAAACTATAAAAATCTTAAATTAGTGATTTTTAGCAAAGAGCTGACAAATTTGTTGATTACAAAATGAAAATAAAGCTACTATAAACATGCAATAGAACATCATCATAAACTTCAACAAAAACAAAAAAAATCCAAGATAACAATAACTAGGACATACTGATGTGTGCCAATCTATTTGACTTGAAAATTCAATTTGCGCAAGCAATAAGCATACATCAATGCGAAGAAGACTGTGAAAGCAACTACAATTGTAGCAACTGATACTATACCATCAACGTTATATCCGAAGTAGCTCTGGACAAACCATCTAATCGTAGGATCATACGACATCCCAGGCACTTCAATCGTGTCATTTAAGTCACCATACTGTGAAATAATAAGTCCCTGAATAGTCCATTGCAGCGGGCATATCCAGTAGTACCACATCCACCATTTCGGGATTCTCTGAATAATGTAATAAATCATTTAAAGAGATTGTAATAAAGGATGTTAGAAGATACTTTAAATTTAGTTATAAACATTGCTTACTGGTCTTGGGATGAAGAACCCAGAGAAAAGATTGAATAAGACATTAATAGCGACTGAAAAGATAGCTGCAGCTTGGTGGTTTGGGGTAATGGATACTATCATCAGCCCGTAGTACGTGAAGTATAAGAACGTAAATAAGTTGATGAAGAAGAACCATAAAAACTTGGCCACGGTCCATTGGAAGCTCACCATGGCATATACTATAAGAGTGTAGTACGTCGTTTGGACAAGTACAAACGGTATCTCCACAATTACCTATGTCACATGTACAAGAAATGTGCGTCAATGAAAAGTTCTCACATGGTTTGTGTGTCTGTGATAAAATGAATAAAGATTGCTGTTACCTGTGCCATGGCGTATGGTAATGCAGAATACATCCCAGCAGCTCGTTCTCGATAAAATACTGCTCTTTCAAAGGATGCAACTGGTATTATTGTTACGCAATTGTTAAATCCACCAAACATCACAGCCACATACATTGCGCCAATTATAGTAGTTAGATCAGTGCTGCTATTCCTGTGATATATTGAAATAGATGTAAGTCCTGTTTCGAAAGTGTTCATTTCTGAATAAGGAAATTGGAGACAAACCTTTTCGTACCAACTTTCCAAAATATTGTTCCCAGCAAGAGAGCAGTAACCAATGAAAAGAAAAATCTAACAAGGTTATGATCAGGGGTTCTCCAATAGCTCGACCATTGTTTGCTTATACAAGACTCTAACTGGCTCCAGTGCGACTGTGAATACTTTGTATTGAATATCAAATCTTTAGCTCCTGCAGGAGGTGTGCTTAGTTCTTCCACCAGCGCACTATTTGTTCTGCGTAAGAGTTCTTTGTCAAATTTGTTGCCCTCAATTTCTATAATATTAGGAAATTCGCCGCTAAAATGAAATGTTAACTTACTTATACATAGGCGATGATCTATAATATTCAGCAAAATCAATTCCAAGCCTGAATTCTGCAGCTTCTGAGCTCACTTCAAGCATCCATGTTGCTGGATTGTACTCGGCTTTGAGTTTTTGGACACCGGGAATTTCCTAACACATATAGCAAGTTTAATGCATTATGTTATTTGAATGTATTATGTTTAGCATATATGGAAAATGAAACAGGAGCAGGTTACTTCTAAATTACCTCAAAGTAGTTGATTATGTTTTCTGAATTTCGGCCCAAGGGTCCAGAGTATATAACTTGTCCACCTCTTTTCAGCAGTAGCAGCTGATGCAGCACATACCAAAAGTAAGCGGAATCCATCATTTCCAAGGTAAATAAGTCTAAATTTCCATCTCCAAGCTTACCTCGTCAAAAGCTTCAAAAATATGAATGCTAGGCTGGTGGATCGTGCATACGACAGTTCTTCCTGTGTCGACAGTGTTCCTGACTGTTCTCATAACAATTGCTGCTGCTCTTGCATCAAGCCCTGATGTTGGTTCATCCATAAATATAATTGAAGGATTTGCTACAAGTTCTACTGCAATTGTCAATCTCTTTCTCTGTTGCGTTGACAAACCACTAACTCCTGGAATCCCTACGATAGAGTCTTTAAGGTCTTGTAGCTCCACTAGATCCATAACTTCACTCACGAAAAGCTTCACAAATCATAACACCTTGTTTTAGTACTTCTCTAAAACTTTATTACGTGATACAAGATATAGTGAATTTTACGTAGTTTACCTTTTTTACTTCATTGGTTACTTCTTTAGGGAGTCGAAGGAAAGCTGAGAAGAGTAGCGATTCATAGACAGTGACTTGTGGTGAGTGGATATCATTCTGCTCACAGTATCCCGAAATTCTCGCAAAAGTTTCCTGTTTTTTGGGGAATCCAGATATTTTGATATCTCCTTCAATCAACCCACCAGTCTTTCTTCCTGCTAAAACATCCATCAATGTTGTTTTACCAGCTCCACTAACTCCCATCAATGCTGTCAGAACTCCAGGTCTAAATGCCCCCGTTATCCCCCGAAGCAACTGAAGTTTCTCCTCTTTAACCCCTTGTTCTATCATCTCCTGTTAGAGTTATGAAACACAAGTAGAGCGTTTAGGTCACAAGTACTATTGGTGTTAACCCATAAATCTACCATAATCAAAGAAAAAATATATACGCTCGTTTCAAAGTACAACTATGACTATATAGCATTTGTGGCCAAAAGTGACTGCTAGGTTAATACAAAGATAGACGATGAGTAAAAAAGGTTCTTACAGGTGGCATGTCAACGTAGTAATTGATAGTATCGAAAGACATGGCAAGTTGAGTAAAGGGAAGCACCATCCCTCTTTTAGAAGCATCCAAGTTTTCTTTTGTATTGTTATCATTTGCTTTGAGTTTGGAGCTCATCTTTTGGATTTCTGTATCTCCTCAACAGGACAGAATGAGAAATGTACTAGAAAAAATAAGTTTCACGACAGATATGAAATATGATAAATTTCTCACGTGGTTTGCCTTTAGGTTTGTTATGGACGTCTTCCATTTCCTTGACAGTCTCTTTGGATATTATTGCTTGAGATCTTCCAAGTGCTATTATGAAAAAATGCCATAAAGTGATTCAACCCGACTGGCAGACAATCTATATATCCATTTTAGAAATGACATAAAACTTACGGTTTAAGTATGTGAGAGCAAAAGTAAAGAGAAAGTTGAAAAGGATTGCAAAACCAAGAAGTACACATGCACCAATCCAATACAACTTTCTATCAGGAGTGACATCAAACATCCTCAACACCGCTACACCCAGTTCAGTAACATTGTCGGAAGCCTGAAACCAAAGGTAGTCTTTACTTGACCTTTTTATATCTACACCGAAGTGGCAAAATGGGTTACTCGAGCGAGTTCAGTAAACAAACATACCAGTTTATTCATCCATCTTGAAGCAAACATCTCATTTACGGTTAAGGCATTGAAACCATAGCTGAATGGTGAAACCCAATAAGCCCATCCCCACCACTTTGGAATTTGACCTATGATATGACGGTAAGATTTAGAAAATTACGAAACTTTAAACACAATAAATTTGCTCTGTATATATTATTTATGTATTTGAACCAACCTTTAGGGAGGATGAAACCACCCACAAGAAATGCTACTTCCGCAATAAGAACTCCACCAGTATTGGCAACTGTCATGCTTCTGCAGACTGAAGCAATGAATCTGAATAGTCCTCCCGCCATTTGTTGGATCAGAAATATCAGCAGGAATTGCTTGAAAAACCTGAAAGACCAAATCACATATCTCAGTCAAAAGAAGCAAATACAAAGTTATATTATTGTTTGATTATCAAAACAATGACAACTAACCTCAAGGTTTATGCTAAGCAGATGGTTTTCTTAGGAAAAAAAGATTAAGCTATAAGTGGAATTTTCGACCCGTATACTTTTTAGTCAGTTACCTGCTTACTTCAGGGGCAAATCCGGTAATGTTATATGTCACAACTGTCCACACAGTAGAGTCCACAAGAGATATCGGTATCCCGAGCAGGAAAGTTGGAATTGTGTATGCCCAAGGCGGGTGAAAAAGGAGGTCCCTCTGCTTGTAAATTACAGGAAGCCTATCTATGACCATTGGAAGTTCAGCCATTGCGTTGAACGTGTTAGTGATCAATCCAAACAAAAGCGCGCCCACATATAACATTCCATCTTGTTCATTGACCGTGTGCATGTTACTCCTCATGAATACCGTTGCTCCGATTATTGCTACAATGGTTGTTTGGATAATCTTGGCAATGTAGACAACAGAATTTCTTTTTATTAATAGACATTCTTTCTGAAAACACGCCTTAAATAGCTCCTTCTTAGGAATTAAGTACTTCTTGAACACTAGAGCCGATTTAGGACTCTCGGATTTGTTGTATGCTATTGATAGCTCGTCTTTTAGGCACAGGCCAACATGAAACTTATTAAATAGGTCTGCAAACTGAGATACTGAAATATAGATGTATGGTTTTCTTCTGTCTGTCCAATATTGTTCCTGATCCTTCTTTGAGGTGACCTTTTATCATAAAAACTTTAATGATTCGTGTTGTCATTTAGCAAATATATTTACATTTCTGTATTTAGAGTTCAGTTGAGTATGTGATATGAGATTGATTCATATATTACCTCTTGCAGAAAGTCTGCATATCCCTTCCTTGGTGGACATCTGAATCCACAGTCCTCAAAAAACTCGAGAACATGCTCTCTCGGACCTTGGTAGACGATCTGGCCTTGCGATAAGAGGATGATGTCATCAAAGAGATCAAAGGTCTCGGGTGAAGGCTGAAGTAGGGACATCAAGATGGTGGCATTTGTCAGGTGTGTAATCTGTTGCAAACACTTGACTATTTGAAATGTTGTTGAACTGTCTAGGCCTGTTGATATGTCATCCATGAAGAGTGTTTTTGTAGGGCCCGCCATCATCTCGCCTATAAAGTATATCATCGTAAAGTTAGTTTACGAAGAGCTCACTGCTATGAATATAGGCAGTCAAAGATCTCTTGTATAAACCGTGAAGTAAAACGTTTGTGAATATCACATACTTGAAATGTATCTTAATTACATAGAAGTGGAAAAAAGATTTAACCTGTTGTCACACGCTTTTTCTGTCCTCCGGATATTCCTCGAATCATTTCATTCCCAACTATGGTGTCCTGGCATACATCAAGTCCCAGTATCTGCATTGTTGTATCAAGATGTTGTTCAAACATGAATAAGAGATTATACCGTTGTGCTACCTTGCCTTCAATAACATAAAGATTCACCGTAATACCTTAAGAACATAGTCAGTAATCAGATTCTCGTTTGCTCCTTCCATGGCAGTAGCCTAAATTAACAAGTATAATATTGTGTCGGAGTAAAAAAAACATAGCAAATTAATAAGTTAACTAAAACTATCAAGAAAGTTAATATTACTAGGTAGAATATTATACCTTCATAAAGTAGTCGACATCAGGTTCTGGAGATATACCAGCCTTCTTCTCTCGTCTTTTAAGCTCAGTAAGCAACTCTGAAACAAATTAGAGTTTTATTTTGCTTGTAAATATGTTGTTTTGATCATCGAAGAAAGGAAAAATAATGATAAAACTTGTACTAAGAAAAGGTTTATTAATCACCACAGCGAGATCCATTTCCTTGGCACATTGCCGAAAAGTCTAGTGTTTCTTTAACTGTCATTTCTGCCACGTGAACATCATGTTGACTAACATATGTAGATGTTCTCTGTGGTACAAACTCTTCGAGTGTATGGCCATTGTATGTTACTTTACCTTCAACCTGTAGGTCATATTTGAGAATAGTTTAGAGAAATAAACATGCTTCTTTTCTTAAATTTACGATGTGCAAGCAGACTAACCTTTAAGCTAGAGTCTAACCTTCCAGCCAGAGCCTGTAAAAGGGTTGTCTTTCCGGAGGATGGTGGGCCTAATAGTAGTGTCATCCTATTAACAGAAGAGCTAATAAGAATAAGCTCTTTAATGAAGTATGGAAATAAACAGGTGGTTAAACTTGCTGGTGCTTGGTCTCATTCAAGGTGCTATATAATGGGTCAATGCTTTTGATAACTTTATTGCACGTTAACACTTAGCATTGTTGTCAAGCAGTATATATAAAATGAAGTAATTTGTTGTTACCGTGAAGGCTTAATGATCCCCGAAGCATCATGAACCACAGTAAGTTTTGTTCTTTCAGACAATCTAATGCCAACACAAGCTAAAGCTGATTCAACAATATTGCAGACTGTATTCCCCAAGGTTGGTAGACCTCTCTCACCAATCAAACAATCTGCTTCAACGTTCAAATGCTCATATCGTACTTCTACCGTTGGCAGAGTAACTTCAACCCTGCAACCAAACACCAAAGATAACAACGATAGTCAGAAAATAAATTCCAAATGAAAATCAATAGCAGTTCACTAAGTAAAATCAATAGCAGGATTTAAGTATATTATTGAACATTATGTTTACTTCTTTTCTATTTAGGATGTGTGGTTGTCCTACGATGTGATTCAAAGGCTAAAACAAGTGATCTTGTTCACTGAATTCTAAACTCTATGGAAAATGTTGGAATCGACACCAACAACCCGAAGATCGAACGCGGAACCCTAGATCCTTTAAAGACGATCGCAGAGATGCAATAGACAAAAACCCAGAAGAACGATGCACAAAGAGGTAACCAAACGATTTACTTTATTAATCGATCGATTACTTAGAAAGAATAAAAGCTACGGTGTACCTTAGGCATCACCCCCTCACCTCCTTTTATAGGGTGAGGGGGTCGGTAACATACCTACGTACGACTAAGTAAAGCCCGAGCCCAAACCTTAGTCGACACATACACCTTCCTAATACAAAGCTATAAACATAAGGAAAACTACCCTAATCGACAAGCTAACTAGTTTGGAAACTATATTCAACAATTTCCACCTTAGTGACAAGACTAGTTAGCCCCGACACCAAGTATCTCCATGCAATACTTGAACTTCGGACCTGGAACCACCTTTGTAAACGCGTCAGCTGCATTATCCTCCGTGCCTATCTTTGCCACTTCAATCTCTTTAGATTCCACGATCTCCCTGATGAAGTGATACCTCACGTTGATATGCTTCGTCCTCCATGAAACATTGCATTTCTTGAGAGATGAATTGCCCCTTGATTGTCACAATTCACAACCACTGACCTTAGGTTTATTCCCAGCTCGATTAGTAGACCTTTAAGCCAAATGCTTTCCTTAACAGCTTCCGTAAGTGCCATATACTCCGCCTCTGTAGTAGACAATGCAACAACATGCTGCAGAGTTGCTTTCCAACTCACAACACAGCCATGTACCATAAACACGTACCCGGTTATCGACCTACCCTTGTCAGGGTCTTTAGCATAATCGCTATCCACGAAACCGTCAACATCCACGTGCTTTCCTTGATCTCTACCATACACTAGACCTACCTCAGCAGTGCCCTTCAAGTACTTCAAAATCCACTTCACCGCTTCCCAGTGATTTTTACCTGGATTCGACAAATACCTGCTCACAATGCTAACAGCGTACGCAATATCTGGTCTAGTGCAAACCATCAAGTACATTAAACTACCTACAACATTCACATATGGGACCTTACTCATTCTTTCCACATCCCAGTCACTCGACGGACAATCCTTCAAAGATACCTTGAAGTGTGCTCCCAATGGCACAGAGACCGACCTGCCATTATCCACTCTGTAGTTATTCAGAATTTTCCGCACATATCCCGACTGAGACACCTTCAGGGTTCGGTTACCCCTATCCCTGACAATCTCCATACCAAGTATCTTCCTAGCTGGACCAAGTTCCTTCATATCAAACTCTTTCTGCAGCAGTCCCTTGGTATATTCGATCTCAGACTTGCTTTTACAAGCAATCAACATATCATCTACATACAGCAATAGATATATGTACATACCTGGTGCAAACTCCTTGAAGTAAACACAACTATCATAGTTGCTACGGCTAAACCCATTTCTGACCATATACACATCAAACCGTTTGTACCACTGCCTTGGAGACTGCTTAAGACCATAAAGGGATTTCTTCAACAAACATACCTTGTTGCCCGTTCCTTCTTCAAAACCAAGCGGCTGCCTCATATAAATGGTTTCTTCAAGATTACCATGCAAAAACGCCGTCTTCACATCAAGTTGTTCCAACTCGTAATCTTCACAAGCAGTTAATGAGAGAATCACCCTAATAGATGTATGTCGAACCACGGGTGAGAATACCTCATTATAGTCAATCCCTGCTCGTTGTGTGAAACCTCGAGCTACCAGCCTTGCTTTATACTTTGGTTTCTGAACGCCTTCAATCCCTTCTTTAATCTTATACAACCACTTGTAGCTTACCAGCTTCTGACCACGTGGTTGATCGACCAGCTCCCAAGTATGATTCTTTTTTAAAGAACTCATCTCTTCCTCCATAGCACGAACCCACTCATCCCTTTCAGATGAATTAATCGCCTCCTGGAATGTGATTGGTTCATGTGTATCTTCTTCCTCAGCAATAGCAAACGCATAAGCCGTAATATCATCTTCTTCCCTAGACCCTGATGATCTAGACAATGATACATTACCTTCATTCCTATACCTTGCAGGTTTAGTAGTTGTTCTCTTAGCTCTATCACGCACCAGAACATAGTTGTCCAGATTCTGTTGTTGAGGCATTGCATCTACTGCATCTTCAACTTGATCCTCATATTCATTCCCTGGATTTACCCCAGTATGAGGATCCACAGTTGGTTCGACCCGACTGCCTTGAAGTTCCACCTCAAACTCAATTTCCTTCCCAGAATCTGCAGCACCAGCACCCTTGAGAGTATCCTTATACATAAGGCTCTCATTAAAGACCACATCCCTGCTTATGATTATCTTCGGTTTAACATCATCCAACCTCCATAATCTGTATCCCTTCACACCTTCAGGATACCCCAGGAATATGCATTTTATAGCTCTAGGCTTGAGCTTCCCCTGATTCACGTGTGAATAAGCAACACAACCAAATATCTTCAACATCTCGTAATTCGCCGGATGTCCTGACCATAAATCCATAGGTGTCTTCTTCTCCAATGCTGTAGATGGAGACCTATTGATCAGATATGCTACCGTCACCGTTGCTTCAGCCCAGAATGATTCTGGCAAACCAGACTGAATCAGTAAACACCTAACCTTGTCCAAGAGCGTCCTGTTCATTCGTTCAGCTAGACCATTCTGTTGCGGAGTTCCAGCAACTGTCAAATGTCTTGCTACCCCGCTCTCCTTGCACAAGTTATTAAACTCCTGATTACAAAACTCCAAACCATTATCCGTTCGAAGTTTCTTCAGTCTTCTACCTGTCTGGTTTTCTACCAACTGCTTCCACTCCTTGAACTTGTTGAATGCCTCGCTTTTGTGTCTAAGAAAATAAACCCAAACCCTCCTCGAATAATCATCAACAATCGATAAGAAGTACCGGCAACCACTCATCGATTCCACCCGAGAAGGACCCCAGAGATCCGCATGGACATAGTCTATAACTCCCTCTGTTGTGTGCTGACCTCGACCAAAACTCACCCTGGTCAATTTTCCAAGAACACAATTTTCACAGAATTCAAGCTTACCTAGACCTTCCTTCCCCAGCACCTCTCTTCTTTTGAGTTCATTCAAGCCTGCTTCACTAATGTGACCCAGGCGTTTATGCCACACCTGCACAAGACTTTCCTTTTCTTCTATACCAACACTAGCTTCACTTGATTCAGCCCAACCATCCAAGGAGTACACACAATTTTCCTTCAAAGTTCCTGACAAAACCATCAAAGAACCCTTGATCACCTTTACTCTTCCATTCTGCAACTTCACGGTATAGCCCTCTCGATCCAGAGTGCCCAAAGATAACAAATTTCTTTTCAACTCGGGAATGTAACGCACATTCTCAAGCACAAAACTTGAACCATCTTTCATTTGTACTCTCACCTTCCCTGTCCCCTTGATGGCACATGCTCTATTATCACCGAGCAAAACCATACCTCCATCAAGCTCCTTAAAATCAAACAAGAAGTCCCTCCTAGGCTTCATGTGATAGGAACCACCAGAGTCCATGATCCACTCTAAGAACCTTTCCTCACTCACCGCCATCAACAAATCACCATTGTCATAACCCTTAGAATACGTCCCAGCGTCCTGTTTTGCATTCTTGTTGACAAAGCCAGTTGATTTCTTCTTGTTCCATTTTGGACAGTCTTTCTTAAGGTGATCCTCAGAATAGCATATGTAACACTTCTGTTTATAAGTTCCTTTACCCTTTGACTTTGATCGCGAACTACCACGTCCTTGATTACCCCGATGCTCCGGCCTTCCCCTTACAAATAACCCATCACCATCATCCTTTGCATCTGTCCTCTTCTTCAATTCTCGTGAATTGAGGGTAGACAAGACATCTTCCAAAGTGAGCGACTCCCTTCCATAAAGCAATGTCTCCACAAAGTTATCATATGAAGATGGTAATGATGTAAGTAACATGAGTGCCTGATCTTCGTCATCAATATCAACGTCTATGTTCGCCAAGTCACCGATTAACTTATTAAACTCGTCTATATGTTCAGATAGTTTCTTACCTGAATGCATATAGAAAGTGAACAGCTTCTTCTTCAAGTACAACTTGTTGGCTAAAGACTTTGTCATATACAAAGTTTCTAACTTTAACCAAACTCCCGCAGCAGAATTTTCTTTGTTGACTTCCCTCAACACCTTGTTATCCAAGCACAAGAGTAAGGCACTGTGTGCTTTTTTATAGACATCCGTCTTCAACGCCGCAGTCTTTTGAGCGTCCGTCATGGTATCCGGGAATGGATCTAACGCAGCCTCCCAACCATGTTGAATTAATAGACACCGCATCTTCACACGCCACAACCCGAAGTCATTAGACCCGTCGAATTTTTCGACGTCAAACTTCGCTATCGACGACATATTCTTTCTCCCTTGTTGCGTAAAAACCCTTCTTGCAAATCGATTTAATTAGAATAACCCTAAACCTCGACCACGAACAAGCAAACCTGATCGTAAACTTGAAAAACCCAAATAAACCACGATCAAACTTGAACCACAAGAACCCGCAACAAGAACCTTCGTTTTAATCGTTTTTTTTTAAAAAAAAAAAATAAAAAAATATAAAAACGAAACCCTTTGTATAAACAAACAAAAGAAACTAAAGTATTGTACCTCACAATTCGTTTATAATAAACGAATAAGACAATAAGTACTTAACCAATCACTTTCTTTAGTTTTTTTTTCCCCACGTGACTATTAAACAAAAGCAACCAATCAATAATGATTAAGCCTTTCTTATCTTCTTCTTATCTTCACGTATTATACAAAGTACCCTCTTTACTTCGTCTTCTCCGTCTAGAACTACCTGCAACTCGAAGATAAAAACCGCTTTCGATGAAAACCTCGAAAACCTTATCTTCCACGAATACTTCTTCGATCTAGCACCGATCTTCAAAGATCAACGAGCCTTCAGCTCTGATACCACTTGTTGGAATCGACACCAACAACCCGAAGATCGAACGCGGAACCCTAGATCCTTTAAAGACGATCGCAGAGATGCAATAGACAAAAACCCAGAAGAACGATGCACAAAGAGGTAACCAAACGATTTACTTTATTAATCGATCGATTACTTAGAAAGAATAAAAGCTACGGTGTACCTTAGGCATCACCCCCTCACCTCCTTCTATAGGGTGAGGGGGTCGGTAACATACCTACGTACGACTAAGTAAAGCCCGAGCCCAAACCTTAGTCGACACATACACCTTCCTAATACAAAGCTATAAACATAAGGAAAACTACCCTAATCGACATGCTAACTAGTATTGGAAACTATATTCAACAGAAAAAGATATATAAATGCAGTGAAAAGAAGAGTTGGTAAGCACAGACTTATCATATCGGTCTTTTATCTTGTTTAGCAACTTGCAATTATCTTCTTCGACCATGTTTAACAGTTTACTGATAAAGCATTCATTTTCGTTCATAAGATCAACCTTCTTCATTCCCACCTTCTCTTCGTTGAAATCTATATCATAAGATTCCAAAACATTTGATCTTAAACGATCAAATGTGGATAGTCTCTCTAAAGCTGCCAATTTCAAAGCTTCTTCGTCATCTTCAGCATGACTGCTTCTTCTGCTATTATTTGCAGTCGCAAAAACCTCTTCTATGCTCCAACTATGGCTTCTACTTGAATTATTCAAGCTTGGTGTTCTTCTCACTCGCTTTCCAAAACTCCTTGACTTGTCTATTTCCATCTCTACTTGAAAATAAAAAAAGGTGTTATCTCAGGTGTTGAGCTACCAGATTTTAAAGCAAACGGGTCATTTATGCGTTATGTAGAGAGATAGGAATCCAGCTCTGGTGAACTTGTTATACTCCACTATTTTTCAGCTACTTAGAAACTTGTATGAACTAGTGTTATATAGGATTAACTCCTCTGAGTGTTCCTAAAATACAATTTTGCCGCCTTTAATCATTATTTAAGTACACAAAAGGGGAATTTATACAAAGTATTTAAATTTCGGTAACACCAGTGGGTCTATTTTTATTATATCAACAGCATCTTTACATTCATTCTGCTGATTTCATTTGGGATGTTGTTTTTATTTTTATTTGCAGGTGTCTATTTCTATGATGTGACACAAAGAAGATGATATATTACCAAACTTTAAAATGATATCAAAAGCTTGATATCGATTGGTGTTTCGTCACTTGGTAAACAACAAGACGAACCCAAGCTTACAAAAACATTAAAAACAAGTCTTTTTGTATTGTTATATATATGACCTTCTGTTTGTTTTTACATTGATGTTTTTTCATATCTTAGGCTAAATGGTATTGTTGTATCAGTCATAATTCTTATGGCGGGATTTCATTGGCCACGACCGGCTGTTATGAATTACTTTTGTTTAGTAGTTTGTCACATTGATCAAATTTTTAGTAGTTTGTCACATTGATCAAAATTTTGCTATTCATTAGGCCGGCACAATGAACACAAGAACTCCCTTGATATATGATCGCACAGTAAACTGCATTACCAGGCCTTGTGATGGTGATTGAAGAATTAAAGGGTGTGTGATGACTTGCCAAATTGCTGGTAATCTAAAATAAGACAAATGGTTAACTGAAGTGCAGGGTTTGTGCCATGCAAATTACCTACGGCGTAAGATTAACTATCTGATTATAATGGTTTAGTGTGCCATGGTAAGGTATGAGAATGTTGGACAGCGTAATCAAACCTTAACGACCTGCAAACCTATTTATAAAATATGGAAATCAGCTTTCGCAGGTTTCTGCACTTAAAGTGGAGATCATTGGGGTGTCTCATGATTTTAGGTAATCGCAAGGCTAGTGTCCCACGATCCTTATCTTGGCGGAAAACTTTGACACTGTTATACACGTGGGCCTTGGTCAATCTCCTGGGTTCTTCTGTGACAATGTCTTCGAAGGACACACCTGGAAGGCTGTGGGTCTTCGATTGGCGACTTCCTAAAGAGGTAATCATTGTTCGTGAATGGTTCTACGCCAAAAGAGATTCTGAGAGGGAGACCTTAGAAATGTTCGAAGAGTTCATCATAAGGCCCCCACAGTTATATGCATTGCTCAATAACATACCGTATATACTTTCATGTGTACATCAACTTTGTTCACCAACAGTTTTGCTTAATGGTTAAAGGGCTTATGATTGTCACCCTAGAATGTATAAGGTTGGTCTCAAGTTCAATTTTTGTTAAATACAAACCACGGTGAGTCATAATAGATTAATAAGCCAAATGATCGAAAATTATGCTTAAGTCCAGTTATTTTGGAAACTTGTTTTTTGTTGGAATTTAAGGAACAAATCCTAGCCATCTATTACATAAGATTAAAGAAAACACGGACGGACCATTTTTGCCAAAATGTCCAAAATTTGCAAAAAAGAAGGACTAAATTGTAAATATGACGAAAATCGGTTATCACAAGTGATATTTCATTACTGATAAAAACAATGAAATATCTAAATCAATGAAACATCATTAGTGATATTTCATTAACATAGTTACTACGTAATATCCCACTGATATTTCATTGTTTTATCAACAATGATATTTCATTGATTTTCGCTAGTGAAATATCACTAGTGATAAATCATTACTCCGTCATATTTACAACGTTGGTATCTCCGCCTATTTTTTTCAACTTTTGGACATTTTGGCAAAAATGGCCCTCCGTGTTTTTTTTTTAAATCTTCGGTTAATCTCCACCATTAGATCAAAAATAAATGAAGGGTGAGGATTTGTCCCTTGGTTTTCACCAAAAAACAAGGATGCGAAAATATCTGTCTATTACTTAGTAATAACATATTCTCATGTGTGCTTAGTTTTGTCAATTGACTTGCTACGAATTTATATAGTGTTGAGTTATTTTGCATCATTCTTTCTACTTACAAACTAAAGGATTAATTGTAGCCATGAATAAAATTAGCGCTGCTTAGATTTATACTAATAGAATTAGTACTGGCAGTAAAGATTAGTATTGTTTTGTCTGGTCAAATATGGCCAAAGTGGCCATTGTCAAGTTTAGTGTTGCTAATGATTTTTAGTGCTGCTAAGAAGATAAGTATGAAAGCATGTATTATGTTAAGAAGATATCGCATGTATATCTTATTAGTTTAAACGATTTGATAATTTGTTTTGGTTAGTTCTTGTCTTTTAAAAGACTCATTGTGCGATAAAAGGATGTCCTAGATTTAGATGTAGTTTACACATATTCTACACATTCATATAAGCTTTAAGGTTTCTTGTAACCATAGTACTGCTTCACCAGAGTACTCCTGTTATTCATAATAACATTAAAGCATTTGGTTCATTACTCTTTGTTTGTTCATACTCACTGTTTCATATAATTTTCATCATATCAAAGTGTAGATTCCGAATACTCTTTGATATTTAACAAACTTTCTACTAAGACTTTCTAGAGTTTACTCTATATAGTCTAACTCTACTAGCTAGAGAATACGATCAGAAGAAATCAACAAGTGGTATCAAAGCTTGTTGAAAAGCTTTGATCTTAAAGATTTTGAAGACTCTTTTAGCAAATAAAGGATATGGATTCAGAAACTACTCAACCCAATGCCATGTACAAGGTTTCTGTATTCAAACAAGGAGAGTTTGATGAGTGGAAGTTTAGGTTCACTCAATTTGTTCAAATGTATAACTTGGATCTATGGGAAGTTATTGCATTTGGAAACACTTACACCAAGCTTACTGTCGCATCTGGTTCCAAGCATCCAGAATTGACCACTGATGAGAAAAAGAAAAGGCAAAATGATATGAAGGCAAGAAGTATAGCTATGGTAGCTATTCCTAATGAACATATTCTAGCTTTTTAGCAACATAAAGATGTCAAGTCAATGTTTGATGCTTTTGTTTTAAAATTTGGTGGTAATGATTCCACCAAAAAGGCTAAAAAGACAGTATTGAAGCAAATGTTTGAAAATTTTAATGCAAATAACTTAGAATCTCTCGACTCTATTTACAATAGTCTTCAAGGAACTATGAGCAAACTGATAATCGTAAGAGCAAGTGTTTCATAGGAATATGTAAATGCAAAATTCCTAAGAAGTATGCTTGCTGAATGGGCTAGTCAGGTGGCTACCTTGGAAACTAATGACGATATTGACCCGATAAATGTTGATGATTGTATAATCATTTCAAGGTCATTGAGCAGAAACTAAAGAGAAAAACTGGGTCAACCTCTGGCTCAACGAATTTGGCATTTGTCTCTAACATGAGCAATATTAATAAGGTTGATACTAATAGTTTTATTAATACTGCTAGTACATCTGATAGTACTGATAGCACTTCCGTTAGTACTTCTGGTCTAAGTGATTGAACTATTTATGCTTTCTTGGCAAATTAAGAAAAATGTTTCAAAGATTGTTGCTGATGATCTTCAGCAACTTAATGATGATGACTTGGAGGAACTGAACATCAAGAATCAGTTGGTCTTCTTAAGCATGAGGGGAAGAGGTTCCTCAAGAGGACAGGAAGGCAAATCACTTTTAATGCCAGTGACAAGATTGGTTTTGATAAATCAAAGGTGGAGTGTTAGAACTGCCAAAAAGGGGGCATTTTACAAGGGAGTGCAAAAGCCCAAGAAATCAAGATAACGGGTACAAAAGTCAAGACAAGAAAGTGATTGTAGAAGAGCCTTAGGCTATGGTGGCTATTGATGGTGTAGGTGTTGACTGGAACTTCATGGGGGATGAGGAGCCTACTACAAACATGACTCTCATGGCATTTTTAAAATCTAAGTGATAACTGATAAATCTTGTTGTAAAACTTGTCTGAAAAACTATGGAGAACTTCAAAAGTACTGTGATGACTTGAGAAGAAATTTAAATACCTTCGAACTTACTGAATCAAATTATAAAAGAGGTATAAAATGATAGAAGAACAACTTTAGTGTCATAAAGAACAAGAAGTAGCCTTTAAAGATAAAATTATTCTACTTAATAGAGAGATAGCAAATCATGCTTTTGAGATCACTGAGCTTAAAAAAATATGTAAATGAGGTTAAGCTTAAAAGTTATGATAATGCTGCAAAAACTCTAGAAAAGATCATTGATAGTCAGATTTCATAAAAATGCAAGAGGGGAATAGGGTTTGACGGTGGTTATCATATTGTTGGACCCTTTGTGTACAATCCTCCTTGGAAATATTTGTCTTATAATAGTTTACCATAATTTATAGTAACTGAGTTTGTGCCTATCAAAGTAGAGTATAAGAAGGATAGCGAGTCTACTTTGTACAATGATTTTCCTAGAAAAACCTGTGTTGACATTCCACAGGTTGCACCAGGTGTTAGTGTTAGTACTGGTGCCCCTCTAATTGAGGATTGGGTGGCTGATGATGATAGTTTAGATAACTCAGACTCTCAATCCCCTACTAAGATATAAGAGAAAATTGTTTTAGAAAATATTGGTAAACTAAACCCTAATGCTCCTACATTTAAACCAACTAGAACGGGTAATCGAAGTTTGTTCTATACTTACAAAGCATATAATGGAGGTAACATCACATTCTCTAGTAAACTACGTGGTAACATCATTGGCAATGGTACAGTTTCTCTTGACTCCATGACCATTGAAAATATTGAGAACGTAGATAACTTAGGTTTTAATTTACTAAGCATATGTCAAATTTGTAACAATAAGTGTAAGGTCATCTTTTTCGAACATGATAGCGAAATCGTAAAAGATGGAAAGATCATTAGAAAAGGTGTTAGAAAGCATGGGCTTTATGTCATGAAGATCAATAGGAAGTCTAAAGACAACTTATATCTTGCGACGTTAGATGATAGTTCTACTCTTTGGCATAGGAGATTAGGTCACGCTAATATGCGTTCAATTCAATCTTTAGTCTCTAAGAAGTTGGGAAGACATCTCCCCAAGATTAAGTTTGATAGTCGCTTTTGTGATGCTTGCAAAGTTGGGAAGCAAGTTCACTCAAGTCAAAAGGCCAAGAATTTGGTATCGACCTCTCGGTGCCTAGAGCTCCTACATATGTATCTCTTTGGACATTCCGCCATACGGAGTTATGGAGGTAACCTTTTTACCCTAGTTATAGTTGATGAATATTCTAGATTCACTCGGACTAGATTTTTGGCTAATAAGAATGAAGCTTTCGATCATTTCGAAATATTTAGTCGGAAGATCCAAAATCAATTAGGATGTCCAATTGTCTCTATTAGGACGGATCATGGTAGGGAATTTGATAACGAAGTGCAATTTGGTGCCTTTTGTGAAGCTCATGGTATTATCCATAACTTCTCGGCTCCTCGCACTCCACAATCAAATGGGATAGTTGAAAGGAAGAATTGGACTATCCAAGAGATTAGTAGGACCATGCTAAACGAGCAAACTTTGCCTCAAAATTTTTGGTGCAATGCTGTTGACACATCGACCTATATTCTCAACCGAATTCTTATTCGAACTTTTCTAGGTAACACCCCTTATTAGATTCTTAAAGGTAAGAAACCCTCATTTGAATACTTTAAGGTGTTTGGAAGCAAGTGCTTCATTCTCAACACCAAATATTACCTTACTAAGTTCGACCCAAAGTTGTACGAAGTATCTTTTTAGGTTATTCTCAAACTAGTAAAGCCTACGTAGTCCTAAATAGAACCTCGGGTCTAATCGAAGAATCAACATGACATTCAATGAAACTCCACCTTTATCTAAGACACCACCTTTGGTAGATGATGACTTAGATGAAATAGACATAGTTAAAGCCAAAGAGGTTAGAAAACTAGAAGTTTAAGACCTTAATGTTGAAAAGGGAGTAAAAATTAAGGAATCTAAGGATCATGCTCTCAAAAACGTCATAGGCGACCTTAATCAAAGGACCCTTAGATATCAAGTCCATGATCAAAGTAACTTCTTTTGTTTTGTATCCTTGATTGAACCAAAGAATGTTAAATAAGCTTTGATGAATGAGAGTTAGGTCATCGCCATGCAAGAAGAATTGAATCAATTAAGTGCTAATGACATTTGGGAACTAGCTCCTCCACCTAGAAGTACTACCATCATAGGAACCAAATGGGTGTATAGGAATAAGTTAGATGAAAATGGTGTTGTGTCTCGTAACAAGGCTAGACTTGTAGCTCAAGGCTATAACAAACAAGAAAGGATTGATTATGACGAGACATATGCACCTATATCTAGATTAGAATCCATTAGAATCCTTTTATCTTATGCTTGTGCATTAGACTTCAAGCTTCAACAAATGGATGTAAAGAGTGCATTTCTTAACGGTTTGATCAATGAGGAGGTATATGTGGGTCAACCTCCCGGCTTCATTAATTTTGAGAAACCAGATCATGTTTACAAGATTAAGAAAGCTCTTTATGGTCTTAAACAAGCACCCAAAGCTTGGTATGATAGACTTAAAGCGTTTCTTGTAAAACATTAGTATACCATGGGAATGGTAGACAATACGCTCTTTACAAAGAAGAAAGGTTCTCATCTCATAATCGTACAAATATATGTTGATGACATTATAATTGGTTTAACTTGTCTAAGTATGTATAACATCCAGTAGTTTTGACTAATGTAATATCTATGTTTATAAATAAAGAGGTGATTTTACTAAGAATTTTTTGCTTTTTACTATGATATGTGACTAAATTGTTAAATATATGGATACTCACTATCTTAATTATCACATCCACATATGCCTATATGTTACATACACTATGTATATATCAAGTCTGAGTTCTAAAGATAACTATATGTATAAATAATGAATAAGAACAACTCAAATACAACAAAGATACCCTAAATAGCCATAGAAACCATAGAAATCCCTTATAAACTAATATTCCAAGAAATATAACTACAAATAACTATGTACTATTATTAAACACTTTATACTAATTTTAATCTAACATATAAAGAAAAGGTAATATTCACTAATCACAAGCTAATTACAAGAAAATGACCTAAAACCAAGATTATCATATAAAATATAATCTATAATGAATTAGACTCTAATCTTTTGCAACAAAATATAAAACTCAACTAAGTATCATACTATAATCATACATTTATCTTAAACCAAGTTACAAATTATTAAAGCATAAAGTACAAGTTTTTAAAGCATAGAACCTTAAGCTTACTTAAATAACCCTATAATATGATCAACCTATATAAACCCTTAAAAAAGAATGTAGAACCCATAAAGGTCGTAAACATACTATATAAGACTTAGAATAAGCTTACATTAAGATACAAATCCTAATTACCCAAAATAGAAAGTCATTAGCTTTAATGATATAGAAACCCTTATATTAAGAAATCTACATGGAATCATAACCTAGTCTTTTAGGACAAGTCTAAAAATACTCATAGGACTTCATTAAGATTATAAGATTATGTTAAGACAATGTACAATTACCCTAATGCCCAAGGTACAAGATTTCAATGCATGACTTGTAAATTAGGTCAAAATAGGTATTTTCACTCTTTAGACATGTTTACCTAAACTAAGCCATTAAACCAAGTGTAATAACTCTTTGGAAACTTAAGACACAATGTATAGGACCTAAATTAAGTTTACATCAGTAGCTAAGAGGAGGATAATCACATTTAATAAGATTAAACCCTAGATTATTAGAAAACCCTAATCTACAAAAGTATACTTCCCATTTTCACATCAAACCTTTGTTAAAATTCAAACCAAGGAACCCAAACCTATTAAATAGAATGTTTAAACCCTAATCAAGCCTTAATAATTCACTAATCACTTTACTAAGTCCTTAATCACCAAAAACACAAACCATAAGTTACAAGCCCTAGATTTAGGACCCGATTTTGTATTTTCCCTCCAAAACCCATTTTTAAACCATTTCCCTTCATTCCAAATTAAAATATCAGATATTTAGGACTTATAAGATATTTTATGAGTGGTGAAAAGTAGTTGCATCACCTCCTTGCTTGCTACACATCACCATTCTCATCTAAACCTTGTCGTGACACATTTCTAGCTACAAGTGAAGATTAGATCAAAGCTAGGGTCTAAGAACTTGTTTAGAGCTTCACTAGCCTTCATTATTCATCCCACTATCTATGTTACACGTTTAGATGCCAAACTTGGAGCCTAAGTGTTTCTAGTACTATAAATAGGGCCGAATACACAACATGTATACTTGCACCGCGTTTTCCTTAAACC
Source organism: Glebionis coronaria (assembly GCA_025667525.1). Classification (NCBI taxonomy): domain Eukaryota; kingdom Viridiplantae; phylum Streptophyta; class Magnoliopsida; order Asterales; family Asteraceae; genus Glebionis; species Glebionis coronaria. Next base: position 105,931,551 of record CM046879.1, read on the forward strand.
TCCTACCCATTCTACATTTCCACTTCTATAAACGTCTTAGGACATCCCAAAAGACCAAAAACCAGGTCTAGAAGGTAGCCATTGAAGCCCTTGAAGCTTTGATAGCAAGTAGTGTTCACAGGAAGCTATAAGGAGCCATTTTGGAGCTACCTAGGTAATTTCTATAATAAACAAGATTTGATCTTGTTATAATGAAATTTAAGACTTGTTATAATGCCAAAATTATTTTAGAAAGACAATCTAAAAAGAAATGAGTCATTTCATCAATTTAAGTGAAAGTTATAAGCTAAAGATGACTTAAAACCCTAGTTTTGTATTTTACATGAAATAATGACCTAAAATCCATTTCAAAAGCTATAATTCTGATAAAATGTTTTTATTATGATTATAAATATTTTTTGAAACTTTTTTTTTAAATCCTAGATCATTTGGTACATTTTTGAAGAAGTTATATGATTTTTACAAGTATAGGGACCAAAACTATCATTTTTGAAACCATTTGACATTTTGGGCCGAAAGTGTCATTTTATGAAATTTAAATCTATAATAATAAGAGTTATAAAAAGTTTTAGACCCTAACGTTAAATATTGAAGGATTAAATTACAGTATAATGAATCTATATACTTAAAGGGTTAAAAGTGTAATTATGCAAAAAATATAACTATAAGGACTACTTTTGCCAATATTGAAACTAAAGAGCATAAAATGTAATAAAATATAAAGTGTCATGCTATTAGGGAGCTTTGTACAAAGATGTTCCATCTCGATATTACGTTATGACTGAGTGGTTGGGTTTACGATTTAAAGTGCCCTCGCTCCTCAAACGTTTATAGAATGGCTTCTAAGTATAATGGCCCGAACAATGATACTATAATAACAAAATATAAGAATCAAAGAATAAATACATGAAATAATAAAAAATTGAACTCAGAGATTATGACTTGATATATCTATATATTGTGTGTTAACTCAGATATTGTGAGAAGGTTGTGATTGGGCATAGCTGATTTAATCAAGACTATGTAGGCTAAGGTGAGTTCATAGCCTCACTTTTAAATACTTTATAAATGATTGAAAAATCCATGAGGGGGATATATGCTAAAACTAGAATACAAGTATTTTTGTATGTTGTCTATATGAATATTGACACTACGTTTACTTGTTGTCGTTAAGTCCCTTTTTAATCGTGGACCGCTAATCATTTAATGAGCGTTAATATTGTGAATAGTACTATTAGAGACTGACATTTCTTATCTAGGAAAGTCACACTTGCTAGCAGCTAATGGTTCCTACCTAGGCTAAACAGATATGCTATATTTTGATATTTAGGATAGTCCGACAAACTTCCTACCTAAGGGCAAATTTGTTGGGTTTTCCTGATAATGTCTAGTTGCGGGGTCATGAGCTAGTGCAATATGAATTGATGAATTTAAAAATTTGGGTGTATAGTAATGTAGCCCTGGAGTCGTACTTGTATTCAAATATTGTTTAAAAACCTATGAAATCACTCAACCATTGTGTTGACTTTAAGGCATATATTTCAGGTGAAAGAGGACTGGCGGGCTACGGATGGTGGTGCCTTGAATAAATTTATCATTCTAGAAAATAAAACTAGATCTTTGGGAAAAACCTGTGATGTACATTATTGTACATTTGTTTTTATTTAACTTTGAATAAATGAATGATGACGTTAATATTTATAAAAATGTTTTTGAGCATTTTCTATTATTATGACTATGATACTTTGATAGTTATACTCCAAAAATTAGCTTCCACTGCTATAAGGTAAAATGGGGGTGTTACAGTATGTGTGATGACTTTGCAAAAATCATGCATGATGAGTTTTAAATGAGCATGATGGAAGAACTTAACTTCTTTCTAGGACTCCAAATTAAACAAATGGACGATGGTATTTTCTTTAATCAATCTAAGTATGTTAAAGAAATGTTAAAGAAATTTAGATTAGAAGACTCTAAACCTATGAAGACCCCTATGGCCTCAGATACTAAACTCACCGTAGATGATGATAGCGAGTCGGTAGACAACACCAGATATAGAGGTATGATTGGTAGTTTGTGGTACCTAACGACAAGTCGACCGGATATTAGTTTAGTGTTTCCCTTTGTGCACGTTTCCAAGAGGCTCCCAAAACCTCTCATCTTTAAGCGGTTAAGTGTATCTTCTGATACATTAAAGGCACTATACATTTAGGATTATGGTATCCTAAAGGGACCGGCATAGAAACCATAGTATACGCGGACTCGGATCATGCGGGAGAATATGTCGACCGGAAAAGCACTAACGGAGTTTGTAACTTCATGGGTTGTTGTTTAACTTCTTGGTTCTCTAAGAAACAAAACGCTTTTGTTATATCCACCACGGATTCCGAGTATGTGAGTGCCGATAAATCTTGTCAACAAGCTCTATGGATGAAGCAAGCGCTTGTTGATTACGGGATTACACTTAATGATGTTCCTATCATGTGTGATAATAAGGGTGCAATAGACCTTAGTAAGGGTCCCGTGCAACATTCGTGAACAAAGCACATAGAGATTCACCACCATTTCCTTAGGGATAATGTTCAAAAGGGGAACATTTCGATTGAGAAGGTGCCCTCGGTAGAAAACTTAGACGACATCTCCACTAAGCCACTTAAGAGGGAACCTTTTAATTATTTGCGTCTAGGTCTAGGTTTAATAGAACATATACCTTAATTACGCATTTTCTTTAATCGAGTCTTTCTCTCTTTTGAGTCGTTTCTATCTTTGAGTAATTGAGTCTCTTAAACTCATTTTGAAAAATTTCTTTTCTTCTTTTTCAAATATCTCAAAGTTCTTTCAAAAATGATCGATAAATATTTTTGCGTTGTTAATTCAATCTAAAAACGTTTTTCATGGTTTCTTGCTATTGATATCGAGCATACATAATTCATATGTACGAGTCACTCAAATATAGCGAGAACAACATTGAACTATGGAGGATAATTGTGTCATGACTATGTGTCTCGATTATCACACCCCCAACATCGACTTTACTTCAAAATCTACGTATTTTGTTCAAAGTCGTGTTCGTTGAGTTCTTGTGTGTTTCTTAGTCTTTTATTGCTTTTAAGCATGACTTTATGATAAGTTAGACTAGAAAATTAGTATTTGCTGAATTGTAAAATTCTCCTTTCCACCAAAACACACCCTCTGTGGCCGGTTCTTTAATTTCCCAGTGGCTCAATATTTTTATTGAACCGTAGGCAGAGATAACGAACCGCGGGCAGAAGCCTCCCAAATCGGGTTTTCTAAAACACCAAAATTGCTCCAACACTTTTTGGAATCTTTGTTTCAAACCTTTGACCTCTCCTAAAATATCTTGTGCTTTCTCTATTTAACCCTAAGCATTTTGCATCCATTTCTCAAATCAAAATGTCTTATGCACCAAATGAAAGCCTTGATTCTCCTTCATTTTCCCCAATTCCTTTTAATCCAAATTCACCCGAGAACACATTCAATCAAATTTCTTCTCCTTCTAAGAAAATTGATTTTGGAAACTCTTCTTTTCCACCACTTCCCTTGTAACATCCCACCTACTCAGACCACAATATTGTCCGCTTTGCCCGCAAGCTCACGGCTTTGCTTTGTGGCCCTCTTGTGAAGACTTCCCGGCCGGTCACCCAAGCCAGTACTACTCTCCCATTAGCACGCTTAACTGCCAGTTCCTAAGAACCCCACTTGCAGTAGACCACAAAACGCGTTGTATCATGAGAAGGCGACTGTTATCTTATGAACCATGGATCTCTCCTGGCCACAGTCGATGTGGGATTTGCCTAAGGTGTCACAATCACCCCCCTTCGGGACTCATCTTCCTCGATGAGGTTTGCCCCACCATCCCGAACGGCTCAGGAGTGTCTCTAATACCACTTGTAACATCCCGCCTACTCATACCATAATATTGTCCGCTTTGCCCGCAAGCTCACGGCCTTGCTTTGTGGCCCTCTTGTGAAGACTTCCCGGCCGGTCACCCAAGCCAGTATTACTCTCCCATGAGCATGCTTAACTGCCAGTTCCTAAGAACCCCACTTGCAGTAGACCAAAAAACACGTTGTGTCATGAGAAGGCGACTGTTATCTTATGAACCATGGATCTCTCCACGCCACAGCTGATGTGGGATTTGCCTAAGGTGTCACATCCCTTTTGTGTTCTTCCTCCCTCACATGATAATGCCATGCATCATGGAACATATTTTCATTGTTGTCAATATCAACATCTTGCTATGGCTCATATCTATGAGGAGTTGGTTTACATCAAGAGTCTCTTAGTCAAGCCTCATCTCCTTATGACTGTGAGACCATTGCCAAGCATCCACTACCACATTCCGCTACTATTTCGTCTTCTAATTAAGTATGTAGGTTGCTTATTAATAAGACATCTAATTTAAGCAAATCTTAGAATTCTAATGTAACCAGGATTAGACTTATGCTTAAGTTTTGGGATTGTTGTCTCATACATCTTTGTATGATTTATTTTTCCTTGTATCTTTTCATGTTTTTGATTTAACATGATTTGTTATGGATCTTAGATATCTTTCTCTTCTCTTTTTATTTCTTTTATTATGTGACCTTTGCTATATCTTGTTGGGACCCTTCTATGTAGCTTGTCTCCATAGCTCGATTCCTTGGTGCCCCAAGCAAGGGGGAGTAAGCACCAAAGGGGAGCATTAACAAAGTCCGTTTCTTCTCTACCTCAAAAACTTTTGCTACCTTTTTGCTTCGATAAGGGGGAGAAATGATATAAACTCGTCTTCGAAAATCTTGTTTTCATACTTGATTGGGTTTATGTATTGTTAGAATAAAAAAGGGGGAGATTGTTAATGCAATGATGTCTAAAAACGTTACTTGCATTTTTTGATCTCACTTGGTTTTCATTACGACAATATATTAAAACAAGCATTTACGAAAATAACGAAAATCGGATTCTTGAGTTCAAGTATTTTTCATTTGATCCATTATCACTTAAGGTATGAATAAACAAGTTCTCAACCTAACTAAGTGATCAAGGATTTAGTTTTTCTTAAAACTCACTTTTATTTTTAAGTGACAAAAGTTTTTAATAAACTTTATTTTTAAGAAAATGTTTTATTAAATTAGAAATTTGAAAGTTTAAATATGGCATATTTCATATGGTTTTGGAATATCCTTTGAGGATAAAAACTTCACCAGATGCGACTCACCCAATAAAAGATAAAAAAGGAGCGGAGTCTAGTATGAGCGATTCCTTAAATACCTATGCGGTTCTATAGCGATATCGAACTGCAAGTCATTTATTGAACCACGGCCAGATAGATCCGTTGGAGCATTGTCTTATAAATAGTAGATCATTTCCAGATTTTCTTTTTACCTCTTTTACACACAAATTTTGAGATTTAATCCACCTTCTTAAATCACTCAAATCCTTGGTTATTTGGTTGATTACTACTTGTTTAGAAGTGAATCTTTCTCCTCCCATATCATCCTCTCAAGTGAAAAGAAAAGAACACTTTCATACTTGAAGTGTTGTGTCTACCTCAAAATCCATTGAAGATCGAACTTTATTTTCATTCTTGTGTAGTTGTGAAGATTTAAATTGTTGTGTAAATTTGGAAGTTGTGTATGTATTGTGGTTAATACTTAGGCCTTAAATTATATTGGTGTAGATTGGTCCTAGCTAAGATTAGGGCTCGACTTTTAGCTTAGATTCGGAAATTGGTTAAGCAACGTGTACGGTTTCTCCACCTTATGGAGCTTGTTGATTAGTGAACTCTCGAGTAAGGAGTACTCAAGGAGTGGAGTAGGAAAGAGGAGTGAGCTTCGTTGCTGAACCACTATAAATCCTTGGTGTTTGGTTTGATCTTTCTTTTCCCTATCTCTTTACATTCATTATTTTTTACTTGCATATACTTGTGATTATTAGTTTAGTTCCACTATCTATTGTTCATACTGTGCATAAGAAGATTTCACATAATCACTCAAGTCTAAGTTTTTAAAAAAGGATTTTTGAAAACTGATCTTTAAACAAGTAAGTTTAAGAAACTACTCAAGCCCCCTTCTAGCTTATACAAAGCTTGCTATATGTGTGGTAGCTTTGACCATCTGTAGGCTAAGTGCAGGAATGATAAGAGGGAAAGGGTGGTGAATGGGAATGATTAGAACATGGTTGATTATAACTATTACGCTAAGAAGACCAACCCAAGCTCTAATAAAGATATGAGTCCCAGATCAGTGTTGCTAAGAAGTGGCCTTAAACCAATTAACAATGTTAGACATGTTAATATCAGTAGACCAAAACCAGCTAATATTCTTATGTATGTTAATACTGCCTACCCAAGATCACATTGCGGTAGTGCTAAACCAAGATCATTTTTATCACAACCAAATATTAGGGGCCTTTTTAGAGGAAAATAACATTAGACCATCAAAACTGTTATGAAAAGGTTACTATTAATAGGCCAAAATTTAGTACTGGTAAACAATGGTTAAGTTGGTCAAATAATGTTAGACCAAATTCAAAAGTATTAAATGATGTCAGGGAAAATGTGTTCAATGTTGCTAAGTCCTCAACTTGTTGGGTTTGGAAACCTACCAAACCTAATGTGCGTCAACTGTTCTTCAAAGACATAATTACATTGATGCCAACGGCAGATCCAAGTCTGTGATGGTTTGGGTCCCCAAAAGAAACTAACTTCGTTTCTTTAAATATGCAGGGTACTTCACTACAAGAACTAAAAGATAAAGGATAATTTTATAGTGGATGCTCTAGGAACATGAGAGGGAACTTGAAGTATTTATCAGACTTCAAGGCTTTTGATGGTGGAAATATAACACCTTACTTTCATAAGTAGACCGTTACATGATATTATGACGTGTCATCAAAGCATGCAAGGTAAATGTCTTAAAACATAAATGACCATAAAGAAAAACCAGAATCAAACATCGATCCCCAAACATAAGCTCACAAATGCATAAAGTAAAGAATGTAGAAAAGGACTAAACAATGTCCAAGCAAGCATAAGTATATGTAATGCAAAAGGAAAAGAAGTATAGGGTAGCTTCCATCCTATGCACGTACTCTCATTTGCTCAAGTTCGTCCCTGTGTACCTCCCGTATGGGAACATGAAAAGAAAATACGACTGAGAAATACGCTCAGTGAACGGATATAATAAAATGATATCAATAAGTGAAACATAAGTAAAGTATGAAATACAGCGGAATATGTGTAAGTCCTGGAAAACCTGGAACATGTTTTATAAACAGGTTTATATCTGAAAAATCATATGTTTATTCATGAAAATATAATTTAAATGCCAAAGAGCTCATATAGGTCATGAAGGTATCAACGTGCATGTATACATAGAGGGGTGAACTCGTCATGCAATTAGAGGGGTGTCCTCTAATTATATTAGTCTGGGTGGAGGGATCATCTTCAGTGTGACGAATGTAGAGCACACACCACAGTCACCTTGTAAATCTATAAAACATGTACTAGGATGCACCCATACGCCCTACATAATAATAATAACAATGGCCAAATAACTGAAAGGGACGCCGCGAGAAATCACTCTCGTCGCGGAACAGTCACCTTGTAATTCCGTCCTTCAGTAAGGACATTCTCTTTCTATGCATGATTAGGATTCCCCGTTTGTTGCAATCTGTTTTCCCCAGTAGTTTACATGCCATAAGAACTTTTTAGTAATTACCATGCTATCATTTTAAATTTCCTGACACTTGAGGTACCGGTGTTATGACTCTTCCGACTTCACGAGTGCCATAATAAAGGACGTGAATGAGTTGTATGTTCATGTATAACTGTCTGGTTCTTAGTTTACTTCACTTGTTCTTGACTTGTTTTACTTGTTCATGTCTTGTTTTACTTGTTTCATGTTTTATCATGTATTTCTTAGTGTTTCATGTATTCTTGATTAAGGTATTTCGTGTTTCATGTGTTATTATACTTGATGTTTCAAAATGAGTAACTTTCTAAAAATAGCAGGTTTCTATATATAGTAACTTTCCAAAAATAGCAGGTTTCCATATATAACAACTTTCCAGAAATAGTAAGTTCCATAAATAGTAAATTTCCAAAAATAGAAAGTTTCTATAATTAGCAAGTTTCCAAAAATAGAAAGTTTCCATAACTAGTATGTTTCCATAAATAGTATGTTTTCATAAGTAGTAATTAGCTTGTTTAATAAGCATATGATATAAGCTAAAGCTTAATGAACATATTTTATAAGTCATGATTAATTAAATGTCATATAGTAAAGTTTATTTAATAAATAAATACTTTAGTCTAACATAATAATTATTACTGTAATTAATAATATAACATGATTTTATAAGTGATTATTAATTAATAATATAACATGATTTTATATTAATAAAACTTTACTATAACTTGGCAATTGTATAATTAAACTAAGAGTTATAATTAATTTAATTATACCATGGAAAAAATGTAATTAAATAATTAGGCTAAGTCCTTAATTAAATTAATTAAATATGCCATGTTAATTTTATGAATAATTATATCAAATAATTATTATAAGTGTATCGTTAATTCAATTAAATGTACCATATTTGCCACAATCCGTCAATTTATGGTCGATATTTTATTCTCAGTTATTATTTAAAACCATTCTTTTAATGTTATAGTATGAACTCACTCATTTTTTGGAAGAAATTGGGTTTACATCTTAAAGTAGCATCGACTACGTCTAAACCGGAGAACTCTACGTTACGTGCTTACGTTTACATACACCGTTTTTGGTGACAGTCTAATATTCAGAAAATAAATTTATTCTCGAATATTATTTTGGGATTTTAATTTGTGTTGGTTCATAAACTCACAAATTTACGAGAAGAAATTAGAGCTTACGTGAATAATTTAACGTCTTTTACGATTAAACCGGAAACCCTAGGTTTACGTATTTACGTTTTTGAACTCCGTTTTTGATGAGACAATTTTTATTAGATTCGTTTTGTGCCGTTGATTCATATATTATAAAAACATTTTTCGGAAAACGACCCGAGGTCACGCAAATCGAATAAACTAGAATCGAGGAGTACACGTAATTAAAAGGGGATGAGGCAAGATAAACTTGCCCCACCCCCACATATGGGACGACTAGCTTAAGACAACACATCAAGGATGTGTCAAGTTTACATGATAAATTAGGACACTTGTCCTAATTTACTTCTCAAAACCATATGCACCACAAAACCACTAGCAACTAAACCATTTAGCTCATTTCATTCATGCAAATCTCACACATAACTCTCTTCCTCACTCACCCTTGCCGTCCACTCTCTACCAAAAACACCCCCATTTGATCTTGATTCAACCACAAATCTTATGTTATTCATACATAAGATGATGCCCTTTTGAAGCTTTATTGATTGGAGGTGATTATAACATCCAAAAAGAAGTTCCCTTGGTGTCTTGGGGCTGATTTTCCACAAGGAGTTTATAAATTTTGGTGATCTTGAAGTTGATATTGGTTTACCACAAGATTTGTCATCAAAAGTCAAGCCTTGATCTTAACTTACATTATCTTGGTTGGTAACAAGATCATTCCTTCCATTTCCTTGTTATTTTGTAAATGTAAATTTGTATTTTCTTTCTTAATGTATATGCATATGATGATATATAATGATCAAAGTATTATGTGGGGATCTTGTGTTGATAAATTTGGTTAAGATGATTAAAAACTACATGAAAAGATGTTAAAATCATGTCTAAAATAGTAGGCTGTATAAAACAGTAAAGAACCTTATTATAACTTGTTAAAATGACTTGGATAATTTAATATACAGTAAGGTATGTGACTTTTACATATGTGAGAGTTGACCACTCAATGGAATCCATAAAATGAGTGAGATATGATCAAAACAATATTGAAGTTCAAATTTGTATAGTCTGTTTTGGACGAACTGCTAGAGACATTTAGAGGTTGATTGAGCAGTAGCTAAAAGGAAGCTAATTGTATCACATATTATGTAGTTTGTGCTGCCCAAAAATGAGCTTCTATCTCTTTGTAGAACTTAAGATATGGTAAAAATGGTGAAAATGAAATTCATAATCAGATTTGTAAAATAAAAGTATATATTATAAAATTAGCACTCAAGTAAAACTAATATAAAATGTATACCTAAAACCCACTAACTTATATATTACTTATAAATAAGTATATACTTGATAAGTAAATGGGAAATTTTATAAAAATGGCAATTTGATATGTTTTATAAGTTATAAAACTATATACATAAGTTTTACGTCTTTTCGGCTAAAACCGAAAGATTAACGTTTTCGTCAATTAAAACTTAGACGGTCGGACCCGTCTAATGTAAAATTTTTATAACTCATCTACTGATGTATAAGTACATATGACAAGTGAAAACCGATAAAACCCGAGCTTTATAACTGATGGACATTAACGGGCCAAAGTAGCCTTATTGGACTATTAGCCCAACTAGATTGGCTAAACACTAATGGACTTACTCATGGGCTTAACCCACTTGGGCCCAACATATGAGTATAGGCCTGGTATTAAGAGTATAAAATGAGCTAATATAATGTATTGGACTTTTAATGGGCTGAAAACGCCTAAATCCAAAATGTTTTTAGGAGCGTTATCCGTACTTTTGTACATGTATATTGGTTAATTATATGATACTTTTGTGCATATTTGTGCCCAATTGTGTTTGCAAGTCTTTGTGTAGCCAATTGCAGGAATGGAGTATAAAACAACATGAAAGTGAAGAATTGTACGAGTACGAAGAATCCTAGTCAAGTTCAAGACCCGTGTACAAGTTACAAGCCTTTGAAGATTAATTTAGGGTGCAAGAACAAGTATTTCCAAGGAGCAAATAAAGATATTCAGCATGAAAGTTGCCACCATCAACATACATCCAACTTGCCAATGGCAAGAGTGAAGTTGCCACCATCAAATGGGAGTTGATTTGCCTCCACCATCAGTGAAGTTGCCTCCAACATTTGTCTAGGCAAAAATGTGTCCATATTCATGCAAGACCACACAAGAAGTTTCTAGACATGCTTTGGCTCCAAGCATTTGTCTTTGGCTCCAAGCCATGCATTCACTCCATGCCATCAACTAGCTTATAAATAAGACCCTTGGGTTCATGTAACAACATATCTTTTCACAACTCAAGTATCTCCTCATTATTACATCAAATAAACTCTCTCATCCTTGTCCAAACTCCCATTCCCGGATTTTAACAAGGTGGTGCTAGGAAAGTCAGTTTTTTAGTCCGATAAGCAAAGTTATCATCACGAAACTCTTAGGGATCATTACCCTAACCATTAGTAACATTTTTCCACTTTGTAAGACTCTTGATTATGACTTATAATACATTTATTTCTGAGTTTATTTCATCATTTGTTATGAGTAGCTCAGTTTCATTCTACACTTGGTAGGATGATGTTTGTAGTATGAAATGATGGTTGTGATTGTGATTTATGTTTAAATCAATGTCAAGCGTTCCTATGATCCATTGATATTTATGTTTCATGTGATAATTGTTATCAAAACTTAATTTGTTGGTAAAGATTTCATAGGTCGAAAGGGTTATTTTCTATCAACAAGTCATAGCCGGTTTGTCTATGATTGGCTATCTTTTGTATTGATCATTTCTTAAGAAGTTTTGATTATCAAGAAACATAATTATAAGTGTTAGCAAATTCGTGAAACGACCGTGAATCGAATGTGTTGAAATTGGATTAAGTCTTGAATTGAGTGATTGAGTCTAATGCTTGTTTTCTTTAACCAAGGTCTTAACGAAGATTAAAGCTTTTGAAAACAATAGATTGGATTATCCATCTAATTATCATAATCACAAATGTTAACGTGTCATCACAATCATACCATTACGAATGCTCAAACTAGTCTTTACCAAGTGTACCTTTAATCATATTATTTATCTCATCATTTTTACTTATTATTTGTTTGTCAACAATTGCTACAATCAACGATTATAGTTTCATTTTAGAATAATCATAGGTTTTCCAAATCCCCGTGAACGATCTCGGTATTACCACATAAAATCTATACACAAACGAAAGGGTTATACTTGCTAGTGCGTTTTTAGTCAATCCGGTAATTCGTGTTTATAAATTTAAAACTTGTTACCAACACCACGCATCAAGTTTTTGGCGCCGCTGCCGGCGATTTGATTGTGTTCTTAGTTCCAAAATCATCCTATAATCAAACCTATTGTAGTGTCCTCATTGCAAACAAACCCAAAAAATCAAAAATTTGTTTTTTTTCTGACAAGAGACCATTGCCGCCGGCAACAGCCTCCTGCCGCCGACAACCAACAAACAGAAGCCAACTTGCCATCCGGCAAGCTAGCTCTGCCGCCGACAACCTTGAACAGTAGGATATTTGTCGTCCGGCAATACCCTCCTGCCGCCGGCAAGGTTCCCATATAAAAAAAATTATGTTTTTAATTTGTTTGGTTTATTTAATTTCCTATTTACTTATTTTCTTATTAGTTATCTTTTGTTTGTTTTTGTTTTTATTACTTGTAATCCTTTTCAAAAGTCGTTCAAGACTTGAATGAACACACGTTCTTCCGGTTAAGAATTGCTTAGTCCATACACCGATCCCGAACGTTATATTCACCGATCTCGAAAGAAAAATCGCAAGAAACACCCCTTTATTTCTTTTGAAAACCGAATCTCAAAAACCAAAAACCCACCATTTGATAATCTCTTAGACGCCTTTGTTGTCTACAACCCATTTAACGATCTACCGTTTCCAATGGCCGACGATCAATCAATGTGGGCAGCCAACCGAGTAGTAACACCTACCCCCGAGGCTGCTATTGTTCAAGTTGAGCTTGGAGAAAACTTTACCATGAAAGGTCATCACCTTTCAATGATCAAATACCACCAATTTGACGGTCGTACGCGAGCCGATCCGCATAAGCATATATCCGAATTCATAGAAATATGTGGCATGTTCCGTTATGGAGCCAACGTCGATGGAGATGCCTTAAAACTCAAACTCTTCCCATCATCTCTATCCGGAGATGCAAGAGTTTTGTACAACGAGTTGACGCCCGGTACCATTGAAACATGGGAACAAATGAGAACCACTTTTGTTAGCCGTTTCTTTCCACCCGCCATGTACGAAATACTCATGGGAGAAATCCGAGGTTTCGCCCAACTTCCACAAGAAACACTCATTGATGCGTGGAACCGAATGAAAGACCTACTTCGTAGTTGTCATGGACATGGTTTACTAAAAGGAACCATCATCCAAATCTTTTATCATGGTCTCAATGAACCGACGCAAGCAATCCTTGACGCCGGTGGACTCTTTCTCTATAAGACTCCGAACGAAGCATATCAATTGCTCGAGGACCGAGTTCTCTTAAAACTCGATTGGTCCAAAGATAACCGAACCAAACCTTTCAAGAAAACCGTTGCTTTCGTTGAAAGTGAAGAAAATTCCAAACTCGTGGAAAAAATGGACGCTCTCACATCTAAATTCGACTCGCAATTCAAAACCATCAAAGACGAAATGAAGGAGATGCGAGGCAAATGTACTCTTTGCGGAGGACCACACCCATCCTCGACGTGTGATGATACACCAATAAGAGAACCGCCACAAGAAGCAAACTACGCCCAAGGAGGATACCGAGAAAGTGGTTATCGAGGTAACTACTACGATAGAAATCACGGCATATGGCGTGAGTATCCTAGAAACAAAAATCGTAACTCACGACCCCGTGAGAACGATAATTCCGGTCCATCAAACGAAAAGAAATCCGAAGAGTCGACCCTAGAGAAAACGTTGTTAGCTTTCATAGAATCTCAAAAATCGACAAACACGTTCATTAAGAACCAATTCTTCGATCTCAAAGCCAACGCTGAAAGAGGACACCACACCGCAACCATTAATGATCTCGAAACCAAAATTGGTCGAATCACCGATCAATTAGCCAATCGACCAAGTGGGTCGCTACCAAGCAACACTCAAACAAACTCAAAACCATCTACGGATAAACCATACCGCCCACCACCCGCCCGTAATGAACATGTGAATGCCGTATTCACAAGAAGTGGGCTGACTTATGATCCACCATAAAACCCGAACACCAATGCTCCCACTTTCGTCGATGAAAGTGAAGACGAGGCCGATGAGCCCGAGAAGGAAGAAACCGTTCCTCTTTCCAACCCAAAACAAACCACACCCATTCCAATACCCACACCGAAGGCGTATGAACCACAAATTCCATATCCTCAACGCCTACGAAAAGAAAAGATGGAGGCTCGTAATGCCAAATTCCTTAAGATGATAAAGGAAGTTAAGATCAACGTTCCACTTGTTGATATCTTAACCGGCATACCCAACTATGGGAAATTCCTCAAAGTTCTTGTGAGCAACCATAGTAAGACGGAGCAAATCTCTGCTGGGTTTTTGAATGAAGAATGTTCTGCAGCCTTGCAAAGCAAACTTCCACCAAATCTCGGAGATCCAGGAAGCTTTCTCATACCATGCACCCTAAACAAAAATATCGAATGTCACGCCTTGGCCGATCTAGGCGCAAGTATCAATCTTATATCATACTCATTATACAAGAATCTTTCAAACAATACTTTGAAACCTACGAGTATGAGTATACGTTTGGCTAACCACACCTACCAATATCCCATTGGGATATCCGAGAACATGCTTGTTCAAGTTGGCAAATTCATATAATTCCCGCCGACTTCGTAATCCTTGAGATGGAGGAAGACCATCAAGTCCCTCTCATTTTAGGACGGCCATTCTTGCACACCGCCGATGCTATCATTCGTGTGAAGAATAAAGAAATCAACCTTAGAGTTGGTGACGATCGAGTCAAATTCTTAGTCGATAAAGCTATGCAACACTCCCATTCCAATAATGACACATGCTTCCGCGTGGATGTTATCGATGAAGTAACGGAAGAAGAGTTGGACGCATCGCTTGATGACAACACACCATTCCAAACAACTTCGGAAAAGATTAGCGATATCGATCGTGATCGTGAATTCGAAGAATTCATGGCCCTTGATTCCAAAGTAACTCTCGAAGAAGAGGAAAACAAACCATTTGAGGTTTTGCCTTCGAAGTCGAACTTTATAATTCACAAATCTATTCATGATCCACCGACGGATCTTGAGTTGAAACCTCTTCCCGAACATCTCGAGTACGCTTATCTAGAGAAGGATTCACTCCTTCCGGTGATTATCTCAGCCAAGCTCGAGGAAGATCAAAAGAAACGTCTCGTTTCTATGCTCAAAAGCCACAAAGAAGCATTTGCTTGGAAAACATCTGATATACTGGGTATTAGCCCAAAATTTTGCAAACACAAGATCAATCTTGAAGACGATGCCAAACCCATTATTGAGAGGCAGCGTCGACTTAACCCAAACATGAAGGAGATAGTAAAAGCCGAAATCATCAAACTCCTTGAGGCAGGAATCATCTATGCCATAGAGGATAGTCCTTGGGTTAGTCCTATTCATTACGTTCCTAAGAAAGGAGGAATGACTGTTGTGACCAACGAAAATAACGAACTTGTTCCTACAAGAACCGTTACCGGTTGGCGTGTGTGTATTGATTACCGCAAATTGAACAATGCCACACGAAAAGATCATTTTCCTCTACCATTCATGGACAAAATGTTGGAAAGACTAGCGGGGAACAAATTCTTTTGTTTTCTCGATGGCTTTTTCGGATATTTTCAAATACCTATCGAACCATCCGATCAAGACAAGACCACTTTTATGTGTCCTTTTGGAACGTTCGCTTATAAGCGTATGCCTTTTGGTCTTTGCAATGCACCTGTGACTTTTCAAAGGTGTATGATCGCAGTCTTTCAAGACATGATCGAAGTATCCATGGAAGTTTTCATGGATGATTTCTCAGTCTTCAGAAACTCATTCGAGTCTTGCCTTTTTAATCTAGAGCACATGCTCATCCGATGCAAACAAGCTCATCTCGTGCTCAATTGGGAGAAATGTCACTTCATGGTGACTGAAGGAATTATGCTTGGACACAAAGTCTCCGGAGCCGGATTGGAAGTAGACAAAGCCAAGATCGAAGTGATATCCAAATTACCACCACCCACTAACGTTAAAGCCATTAGAAGTTTTCTAGGTCATGCGAGATTCTACCGCCGATTCATAAAAGATTTTTCCAAATCGCTAGACCAATGACCAAACTCCTTGAAAAAGACATAGTCTTTGATTTCAATAAAGAATGCATAAAGGCATTTGACAAACTTAAAGACAAGTTAACGAATGCACCGATCATGGTTTCACCGGATTGGTCGCGACCGTTTGAACTTATGTGTGATGCAAGCGATTTCGTTGTAGGAGCCGTATTAGGACAACGTGAAGGAAAACATTTCCGTCCTATACACTTTGCGAGCAAAACTCTAGATAACGCGCAGCTCAACTACACAATCACCGAGAAAGAACTACTTGCCGTAGTCTTTGCTTTCGACAAATTCCAATCCTATCTCGTGTTGTCGAAAACGATTGTATTCACCGATCATTCCGCGTTGAAATATCTATTCTCAAAACAAGATGCTAAGCCGCGTCTTATTAGATGGATTTTACTACTCCAAGAGTTTGACATCGAAACCCAAAACAAGAAAGGAGCTGAAAACGTCACAGCCGATCATTTGTCGCGACTTGAAAATCCAAACATAGAAGAGTTAAGGGATGAAGATATCGACGATTATTTTCCCGATGAAACTCTTATGAAAATCTCTACGGATGAATCTCCGTGGTTTGTAAATTTTGCAAATTACCTCGTTGGAAGAATTCTAAGAAAAGGTTTAACCTATCACCAACGATGTAAATTCTTTTACGACCTAAAACACTATTTCTGGGAAGACCCCTATCTTTTCAAAGTATGCCCCGATGGCATGATTAGGAGATGTGTTTACGGCACGGAAACAAGGAAGATCCTTGATGAATGTCATCATGGCCCTACTGGGGGACATTATGGTCCTTCCACCACCGCGAAAAAAGTCTTCGATGCTGGTTTTTATTGGCCAAAATTTTTTAAAGAGGCCTATACTCTAGTCGAAAATTGTGATGCTTGCCAACTTACTGGTAGCCTCTCACGAAGAGACGAAATGCCTCAAAACAACATCCAAGTTAGCGAAATATTTGACATATGGGGAATTGATTTCATGGGACCCTTTCCCAAATCCCATAAGTTCAAATATATCTTAGTCGCTATTGATTACGTGTCCAAATGGGCCGAAGCTGAAGCTTTACCCACGAACGATTCACGAGCCGTAATCAACTTTCTGAAAAAGCTTTTCTCTCGCTATGGAATGCCGAAAGCTTTGATTAGTGATCGAGGTTCCCATTTTTGCAACAAACAAATGGAGAAAATCTTAAAGCGTTATGGAGTCACCCATCGCTTTGCAACCGCGTATCATCCACAAACGAGTGGACAAGTTGAAAATACCAATAGAGCCTTAAAACGAATACTCGAAAAAACGGTTAAGGACAATCCTTCCGTTTGGTCAAGGAAACTTGACGACGCTCTATGGGCTTTCCGAACAGCTTATAAGACACCAATTGGCACAACACCCTATCGTTTATTATACGGTAAAACGTGCCATTTGCCTTTTGAAATCGAGCACCGTGCTTATTGGGCATTGAGAAGCTGTAATCCCGATCTCAAAATCGCTGGAGAAAACCGATTCTTGCAACTGCATGAACTCGATAAAAATAAAGAAAAATAAAAAGAAGTACGAGTCAGGCTGATGACTCAATAATAAAAATAAGCGCTTCTCGGGAGGCAACCCGTGTGTTTTTAATTTTCAATTTTTTAAGTGTGATTTTCCTTTTTAAATAAATTCATGCTTACACCCCACTTTTTTAACCAATGTTTTGCTTAAGTGTGAGGGGTGTAGCATGTGTCGCTTTTATAAAAACCTATAAAAAACCAAAAATAGAGTGTTTTCGTATTTTTGTGTTTTTATCTTTTTTGTAGGTCCGCAAGTTGAAGGCGAAGACAAAACTCTTGTATGATGCATGATATGCCCGTGATTCTGGTTTTTCTCTCATTCCCTTGCTTTTGTTCAGTTTTATCACATTGATGACAATGCTAAACTAAAGTGTGAGGGGGGTTGTAGGGAATCGAGAAAAAAAAATGCTTAATTGCCATATTATTGGGCTATTTTAAAATTTTTGTTCTTGTTTTGCCCTCGTAAATAAAAAGTTTCAAGCAATGTATATAAATAAATTAAGAAATTATCCAGTCAGTAATTTTTGAAAATTTGAGATGTATTTTTGTGTCAAAATTACCCAAGTCAAAGTCTCATATAAAGTAGAAGAAAAATCCAAAATTAGGAGAAAGTTGCAAGTTCCATGTTTGTCAATACAA
The DNA here is from genome assembly GCA_025667525.1 of Glebionis coronaria. NCBI lineage: Eukaryota > Viridiplantae > Streptophyta > Magnoliopsida > Asterales > Asteraceae > Glebionis > Glebionis coronaria. Next base: position 105,949,979 of record CM046879.1, read on the forward strand.
CATGAAATTTGCAAGTATGTTGATCCATTGCTAGGAGTTTTAGCCAAGGAAAATAAAGAAAAGAAAGAAATAAAAAGAGAAAAAGAAAGAAAAAGTCAAAAAGACAAATAAATAGCCAATGAGCTATAATGTTATGAAGTTGAAGGAAGAAGAAGAAATAAAAGGTATCGATTAGCCAATGTGCTAAGTCGTGATACATGTTGCTTCAATAAATATGTTATTAGTGTAGTTAGAAATAAAAGACTTTCTAGATTTTTATGGGTATTGACTTTATATCTCAATTTTTCAACCTTAAAAGCTTAAGACGATGAGTTTTATCTTGTACTTGTACTTGGTAGACTTGCATCGAATTTTTGTAAAGATACATGTACCTTTGGATTTAATTTTCTTTTCTTCTTGCTTGAGGGAAAGCAAAACTTAAGTGTGAGGGGATTTGATAACGCCTAATGTCACACCCCAACATGGCGGAATATGGGGTGCGGCGCATGGATATCATCACAACAATAGCGTGTCCATAGAGAAAACTATATGAATTAGAAATTTCATAAACGGTGACACAAATGTCATGACAATATCTCATCAATGCAGGAGTCTAGGTAAGTAGGTAACAGTCCTACCTCTTACCCAAGACAAACAAATAACACAAACAAATTAACATAGCAATTAATCACAAAAGTGTACACACAAGTCCATTATCAATCATAAAACATTCACAGCATAAGTTATAAAACCAAACAGTGTCTCTTCCATCCCATCTGGAAGTGAAAATCATTAAAAGATATGGGACTATGAAACTCACCTGATTGAGCTTCTCCAAAAGTCTGCGCACTAGCAAAAAGCTAACAAACAAAAGCACACAATCAAAACATGAACCAAACACTAAAATTGCTCATCAACCTATGACGGACATCTAATCTTCTCCCATATATATACCTCATTTATATGCTCTAAGCATCTCATTACACCACTCTATAAAGACCTTAACTTAGTTTACTTCATAACCCGTCCCGTTAACATTTTACCCAAAACAGTCCCGGTTTTTAGGTGTCCAAACTATAAGCCAAAAACCCACCTAAACATACCCATGATCTCTGTAAAGGTAACCCTATGCCCTTACATATGTTATCTAACTCCTCCCTTTTGACCCAATCTTAAAGCTACTGTTTAGGCCCCGATATATATATATATACTTCTGCCTATCCACATTTTACCGATTTTGAACTTACAAAAAGTTTGTTATGATTAGGGGCTCTTACCCTAACCCAATTGCTTAGCCACCCTTCAGGTCTCTTATTTAATATATAAACCAATACCCATGCTCATTAGAGGGCTCAAGTGTACTCCTAAGTACCCCAATCACCTTAAAACGTTAAATTAATCCCGACTGATTTCAAAACTGTTTTGACCTCCGACTGTTGTAAACTGTTTTTGACCCACCTCCCAACCTCCAATTTAGTTCTAGTTTCTTGCATTTGAAAGCCACTTCAATTACCTATTTAGGGATGCTTGGATCTCAAAATAAGAGTTTGTAGAACTCTAGATATGATCAAAACAAGTGACTCAAAAATCTGCCCAGTTTTTAAAAACGAATTTAAACATGGTTAAAACCTAATTAACATCACTAATAATCACCAATCATTATCCTAATCATGTTAATTGTTTATAAAACCCCTAATTACAGATCTATTAAGAACACTAATCCATCATATAAATTGATTACATAAAACTTGAAGCCTTAATGCTATAAAATAAGAAAACTATAAGAATTAAATCAAGATTTTTACCTCAAATCTTCAAGAAAATTATTTTTTAAGAATCCCTAAATTAGGGCTTGTAAAACTTCAGCCAAAAGGGGAGAAAATTAATGAAAAACTGATTTTTGTGATATAGACATGGTATTTATATGTTTTATAAAAAAGGCTTTTCCAAATTGGGTTCAAGTTGGGTCTTTTGGCCCATTATCCTTTCTTTTTCTTTTCTAGTCGGTTTAAAACCCGATTCATATATATATATATATATATATATATATATATATATATATATATATATATATATATATATATATATATATATATATATATATATATATATATATATATATATATATATATATATATATATATATATATATATATATATATATATATATATATATATATATATATATATATATATATATATATATATATATATATATATATATATATATATATATATATATATATTTTAAGACTTATTATTATGTTATTAATAATACCTTAATTTACCTTAATTTATTTCAGCTCCTAAAGCCTCCGAAACCTTAAAACTATAAAACTAGTCAATTTTACGCGTATACCGAAAAAAACCCGTAAAATATACAGTTTTAAAAAAACTCTTGAATTTTGAAATAAACTTTATAACTAAGTCCTAAATGACTTAAAACCATCCCGAAAAATACTCACATGACTAAACACCTTACCCGAGACCTCTAAATGCTAAACCCCAAATCCTAAAAAAAATACAATTTACTATAATACTTATACGTATACGTAAACACCAAAATAACACCATTTCATTTCATAGTCACTAATTGTGAGCTCATGAACATGAAATAACCGTTCCTCGATTTACTTATGAGTACTTTATACCCATATACGATATCCATACCAACCTCGTTCACGCAAAGTAACATGTAAACACGCAAATCACATAGTCACACATAAATTAACCTTAAATAAGACCAAGCGACGAACCTCAAAACCACGGTTGTCACATCACTCCCTCCTAATAGAAATCTCGTCCCGAGATTTACTCCCTAGGATCGTCATTATCAATTAGCTGAGGATACTTGCTCCTCACAAATCCTTCCCGTTCCCACGTGAACTCTAGTCCACGTTCCAAATTCCATCTACCCATAACTACGGTATATTAACCTTTTTATCCAACGTCCTAGCTTCACGACCCAAAATCTCTATCGGCTCTTTGATAGAACGAAGACTTGTATCCATACTAATATCATCTAACGGTACTTGCAAGTCAGTTCTTGCTAAGCATTTCCTCAGTTTGATACATGAAATACGTCATGCACACTACTCAATTCCTCCGGTAATCTCAACCTATACGCCACTAGCCCAATCTTTTCAAGGATTTCAAATGGACCCACAAATCTAGGTGCTAACTTCCCTTTTCTTTCCAAACCGCATCACCCCTTTCCATGGTGAAACCTTTAGCATAACTTTATCTCAAATCTCAGCGGCTTACGCCTCTTGTCCGCATAGCTCTCTTGTCGATTCTTTGCTATTTTCAACCTCTACTTAGTCACTGCCACCACCTCCATAGTTTTCCGATCCACCTCCGGTCCAATACGTTGGCCGCTTCTAACTTCATCCCACTGTAACGGTGATCCACCTCATCTCCTATGAATTAACTCCAGCAGTTTCTACTACAATTCCTATCACCATACCTAACGGCTTCTATCCTCTACGGATTTTCCATCAGTCGGAAGTTCTCCCAACCTTAAACACATCCAATGGTATATGCAGGATTGCATAACCAAAAGCTTCCCATAATATTCACAAGAAACATGTCATAACCACCACCTCATCCTTGCTTTCCCATGCTCGGCACCAAGTAACTAACCATCCTTCATACTAACATGTGTTACACCTTTTCTCTAGGTGGACGTTCCATTGTTCGTGACTACTAACCTCTTGCTCTAACGGTTTCTCTTCAATATCACCCCACTATCTTCACAACCTCTTACTCCCTCGAATCATTCTTCCTCCATACTACTTTTCGCTTGTCTCTCCATAATCTTAATTTCCATACCATCTTATATCCCGTCTTCAGCCTATAATTTAGGTGTTTCCTCTTTTATTCCTTACATCCTCATCAATGGGGAATATGCCCCTCTCACCGGTGACTCTCTCTTTGTAGGAGAATTCTTCCTAATATAATGCGTTCTCCAACTATCTACAAATCTCACGCCAATGCTCTAGGCGTCTTTCTCAATTACCCCTATAGTATGCTCATACAAAACATTAGTCTATCAACGGTATACTACACTTGCTTCCCATCGTTTCTTCCCTTGCCATAATCCTTCATAAGACATTCCATACATATTAGGCTAACTTTTAAGCAAAACCCTCTATTCTATCACATCCGTACGCAATCCTTCCAACTTCTCAACTACGTGACTTCTCATTCCTCTTGAAATATGATATGAATTAGTTAGTCTATCGACTATCACCCAACTCTCGTCGTACTTATTCCTCCACCCCATTATGTATCCCTTTCACCAACTTCGTCCTTACATCGCCCTTTCTAAGCTACTCCTATCTATGTAGGAAGTATAGTCTACGTCCCTTTTCTCCATATGATTGTCCAAGCCACGCAACATACATGCTGACGCGTTCTTTGCTTTAGACAACTCAACTCGTGCAACCTACATCCTTCATCCAAACCACCCTAATTCATCATCCATATAGTTCAAGTTCGTCTCAGCTTCACTTCATTCTTCTTATTCCATGTCTCATCAACCATGCTTGCCATTCCCAGATGATACTTGGCCTTGCAATTTTCTTTCATCACTTAACTCCACCCATCACCTTTTCCAAATGTTCAATCAAGATGATTAAATATGTGTTGGAGGCGTTCATGATCTGTATAGATCATTCTCTACGTCTCGTACCCCAAATGCCTCTAGCATTCTAGGCAGATATAACAATCCAGCTCCACTAACTATGTCTATCTAGTTCTTCCAAATCTTTAGTTCCCACAACGTATAAACAACCGCCTTTCTTTGTCGTTCTCGTATACATCCAAATCCTTGCTCCACGTATCGTCATGCTTCACGAATTCATCCAGTCCTTCCGATAATTCCAAGATCTGCTCATTATCCAATCCACCTCTTCAGCCTCCAAAACGCTTCCTCACCCTTCTTCACTTTTCCCCTTGCTGGTTCCACGATATGCCATCATCTCTGACTACTCGTCCTGGCCAACTTAATCCTAAAACTCACACTTGAAAATCTCACGTATAATTCCCTTTTCTAACAACTCCAAAACCAACTCATAATTCGCCTCACTCTCCTTCTTAGATTTGAGTAGATCAAGATGTCGTCGATGCTCCCGATGACAACTCATTTATATATTGTCATGCACCCCCGGTTCATTGACTCCATGAAAACTGCTAGCGCCTCGGTGAAGCCAAAATCATAACCGTAAACCCAAAGCGTTCATACAACATCCTTAGCAGTTTCAACTACGTCCTCCTTGCACCCTCTCTTAGAAGCAATACGAATAAATTTCTACCTCGTTCTACTCGCGAAAATCTACACGTATTCTAAAAGACCAATACTTCCTCTTATCAGACCACTCAACCGCTTTTCACAGCCAATCTACTACTAAGCAACTCAAATTTTACCTTGCATCCGTTGCAATTTCTAACAACTCTTGCTCTTAAAATCATTCCATCAACAATTTCCTTGGAAAGGCACTAACTACAACTCCTCTCCTCCTACTTGCTCTATTTATGGTTCTACCTCACAGTAATAGGCAAACCTACTAAATCTCAGGAAATTTTCAGAAAACTTACATGCCTTACGAACAATCATAAATACCTTTGAGGTATTATATCCCCTTCCAACACTCTCTATGGCGCGTTACTTGTGCCAATATCCATATATTATACAAATCTCTATTCATCTCCCTTGGCACTCCTAAGAGACCTCATGACCACATTAGTTTGTCTACGAACTTTTAAGTCTTTCATCCCCACTAAGGGCATTCCGACCATTCTCTCAGGGCCACCTACTTAATCATGTAGGCGCGACCAAGTCTTTCATATGTCTACCTCAACGCTCCCAATCAATACGAACCCAAAACTACATCCTGAATCCACTAGATACGATCAACGAATCAAACCCACGGATAACTAACGACATTTCACGTACACGAGTTAAGACAGACCAAAACCATGAAAACTCAAAAGGAAAACTCAAACATGTACCAATTCAAATGACTCATGACAACGAAAAATGATCCAAGAAACACTTAATGGCAACCAAAACATCTTATGCCCCGCGACATATTATTTAAACTGTGCACAAGATCGACTTTTCCAAAAGAATATTTTTTTTTCTTTCTTCACCACATCTATGTGACTCAAACAATCTACAAACAACCTTCTAGACGATCTCAAAACTCAACTCAAAGACTAGGTATCCCGTGCATCCCAAATCATAAAAAAACTACTATTCAAAACTCAACCTTGAACCCGTCACGTGTACCAAAATTTCAATCAAGCTACTGACACCCCATGACTATACATACCAAATATTTGAAAAGTACATTCCGAGTACATAATTTTAGGCTTTTGAATCACCCAAAAAGCTTTAAAAACGAACAAGTTATGACCAAAATAGTTTTATACTAGTTGTTTTTTAAAAAAAAACTAAAGAATCCTCTTAGTAATTAACGTAATCCTTTTTAAATGAAAAGAAATAAATGTATGTGGAATTTTCATAAACTTTGTTTAGTCTTGCATAAATAATTATAAATGACTTATATTGATTAAGCTCGCTTATATAAACTGTTTAAGTAGAAAGAAATTTTATTTCGCTTTATTTTAAAGAAAGTCTTTTAGAATTTGAAATAAGTAAGTGTTGATTTAAAAAAAATCTTATGTTACATCTTGTTTCAAACACGATTCCAACACCTTACCCTTATGTTACCGTATACAACCAACTATCCATCCCTATAGTAGATTTCCAAGTCTATCCAATATATACCGACAAAAAGGAATGTAAGACTCAACACAAAAGATTTCATTATCCCAAAAGAAATCTCAATTTATTTCAATATACTTAACACCAAGGACACCATTTTAAATCTGTAATACTCTCAAATCGGGTCACATTAGCGGAAGGGTCCTTGAGTGTTACTTACATGATACAATCACACAATTATAGAAAACGGCTCAAAACGAGTCGTTTTGATAAAAACATCCATTCATTCATTCAAAAGATAAAGAATCCATACACGGTCCCAGATAATTTTTAAATATTTACAGTACACATCAAAAGATAAAAGTTGTTTTGAATGGATATATTTTATAAAAGCGGGCCAGAGTCACTAAAATTTAGCAAGCTTCATGAAACCACCTTCCTTGAGTACCTTCTTTATGGACCTGAGATAAAACATGCTATAAAATCAACAAAAATTGTTGAGTGAATCCATAGAGTTTAAATTAAATAAAGAGAACACAAGTATTCTAAATAACATTCCATGGTTAATAATTCATCGAAAGATAATTATGTTGTACGGACATAATTATCGGTGTTATTACATAAGCCTCATGACATTGAACGTTAACATATATTATTTCAGCCCAACACACCTAGCCGAGTGCGTATATTTCTCTTATACGTATGCATCCGATGTTTCATTACTAGTGCTTCACTACACCACGCGATAGCTAGTCGCGACCGGACTGGGCGTCACCCCGATAGATCTATCCATAGTATTAGCGCTCTTTCGATTAACAATTCACGATTCAATGGGTCTTTTAAGGCTAAAGCTAACTTATGTAATAACTTTCATCTAAGCATACAATCGGGTCCCTTGTGTTCTATTTTAAAATAAATAGGGTTTACCACAACTTCTGGTTGCACCCATTCATGGGTTTACAGTAACTTTTGTTGTACCCTTCATTTTCAATAAATACTTTTCAAGTAAATATAGTTTCCATAACTACTAGTTGCACCATTCAATTGGTTTACCACAACATATAGTTGTACTATTTATTTTTAATAAAGCAAGCATGTTATCCCCTCGCAGGTTTATAAAATAATTAAAGAATTTAAAAGCGAGCTATAGACTCACCTGACTTAGCTATTACACGTAGATAAAGGAACAAACGTCCAATAGTCGATACATGACTTCACGAGATATCAATCGCTCATTCATCAAGAACGAGATGCCCAACAGTCAAAATATAACTGAACGAGACCTTCGACCATTCGAAAAATATTATAACATTAATACCCATTTAATCAAGCTTCCATAGCCAAAGATAACATTAATCCACCCGTGATTTGATCAAAAAATATATACATCAAATAGCTTCTTATCTCAGCCCCATCATAAGCTTTCCAAACTCAGCCTTAAAATTACCATTTATATTTACATAGATGCTTGATTTGATGAAAGAAAGAATCAATAAAAATACCAACACTTAAACCCTCATGTGCCATAACAATCATGCTAGTATTTTCAAGTTATGAAAATTGTTTTTGGTGCTGTGGAAACTCACGGCATAAATGAGAAAGCATGGGGAGAGTATTCTTTTACATAAACTATGTAAATGAGGTACTAATTTAAGATCATTGATTTTATATAAAAGTGACATGCACTTTGCATAACCATGTGTCTAACCATACAAAAATCAAACCACACGTGTCCCTTGTCATGTGTTGGTGCATGTGATTTGTGTGGGGTAAGATTTTTATAATAAATCTTGTTCCACAATTTGATAAAACGGGTATTATCGAAACCCGATCTTTTAAAAGTTACGCGATTTAAAAGATACACATAAATTACGAAAAATAAACGCTAAATATAAAATAAAAACGTCGACATTTGAAGTACATTGATATTTTTATAAATAGATGAGGGCTTATTATTTAATAAAAGTTATCGCGTCGTCTAAACGAATGACGCCTCAAGGTTTAACGTAAATTACGAAAAATACTTTTAAAAAAAAATAATAAAAATAAAATAAAATAAAAATTAAACGACAACAATATAAAATATTTCTATGTCACAACGAGAAATAAATATTGATACCTAACGTATTCCTTTCCGGTTATAACCTAAACAACATTCTTATGCTAAGTTTCAAGCCTAACCTTCCCGGTTAGCCGATAATTTAAATTTCTCAATAATGTAAATACAAAATATGTAATAATCGAGATTTGAATAACGACCTGAAATATCAAGATTGTCACAAAAACGGACACGTGAAATAGGAAACTCGAAGAATACGCCACAACGGAGGTTGAATATCTAAAAAGAAGCGAGCTAGCCACCCTCCTAAGGATACAATCGATAATTATAGGGGATCATACATATATAGGCATATCGGGATACATATACTTAAATCCTTCTAACATCTACTATACAAGCATGTATTAACCCTCTTTCATGCAATCATACTTAGGAATCCATTGGAGTTATGGTACTTGTATAACTATGTTGGCCACCATACTTATACAATTACCCTTTCCCCAATGCACTCCCTGCTATGATGACACTTACAAGAATTAATACAACACATAACACATATATCCATCTACTCACATAAGCTCATAACCACATAAACAATAAAGTCCAAAACTCCATCCATTAAAAAAAATATAATCAAACTATTGGAATACATAAATCCATAGTCTAGCTAAAACAGCATAGACTAAATCCAAAACGAAAACATAATTAGTTATAAGTCATGTCGCCCATAAGAGTGGAAACAGCTTAAAATCCTTCATATCCACCTACTCCTAATAGCTCGAACCACCACATGATTCTTAGGGACATGACTTAAACATCAAAAAAAAAAAAAAATACTATACCTCAGTTACATAAAATAACTCAACAAAAGATAGAAACTACCATATACCAAATTATGTACTATAATGTACAATTTAAGCAAAATACAACAATGACTAGCATGGGTGATTATGGTTCAACCTTCACTAGTCACAACCCGAAAAGAAAATAACATGTGGCTAAATATGAACTACTATGGTTCAACCCATACTAGTTAAAACTTAACAAACATCGTAAGTAAAAACTAATAACATCCAGAAAACTTTAATTAATATAAAATGCACACATACTCCTATGACGCCTATATGCAAGGACCCTTAAGTTATAGACTAGGCTGCTAGACTAGGCAACCTAATTCTCTATAACCATTGTCTCTGATACCATTCTGTCACACCCCAACATGGCCGAATATGGGGCGCGACGCATGGATATCATCACAACAATAGCGTGTCCATAGAGAAAACTATATGAATTAGAAATGTCATAAAAGGTGACACAAATGTCATGACAATATCTTATCAATGCAGGAGTCTAGGTAAGTAGGTAACAGTCCTACCTCTTACCCAAGACAAACAAATAACACAAACAAATCAACATAGCAATTAATCACATAAGTGTACACATAAGTCCATTATCAATCATAAAACATTCACAACATAAGTTATAAAACCAAACAATGTCTCTTCCATCCCATCTGGAAGTGAAAATCATTAAAAGATATGGGACTATGAAACTCACCTGATTGAGCTTCCCCAAAAGTCCGCGCACTAGCAAAAAGCTAACAAACAAAATCACACAATCAAAACATGAACTAAACATTAAAATGACTCATCAACCTATGATGGACATCTAACCTTCTCCCATATATATACCTCATTTATATGCTCTGATCATCTCATTACACCCCTCTATAAAGCCCTTAACTTAGTTTACTTCATAACACGTCCCGTTAACATTTTACCCAAAACAGTCCCGGTTTTTAGGTCTCCAAACTATAAGCTAAACGCCCACCTAAAAATACCCATGATCTCTGTAAAGGAAACCCTATGCCCTTAAATATGTTAGCTAACTCCTCCCTTTTGACCCAACCTTAAAGCTACTGTTAAGGCCCCGATATATATATATATATATATATATATATATATATATATATATATATATATATATATATATATATATATATATATATATATATATATATATATACATATATATATATATATATATATATATATATATATATATATATATATATATATATATATATATATATATATATATATATATATATATACTTCTGCCTATCCGTATTTTATCGATTTTGAACATACAAAAAGTTTGTTATGATTAGGGGGTCTTACCCTAACCCAATTGCTTATCCACCCTTCAGGTCTCTTATTTAATATATAAAACAACACCCATGCTCATTGGAGGGCTCAAGTGTACTCCTAGGTACCCCAATCACCTTAAAACGTTAAATTAAACCCGACTGGTTTCAAAACTGTTTTGACCTCTGAATGTTGTAACCTGTTTTTGACCTACCTCCCGACCTCCAATTTAGTTCTCGTTTCTTGCATTTGAAAGCCACTTCAATTACCTATTCAGGGATGCTTGGATCGCAAAATAAGAGTTTGTAGAACTCTATATATGATCAAAACAAGTGACTCAAAAATCTGGCCAGTTTTTAAAAACGAATTTAAACATGGTTAAACCCTAATTAATATCACTAATAATCACCAATCATTATCCTAATCATGTTAATTGTTTATAAAACCCCTAATTACAGATCTATTAAGAACACTAATTCATCATATAAATTGATTAAATAAAACTTGAAGCCTTAATGCTATAAAACAAGAAAACTATAAGAATTTAAATCAAGATTTTTACCTCAAATCTTCAAGAAAATTATTTTTGATGAATCCCTAAATTAGGGCTTGTAAAAATTCGGCCAAAAGGGGAGAAAGTTAATGAAAAACTGATTTTTGTGATATAAACATGGTATTTATATGTTTTATTAAAAAGGCTTTTCCAAATTGGGCTCAAGTTGGATCTTTTGGCCCATTATCCTTTTTTTTCTAGTCGGTTTAAAACCCGATTCATATATATATATATATATATATATATATATATATATATATATATATATATATATATATATATATATATATATATATATATATATATATATATATATATATATATATATATATATATATATATATATATATATATATATATATATATATATATATATATATATATATATATATATATATTTTTAAGACTTTTATTATGTTATTAATAATACCTTAATTTACCTTAATTTATTTCAGCTCCTAAAGCCTCCGAAACCTTAAAACCGTAAAACTAGTCAATTTTACGCGTACACCGAAAAAAACCCGTAGAATATACAATTTTAAAAAAACTCTTGAATTTTGAAATGAACTTTATAACTAAGTCCTAAATGACTTAAAACCATCCCGAAAAATACTCACATGACTAAACACCTTACCCGAGACCTCTAAATGCTAAACCCCAAATCCTAAAAAAAATACAATTTACTATAATACTTATACGTATACGTAAACACCAAAATAACACCATTTTATTTCATAGTCACTAATTGTGAGCTCATGAACATGAAATAACCGTTCCTCGATTTACTTATGAGTACTTTATACCCATATACGATATCCACACCAACCTCGTTCATGCAAAATAACATGTAAACACACAAATCATATAGTTACACATAAATTAACCTTAAAATAAGACCAAGCGACGAACCTCAAAACCACGGTTGTCACACCTAAATCCAACATGTTTTTAGGAGCGTTATCTATGAGAACTCGTATTTTTCTCGATAATTAAATTAATATTTTATTCGTACTTCTCGATTTTATAATGTTTTACTTGTTCCTCTTTACTTTTCATACGTAAATTATGAGATCTCGATAACTTTAATTAAATTATATTTTAATTATTTTTCTGATCATTGATAATAATATATTCGGATATAAAAATTTTATTTTTATTTTTCCATACTTATTCAATGTAATAATCCAAAATTTAATATCAACACTTAGACCGAGCTCTAATCTTATTTCTAACATTCGGACCAATGTTTATTACACGACTTTTAGTTGCCATGTTCATTTATACAAATCATATTGAATTATTGACTAACCGACAACGTTAAGGATTTAACTTATCGAATACATGTCATTTATTATTTATTGGCAAGTCTTTATCCGTCATCAACCGTGAATATCTTCGTTATAACATAGAAAAATTTTCTATTGTCGTCGTTTTAATTTTTCGTTTTACGAGAATTCTTCGTAATTTACGTTAAGTCTTTAAGTGTCATTCATTTATATAACTCGTTAACGTATTTTAAATCATAAGCCCTCATTTATATATCGAAATATAAATGTTCTCTGAATGTCAATGTTTTTATTTTATATTGATCGTTTATTTTTCGTGTTTAATGCATATCTTTCAAATCATGTCAGTTTTAAAATATCGGACTTCGATAATACCCGCATTATCGTTTTGTCAGACATAAGTTAACTAAAAAAACAAAAACTAATAAACCATTATATTTTCTTTTGCCGATTCTACTATATCCCAAGACATAATATTTGTTTCTTCCATGAGCACATGTCATTTGCTTAAACACTTAGCAAGGTTACGTGTCCAAGACTTATCAACACTATACATTTTCTAAAAATTAGATCTCACATTTCTTTGTTGCCTTATATTGCCGAGCAGAACAACACCACATATACCATCCTCAAACATTTTCTAATTAGTTGCTATGCTAAAAGATTGAAGCTCTTATATACTAGTACATATTTTGTGTACTTTCTTCCTTAAAATATCACACATATCATCATATTCTTTAGATTGATCTTGTGTTTGCTGCCTCGTATCATTCCATACGATCCAACTATTGTGTGAGTCAAACAACACTTGACCCTCTATCTTTCTTATTCTTCGTTATCTACATGCATATCATGGTTCATAGTTTGTGCTTGAAACATAACTAAAAGAGAAAACAAACCTATATATTTTGTGTCATTTATGTTCAAATGTTACAATAAATAAATAAAAAAACAATAAAGTTGTTAAGTCTTAGCTCAAAATTTGGGTTGCGCTTGTAAAGCAGAAAGAAATCGTTGTTTTGGTGTAATGGGTTGAAATCAGAAAACAAATAAAGGTAATGTTCCATTGATTTTAACATTTTTGGACCCGACCCTTTTCGGCACATTTACGACCCATTTTCGTCCCTCTAAAAGACCTTGCCCATAGAGGGTCACTTGACGGAATTTGTAGACGGCCATGCCGTCTACACGGGCATACTTTTATTTCGACCCAAAAGTTATTATCGAGAACCATAGATGCGATCGAAACTGGCCCACTAAACTCGAAATCTTAAAATAGTTGTATGACGCCTACTTCGAACACGTTTCTAACACATCAAACGACCTCGGTTTATAAAATTCAAAACACGTACTTATAGAGAAGTCGGCTGGCTATTTAATGTAGCTTTTGGTTTACTTCCCCAGTCACTAACGATCTCGCTATTCTTTGCTAAATATTGAGAATGAACACTACTACTATAACGAAAAAATAGGCTGTTTACGTACTTTCAATCTCATGCCATTTCTAAACATGTATTTGGTGTCTCGTGTCGGGGGACATGAGACATGTTTCATTTAATATTCTTTTAAAAATAAATTAATAATTATTATATTTATTAATTTTAATCAATTATTATGTAATATATTTTTGTAATCAAAATATAAAATATATTTAGGATATTTGACCCATTAAACGATTCGACTAAATAAATTGTCCCGACCACGAAATATTCAGTATTGCTAAATATATCCCGATTAAATGACTACACTTTTATTTAAAACGTTAAACTTTCACAAGTCTTAAAAACTATCAATTTATTTTAATAAACTCAAGCACATACTAGGGGACCAAATGCTACGTTTATTGTCGCTATGCTTGTATAGTAATACATCCTTATTTAATTGAGACTACAGATTGCTTCGAGTTATTATTTCTCCCTGTCTACATTATGCTGTTTTAAACGTTGCTATTGCTTCGAGGTGAGTTCATAGCCCCTTTTTACTACTTATATATTGTTTCTAAACGCGGGGTGAGATTTTACATGGTGGAACACATTCATTTAAAACTGTATGCTATCCAGAACTTGTATGCTATCCAGAACTTGTATGCTATCCAGAACTTGTATGCTTTCCAGAACTTGATGATTTCCAACAGATTTTCATTATTATTATTGCTTTTAGTTATAGCCCTTAAGTTTCCTCTCATGATCATGAACCGTTAATTTACTTGTGTTGCTAAGCGCGAATGTTGTGGGTGGATCCATCGGGATTGACAATCCCCGTCCCATGTTACGGTTGTTTAACCATGACGCATTTCATTTGTTTATACTTGAGTATTTAGGCTGAATACTCACTAGAGGAACTTACATTGAGTTAAGCTTCGGTTCATGAACTAAATAGCAATAATAATGGTTTCGGACTATGGTTATCGTACGTAACCATTTTCCCTATTTCTTGTTTTACAAATAAATGCTTGTGTTCCACACCTTTACTGCTAAACCTATGAATATCACTCAACTTTATGTTGACGATTTTACATGTTTAATCTCAGGTATTATTACTTAGCTTTGATTGGATGGGAGCCCGCAGGATATTATCGCAGCTTGGAGATTTATGTGTTATTTTTTTTAAGTTTTGTTTTGGTAAAAGCTGTCTGACGTTTAACCTATATTTTTGGTAACAACATGTTACAAAACCATGTTTAAATAATAGATTTTTCCTCTTATAAAACTCTGGGACCTTTGTTTAAAAACTCTGATCTTTTTGTGATGTAACGTATAAGTTTTATTACGTCAACTTTATGTCAACAGTATTTCATTGTTTCTTGTACCATGACGTGGAACCCCTTTGCTGCCTACGTGTTTCCTTGCCTGATATTGGGGGTCTCACATTATCCGTACTTTTGTACATGTATATTGGTTAATTATATGATACTTTTGTGCATATTTGTGCCCAATTGTGTTTGCAAGTATTTGTGTAGCCAATTGCAGGAATGGAGTATAAAATAACATAAAAGTGAAGAATTGTACGAGTACTAAGAATCCTAGTCAAGTTCAAGACCCGTGTACAAGTTACAAGCCTTTGAAGATTAATTTCGGGTGCAAGAACAAGTATTTCCAAGGAGCAAATAAAGATATTCAGCATGAAAGTTGCCACCATCAACATACATCCAACTTGCCACTGGAAAGAGTGAAGTTGCCACCATCAAATGGGAGTTGATTTGCCTCCACCATCAAATGGGAGTTGATCTGCCTCCATCATGTGTGAAGTTGCCTCCAACATTTATCTAGGCAAAAATGTGTCCACATTCATGCAAGACCACACAAGAAGTTTCTAGACATGCTTTGGCTCCAAGTATTTATCTTTGGCTCCAAGCCATGCATTCACTCCATGCCATCAACTAGCTTATAAATAAGACCCTTGGGGTCATGTAACAACATATCTTTTCACAAATCAAGTATCTCCTCATTATTACTATAAAACCCGCATGCTTTTACCATGAATAGTACCCTTAAGATCGTACGTACTAGATTTAAACTTTCTTAATATAGCATGATTACAATTACGTGTTAGGATTTTACGTATTACGTACGTGTTAGAACACGATACGTATTTACTACGCACGAGCACGTAGTAATTATTTGACAATAATTAATCACGAACATGCGATCATGAAATCATGAACGTAATTAAGACACGAACTATTATTAATTACGTATATATATATTTATTACGAGCGTAATTAAATATATTAGATCACGATAATTACGTAACGAGAACACTTAAAACGCGAACACAAATAATCACGAACGTATAACTTAACATCGAGACACGGAAAAAGGTACGGGTACCCCAAGTGGGGCCCCCTACCCGCAGCTACAAGGGACAAATGGGCCAAGCCTATTTGTAAATTTTACTAAAAGGGTTAAAGGATTTTTCACTACTCATTTTTTTTTCATTTACAGAAGATTTTAGCAAAAACCTAAAACCTTCCTTCTCTTTTCTTTTTTTGGCCGCCACCCTAAGAACACCACAAGGAGGTGTTTGTTGATCTTGGATCTTGGAATATTAGTTGGTGATCGTGTTTGTTCTTCGTCCTTTTGATCCACGAATTCGGTAAATCCTTTTTAAACCTTTTCTTTTGATTTGATCTTTTGTAAATCAAGAACATGTTATGTTTTTTACAAAAACCTAATAAATAAACATGGATCTAACATGAATTGAGGTTTTATTAAATCAAAAGTAGGGTTTTAAGGGGTGTTTGTTTTGGCCGCAGCCTACACCGAACCCAAGGGGGGTTTCGGTTTGGCCAACCGACCACCACCGAGACCATATGGTCCCGGTTGGTTGGTGTGGGTCCCACGACAGCCTCAAGACAAGGGGTACCCTGAGTTGGTTCGGGGTACGGTGTCGATTTCATGTCCGGTTCATGGTTTTGATCCTAGATCCGGTTCATAGTGTATGTTTAGTTTTTTTTTTATGATCTTATGTTAAAAATTAAATTAATAAAATGACATGATTAATTTAATAACATGACTTAGGTTATTTTAATTATTAATTATCATGAATTAATTAACCTAAGTATTCTTATATCTTAGACTTATAATTAATTAATTATTTAAAAACCATGATTATAATTAATTAATTAACATGACTTAGGTTATATTATTAATAAATAATAATACATGTTATAACCTAAGTATTTAACGTTATTTAATTAAAACATGTTATACTTTAATTAAATATTTTAACCTATAGTTTAATTTAATTACATGAAACAATTATTAAACTATACATTATATCATATGACTTAGAAAATAATCATGAAAACACTTAGGCTTATATACTTAGCTTATTTAACCAGCTTATTTCTAATTATGGAAATTTTCTATTTTTAGAAACTTAATTAAATAAGGCAGCTAATCTATTTATAGAAACCTTCTATTTTTAGAAACTTATTTATTTCAGGCAGCTAATCTATTTATGAGAACTTATTTAATTAAGGCAGCTAATCTATTTATGGAAACTTTCTATTATTAGAAACTAATCTTTTTTAAGCAGTAATTCTATTTTTGGAAACTTTCTATTTTTGGAAACTTTCTATTTTTGGAAACTTTCTATTTTTAGAAACTTTCTATTTTTGGTATTTTTCTATTTTTGGAAACTTTCTATTTTAGGAAACCTGCTATTTTTGTAAAGTTACTTATTATTACACAGTAAGTATAATAATACATGAAATACCAGAAATACTTAATCAGATTAAACAGAATATAAGATAAACACGGTTTAAGGCTTTAAAACAGTAAAACATGGTAAGAACACATAAAATAAGCTAAGACATGACATAAACCAGCTACGTATTTAGTAAGCAGATACTTATTCATGTATGTATTTATGTAGCACTAGTGATACGGAAGTAGGATTTTCTCTCAGTTCATCTTCTTCGTTCACTGGACATAAGGTACGGATTCCCGTCCTTTCACTATGGACATTCTTTCCTTATTAGGATTCCACTTATGCAGCCAACTGTTTTCCTGTAGTATAAGTTACGTGTTTGATTGCTTATGTTTAATTAAGAATACCTATAGCCATATACATGCATGACCAGTTTCACCTAGTTATGGAGGTACCATAACCATAACATTAGAGGCACTGATGTTATGACTTCACCACGGCGGAGTGATTGCTCGTGGCGTCCCTTCAGCTTTTGGCCATTTATATTATATTTATCATGTGGGGCGTATGGGTGCATCCTAGTTACATGTTTCAGTCAGGATTTCATGGTGAATGTGGTGTGTGCCTTGCATCCTTGACAAGGAGCTGACCCCTCCTACCCAAAACCAGTATATTAAATTAGAGGCAGCCCCTCTAATTTGCATGATGAGGTCACCCCTCCAAGTATTCATGCACGGTGGATTTTCATGACCTATATTGGCTAATGGTAAAATATGATAAACAGTTTTTACAAGATAAACATAAGGCTTTTCAAACTATAAAACCAATTTTACCAAGACTTAACCGGGTTATCCAGGACTTAGTTTCTTCCGCTGTTTCATGGTGTTATGCTTATATTATTCATGCTATACTTGTATATCCGTACACTGAGCGTTATGCTCAGCCGTTACTTTCCTTTCCATGTCCCAAAACGGCAGGTACCCTAGGGAAGACTCGAGCAGTTGGAGGACGTGCATAGGATGGAAGCTGCTAGAGACTTCTTTTCCTTTTTGCCTTCATATACTTATGCTTGTTTAGTCTTTCATTCATTTCTTTTGGCTTTATTATGTTTTGGGCTTATGTTTGGGAACCGATGTTTGATTCCGGTTTTCCCTATGGTCATGTATGTTTTAGTACATTTACCTTGCATGCTTTGATGACACGCCATAATTACGCGTGACATTCCATTTATCAAAATAGGGTGTTACAATTATGGTATCAGAGCCAAGGCTTCGACCTGTAGGCTCTAAAACTCTACCTGTGACTAGTGGGTAGTCACCAAGAGCTTCCTAAGCCAACGTTTGTTATTCTACGTATTGATGTTTTTAGCGCATTGTTGCTTTAACCATGATGTTTTCAACACCTTGAGGTTTTAACCTTGATGTTTTCATCGATATTGTTTTACTAATATGGATGGACAACCGTCATTCATATTTAGTTATGTGTCATTGTTTCATGCATAATGTTCCTCGTGAACTGTGACTATGTGGACTGAACCCCAGTAGTGTTGGGAATAAATTAAGGCCAGATCACTTGAGCGCTGACAAGAACAACTCAAGTGTTGACAAGAACAAAGTGAGCGCTGACAGCTCAAGCGTTGACAAGTTAAAGTCAAGTGTTGACAGATTGAAGACAAGCACTGATGGAAGATATAAGCTACACGTTTATTATGTTCTAGAATACTTCTAGTAAGGATATAAACGACAATGTATTTTCTATGTTTATCTTTACCTAGAATAGTTGATACGTAGCTTATTGTACAAGGCTTCTTAGTCTATAAAAGAAGGCATTTAGGTTAATGTTTAGTATTAAGTTTTCATAAGTTTTCATTCGTAAACATCTTTCATTGTAAGCAAGTTCGACATTCATAATCAAAGTGAAAGTTTTGTTTACATCTTGTGTTCTTGTTTAAGTATTAAATTCCGCATAATACTTAGATTCACAAAGCATATAACAAAGTTTCTCTACGTGTTATACTTGATCTAATCTCGTATACACAAAGCTAATCGATCTAAGTTTGGGATCAACAAGTGGTATCAGAGCTTGTTGAGGAACTTTTGATCTTTGAAGAACACCAGAACGATACACGAACACCAAAACCCTAATTTTCTCAAAACCCTAAAAACATCATGTCTGAAGCAATAACCTCCTCCTCTTCACCATTACCAAACATCAAGATTCCCATGCTTGATGCAACCAACTTTGACTTATGGAAGTTCAACTTTGAACAATATCTGAGGATCTTTGATTACACACTCTGGGAGATTATTGAATATGGAAACTCATTCAATAAGGCTCAAAAGATTCAGGATGCCATTACGGCAAGATCAGCTGTTGAAGGATGTCCTGATGAAGATAAGAAAGAAAACCTGGAGATGGTAGAGCTGTAGGTGCTGAAGATATTGTAAAGAAAAGGGTTGACATGAAAGCCCTAAATATTCTGAAAGTCTCTTTGGGACAAGAAAATCAGCACAAATATAGAGGCTATGAATCTGCTAAGGATCTTTGGGAAGCAATTGAAGTTGCATATGGTGGTAATGCAGACACTAAGGAAGAAAAGAAAAAGCAACTTCTGCATGATTATGCTGTCTTCAAAGCTCAGCCCAATGAGAAACTAAGTAGTGTGAGAAGCAGATTGCTTGACATCACAAGCAAGTTGTCCTTCATGGGGACACAAGTTGGTGATGTTGACACCAATGCTACCTTTCTGAAAAGTCTTGGTGAGGCATGGAAGATTGAGGCAAGATCTATTCTTGCCAATAATACTTATAAGAGCTCCTCGTTTGATGACATCTACAACAAACTAAGACTGTTGGAAGATGAAACTCTTTCAGCTCATGGAAGCAAAGCTAGCACCAGCAACATGGCCTTCTTCTCTCATAGTGAAGGTCAATTCAATCAGAAGGACTCTTTTATGCATCCAGTTACTGGATCATCATTTGTCAGCGCTGGAACAAGTCCTGTCAACGTCTCCTTTTCAGACGCTGACACATTCATGAATGACTCCCCAAGAGTTAAACCTGCTGGTTTGGATTTGGATACTGTGTGTGCTTACATTGCTTCTTTGCCCAATGGTTCAGTGATTACATATGAGGACCTTGAGCAGATAAGTGATGAACACTTGGAAGAGATGGACATCAAGTGGAATATGGCTCTTGCTAGTATAAGAGCAAATAGGTGGAATAGAAGGTTCAAGAAGAAGATGACCTTCAATGCTAAAGACACTGCTGGATTTGATAAATCCAAAGTTTAGTGCTACAACTGTCATCGCATGGGGCACTTCATGAGGGAATGCAGATCTCCTAGAAGATCTGATGCTGGTAAACCCTCGAGTCAGGTGGTTAAAGCTCAAGAGTCCAAGGCCATGGTTGCAGTTCAAGGAATTGATGGTACTGGATGGGATTGGAGCTATCTGGCTAAGGATGCTGAAGAGGACAAAGCTTTGATTGCTGATATTGAAGAAGAAGAGCATGTTGAATATGCTCTCATGGCACACTCCTCCTCTTCATCTGATAATGAGGTATATGATGATGCTTTTTGTAGCAAAGGTTGTAGGTTAAACACTGATAGACTTAACAAAGAGGTGTTAAAACTAAAAGATGATATGAGCACTGAAAGGTGTAAATTATCCAATTACCAACTAGCTCTTACTGAAACTGAGAAAACCGTTTCTGAATATAAGAAAATGGAATTTGATTTAAAAGATAAGATAAATATCTTAAAACATGAGCTAGAGAGTAGTATGGATATTAGAAATATCATGACAAAGGTCAATAGAGACCTTCAGGCTAAGTTAGATGAGGCCATTAAGAATAAAGATAATGTTGACCTCAAGATTCAAAGATTTGATAAAGCCACCCAAGCCCTAGGAGACTGTGTAGCTAAACAAAGGGATCCTAAGGACATGACTAGGATTGGGATGAATGATTACTCTCTGGTTCCACCACCAGCTGGTGACTTCTATGGTGTCCTTAGAAAGGATTTATCTTGGACTGGTATACCAGAATGCCAAGAAGAGGAATTCATTCCTCCACCAAGAGTTGTCACTCCAGTGTAAGAGTATCAACAAAAACTGACTGACCTAAATGAGTGGAAGAAAGCTAACCCTACTTTATTTGTTAAGGGAGGATTGCTATGTGAAAGTCCCAATGAATCACCACCCATTAAGGTTACTCACCCAGTTACTGGTAAAACTGTTGACCTAGGCTCAAACACTGTTAGAAGACCTACCATTAAATATGCACAGATGTATAGAAATAATAGGTCACCCAAAAGCCAAGTTAACAATCATGGAACAGGTTTCTTTGCTTCTAGACCTAAGAGTGTGTCTAAGAAAGCCTGTTATACTTGTGGTAGCTTTTCACATTTGGCATACAAGTGTGTCAACGCTCCCAAAGCCAGCGCTGATAGGAACAATTTCAGCGCTGATAGGAAGAAAGTCAACGTTGTTAGGAAGTCAAACATAGTCAGACCCAGACCTTGTGTGCAGCAAAGTCCACAAGTGATTAGACCTGCCCCATTCTTCTCTAGAAGGTCTAACACTCATGGACAAAGACCTTTTCAAAAGACAAACACCTGTTCAAATAGGCAATGGGTTCCTGTAGCAAACCCTAGGTTCAACGCTGACAAAGGTAATTTCAGCGTTGACAGGACAAAATCCAACGCTGACAGAAACGTGACCAGACCTAAGTATTTGCAGCCACAAGGTAAGGGGTCAAAAGCTTCTTCAAGCTTAACATGGAGACCCAAGAAAGATCAAAACCCTAATAATAATGGAATTTCAATGACTTGCAATAGGTTTAATTACATTTCAAAGGTCATTACAAAACCAATTGGGGTTAACTGGGTTTTTCATCCTAAAAAGGATGAGAATGGGGTTGTTGTGAGAACTAAGTCTGTTCTTATTGAACAACCAGTTGAATCCAAGTCTTCTGAGACTTGGGTTCCCAAAGAAAACTAATTTGTTTTCTTTATGTGCAGGGCATTCAGAGACAGATCAATGATTATGGATATTGGGATAGTGGATGCTCAAGGCACATGACAGGAAAGGAAGACTATCTGATGAACTTCACTCCTATTCAAGATGGTGATAAGGTATACTTTGGAGGGGGCTACGGCACCATCACAGGCAAAGGAACCCTTCTCACCAATAATCTACGTTTTGAGAACGTCTTCCTGGTAAAAGAACTGGATTATAATCTGTTTAGTGTATCACAAGTGTGTGATAACAAAAATAAGGTTCTTTTCACTGATACTGAGTGTTTGGTGTTAAGCAAGGATTTTAAGATCCCTGATGAGAAGTATATTGAGTATAGAACACCTAGGCATAAGGACATATATAATGTGAATTTAAATGGGATTAAGGTGAATGCAAATATGTCTTGTTTTTATGCTAAGGCCTCAGTAGATGAAAGTAATTTGTGGCACAGGAGACTAGGGCACATAAATTTTAAAAATATAAATAGACTTGTGAGGCTTGGTTTAGTTGATGGTTTGCCTGAGAAGGCCTTCCACAATGACCACTCTTGTGTTGCATGTCTTAAAGGCAAGCAGCACAAGGTCTCATTCAAGTCCAAGCAGGTGCATACTAGTTCCAGACCTCTTCATATGCTTCACATGGACCTCTTTGGTCCAACAAATATAGAAAGTTTGAATGGCAAGTCATATTTTTTTGTTGTCACTGATGACTTTTCTAGGTTTACTTGGACATTCTTTCTAGCTATGAAGAGTGACACAGCTGATGTTCTTATTGAATTTATCACTCAAATTGAGAAAAGGTCTGGCAATGAGGTTAAAATGCTTAGGAGTGATAATGGTGGAGAATTTAGGAACAAGAAGCTAGATGATTTTTGTACCAGGAAGGGAATTACTAGGCAGTTTAGTATTGCTAGAACCCCACAACAAAATGGGGTTGCTGAAAGGAAAAATAGAACCCTAATTGAAGCAGCCAGAACAATGTTGGCTGATGCTCACTTTCCCATAGCCTTTTGGGCTGAAGCTGTTAATACAGCATGCTATGTGCAAAATAGAGCATTGGTTAACAAAATTCAGAACAAGACACCTTATGAGTTACTTTGGGGAAGAAAACCTAATATTGGTTTTCTCAGACCTTTTGGATGTCATGTAGTAGTCTTAGACACTAGTGATGCCTTAGGTAAATTTAGTGCAAAAGGTGATGAAGGTTACTTCATGGGGTATTCAGTGCAGAGCAAGGGTTATAGGGTTTATCTTAAGGAGGACAAACATATTGTTGAGAGAGTACATGTTAGGTTCTTAGAGAATAAACCTAGTGATCCTGAAAGTGGTCCTAATTAGTTGTTTGATTTGGAACCCTTATCTAGAACTTTAAATTATATGCCTGTCACTAATCCAGACATTGTGAAGGTAACTTCAAATGTTGTGGAGGAACAAATTGTTGATGTTTCAGGTACACAGGTTAATGAGAGGGTTGGATCACAAGCAGAAAAGGCATCTCCTATATTTGAATATGTCACAATTCCCATTTGGATAGATGCTTTTGCTACTGCTGCTGCTGGACAAGATAATGGTGGTCTCCAAATACCACCAGATACAAACATGCATGGTTCTTCAGGCGCTGACAAAGGCAAATCTAGCGCTGACAAGACCAATTCAGACGTTGATGGCTCAGACGTTGACAACAACAGTTCAAGCGTTGTTAGCCCAAGCGCTGAGAAACAAGGTTCAGACGTTGACAACACCTTTGCACATCTTTTCTCTTCCACTTTTGAACAAGGAGGACCTTCCAGAGTTTATGAAGAGATTCCTGTTGATCAAAGAGAGTCTGATGAAGAAGACATTGGCAATATGGAGCATGAGGTTGAGGACACCAGACTTTTTGAAGGAGGGGTTCTCACTTCTACAATGAGGAATCACCCCCCATCTCAGATCATTGGTGATGTTATGACTCCAGTTCAGACAAGAAGATCCCATCAAGGTCTTGATGGATTTATTGCCAATATACACAAGAAGGTTGATACCCCTCTTGTGCAAGCATGTTTGTTTGCATGTTTTCTGTCACAAGAAGAACCCAAGAAGATATTTGATGCTCTCAAAGAACCAAGTTGGGTGGAAGCAATGCAGGATGAGCTTCACCAATTTGCTATTCAGGATGTTTGGGAGCTGGTTGATTGTCCCAGATATGTCAGACCTATAGGGACAAGATGGGTTCTCAGGAACAAAAGAGATGAAAGAGGTATTGTGGTCAGAAACAAGGCAAGGTTAGTGGCTCAAGGTTATACACAAGAGGAGGGGATAGATTATGAAGAAGTCTTTGCACCAGTTGCAAGGATTGAAGCTATTAGGATTTTTCTAGCCTATGCATCTTGCATGGGCTTCACAGTCTATCAAATGGATGTGAAGAGTGCATTCTTGTATGGCACCATTGTTGAGGAAGTTTATGTTATGCAACCTCCTGGTTTTGAGGATCCAGAGCATCCAGATAAAGTGTATAGAGTCAAAAAGGCAATGTATGGCCTTCATCAAGCCCCTAGAGCATGGTATGGTACTTTGTCTACATATTTGGTGGACAATGGATTCAAGAGAGGGACCATAGATCAGACACTATTTACAAAGAAGAAAGGCAAAGATGTGTTGCTTGTGCAGGTCTATGTTGATGATATCATTTTTGGGTCTACTGATCCAAAGATGAGTGAGGATTTCTCCAAGCTTATGACAGACAAATTCAAGATGAGTGCTATGGGGGAGATGAACTTCTTTCTTGGTTTACAAGTTCAGTAGAAAGAAGATGGTATCTTCATCTCCCAGGACAAATATGTTGCTGAAATCTTGAAGAAGTTTGGCTTTTCTCCACATGAAAAGAGGGCTTCTACTCCTATGGATAGAGAACACCCTTGGGGAAAGATTGGAGATGGGAAAGATGTTGATGTCAGGCATTATAGATCCATGATTGGATCCTTGATGTATCTTACTGCTTCCAGACCTGATATCATGTTTGCTGTATGTGCTTGTGCACGTTATCAAGTGACTCCCAAAGAATGTCACCTTTATGCTGTGAAGAGGATCTTTAGGTACCTAAGATGTTTCCCTAATCTTGGTTTGTGGTACCCAAAGGATTCACCATTGGAGCTGATTGCATATTCAGATAGTGATTATGGAGGTGATAAGTTTGATAGGAAATCCACAACTGGTGGATGTTAGTTTCTTGGGAGCAGATTAATATCTTGGCAATGCAAGAAACAAACAGTGGTGGCTAATTCTACAACTGAAGCAGAGTATGTGGCTGCAGCAGCATGTTGTGGTCATGTGTTGTGGATTCAGAACCAGCTGTTGGATTATGGGTATAATTTCATGCATACTAAGATATTTGTTGACAATAATAGCACTTTATGCATCATTAAGAATCCTGTACATCATTCTAAAACTAAACACATAGAAATTAGACATCATTTTATAAGAGATTGCTTTGAGAAAGGTTTAATACAACCAGATAGGGTTGACACTGAAGAAAATGTGTCAGATTTATTAACTAAACCTTTTGATACTGGAAGATTTCAATACTTGGTAACAAGTATTGGAATGGTTAATCTCACTTAAATATGTGTTTTGGATTCTTTTTATAAAAGTATGTACAGGATGATGCATTATTATTATTGGTCTTATTGATGATTTAGATTTTCCACTATCTTTTTCTAACACTGACAAAGGTTGTTTGAACACTGATAAGTGTTTTTGCAATGTTGTCAGCAATATAATTGTTCAACGCTGACAAAGCTTCCTTCAACGCTGTTATGTGTTATCGGGGCGTTGTCAGCAACAATGTTAGTTTTGTGGTTTTCAATCTAAATGTGCAGATGGTGTTAGCAGTATACCATTGGATACAGAGTTGCTTATGGATCAAAGGAGAAGCATTTGGACAAGTTTTTATTTATGGATGATGGTTGGAATGTTTTATTCCTATCTTGACATAAATTTTTTATGTTCATGCATGATTTTAGCAATCTTTTTGTATCATAGTTTAAGGGGAGGTTTTAGGAACCTTTAGGATTTTTGGGTATCCATATGATACTCTTATCACAATTCTAGATTGTGTCCACAGGTGAGTATGGGTTAGTTTTACTAAACCATGAGGCACTGTAGCATGCATAGTATATCAACTTTGCATGCTGCCAAGACATTTTTGGCCTAGAATTGGTTGTGGTCTGTTGGGGGACTTGGGAATGATTTTCATATGGGATTTACCTGGGAGTAACAAGGATTTTGTAAGGTAACTTGGTTGTTAAGAATTTTGGTTAGCAAGGGACACTAGAGGACTGTTATGTCTATCTTGCTTATGCAAGTGTGCATAACAGGACAGTGCTTGCCGCCCTATAATAATTATCAGCTGTTGGTTATTTTCTCTAGGATAAATTACTTGTTAAGGTCATTTTTCACTTTTTAAAACAATTTTATTTTTGGACGCTGACAAGATTTTTCCAAGCGTTGTTGTGACCAAATTGGACGCTGACATGGCTTTAGGCGAACGTTGACAAGATTATAGCCGTTGGGCGTTGATGGGTTATATTTGACCGTTGACACTCAATGGGACCTACCCAGTTGTTACTTTTTGACATATTTTCAAGCCGTAATTTTAGGAGTTGTTACTTTCATTAAATGCATGAGATAACTTATAACTTTTTCAATATTTTCATGATTAGTTTTTGAAAATCTTTGCCTATTTTTGGGCCAATCACATGCATTCTTTATCTCCTATAAATTTGGCTCCTATTTTTAAACAGGGTATCTATAATTCTTGTCTAACACTTTTCTCTTATCAACCTTCATCTTCTACACTTCAAATTAACAGCTTTCATCAATGGCACCAAGATTTAACTCAGCAGAATTGGATTTGGGGTTCAAGTCTCAACACAACATGATTGCTTATCTTGTTGCTGATAATGATTTGTTTCCTCAATACACACAAATGGTGGCGTATTTGAACGCATCCCCATTAAGGTATGCTCTTTCTCATGCACCACTCATTCCAGTCACACACATTAAACAGTTTTGGGACACTGTTAGTTCCTCAACAGTTAATGGAGTGACCACATTAACTTCTATTGTTCATGGGAGATCTTGGGTGGTTACTGAGGCCTTGGTACGCCAGGCCTTGCATCTTGATGATGCTGATGGTATAACCATTCTTCCCATAAATGAAATAGAACAAGGGCTTAGGGCTTTGGGATATCCAATTCCTGATGCAGGTACTCTTAATAAGTACCATAAGCAGGAATTTCCCCCAGCCTGGAAGTACCTCATTCACATTCTCCTTCAATGTTTGAGTCCCAAATGTACTGCACACAATGAGATCAATAGATCCATTGCAAGTGCTATTGTGTGCATTGCAACAGGGCAAAAATATAACTATTCTAAAATGATTTTTGAAGGAATGTGTAAAAACAAGGGGACAAAAATGACTTTGGCTTATCCCCGTTTTCTGCAAATGATTTTTGATGATCAAAGATATTGTTCAAGGGATCACAATGATTTTTATAAAATCCCTGAACAAAAGAAAGCTATTTTTGCAAAGATGGATTCACCACCTCATAGAGACTTACCTTTAACCCCAGCCATGCTTGCTGTTATTGCAGCAGCACAACCCCAACCAGACCCCCAACCTTATATTGCCCCTCACCCACAACTTGAACCTATTCCTGAACCTTTACCCTCACCTGAACAAATGCAAATAGACCAAGAACCCTTTGACGCTGACACATCAAATGTTGGTGTTGATGTGCCTATTTCCAACGCTGACACCCAACCATCATAATCCCAAACACCCCTTAACCAACCCACATCTACCCATTCTTCCACACCATATTCCACACCACCTGAATATAGGTTGATCAAACGCCAAAGGACTACTGGAGTGTTCTCCTCTGGTGGTCCTAGCCATGAAGCAGAAAGAACCACCACCACAAGTGTGGCTGGTGACCTGGATGAGGCTGGGACTATTGGTTCTGGCTTAGAAGCTGGCCAAGGCAGTCCCACCATAATTAAGTCCTCATCCATGCCCAATGAACCTGACTTGGGAGGTCAAATCCCCATTTTAGAAGAGGGCAAACTGGAACCAATGACTATTTTGGAATTGACGGCTGTCTGCGTTAGCTTGCAAAAGCAAAATGCAGACTTAGTACAAACTGTCAGCTCACAAGGCCTTGAACTCAAGGAATTGAGGGAGAGGATTGTTGTTTTGGAGAGTGATCATGCTAGGAGAGGTATGGAGGAGTCTTCCAAAGGGGAGGAAGATCAAAGAAATCTGAGTGATAAGAGCAGTCAAAATGGTCAATCAATGGATGTTGCTGAAGCTCTTACTACTTTGAAGGAACAAACAGGTTTTGATACGTCCTTAATCTCTCCAACCAATCTAAATTTATCATTTACAGCTATGTTGAGAGAGGTTACACAAGGCGCTGAGGGAAAATATTTGAGCGTTGACAAGACAAATTTGGACGCTGATAGAAGTATTTTGGGCGCTGATAGAGGAAATTTGGGCGTTGACAGACCTGCACATGAAGGTGATGTATTCCAGTAATCATCTATCATCAAAGAAGTTTATACTCAGAATGCAGCCCAAGTTGAATTTGATAGAAGATTGGCTGAGCAAATGATGGAACAAGGTGAAAAGGAAAAGTCACCATTTGTTGTGACTTCTGTAGAAGAAAGTGATGGAGCTAGCTCAGACTCAAGTGTGATGATTATTGAACCAGAAAGGCTTGAGTATGGTGATGAGCTTGCTAGGGAAAAGTTGAGAGATTTAAAGTTGCAGATTGACTTTGACATGCCAGAGGTGGTTCAGATGTACAATTCTTGGGAAGAAAGCTGCATGGATAATCCAGACTTGACCATTTCAGATCAAATATGGGGTTTGGAGCTTCTTCTTAGAGTTCAGAAGGATTGTAAGGTGATTTTGAAGCACAAGGCAAGTAATATTCTCTCTGAGTTGAAAAGGGATAGAAGGAAGCTCTACTTTATGTTGCTCAGATGTCATGGAGTTGGATGGACACATCAGAAGCTGAAGGCTTTGACATTTGATGAGTTGGAACATAGGGCTTATCCTATTTGGGTGAAAGTGCAGGAAGAAAACACTTTCAGACTTCTTTCAGATGAAAGAAAGGAGCAACTTGCAGAAGAGATGGAAATCAAGAAAGCTATGATAGTTCCCAGACCAGTGAAGAAGGGATTTACACTTGAGTTTCTAAAAGATACGAATCAACTATATCCAAGTGAAGCAGTTATTAGAAAGAGCCTCAAGCTCTCCCCATTAGAAGCTTCAGATATGGTGCAAGTGTTACCATTAGATTCCAGGAATCCAATTGTGAGTTATGATGAGGATGAATGTGGATTCTGGAAGATTGGAAGATATGGCAAGGAGGTACACACTTTTACCACTCTCATATCTTTATTTGCAAGTTGTGATAGAGAAGACTTGGTGGACCTTTGGAGGTTGCTGGAGACCAAGTATGAGGCTGAAGCACCAACTTCAGCTAATGGAATAAAACTTTGGACCACATTCAAAAGAATGTGTGGGACAAATGAGGAAGATCCTGAAATATGGAAGGATCTTGAAGATGACCTCAGTGGTCTTCAATGGAGGTTATATTCAGCTGTTGGTGTATACCATTTGAGTTCTACAAAGTTTGCTGAGTATCTACTAGTAGATGCTCAGTATTTCATATCCAAGGCTGTTTTGGAAAAGATGAAGGACACCCAGTTGGAGATAGACTATACAAGTGACGTGGCAAAGAATTTGATCAGATTTATTTATTACCAATATGATAAGGTTTGTCAGACTCCTCCAAGTTCTTAATGCTTATTCAGAAACTTGATCATAAGAGTGGATATCAAGTTTAGGGGAGGATTGTTGGGAATAAATTAAGGCCAGATCACTTGAGCGCTGACAAGAACAACTCAAGCGTTAACAAGAACAAAGTGAGCGCTGACAGCTCAAGCGTTGACAAGTTAAAGTCAAGCGTTGACAGATTGAAGACAAGCACTGATGGAAGATATAAGCTACACGTTTATTATGTTCTAGAATACTTCTAGTAAGGATAGAAACGACAATGTATTTTCTATGTTTATCTTTACCTAGAATAGTTGATACGTAGCTTATTGTACAAGGCTTCTTAGTCTATAAAAGAAGGCCTTTAGGTTAATGTTTAGTATTAAGTTTTCATAAGTTTTCATTCGTAAACATCTTTCATTGTAAGCAAGTTCGACATTCATAATCAAAGTGAAAGTTTTGTTTACATCTTGTGTTCTTGTTTAAGTATTAAATTCCGCATAATACTTAGATTCACAAAGCATATAACAAAGGTTTCTCTACGTGTTATACTTGATCTAATCTCGTATACACAAAGCTAATCGATCTAAGTTTGGGATCAACAAGTAGTTCATAATTAGTCACATAAATTTTTTTCTGATAAGTTTTGACAGACAAGTTTCATTTATTTATGTTTCATGTATCATTGTTGCAGGGATTATGACTAAGTAATGGTTGGTACAGGACTAGCCCTATTTAGTCGCATGTGCTTTTATCGAAACTTTTAACTTTGGGACCGACCCATAGGCGTCCCCTCGCCATGTCTTTTGTTTTGGGACCGACCCATAGGCGTCCCCTCGCACATATAAAGGTTTTTATAAACTACATTACGCATTCATGCATTGTTTTTCATGCATAAATTTTTTTTTTCATGATTTATTGGCATAAATTTTTTTATGTCCCCTCATAAGTTACTATGTTTTTATGTCAAGTATGTTTTCATACTGTCATGGTTAAACTCAGTTTCATGCTGATTATGTTATACAATCCTCCATGTTAAATCGTTTCGTGTTTCTTCATGATAATTCCGTCTTCATATGGATTACGTCTTACGCCGCTTTTGTTATTTATGCTTTCACGCAAGACATTGTTGGATTTCATCGAATTCTGCTTTCATGATAGTCATGGTTGATTTTCATTGATCCTGTTGTCAGGCAAATCATCGTTGAATTTTGTGAAACCACACTTCAGCGTTTCTCTATGCAACCAGAATGAGGTATATACTGGCATTGCCAGGTTATCATGATGGTTTTCCTAACCGTTTAACCGATATACTTTCTTTAAATCATGATAAATGATCAACCCCATACCGATCATTTCATGTGCATTCCATGTGTACTCCATGTACCGTATTCCATGTGTATTACATGTACCTAAATCCATGTGTATTTCACTTGCAATACTTCATGAGTATTCGCTAGCCGATTCTGAATCATCTCAGGCATATGTCCACTTGCTGATATTCTACGAGATTGCTGATGCCGCTCATAGCTTGGAGATGTTACTAGGGATTGACGCTGCTGATGTTGGAGAGGCTACGAGATGTTGATGCTGTTCACAACCTGGAGATCCTACAAGACGAAGACAAAGGCGCCAAAGCAAAGCAATTGGACGAGAAGATGCTTCACCATCAGACGATTTCCATCAATCATTGTCCCTAATTCTTAGTTACATGTCACACGTCATTCGGCTGTCATTTCAGCCATATGAGTGCAAACCGGTACCAGCCGCCCACTCAGCTGAATAGTTACATGAATCACGGTCATGAGAATGACCGTCATGGAACTGACAGACAGGACGATAGTAACCACTACTATGACAGAAACTATCCTAGAAATCGCAACCGAGGCTCCGGCCGCGGACGTGATCAGACATACAAAGGATCAGTAGTCCAACCGATCCGCCAAGTCTGGCATAATAACCTAATATTGTAGTTCTATTGTTTTACGTCTCGAGACACATGTCAAGACATCAGTCAAGACACATGTCTGACGTATACTTTCTGAAGACACATGTCAAGACATCAGTCAAGACACATGTCTCACGTATACTTTCTGAAGACACATGTCAAGACACCAGTCAAGACATATGTCATGCTCATAGTTCTAAGACACGAGTCAAGACACATGACTCACGTCCAACTATGGAACATTTCTAAGAAATTCAGGGTACCCTCCAAGGGTATATCCAGTTTGTTGTGCCATGTATTAATCAGGCCACAAGAATTTCAATACCATTACCGGCGCATCAGTGAGAACTGTCACGTTGCCGATGTAACTTTCATTTCTTTCACCATATTTCATATATTCATGACCATGAAGGACGCCTTTCGTATTCCCACGTATAGAAAGGTTTTCCTTCAGCTTAATGATGAGATCTAAGCTGCTAACGCATTTCCTCGGACAGACACGAGATGAATTTTATCCTAATTATGGACTATGAACAACACACCATGCTACGATTCATAATTATGTACAGTAATGTTCAGGCTCCTGAATACATTCAGCTTGATTTTCCATCAGGAAAATCTGTACGAATTATCTATGCTTACAAGCATGTGCGTTGTTAGCCATGGTCGCTAAAACTTTCTACCTGTCAGTAAGACACGACTACTTAAGTCCTTTTACGCATAACCAGTTGATTATTCCAAAATCTTCCCAGATATTCCAGAAGAACCTTCAAGGAGAAGAACGGTACCATGAGATTATGTGTCGACTACCGTCGGCTTAAACAAATCACAATTCATGACCGTTATTCTCCTCCACGTATTGGCGACATGTCCAATCAACCGTATAGTGTTAATCACTTTTCCAAGATCGAACTCATGATCATGCTGCCAACAGTGACGAGTGAAAAAGCAGGACATGTCCATGACTGCTATTCGTACACGACTCGGTCATGCTAGATTTATGACTTTGAATTAGTCTCATCAATGCTCCAACGACATTATAAGAATGAGTTTCCATGAACTCAAAGCAAATGCATCAGTGTTTTCATTGAGGGTAACCTGATTTCCTTTAAGCCTAGAGAAGAACAGGAAGACCATATATGTTGCAAATTCTATGACAAGAGAAATTCTACCCTGGAAATATTTTTCCAATATCAATTCTGTTTGATTACAGTGACACACTGAATCACATGGGTTTCTATGGTTAATCTTACCATGACTCAGCTTATGCGTGAATGAGAGAACCCTACACTACATTAGGTGTTCTAGAAAATCCTACGCTAGTAGAAGTCTAGATTCAGAGACTCAGAGTTTCGCAAACTCCTATGTATCAAGTTCTACGAAGCAAGATACAGTTACGTTCATATCTAGGTACCTGACATACCAACAGGTTAAAGATAGGACACCAACAAACTGGGATGTTTTCATCATCTGAAATTGTGAATTGAAATGTGACAAGATCTCCACGGATTTTGGTTACCAGATTAACGCAAACTCAGAAGAAGCATGATGCTATCTGGGTTATTGCAAACAGTTTGATCAAGTCTGCAGAATCCTTACATCCGCAAGGATTGCAGAACCAACAGATTGATCAGACATGTTCCAGCCAAGGCTCATCCGACCACTTGGTAATCCCTCAGCTATCGGGTCAGACAAAGATTCGCAATTGTACTCCTAAATTACTTCACGTCTTCATTCTGATTCCACGACTTGCTTTCGCGCTCGCGTTCATGACACTATTCACGTTCATAATCGTATCTGGGCGTACGATTTTACGTTCATTTCGTTCTGGGAAGTTTTGCAAGAACTTGAGAGACCAGACCCAAGTTTAGTATAACTCTCCATCATCAGATAGACGTTTCATGTCATACTCCACGTCTCACCTTGTAGCGTTTGGCGTTACCGCCATTATATTCTATGTCCATGATATGTTTCACATGTCATGTTCATTCCACGTTCCTCATATCATGATCAAGATATGTTACACGTATCATGGATCACGATATGTTTACTCATATTACACTCATCATAACTCCACGAATCACGTTCAAAATTTTTCACGTATTACTTTTCCTTATATCTCGCGCATCGTTGCTAATTATCAGTTAAGTTATAGTGTTTTGCACGGTAACGTTTCAGTTACCCTAGCACGTTAACTCTTATTTTCCTCGATCGAATTTAGGGGATCTACCTTCCGTTGATAACCAAGAATTTCTTCGTATTCCAAGTCAAGGTCAGGAGGACCAATATTTATCATCTGTGTCAAGATCTTCTGAAGGAACCGTTCCAAGAGGGAGGCCACTTGGAAATGGACAAGTTCATCCGGACTTTTATCCGTTTTCTCTCATCAATTAGATATGTCCTTTCAGTCACGTCACGTTCCATGTCCTTTCAAGACATGTAACGTTCCACGTTCCTTCTACCATGTCACCTGTACGTTCATTAATCTTACATACCCTCTCAGTTTGATTCGGGTATGTTTCTCTTTCAGTTACGTTATTCATAATTCGGGGACAAATTATTCTTTTTAGGGGGGAAGAGTTGTAAAACCCGCATGCTTTTACCATGAATAGTACCCTTACGATCGAACGTACTAGATTTAAACTTTCCTAATATAGCATGATTACGATTACGTGTTAGGATTCTACGTATTACGTACGTGTTAGAACACGATAAGTATTTACTACGCACGAGCACGTAATAATTGTTTGACAATAATTAATCACGAACATGCGATCATGAAATCATGAACGTAATTAAGACACGAACTATTATTAATTACGTATATATATTTATTACGAGCATAATTAAATATATTAGATCACGATAATTACGTAACGAGAACACTTAAAACGCGAACACAAATAATCACGAACGTATAACTTAACATCGAGACACGGAAAAAGGTACGGGTACCCCAAGTGGGCCCCCCTACCCGCGGCTGCAAGGGACAAATGGGCCAAGCCTATTTGTAAATTTTACTAAAAGGGTTAAAGGATTTTTCACTACTCATTTTTTTTCATTTACAGAAGATTTTAGCAAAAACCTAAAACCCTCCTTCTCTTTTCTTTTTTTGGCCGCCACCCTAAGAACACCACAAGGAGGTGTTTGTTGATCTTGGATCTTGGAATATTAGTTGGTGATCGTGTTTGTTCTTCGTCCTTTTGATCCACGAATTCGGTAAATCCTTTTTAAACCTTTTCTTTTGATTTGATCTTTTATAAATCAAGAACATGTTATGTTTTTTACAAAAACCTAATAAATAAACATGGATCTAACATGAATTGAGGTTTTATTAAATCAAAAGTAGGGTTTTAAGGGGTGTTTGTTTTGGCCGCAGCCTACACCGAACCCAAGGGGGGTTTCGGTTTGGCCAGCCGACCACCACCGAGACCATACGGTCCCGGTTGGTTGGTGTGGGTCCCACGACAGCCTCAACATAAGGGGTACCCCGAGTTGGTTCGGGGTACGGTGTCGATTTCATGTCCGGTTCATGGTTTTGATCCTAGATCCGGTTCATGGTGTATGTTTAGTTTTATTTTTTTATGATCTTATGTTAAAAATTAAATTAATAAAATGACATGATTAATTTAATAACATGACTTAGGTTATTTTAATTATTAATTATCATGAATTAATTAACCTAAGTATTTTTATATCTTAGACTTATAATTAATTAATTATTTAAAAACCATGATTATAATTAATTAATTAACATGACTTAGGTTATATTATTAGTAAATAATAATACATGTTATAACCTAAGTATTTAACTTTATTTAATTAAAACATGTTATACTTTAATTAAATATTTTAACCTATCGTTTAATTTAATTACATGAAATAATTATTAAACTATACATTATATCATATGACTTAGAAAATAATCATGAAAACACTTAGGCTTATATACTTAGCTTATTTAACCAACTTATTTCTAATTATGGAAACTTTCTATTTTTAGAAACTTAATTAAATAAGGCAGCTAATCTATTTATGGAAACCTTCTATTTTTAGAAACTTATTTATTTCAGGCAGCTAATCTATTTATGGGAACTTATTTAATTAAGGCAGCTAATCTATTTATGGAAACTTTCTATTTTTAGAAACTTATCTATTTTAAGCAGTAATTCTATTTTTGGAAACTTTCTATTTTTGGAAACTTTCTATTTTTGGAAACTTCTATTTTTGGTAACTTTCTATTTTTGGAAACTTTCTATTTTAGGAAACCTGCTATTTTTGGAAAGTTACTTATTATTACACAGTAAGTATAATAATACATTAAATACTAGAAATACTTAATCAGATTAAACAGAATATAAGATAAACACGGTTTAAGGCTTTAAAACAGTAAAACATGGTAAGAACACATAAAATAAGGTAAGACATGACATAAACCAGCTACGTATTTAGTAAGCAGATACTTATTCATGTATGTATTTATGTAGCACTAGTGATACGGAAGTAGGATTTTCTCTCAGTTCATCTTCTTCGTTCACTGGACATAAGGTACGGATTCCCGTCCTTTCAGTATGGACATTCTTTCCTTATTAGGATTCCCCGTATGCAGCCAATGTTTTCCCGTAGTATAAGTTACGTGTTTGATTGCTTATGTTTAATTAAAAATACCTATAACTACATACATGCATGACCAATTTCACCTAGTTATGGAGGTACCATAACCATAACATTAGAGGCACTGATGTTATGTCTTCACCACGACGGAGTGATTGCTCGTGGCGTCCCTTCAGCTTTTGGCCATTTATATTATATTTGTCATGTGGGGCGTATGGGTGCATCCTAGTTACATGTTTCAGTTTGGATTTCATGGTGAATGTGGTGTGTGCCTTGCATCCTTCACAAGGAGCTGATCCCTCCTACCCAAAACCAGTATATTAAATTAGAGGCAGCCCCTCTAATTTGCATGATGAGGTCACCCCTCCAAGTATTCATGTACAGTGGATTTTCATGACCTATATTGGCTAATGGTAAAATATGATAAACAGTTTTTACAAGATAAACATAAGGCTTTTCAAACTATAAAACCAGTTTTACCAAGACTTAACCGGGTTATCCAGGACTTAGTTTCTTCCTCTGTTTCATGCTGTTATGCTTATATTATTCATGCTATACTTGTATATCCGTGCACTGAGCGTTATGCTCAGCCGTTACTTTCCTTTCCATGTCCCAAAACGGCAGGTACCCTAGGGAAGACTCGAGCAGTTGGAGGACGTGCATAGGATGGAAGCTGCTAGAGACTTCTTTTCCTTTTTGCCTTCATATACTTATGCTTGTTTAGTCTTTCATTCATTTCTTTTGGCTTTAATATGTTTTGGGCTTATGTTTGGGCACCGATGTTTGATTCCGGTTTTCCCTATGGTCATGTATGTTTTAGTACATTTACCTTGCATGCTTTGATGACGCACCATAATTACGCGTGACATTCCATTTATCAAAATGGGGTGTTACAATTACATCAAATAAACTCTCTCATCCTTGTCCAAACTCCCATTCCCGGATTTGAACAAGGTGGTGCTAGAAAAGTCAGTTTTTGAGTCCGATAAGCAAAGTTATCATCACGAAACTCTTAGGGATCAATACCCTAACCATTAGTAACATTTTTCTACTTTGTAAGACTCTTGATTATGACTTATAATACATTTATTTCTGAGTTTATTTCATCATTTGTTATGAGAGCGAAGTTTCATTCTACACTTGGTAGGATGATGTTTGTAGTATGAAGTGATGGTTGTGATTGTGATTTATGTTTAAATCAATGTCAAGATTTCCTATGATCCATTGATATTTATGTTTCATGTGACAATTGTTATCAAAACTTAATTTGTTGGTAAAGATTTCATAGGTCGAAAGGGTTATTTTCTATCAACAAGTCATAGCCGGTTTGTCTATGATTGGCTATCTTTTGTATTGATCATTTCTTAAGAAGTTTTGATTATCAAGAAACATAATTATAAGTGTTAGCAAATTCGTGAAACGACCGTGAATCGAATGTGTTAAAATTGGATTAAGTCTTGAATTGAGTGATTGAGTATAATGCTTGTTTTCTTAACCAAGGTCTTGACGAAGATTAAAGATTTTTAAAACAATTGATTGGATTATCTATCTAATTATCATAATCACAAATGTTAACGTGTCATCACAATCATACCATTACGAATGCTTAAACTAGTCTTTACCACGTGTACCTTTAATCATATTATTTATCTCATCATTTTTACTTATTATTTGTTTGTCAACAATTGCTACAATCAACGATTATAGTTTCATTTTAGAATAATCATAGGTTTTCCAAATCCCTGTAAACGATCTCGGTATTACCACATAAAAGCTATACAAACGAAAGGGTTATACTTTCCCGTGCGGTTTTAGTCAATCCGGTAATTCGTGTTTATAAATTTAAAACTTGTTACCAACACCACGCATCATGGGCTTATTGGGCCTTAAAATATAAATAAGTTGAAACTAGTGTAACTAGTCAAAAATTTGACTAACACATAACACTATAATGTGTATGAAGAGATAAAATCCCACTTGATCATCATCATACTTATAATGTCATCATATATACATAACCATTGTTTTTATAAAGTCATTGGACAAGAGTCTAAGACGAGTATTATTTGTCTAGGTTTCCGTGATTGAAGCACGTACCGTACATCCAAATCGCCGATAACCGCCTTTCCCAATCAACGTGAGTTCATAGCCTCACACTCTTTTAAATGTTTTTATGAAATGTTTTATAAACCCGCGAGGGAGATAACATGTTAGTTTTAATAAAATAGGACACTAGTTGTCCCGATTGTTTTCTTATTGATATGGACCCGAATGATTATATGACCCGATGAATGATTATATGACTTGATGAATGAAATGAAATGGATTATTATAGTTAGGTTATGTCACTAAAAGTCCTATTAGCATGAATTGTGAACTATCGAGATTTGGTAGACGCTTGTGCATATAATAGTACTATTTGGGGAAGATCACCCCAGTTCGCGCCTTGACGGTTGATCCCCGTCGTGCCACATTGATTGGTAAGCGAATTTATGTATGAGAAGATTTAAATACGCGTGATTATTGTGACGACATGCTATTTTAGATGGGCAAAGGAATTTTCGGGTTAGCTACCCGTTGTTTGTTATAGTAAGGTAGCAATGTCATGCGACTTATAATAATCCAATAACGAAAATACTGATATACGCACTGAATTACAATATATTTCTTGGGTTCTCATTACTGATATTATGTTCGTGTTTTGGATTTATATAACGGTTTTTATTAAACTCTATACAACGTTATAAAACGTATAGTATGATGTTTTTACGACATTGGTTCGTATAATGGTTTTGAAGGCGAAAGCCTATATTATGATTTACAACAAAGATTTGTACAAAATGATTTTCGGTAATAATTATATACCGATAATATACTAATGGTTTTTATTAAACTCTATGAATTCACTCGGCGTTTTCGCTGACCTTTTCTTTTAACATGTTTTATCTCAGGTACTTGAAGGTAATTCTCGGGAAGACGACAATAATTTATGGCCCGCACTTAAATAACAATTTCCATTCAAATGTTTTGTAAAATTATATGAAATACTATGACTTGGGACCTATGTAATTTGATATTTATGAATGGAAAATGCTTTATTGTTAAATGCTGAGATGGCATTTATACATGATCTCATCGTTCTTTTCGGGCATTAAATG
This sequence comes from Glebionis coronaria, assembly GCA_025667525.1. Lineage (NCBI taxonomy): Eukaryota > Viridiplantae > Streptophyta > Magnoliopsida > Asterales > Asteraceae > Glebionis > Glebionis coronaria. Next base: position 105,990,445 of record CM046879.1, read on the forward strand.
CATAAAAATATCATAAAATACCATATATATGCTTGTATTTGTTTACTTGTTTGTTTTAGGTATGGATATCGTGAAAAAGACAAATGATCACAAGAAACAAGGAAAAACAAACACGAGAAACGAAGCCGTACAAAGAACCGGGCCCTAGTTCATGATTTATCCAAAGATTAACCCTTGAAGACTTGAAGATGTACAAGATTGATCCTCAAAATATGAAGAAATGACACTTAAAACCCTTGTATATTCATAATTACAAGTTTGGTCCCTTAAGTTTGTCAAAATTACAAAATGGTCCTTCAACTTTGAAGAAAAGGCAAGATTAGTCCCTCATCAATTCTAATTTGTCAATTATGGTCCCTCATAAAGTCAAAGATACTATGAAGACCTTTGAAGATCAAGAATGTCCAAAATCAGTCCCTCAAATATTCAAACATGGCAAAAATAACCCTTGATTACCTTTTGCCAAAGTTTTGGGGCAAAAGTATGAAAAGAGAAAGTTTCATTACAAAGGAAAACGTGTTTTGTTGGCTGAAAAGTTGTTTTACCATGTTTATCAAAACACAAGGGCTGCTATTGTCAATTCCCAAACTTCAAATCAAACAAACACGCGCCAAACACCTTTTTCCCTACAAAAACTGATCAAATTAGTTACTGTTTACCATGAAGAACCCAGGATTTACCTTCACTTAAACAAAGGGTAAATCCAAATTAACCTTACTCACACTTGATTCACACATGCAGAAACTCACCCCACACCCAAAACCCTCACTCCCACTCACCAAAGGGTCCCACCGTTCAAGACGTCCACCCATCACATCACAACTTAGCCTCCAAGGAATGCCATGTGGCCAAATCAACAGCCCACACTCCTTGCTTAACTAGAAAGATAAAATGAACGATTTGGATGCATTTGGACAACTCAATATCAAAATTCGTCTAGAAGATTCAAGGGCATTTTAAGGACTTCATAGCTAGGGTTTTCTCATTGTAATCTCAGCCTTTGTGGCCTATATAAGGACTCCTCAACTTGTGAGAGAGCCTTGTTCCAGTTTTACCTTTTAAACATTGTAATCCCTTTTTAAATTTATAATAGTTGGTATTTTGAGAAAATTGTAATTCCTTTTTATGTTTTTGTAAGTTGGTGTTGTTTAAGGGTAATTCTGAGTTCCATTATATGTTATAAGTGTGCTTGAATCTTGTGGTTCAAGGACGTTTATGTTTGGTAAGGTTTTCAAGTTTGAAATAAGCCTGAAAAGTGGTTTCTGATTTTGCTATTTTTGTTGTACTAATCCTTGACCAAAAGCTATAAGCTCTTACAAGCTTGTTGACACCAAGCTTGTGAAGGGATTGGAGCCTTTGGTTGGGCTGTTTGTTCATTGTGTTGAAGAAATCAAGCACTTGAGTTTCTGCTTTGAAACATCAACCAAGGCAGTCATCCATCTTTCTTGTTGAAGTACCTTGGTCTTGTTCTAGTTGTTGAACAAGGTCCAAGGAGCATTGCTGGTCCTCCTAGGATGTTGTGGAGGATAGGTATAAGCTCTTGTTAAGATTCCTCTAAAAAATAACATGTTATGGTCTGTTTTATGTTTTGCTATGTCATTTGGTGATTTTGTGTTTGTGCTTTGTGTTTATTCGTTGGTATCTGTTAGTTGTCACCTAGTGTAGCTATTTGATCATTAAAATCAGTAGGTTGTTTGAAGGATTAAGAAGTTTGTTTGAAAAGTGCTTATTAAAGGATTGTTTGGGTTTACTGGTTTATAAGGCCTTGTGGCCTTGTGCCCTTGGTTCTTAGGGTTTGGGAAGTCTAAACAAGTCATATTGAACAAGTCTTAGTCATTGGTTAAGTTTCTAAAAGTTTGGTAAAGGGATTTCAAGTTTTGCAAAAATTTGATAAAAGGTGTTTTGAAATTGGTCAAACACATCAGATCCAATAACTTCTTTGTTTGTTGGATCTAAGGTCTGAAATCAGGTTTGGGAATAGTTTAGGTGATAAGCTATCTGTGCATTATCCGTTTGTTGAATTTGGTGGCTTATTGAAGGTGCCAGGGCTTATCAAAGTTGGCTGAAGTGGTCATTTGCATCAACAAAGTGACCACCTCATCTTGTGCTTGAATTTGTATATCTAGTGTATGCCTTGTGGTTTTGTTGCTTGGAACTTGTTTACGTGCTGCTTGTGAGTGAATTTTGCTATTTAGTGTGCCTTGTATCTGACTTATAAGCTAACTGGCTTATTAAGCCCTTTTTGCCAAAATCTGTCATCAAAAGGTCAACTGACCTCTTGATTCACAAGGACTCCTCCTTGAGTTCTTCACAAAAGTTGCTTATAACAAGCCCTTATACCAGCTCTGATCATTTGGTGAACTTTGGAGTACTTTGACTTTTGGTCAAATAAGCACAAATTGGCTTATTTTTGAGAACTGCTTATTGGTACATGCAACAACATGGCTTTTCTAATAGAAATCATTTTTCTTAGCTTAATAACAAGTCTGGAAGGTTACAAGTCTTTTGGTTAAGCTTTTGCTAGAAAACTAGCTTATTTGGCTTTTTCAGCCAGCTTATTGGTTCACACAGCTTATTCTACTTGGCTTTTTCTGATTTTCTTGATTGATTATTCTTAGTTAAGCTATTTGTGAACTTTTGCAACAAACCAGAGCTTCTGAAACGCCCTAGAACTCTAACCCGACTATTTTGTCGTTTAGTGGATTTCTATTTTGCTTATTTCTGGCTTATTGAGTGAGCTTTTTCAAAATTTCTTTTTACAGATCTCTTAGGCATCTCAAAAGAAGGTTGTGTGTTTAAGTAGAGCTTATGGCATTGGCTTATTGCTTAATGGGCTTATTGGCCCAGTAAGAATAAGCTGTTTGTTATTTAAGCTGTGATATGCTCAGAATCAGCTTTTGGGCCTTCAGACTTTTGTGCTTAGAATTAAATTTTGAGTCAGATAGGGCTTTTTCAGGTCATTTGGGCCTAGTTTGACTTTTTAGGGCCAAAAGCCCATTAGTGTTGACTGTTTTTGGTTTTAGCCCATTTGGGGGCCCATTAGGGGTATTTTGGTAATTTCACTTTCATTTTCTGATTATTTAGGTTAAAATAAACTAGTTTGCAAGTTTTTAGAATTTTTTATAATTTTTGGATTTTTAATATTATTTTAATATTATTTTATTATTAAATTTCAAATTTCACATTTTTACACTTATTATATTTTTCTTATCTTTAATACATTAAAATAAGATTTTTGCAACTCTTAGATTAATTTTTATAATTATTTTATGTTTTAATAGTTTTTAAATCATTTTAAATAGTTTTTCTTAGTTTAAAAATTTCTAAAAATAGTTTTTAATCCTTTTAGGTCATTTTAGAGGTTTACCAATTGAAAAATCTCTATTTGGGTTTTTTGATAATTAATTTGATTTTTAGGGCTTTAATTAGCATTTAAAAATTAATATTTAATTAATTAAAAGGTTTGAAAAAGTTTTGATCATTGGTAAAATCTTAGTTTATTTATTTTGATTTTTGGTAAATTTTTGGGAATTTTTAGAATTAATTTTTATTTTAGCTATTTTTACGATTTTACGTTTAGTCGTAGTAGTAATTAATTTCACGTCTTCGTCATTCTCTTTTCTCATCCCCTTCTATCCAATATTAATCTCAAATCTTGTTACATCTTAGTCACACACATATACCTCCTTGGGAAACGAACTTCATTAGGGTCATTTGTACACGGTTTTCTTAAACCGTCGTATTTAATACTTTCCCTATTTACCTCCTTTTCCTAAAGGTGTGGTAAAACACAACAACCATTTTGGCGCCGCTGCCGGGGAGGTGTGTCGTGATTAATTTGTCTTGTTGTTTTTAATATTAACCATAGATAGTATTTGTATTAGTAGAAATCTACTAATACGTATTATCGGTTTTTTCGTTTTTCTTGTGAAATTATTATTACTATATTGTATTAAGTATCACAACAAATTCAAAATATCTCCAAAAGTGTGAAAACACAACCTTAATTGGGATTTGATCTCCTAATTATTGTATTCGAATCTCAAACAAAAGAAAAAGGCAAAAATAGATAAATACTTTCGTGAAGCTCGATTTTGAAAAATACAAACTATAAGGTGGGTATAAGGCGGGTATTATAAAATATACCCTAAGGAAAAAGGCTCTTAAGTGCTTCACGCCGCCTCGTTTCCCCGCTTGCTTGTGAGTATTTTGAGATTGAAGGCTAATCGAGGGTTTTACCGCCCAAAGTATTAGTATGTATCATATATATTTGCTTGTTTTTCTTTGTGATTAAACCCTCTTGAACAATTTGGTTTTCACCAAAGTTCTAAAGTCATTCGAAGGCGTTCACTACACGTGATCGTTTTCATTCTTTTGAGGCTTCTTTAATCAAGAGTTTGATTCGAGGAGAAATTTGGTAGATTGTTGTCTACGAAAAAATTGAAAACAATCAAAAACACAAAAAAATTGAAAATTCACAAAACATCCAAAAAGAATCTTCTTTGCTCACCTCCCATTCTATGTGAAGTTTATGCTAACTCGTAGTCAAGCTAAACGAGCTCGTAAACGTCGTCAAAATCAAGGAAATCAAGAGACGTTGATTGAAGAACAAACTCCAATTGTTGAACCTATTGTCGAACAAGAAGTCGTCATGCCTAATCGTACTATGATGGAGTTGCTTCAAGCACCCACCGAGGGTTTTGGAGAGGCCATTGTGATTCCCGCTATCCTTGCGGAGAATTTCAAGATTATGACGGGTTTAATGTCGATGTTGCAAGCTAATAAGTTTAGAGGTCATGAGAAAGACAACCCGCATTACCACATAAGGAATTTTAATCGTCTCACCGCAACTAGAAAGTTTAAGGATGTTCCACATGACGCCATTAAGATGATGTTGTTTCCATACTCGTTAGATGGACCCGCTAAAACTTGGCTTGAGAAAGAACCGACAAATTCAATTTTGACATGGGGTGATCTCGTTTCTAAGTTTGTGAACAAATTTTTTCCACCATCTAAAACAACACATTTGAAAAATGATATTTCAAGATTTGTACAACGAAATAATGAAAGTTTTTCAATGGCATGGGAACGATTTAAGGAAATGTTACATGAATGTCCACACCATGATTTTTCGGAATTACATCAAGTTGATACTTTTTATAATGGGCTTAATGATCATGAACGAGATTATTTAAATGCCGCCGCGGGTGGTAAACTTTTGTGCAAAACGACCGATGAAGCTTTAAAGATTATCGAGAATAGATCTAAGGTTTATAACCCTCGTAACACACCGAGTGTTGCCAATATGGGTTCGTCATCGTCGTCATCATCTCGTAGCATTAATGCCTTACATGATGAAGCTAATGAGGAAAATCGGTTTTTCGATAGGTTTTCAAATCTTATGACTCATTGGAAAGCACAAGATGCTTTGAATTCCGCTTCGGTTAAAGCGGTTGATAAGAGTTGTTTGTCTTGTGGTGGAGCTCATGATCTTTCCGAGTGTATTACCACTGGTGGTAACACTTCGAGTGCTTACGTAGAAACGGGAACTTATAACCAAAACGGACAAGGTTCCCACCCAAATCAAGCTCTACAAAATCAAAATGCTAATAATTATCGAAACAACAACCAAAGTGGTAATTATCAAGGCAATTCACGTAACTACAACAAAGGGAATTATGAAAGTGGGAATGGACAAGTTACTAATCAAAACCAAAACCGTGATTTTCAAAACACTACACAAGGTTTTCAAAATGCTCACACTAAAAATCTTTAAGGAGAATTTTTGGATTATGCTAAAGAAAATGATGCTAAGTTTGATAACATGCAACGTGAGATGATTAGCTTAAGATCTGAGTTGAAAAACGAGCTTAAAAACGAACTTGCTAATTAACTTAAGACTCATGCAAATAAAATGGAAGGAAACGTTCAACGTCTTCAACAAAATCAACAAAAAATGGAACAAGGACAACATGAGATTAAGCAAGAATTGTTAAAAGCGGATGCTAGGCAATCAAAATTTGAAGACCGAATGGCAAAAATGTTTGAAGCAATCATGTGTAAACCCTCTTCCTCGGGTGGTCTTCCTAGTGATACCATTGCAAACCCGAAGGGAGAAATGAAGGTTATTACTACACGAAGTGGTAAGACTTTCAAGGAACCAATCTCTCGTCCAAGTACTTCTACGGAGAAGGAAATCAAGAAAGAGCCCGAGGTGATGGTCAAAAAGGAGCACATCATAAGCCCACGAAGTACCGCTCATACCACACCTACGGTTGAACCAATACCAATCATGGAACCCGAGTATCCAAGGCCGTTGCCTAATGTCCAACCCACACCACCCTTACCTTACCCTTCGAGACGAAACCAAGAGAAATTGCAAGAACGTAACAAACAAGAAATCGAGCTTTTTATAAAAATGTTTCAACAAGTGCATTTTGATGTGAGTTTAGCCGACGCGTTGTTATATATGCCTTGTTTCGCTTCCAATTTTAAAAGTATGATGAGCGATAAGGAAAAGATTTCAAAGCTTGCTAATTGTTCTTCGGTTTATCTTAACCGCATACCGGAAAAAGTTGGCTCCCCCGGAAAGTTTCTCATTCCTTGTGACATACAAGATATGAAAGAATGCCTTGCCTTGGACGATCTTGGTGCGAGCATTAATTTGATGCCATTTTCCATTTGGAAAATGCTTTCGCTTCCGCCTCTTACTCCTTCGAACATGTCTATCAAGATGGCCGATCATTCTACGATTTTAGCATGTGGAGTAGCCGAGGATGTTTTCGTGAAAGTGGGGAAGTTCTACTATCCCATTGATTTCATAGTAGTTGACATCCCCGCGGATCCTCAAGTTCCTCTAATTTTAGGTCGTCCATTTTTAGACACCTCGAGATCGCTTATCGACGTTCATGCAAGAAATATCACTTTGAGATTCAACGAAGAGGAACTTGTTATAAACGCTACTCAAAACTTAAAACCTTCTCATGTTTATGCAATCGCTACCATCAATCACATTGACTTAGTTGATGTGGTTTGCGATGAGTTTTCACAAGAAGTGTTAGGTTTTTCTGATAGCTCGTCAAGTGGCAATCCCACTATTTTGGATCCGATTCTTGCTAATTCTACACCAAATCTCACTCCATTCCAAGGAGGCGATTTTACTTCAAATGAAATCGACAATGAAGATGAGGTGATTATTAGTGATGATACTTCTATTCCACCATTTCTTCCGCCGATGGAAGTTATGAGTGTTGAGCAAAAATCTTCGATCGAGGAACCGCCTATCCTTGAATTGAAAGATCTTCCTTCTCACCTTGAATACGCATTCTTGGAAGGTGATGACAAGTTTCCGGTTATTATTGCAAAAGGTCTTGCTAATGATGAAAAACCGAGCTCTTGAAAGTTCTTAAAGCTCATAAAGGGGAAATTGCGTGGAAAATTTCCGACATTAAGGGTATTGACCCAAAATTTTATACTCACAAGATTTTAATGGAGGAGGACTACAAACCCGCAATTCAAAGTCAAAGAAGGGTAAACCCCAAAATTCATGATGTCATCAAAAAGGAAGTTCTAAAACTTCTTGACGCGGGAATGATTTATCCTATCTCCGATAGCCCATGGGTGAGCCCAATCCATTGTGTCCCTAAAAAGGGAGGAATGACCGTTGTGCCTAATGAAAACAACGAGTTAATTCCCACTCGTGTTGTGACCGGTTGGAGGGTGTGTATTGACTACCGAAAGTTAAATGACGCCACTCGCAAAGACCACTTTCCCTTACCCTTCATGGATTAAATGTTGGAGCGACTCGCGGGAAATGAATTTTATTGCTTTTTAGATGGTTTTTCCGGTTACTTTCAAATCCCTATTGACCCTCGTGATCAAGAGAAGACTACGTTTACGTGTCCTTATGGAACATTTGCTTATCGTAGGATGCCTTTGGGACTTTGTAATGCACCGGGTACGTTCCAACGGTGTATGATGCCTATTTTTCACGATATGATCGAGAAGTCGATGGAAGTGTTTATGGATGACTTTTCGGTGTTTGGCAATTCGTTCACGTCGTGTTTATCTAATCTCGAGCAAATGTTAAAACGTTGTGAAGAAACCAATCTTGTGCTTAATTAGGAAAAATGTCATTTCATGTGTAAACAAGAAATCGTCTTAGGACATAAGGTCTCGAAAGCGGGGATTGAGGTCGATAAAGCTAAGGTAGACGTCATCGCCAAGTTACCTCATCCCAAAACCGTTAAGGGAGTTAGGAGTTTCCTAGGCCACGTAGGCTTTTATCGTCGTTTCATCAAAGACTTTTCGAACATCTCTCGACCTATGACACACCTTCTCGAGAAGGATGATCCTTTTAACTTCAATGAGGATTGTGTTAGAGCTTTCGAAACTCTCAAAAGGAAACTTACCGAAGCTCCCATCTTGTTACTCCTAAATGGGAATTACCCTTTGAAATCATGTGCGATGCAAGTGATTATGCTATAGGGGCCGTCTTAGGGCAACGTTATGAAAAGCATTTCGTCCTATCCATTATGCTAGTAAGACGATGACCGAGGCTCAATTAAAGTACACCACAACGAAAAAGGAATTCCTTGCCGTGGTCTATGCTTTTGAGAAATTCTGACCTTATCTCGTTTTAACTAAAAGCATCGTGTATACCGACCATTCGGCTATCAAATATCTCTTAGCTAAGCAAGATGTTAAGCCGAGATTGCTTCGTTGGATGCTCCTCCTCCAAGAATTTGATGTCACCGTGCTTGACAAAAAAGGAGCCGAGAATCTAGCGGCCGATCATCTCTCTCGTCTAGAAGATCCTCACAAAGATGTTTTCGAGAACAAGGAAATCACCGAAACATTTCCTCTCGAGACTCTCGGTGTAATGAATTCTAAAGACACCACCCCATGGTTTGCCGACATTGCAAATTACCATGCGGGCAATTTCATAATCAAGGGTATGACGACACAACAAAATCAAACAAACACGCGCCAAACACCTTTTTCCCTACAAAAACGGATCAAACTAGTTACCGTTTACCATGAAGAACCCATGATTTACCTTCACTTAAACAAAGGGTAAATCCAAATTAACCTTACTCACACTTGATTCACACATGCAGAAACTCATCCCACACCCAAAACCCTCACTCCCACTCACCAAAGGGTCCCATCATTCAAGACGTCCACCCATCACATCACAACTTAGCCTCCAAGGAATGCCACGTGGCCAAATCAATAGCCCACACTCCTTGCTTAACTAGAAAGCTAAAATGAACGATTTGGATGCATTTGGACAGCTCAATATCAAAATTCGTCTAGAAGATTCAAGGGAATTTTATGGACTTCATAGCTAGGGTTTTCTCATTGTAATCTCAGCCTTTGTGGACTATATAAGGACTCCTCAACTTGTGAGAGAGCCTTGTTCTAGTTTTACCTTTTAAACATTGTAGTCCCTTTTTAAATTCTATAAAAGTTGGTATTTTGAGAAAATTATAATTCCTTTTTATGTTTTTGAAAGTTGGTGTTGTTTAAGGGTAATTCTGAGTTCCATTATATGTTATAAGTGTGCTTGAATCTTGTGGTTCAAGGACGTTTATGTTTGGTAAGGTTTTCAAGTTTGAAATAAGCTTGAAAAGTGGTTTCTGATTTTGCTATTTTTGTTGTACTAATCCTTGACCAAAAGCTATAAGCTCTTACAAGCTTGTTGACACCAAGCTTGTGAAGGGATTGAAGCCTTTGGTTGGGCTGTTTGTTCATTGTGTTGAAGAAATCAAGCCCTTGAGTTTATGCTTTGAAACATCAACCAAGGCAGTTATCCATCTTTCATGTTGAAGTACCTTGGTCTTGTTCTAGTTGTTGAACAAGGTCCAAGGAGCATTGCTGGTCCTCCTAGGATGTTGTGGAGGACAGGTATAAGCTCTTGTTAAGATTCCTCTAAAAAATCACATGTTATGGTTTGTTTTATGTTTTGCTATGTCATTTGGTGATTTTGTGTTTGTGCTTTGTGTTTATTGGTTGGTATCTGTTAGTTGTCACCTAGTGTAGCTATTTGATCATTAAAATCAGTAGGTTGTTTGAAGGATTAAGAAGTTTGTTTGAAAAGTGCTTATTAAAGGATTGTTTGGGTTTACTGGTTCATAAGGCCTTGTGCCCTTGGTTCTTAGGGTTTGGGAAGTCTAGACAAGTCATATTGAACAAGTTTTAGTCATTGGTTAAGTTTCTGAAAGTTTGGAAAAGGGATTTCAAGTTTTGCAAAAATCTGATAAAAGGTGTTTTGAAATTGGTCAAACACATCAGATCCAATAACTTCGTTGTTTGTTGGATCTAAGGTCTGAAATCAGGTTTGGGAATAGTTTAGGTGATAAGCTATATGTGCATTATCCGTTTGTTGAATTTGGTGGCTTATTGAAGGAGCTAGGGCTTATCAAAGTTGGCTGAAGTGGTCATTTACGTCAGCAAAGTGACCACCTCATTTTGTGCTTGCATTTGTATATCTAGTGTATGCCTTGTGGTTTTGTTGCTTGGAACTTGTTTACGTGCTGCTTGTGAGTGAATTTTGCTATTTGGTGTGCCTTGTATTTGGCTTATAAGCTAACTGGCTTATTAAGCCCTTTTTTTCAAAAATATGTCATCAAAAGGTCAACTGACCTCTTGATTCACAAGGACTCCTCCTTGAGTTCTTCACAAAAGTTGCTTATAACAAGCCCTTATACCATCTCCGATCATTTGGTGAACTTTGGAGTACTTTGACTTTTGGTCAAATAAGCACAAATTGGCTTATTTTTGAGAACTGCTTATTGGTACATGCAACAACTTGGCTTTTATAATAGAAATCATTTTTCTTAGCTTAATAACAAGTCTGGAAGGTTACAAGTCTTTTGGTTAAGCTTTTGCTAGAAAACTAGCTTATTTGGCTTTTTCAGCCAGCTTATTGGTTCAGACAGCTTATTCTACTTGGCTTTTTTGTGATTTTCTTGATTGATTATTCTTAGTTAAGCTATTTGTGAACTTTTGCAACAAACCAGAGCTTCTGAAACGCCCTAGAAATCTAACCCGACTATTTTGCCGTTTAGTGGATTTCTATTTTGCTTATTTCTGGCTTATTGAGTGAGCTTTTTCAAAATTTCTTTTTACAGATCTCTTAGGCATCTCAAAAGAAGGTTGTGTGTTTAAGTAGAGCTTATGGCATTGGCTTATTGCTTAATGGGCTTATTGGCCCAATAAGAATAAGCTGTTTGTTATTTAAGCCGTGATATGCTTAGAATCAGCTTTTGGGCCTTCAGACTTTTGTGCTTAGAATTAAGTTTTGAGTCATATAGGGCTTTTCCAGGTCATTTGGGCCTAGTTTGACTTTTTGGGCCCAAAAGCCCATTAGTGTTGACTGTTTTGGTTTTAGCCCATTTGGGGGCCCATTAGGGGTATTTTGGTAATTTCACTTTCATTTTCTGATTATTTAGGTTAAATTAAACTAGTTTGCAAGTTTTTAGAATTTTTTATAATTTTTGGATTTTTAATATTATTTTAATATGTGTTTTAGATCATTAATAATTATAATTTACATATTAGGAGAAGGCAAACGGGCAACAAGCTGCGTTGCTAGCCCTTTTTGTATAGCAAAACCAAGTCTATTAAATACAACGTTTGTGGATTTAGGAGCCAAAACATTACTATTCATAACACGTTGTATTCTCGTAAGTAGCTCCACCGCCTCAGGTGCAAGGAAACCAAATGTATCAAACGCGAAAGGAATAAACACATGTTGATTTTTAACACATGCTTTCTCGTGTTTAGTCACTTTGCACGAGGCGGCTTTTATAGCAGCCTGACCCGCTGTAAAATCTCGACTGCCTAGCCCTACGAGAGGAGAAACACCTGTCAAATCAACGCACGCATGTTTACCTCCAACCCATCCAAAAACCAAAATATCAGCGGGTCTCAGTGTGGATCTTCCATCTGACGGGTCGGTCAAGAAATTCACAGGTGCCTCTTTTTTGGAGGAGATCCCAGCACGCCTACATATGTCGTAAAGAACGTCCCTAACAAAATCATGTCGATACTTGAAGCCCGGAAGTTCTTTACAATGAACCGCATGTTCCCCAAAAGAATCCAAACATGCCTTGCGACAAATAGGGCATATAGCATCAACCGGAAATAATGGAATCATAAGGCGATACTTAAGGATAGTGCGGTATTCCACCGGCGACATATGTTGACCGAGCCCGTCTATGGGGATAACTTGTAGGAAATCTTGGGCATGTGGTGCGCGAAGACACTCGAAAACTGCTTTCTGTCTAACCGTCATGTCAAAGTGGGCTTCCATATCCTTGACCATCTCACTAAAAAGGGCACTCGCCAATGTTTCTTGGGCTTTAGATGGGGCGGTGTCCTTATTAGCGAAAACGCTAAAATCAAAGCTTGGAATCGTATCACGAAGACAAGACAAAGCAGAAACATTAAAATAGTTTTAATCCTTTTAAATAGTTTTTCTTAGTTTAAAAATTTCTAAAAATAGTTTTAATCCTTTTAGGTCATTTTAGAGGTTTACCAATTGAAAAATCTTTGTTTGGGCTTTTTGATAATTAATTTGATTTTTAGGGCTTTAATTAGCATTTAAAAATTAATATTTAATTAATTAAAAGGTTTGAAAAAGTTTTGATCATTGGTAAACTCTTAGTTTATTTATTTTGATTTTTGGTAAATTTTTGGGAATTTTTAGAATTAATTTTTATTTTAGCTATTTTACGGTTTTACGTTTAGTCGTAGTAGTAATTAATTTCACGTCTTCGTCATTCTCTTTTCTCATCCCCTTCTATCCAATATTAATCTAAAATCTTGTTACATCTTAGTCACACACATATACCTCCTTGGGAAACGAACTTCATTAGGGTCATTTATACACGGTTTTCCTAAACCGTCGTATTTAATACTTTCCCTATTTACCTCCTTTTCCTAAAGGTGTGGTAAAACACTACAACCATTAAACGACGCGATTTTTAAGCGTTGTCTATGATTTGAGTAATGTGTTATCCCGTAACACCAACGACTCTTCCGCTGAACTAAAATATGAATGTTTGGGGGTGTTACAGTTTGGTATCAGAGCTCTCGTTATAGAGAACGAAAGATTTTTAAAACCAAGGTTTTGTATAAAACATTTCAAAATCTTTTAACTATAAACATTTTTCTCAAAATGTCTAAAAATCCTTTGACTATAACGGTGCCGAAGAATTCCCGAGTTACCGACAAGGCCAGACTGAGCAGTGTTATTTTAATATATATATAAAACTTAGATTATATATATATATATATATATATATATATATATATATATATATATATATATATATATATATATATATATATATATATATATATATATATATATATATATATATATATATATATATATATATATATATATATATATATATATATATATATATATATATATATATATATATATATATATATATATATATATATATATATATATATATATATATATATATATATATATATATATATATATGTTGTAATTTCATTACATGATTGTTTGATGATTATTTTAATACTTATACGAGGTATTTATACGACGTAGATTGTCACAAGAAACCCTAACTCCCCTAGCAAATTAGTTGAAGCTATTTCCGTAGGAATTCTAGCTATTCTAGATCTAAACCAAGTTGTGGATACTTATGATCCCAACAAAATGGTTGATATTCGTAGAAATGTTGATATTAGTTGATTGAAATCTTGAAGAAGAATTGGCAGAATAAATCTGATATCGATGTCATGACGATCTTTCCTTATAGAGTGGAGTTCGACAAAACCTTACCACCTAGAAAGGTGTCATCTGACTCAGTGTCACCCAATTCTTAAATTTGAAATCGAAAAGGTGAATGTTGCACCTGAGGCTGTCATTGGAACCATTACCCAAAGGCCTCATGCCACTTGTACCTTTCTGAGAAGTCTAATTGAATGTGTGAGTCATTTCATACTAGTGACTCATTTGTAACTATTGTTGTAAGAGCTATAGGATTGGAAATTAAGTGTTGTTCATATCGAGCTTTTATTGCCCTTTCAAGGTCTAAGAATAAGGTTGGAAGAATTGGAGAATGAGGTAGGATGTAACATTGAGTATAAGTTGATTGAAAACTTGGATTAAGTAAAGTTTAACCCGTATGGAATATGAGATTGTTAAGAGGAAGTTGTTGAGTCCTGTGATTGAATTATAAGGTTTTAAATGATTGTTGGTTCGTGTTAAGGGTTGTTCCTAGGCCATTGTCCAATGACGAGGATGCCCTGTGTCCGAGAAATAAATTGAAGAGATCTTCTTCTGAATTGGGACCGATGGATCTTTAGGGACATGTGGAACACCTAATGACTCTTGTAGATTAGTATTCCTTGTAGCATCTTTTAAAATCCCTAACTTAACTGAGACATCAGTTGGTAGGATGAGTTTTTGGAATTGTATGACATGGCAACACGTAATGTGTTACGGTACAATTTTTGACTTGTTTGTGATTAATGAAAAGGCTACCTCTGATTGCTAAGTCCTACATGTTTTGATGTTATCTATCTTTTCTTGCTTCATCCTAATGTTCGCATTAGTGATGCAACCATTGAACAAGCACTCATCTCGGTTTGAGTTGCGTTGTAAATTCTTCTCTTTGTATTCCTGAGTGCCATCTAGGTCATGAACCTCATGATTAATTGGCTAAGCTCATTTCCTATTATATTGTAGCTAGTTCTTGGTGAAAAACTTTTCGTCACTCTTTTGCAGATCACTCATTGTTTTTATAAGATACAATAGTATCCCTTGAGAAAAATTGAATTTTCATCACCGTAAGGACTATTTAAAGTGAGATTTATAAGTAATCGTTATCAAAATAAAGTTGTTTATGAAACACCTTGGAAAACTTAATTGTTTCCATAACAAAGAACATCTCTGTAAATTCATTTTGAATTAAGCATGAGTATATATATTTTAAACATGATGACAAAGTTTTGACGAACTGAGTATTGCATCATTAATCCTAAAATTATATATAGTTGCGCGCCTACATACAATTTGGAAGGGACCATGCAAGGCTAATTAGTAGTCACCATGAAGGTGTTAATAAACACTACATTTTCTTTAAAGTTGTGAAGGATTAAATTTTATGAGATCTGCAAGAAGTGCAAAATAGGAACATATTATTAGGGACACCTACATATGTGCCCGTACCAATTATTCTTTTGAGTCAAATTTACTCATCTGTGGAAATGGTCTTTCCCCTCCTTGTCCAAATTCTCCCGTGGTGAGATTCTTTGGAAAAGTGTCTAATTATCGAGTATTGATACCCGACTGGATGTATTGACGTTCCTATCATTTCTTTTGATTAGATTTCATTTGAATGACCTAGGTAACGATCAGAGGAGCTTTCGAATGCGTACTCAAATTATGAAAACATGGGATGTATTCATATTTGTTAATGTTTTTGTCTGTATCTGATTTGAAATTCTCTCGCGAAAATTATGCGTTGACCTTACTCTTTTAATGTTAGCTATGTATCCAGATATCCTTGAATTTGTGAAGGGTTATGAGTTATTATTAGTCTTTTGAGAAGTTCACATCTTATCAACGGTAATGAAACTGAAAAGTTGGTAGTGCCAGTAGAATGGATTGATTGATTATGACATGACGACATTGTCTAAATTGATGGGAACTCGAGTGATCTAAATAATTCCCGATGGATAACCGTAACCTGCATTTAGGCTTGAAATTATACCATGAATGGTTATGAACTAGTCATAGATATTGTAATCTAGAAAGAACTTAAAGTAAATTTATTAAAAGATGTTCCTGTTATCTGAAACTTTAGGAGGTATTTGCTGGTGAATTACCTAGACTTTCGCCATTAAGGAAAGTTGAATTTGGTATTGATTATATTCCCGACACTGCACCTGTGGCATATGCACTATACGTCAGCACCATCTGAATCGAAAGTATTACAGTACAACTGAGAGAGTTGTCGGAGAAAGATTTTATTCTACCGAGCTCGTCATAATTAAGAGCTATGGTGTTATCATTCCTTGTATTTATGGATTACCGTGAACTGAGTAAATTGACGAACAAATTCTATATCCACTACCCAAGATGATAGATTTGTTCGATCATTTACAAGGTTCTAGCGTATATTCAAAAATTTGATCCACGACATGGTTATCATCAACTTCGCGTTCGCGAAAAAAGATTATCTATTCCAATCACTACATCCAGAACTTGTAATGAACATTATGAGTGTAACACCCCGCTTTGATAAGTGGACCGTTACACGTAATTATGGCGTGTCATCAAAGCATGTAAGGTAATATGTAGTAAAACATACATGACCATAGAGAAAACCGGAATCAAACATCGGTTCCCAAACATAAGCCCAAACATAATAAAGCAAATGAAATGAATGAAAGACTAAACAAGCATAAGTATATGTAGGAAAAAAGGGGAAGAAGTCTATGGCAGCTTCCATCCTATGCATGTCCTCCAAATACTCGAGTCTGTCCTTGGGTACCTGCCGTTTTGGGACATGGAAAGGAAAGTAACGATTGAGCATAACGGTCAGTGCACGGATATACAAACATGGAATGAATAATATAAGCATGTAAAACATATAGCAACGGAATTGATTAAGTCCTGGAAAACCTGACATAACTTAGAAAAACTGGTTTTATAGTTTGAAAAGCCTTATGTTTATCTTATAAAAACTGTTTAACATGTTTACCATTAGCCAATATAGGTCATGAAATATAGACGTGCATGAATACTTGGAGGGGTGACCTCGCCATGCAATTAGAGGGTCTGCCTCTAATTAATATAACTGTTTGGGTAGGAGGGATCAGCTCCATGTGAAGGATGCAAGACACACACCACATTCACCTAAATAATCTGCTGAAAACATGTAAACTAGGATGCACCCATACGCCCCACCTGATAATAATAATATGGCCAAAAGCTGAAGGGACGCCACGAGCTATCACTCCGTCGTGGTGGAGTCATAACACTAGTGCCTCCAGTGTTATGGTTATGGTACCTCCATAACTAGGTGAAACTGGTCATGCATGTATATGGCTTTAGGTATCTAATTAAACATAAGCAATTCAAAAACATATAAAACATATACTGGGGAAAACAGTTGGCTGCATACGGGGAAATCCTAATAAGGAAGAATGTCCATACTGAAAGGACGGAGAATCCGTACCTTGTGTCCAGTGAACGAAGAAGACAAACGGAAGAGAGTCCTACTTCGGTATCACTAAAGCTACATAAATAATATACGTGTATAAGTATTCTGATTACTGAGTACGTAACTGGTTTTATATCATGTCTTAGCTTGTTTTATATGTTCACGTCATGTTTTACTGATTTTAGCTATATACTGTGTTTATCATGTATTCTGTCTATTCTGATTAAGTATTACTTGTATTCCTTATATTATTATACATGTTGTTTAATAATAAGTAACTTTCTAATAATTGCAGGTTTCCTAAAATAGAAAGTTTCAAAAAATAGAAAGTTTCCAAAAATAGAAAGTTTCCAAAAATAGTTTAACTGCTTAAAATAGATGAGTTTCTAAAAATAGAAAGTTTCCAAAAATAATAAGTTTCCATATTTAGAGTTAAGCTGGATTAATAAGCTAAATAATATAAGCTTAGTTTTACTGATAAATATTCTAAGTCATGTGATATATTGTATAGTTTATTAATTATTGCATGTAAATTTAATAAACTGTATGCTATATGATTTAATTACATATAAGCATGATTAATTAAATTAAAGTGTCACACCCCCAAAATCAGAGTTTGGTAATAGTCGGGGCCATGTGACTTCATGAACATCATACACTCAGAATATAAAGAACGACCTCTACATGAGTCGTTTTGGAAAATTTCTCGTTGATTTAATTAACGTTAACAAGATTACAAGATTTTATAAGTTCAAATCAAAGATTACAGAAGCAAATAAAGTTTTAAGATAACAACGAGATAATAGTTTTAAATGACATAAGTATCCGAAGACAAAATCATGATGCATGCAGACTCCAGATTACTTCATATAGCAAGCAGCTTATTCACCTGAGATAAAACATTGCTAAAAGTGTCAACACAAAGGCTGGTGAGTTCATAGGTTTATTTAAATTAATAAGTCGGAACATAAGAAGCTGAGTTATACATATGATCCATTATAAATGATATAATGACACATGTAAAAATAATCACTATTGATGCCCTAAGCTCATGACACCGAGACTTTAACATAAGTATGCCCTAGTTTCATTGTTTCACAGTTTCCAGAATTTCAAATGCACCCGATGGCCATATGACCTGCCAATCCCGGATGTGGGCGTCACCCCGAAATAGATCTATCCACCTTCATTCACGCTTACTCTCAGTAACTAACGGTTCATGATTATGGGCACAGTTTACAGTTTCAGATTCAGCTACCTAGGCAACATCAATAGTTAAGTTTTCGTTTCCTGTTCTGCTTATGTCCGACAGTTTAAAACGAGCAATGTATCTCACCCCAAGATTTCATAAAAACGATATAAATAAGTTAAAGTGGGGCTATAAACTCACCTCAAATGATAGGCAAGTAAGTTCAACAAGTAGGAAGCACAGAGAAAATACACGCAAATTATTCCAACTTTATCCGCAACCTAGCATAAGTATATCTAAATAAGTAATGCAACTAAATAATTACTCCGTCGTTACATTATACTTGCCTTTTTAAATTATTTATGTAAAACATTTGCTTTTTATTAAAAAGTCAAAGTCTATTAAAAAAAAGGTCGAATCCATGAGTCAACGCACACAAAATAGTTTAGACGACTCAAAGACAAACTTTTAGAAAAAATAGACACAACAAATAATTACAATTTAATTCGGTGAAACGGCAGTTGGTCACTAAATAAGTCCACTAATTTTCTAAGTCCAAGTCCATCACAGTCCAGAAATAATACGGTCCTAAACCTAATTTTTGTCCAACAATGATATCAGTCCTCTAGGTTTTATTTATTCTATGTGTTCATTTAATAATATATTTATAGGTCAGAATATAGCAAAGATCCCTTTTGGGTCGTCTACGAATAAATCGTGAGGCCCTTGTCGGGGACCCGCTTAATTGGGTCTTTTAGTTCGGTTAGAGCCAATGGGACTCGGCATATACGAATAAATCGAAGAATGTTTAATCCCACGCTCCACGCGCTAACTGTGACACCAATTTAGTCTGGGTTATATAAATAGAGTCAATGGGACTCGGCATATACGAATAAATCGAAGAATGCTTAATCCCACGCTCCACGGACGAACCGTGATACTAATTTAATCCGAGTTAAATTATACTAGTTACTTTTATTTATTACATTCTAGGTATAAAGCTTAAATTAATTAATTTTGATAAATCTACTAATTAATATGGGTTTTATTTACTTCTTAGTACATGACACCAAATAATATGTTACCTCATATTACATTTAAATTAATTTGGGTAACCTCATGCCTCATTTCTACCTACTGGCACCACAAAAGAGACACCAAAATATGTTAGTACTATTCCCTCTCTTTTCAGTCCGACTGACACAACAGGGAATAAAAACAAATTGCAAATATTGTACCCTTTTCCCTCCTTTCTCCCTCTCGTCCAACTTAAACATCACAGAAACCATGGTTCAAAAAAAACTCAACTCGCGACTTATATCCTAGTTTACGAGTTCGTTACTCGACGGTTTTCGAAAGTTCGAGTTGCAAAATAAACCTTACGACCTAGACAACTAATCCCAGAACGAAAATGCGACATTTTTACGTGGTTTGACTTGACATTTTCGAGAGAAAACAGCATGTTTACACAAAACCCACAAATATTAGTCACGTGATGCAATGACATAAAGGTGATTCGTTTAGGTTTGTATGTTAAGATTTAAAACAAGTCATGTAGAAACATTTGCACCCCAAAAACTATCCCACGTGAGATATGGTTCACCCATGAACCCACATCACACGACCATATATATTTGTTCTATTTTGGATTTGATTGTTTTCAAAAGGTTTTTAGAGGCAAGTACATGAAATGACTATGAAACGCAAACGAAATATAGATAAGTGGCTTACGAGGCTACGTACGATGTGAAGGGAGAATAGTAACCCACGAGCTTCTAACTTATAAGCAAACCCTAAACCTAGCTCGAAACCCACGGCTAACTATCAAAACCCACGTCTCACGAGCAACCCACGTCTCAACAATAAAACCCACGAGAAAACTAGAAGAACTATGGTATACGAATCCTTTTTAGTGAATAGGCATATTTGTATGTTTGTAAAGGTGTTAGCTAAATAAAATGGGAGGGTTTTGATGTATAACAATGGATCTTTTAAGAAAATGGAAGTAAAGTGAGGTTGGTGAGGTCTCGGACGAGAGACAGCAAGAAGGAAGAAAGAATTTTGTGTGTTTGTCAGTGTGTGTAAAAATCACATGGGTGGGCTTGCTTTTGACAATGCATTTTGGGTAGTAAACCAAAGCTAGGAAAAAATATAGTACAAGTTTTACAAGTTAACTTAGGCAACAAAGAGTAATATATTGTATGCTAGGTTCATCATGAGTTTTGAAACTATTTGATGCCCGGTTAGGTTAATCCATGGGTGGTTAAATCAACTAACTATAGTTAACTTTATATATTTGTTAAGTTAAGGGTTAGGTTAGAAGGCATGTGAGTGGAGTTTGATTTAATTAGGTTTAGATAATGTTAGAGTATTATGGGTTTATTTGGTGTGTCAAATAATTAGACGGATCTTAATTATTTTTACGAAAGATAAAACAATAAATCACGATGGTTAAAATAATTAATAAAATAAAAATGTCTTATAACGATAAGTATGAAAGTAATTATTCGCACAGTATTTATAAAGACAGATAAGCATATAACATTTAAATTTGAAAATAACGAGGGGTAATAAAGAAGAAAAATTGACGATTGTCACATAAAGTGTATAAAATACTTAGGTTAAAACATGTATTAATATTGTATTAATATAACTTAAGTCATGGTTATTAATTAATTATATTTCATGTTTAATAATTAATTAATACTATAGTGTAAACTAAATAATTAAATACTTAGGTTAAAATCATGTATTATTAATAATATAATAAACCTAAGTCTATGTTTTAATTAAATTAATTATATATCATGCCAAATTAATTTAATTAACTTGTAAAATTATATACTTGTAAAATTAAATAAACTTGTAAAAATAATCATGGATCGAACCGTGTGTTATTAATTTATTAAAACGTGTCCTGAACCGAACCCGTGAAAACCGTGAACCAAACACCCCTAAAACCAGTGGTAAACCGGCGTGAACCGGTTGCCCCTGTTTGTGTAAAGATGCCACGGCTGAAGCCGGTGGTTCCTTTCTCTCGGCTAGCCGTTGACCACCAGGTTCCGACCGGCAATAGCCGGTGGTTCCCCCTGCCTACCTACGGTCCCCCCTGCTTTCCTAAAATAGCCACCGGCTGAAACCGGTGGTTGGGGCTGTGTTGCTGCTGAGACCAAACCAACCACAAGACACCCCCGACGCACGTCGGGGTGTCGTGTCCCTGTTGTAGACCGAGCCAAACACCACCAAGACCTAGGTCTTGGTTGGTGGTGAGAACCAAAGCGACGCCGAGATTCTTGGGACTCTCGATTCGTGTGGTGGCCGAAACCAACTAACCTGAAAACACCCTAATTAAATTATCCACCATGATTTTACATGTTTTAGTTCATGTTTTAATTAACTCCATGTTTATACATTCATAAAAGCATAAAAAGGACTTAAAAGAATGGTTTTCGGATTACCCAAAACACGTGGAATGGTTAAATCTTGATCTCACGAACACATTCCTAATCAATAATTAAAATCAAACCCCGTCCTTCTTTTGGCTTGCTGCCGGCGGCATAATCAGAACATCACGTTCTTCTTTAGGGTGTTGCTGGCGGCATAATCAGAACATCATGTTCTCCTTTTGGGTGCTGCTAGCGGCATAAAGAGAACATCACGTTCTCCTTTTGGGTGCTACTGGCGGCATAAACAGAAGTGGCGGTCATCATAGGGTTTTCTAGGGTTTTTACTTTTTTTGTGAAATCTTGAATAATGAAAAGATATTTTCCCTTTTTTGTTTATTTGGTAAAATCACATGGGCTTGGCCCTTCTTGGTTCTTGTGTCCACGGGTATGTGGGGCCCACAAGGGAACCCAAAGTTTTCCCGTGTCTAATATTATACGTGTTCTCGTGTTCGTGTTAACGTGACTTTATTATTAATTGTTCGTGTTATCTTATCTACTTGTACGTAGTCGTAATAATAATTACGTAAATACTATTTAATATGTTCGTGATTATTTAAGTTCATGATTTCATGTTCGTAATTATAATTATTATTGTTAATAATTATCGTGTACTAACACGTATATAATACTTATCGTGTAATAACACGTACGTAATTCTTGTAATTAATATTCGTGATACGTGTTCATGTTATAAAAGGAAAGTTTTAATCTTGTACGTACGATTACAAGTGTACTGTTCATGGTAAAAGCATGCGGGTTTTACAACTCTTCCCCCCTAAAAAGAATAATTCGTCCCCGAATTATAGATAATGTAACTGGAAGCGGAAATACCCGAATCAAACTGGAAAGGTATGCAAGATAAAAGGACATAAAGGTGACATGCTAAAAAGGAACGTGAAACGTGACATGGCTAAATAGGACATGGAACGTGACGTGACTAAAAGAGTCTTACTGAATTATGGAAGGATGAGAGGATAAAATCCGGACGGGCTCGTCCGTTTCCAAGTGGCTTCCCTCTTGTATCGGTTCCTCCACAAGATCTTGACACCACTAATAAATCTTGGTCAGGTCATCCTGACCTTGACTTGAAAATACGTAGAAGTTCATGGTTATCAATGTAAGGTAGATCCCCTGAATTTGATCGAGGGAATAAGAAATTAACGTGCAAGGGTAACTGAAACGTTAGAATGCGAAATATCCCAACTAACTGATAATAGTACTGTCTTAGCAATGATACGCGAGACATACTGAAACGTAGTACGTGAAAAATTCTGAACGTCATACGTGAACAATTTTGAACATGATACGTGGAGATATGGTGAGTGTAGTATGAGCAAACATATCGTGATCAATGATACGTGTAACATATCGTGAACGTGATATGAGGAACGTGGAATGAACATGACATGTGAAACATACCGTGAACATGGGATATGGTTACGGTAACGCCAAACGCTATAAGGTGAAACATGGAATGTGACGTGAAACGTCTGTCTGAGGATAGGGAGTTATACTAAACTTGAGTCTGGTCTCTCAAGTTCTTGCAAAACCTCCAGAACGAAAATGTACGTACAATCGTAAGCCAGGATACGATTATTAATGTGAATAGTGTCATGAACGTGAGCGTGAAAGTAAGTCGTAAAACTAGAACAAGAACGTGAACGTAAATAAGGAGCACAAATGCGAACCTTTGTCTGACACGATAGCTGAGGGATTACCAAGTGATCGGATGAGCCCTGGCTGGAACACGTCCGATCAATCTGCTGGTTCTGAAATCCTTGCGAATGTAAGGATTCTGTAGACTTGGTCAAACTGTTGACAATAACCTAGATAGCACCATGCTTCTTCTTAGTTTGCGTTAATCTGGTAACCAAAATCCATGGAGATCTTGTTCTATTTCTGATCACAATTTCAGATGATGGAAAACATCCTAGTCTGTTGGCGTTCTATCTTAACCTGTTGGTATGTCAGGTACCTAGATATGAGCGTAACTGTATCTTGCTTCATAGAAACTTGATACATAGAAATTTGCGAAACTGTGAGTCTCCGAATTTAGACTTCTCTTAGCGTAGGATTTTCGTGGAACACCTAACGTAGTGTAGGGTTCTCGCCTTTATGCATAAGCTGAGTCATGGTAAGATTAACCGTGCGAATCCATGTGATTCAGCGTGTCACTGTAATCAACCAGAATTTATATTGGAAAATTTCAAGGTGAAATTTCTCCTGTCGTAGAATTTGCAACATAGTGCAAATATGGTCTTCCTGCTCTTCTCTAGACATATAGAAAAAATTAGATTGTTATCGATGAAAATACTGATGAATTTGTTTATGAGTTCATGGAAACTCAATTTATTAAGTCTATAATGCTGCTGGAGAAATTATGAGACTAATACAAAATCATGAATCTAACATGACCGAGTCGTAAACGACTAGCAGTCATGGCCATGTCCTGCTCTTTCACTCGTCACTGTTGGCAGCATGATCATGAATCCTATCTTGGAAAAGTATTTAACACCTTAAAGTTGATTGGACATGTTGTCAATACGTGGAGGAGAATAACGGTTATGAATGGTGATTTGTTTACATCGACGGTGGTCAACACATAATCTCATGTTACCGCCTCCTCCTTGAGTGTTCTGCTAGAATCCATGGGAAGATTTTAGTATAATCGGGTGTTTATGCGTAAAAGAAACTTCAGTGGCCGTGTCTTAACTGAAAACTTGAAAATTTTTGTAGTCATGTCTAACCACACACGTGCTTGCAAAACATAGATAATTTATAGATTTTCCTGATGGAAAACCATGCTGAATGTATTCAGGAGCCTGAACATTTCTATACAACATCATGAATCGTAGCAGGGTGTGCTGTCCGTAGTCAATAAATAGGATTAAATTCAACTGGTGTCTGTCCGAGGAAATGTGTTAGCAGCTTGGATCTCATCATTAGGCTGAAGGAAAACCTTCGTATACATGGGGAATACGAATGGCGTCCTATATGGTCATGAATATATGAAATATAGGTGCAAGAAAGGAAAGTATCATTGAACCATTGTGACAGATCTCACTGATATGCTGGTGCGGGTGCTGAAATTCTTGTGGCCTGATTAATATATGGCACCACAAAATGGATATACCCTTTGGAGGGTACCCTGAATTCCTTAGGGATGTTCTAGAATTGGACGTGAGTCATGTGTCTTGACTCGTGTCTTGGAAAATATAAGCATGACATGTGTCTTGACTGGTGTCTTGACATGTCTCTATATGTAAAACGAATAGAACCACAAATATTAGGTTAATATGCCATAATTGGCGGATCGGTTGGACTACTGATCCTTTGTATTTCTTATCACGTCCGTGGCCGAAGCTTCGATTGCGATTGTTAGTATAGTTGTTGTCATAGTAGTGGCTACTATCGTCTTGTCTGTCAGTTCCATGACGGTCATTCTCATGACTATGGTTCATGTAACTATTCAGTTGAGTGGCCGGCTGATACCGATTTGCACTCATATGACTGAAACGACAACTGAATGACGTGTGACATGTAACTAAGAATTAGGGACAATGATTGATGGAAATCGTCTGATGGTGAAACATCTTCTCGTCTAATTTCTTTGCTCTAACGCCTTTATATTCGTCTTGTAGGATCTCTAGGTTGTGAACAACATCCGCATCTCGTAGTGTCTCCAAACATCAGCAGCATCAACCTTTAGTAACATCTCCAAGTTATGAGCGACATCAGCAATCTTGTAGAATATCAGCAAATGAAAATACGCCTGAGATGATTCAGAATTGACTAGCGAATACTCGTGAAGTATTGCAAGTGAAATACACATGGATTAAGCTACGTGTAATACACATGGAATATGGTACATTGAGTACACATGGAATGCACATGAATGATCGGTATGGGGTCGATCACTTTACATGGTTTTAAAGGAAAGTAACTGGTTAAGCGGTTAGAAAGACCATCATGATACACTAGCAATGCCAGTATATACATCATTCTAGTTGCATAGAGAAACGCTAACGTGTGGTTAAACAAATTTTAACGATGATTTTCCTGAAAGCATGATTAATGAAAACCAACCATGACTATCATGAAAGCAGGATTTAAATGAATTCCAACAGTGCCTTGCATGAAATCATAAGCAACAAAAGAGACGTAAGACGTAATCAACATGAGGACAAAATCATCATGAATAAACATGAAACAACTTAACATGAAGGATTATATAACATAATCAACATGAAACTGAAGTTAACCATGATAGTCTGAAAGTATACTTGACATAAAAGACATCGTAACTTATGAGGGGACATGAAAACAAAAATTATGCCACTAAATCATGAGAAAAAATTTATGCATGAAAACAGTGCATGAATGCATGATGCAGTTTATAAAAACCTTTATATGTGCGAGGGGACGCCTATGGGTAGGTCCCAAAATAAAAGACATGGCGAGGGGACGCCTATGGGTCGGTCCCAAAGTTTAAAGTTTCGATAAAAGCACATGCGACTAAATAGGGCCAGTCCTGTACCAACCATTACTTAGTCAAAATTCCTTCAACAATGATACATGAAACATAAATAAGTAAAATCATCTGTCAAAACTTATTAGGAATTTTTTTTATGTGACTAATTATGAACTACTGGGGTTCAGTTCACATAGCCACCGTTCACGAGGAACATCATGCGTGAAACAAAGACACATAACTAAATATGAATGACGGTTGTCCATCCATATTAGTAAAAAAATATCGATGAAAACATCACGGTTATAACATCAAGGTGCTGAAAACATCATGGTTAAAACAACAATGCGCTGAACACATCAATACGTAGAATAATAAGCGTTGGCTTAGGATGCTCCTGGTGACTACCACTAGTCACAGGTCAAGTTTTAGAGCCTACAGGTCAAAGCCTTGGGCTCTGATACCATAATTGTAACACCCCACCTTGATAACTGGACCGTTACGCGTAATTATGGCGTGTCATCAAAGCATGCAAGGTAATATGTAGTAAAACATACATGACCATAGGGAAAACCGGAATCAAACATTGGTTCCCAAACATAAGCCCAAACATAATAAAGCAAATGACATGAATGAAAGACTAAACAAGCATAAGTATATGATGGAAAAAGGAGAAGAAGTCTATGGCAGCTTCCATCCTATGCATGTCCTCCAAATGCTCGAGTCTGTCCTTGGGTGCCTGCTGTTTTGGGACATGGAAAAGAAAGTAACGACTGAGCATAACGCTCAGTGCACGGATATAAAAACATGGAATGAATAATATAATCATGTAAAACATATAGCAGCGGAATTGATTAAGTCCTGGAAAACCTGACATAACTTAGTAAAGCTGGTTTTATAGTTTGAAAAGCCTTATGTTTATCTTATAAAAACTGTTTAACATGTTTACCATTAGCCAATATAGGTCATGAAATATCAACGTGCATGAATACTTGGAGGGGTGACGTCGTCATGCAATTAAAGGGGCTGCCTCTAATTAATATAACTGTTTGGGTAGGAGGGATCAACTCCTTGTGAAGGATGCAAGGCACACACACCACATTCACCTGAATAATCTGCTGAAAACATGTAAACTAGGATGCACCCATACGCCCCACCCGATAATAATAATATGGACAAAAGCTGAAGGGATGCCACGAGCTATCACTCCGTCGTGGTGGATTCATAACACTGGTGCCTCCAGTGTTATGGTTATGGTACCTCCATAAATAGGTGAAACTGGTCATGCATGTATATGGCTTTAGGTATCTAATTAAACATAAGCAATTCAAAAACATATAAAACATATACTGGGGAAAACAGTTGGCTGCATACGGGGAAATCCTAATAAGGAAGAATGTCCATACTGAAAGGACGGAGAATCCGTACCTTGTGTCCAGTGAACGAAGAAGACGAACGGAAGAGAGTCCTAATTCGGTATCACTAATGCTACATAAATAATATACGTGTATAAGTATTCTGATTACTGAGTACGTAACTAGTTTTATATCATGTCTTAGCTTGTTTTATATGTTCATGTCATGTTTTACTGATTTTAGCTTTATACTGTGTTTATCATGTATTCTGTCTATTCTGGTTAAGTATTACTTGTATTCCTTATATTATTATACTTGTTGTTTAATAATAAGTAACTTTCTAATAATAGCAGGTTTCCTAAAATAGAAAGTTTCCAAAAATAGAAAGTTTCCAAAAATAGATTAACTGCTTAAAATAGATGAGTTTCTAAAAATAGAATGTTTCCAAAAATAATAAGTTTCCACCAGGTTCCCATCGGCAGTAGCCGGTGGTTCCCCCTGCCTGCCTACGGTTCCCCCTGATTTCCTAAAATAGAAACCATTACTTTGTCAAAATTCCTTCAACAATGATACATGAAACGTAAATAAGTAAAATCATCTGTCAAAACTTATCAGGAATTTTTTTTATGTGACTAATTATGAACTACTGGGGTTCAGTTCACATAGCCACCGTTCACGAGGAACATCATGCATGAAAAAAAGACACATAACTAAATATGAATGACGGTTGTCCATCCATATTAGTAAAATAATATAGATGAAAACATCACGGTTAAAACATCAAGGTGCTGAAAACATCATGGTTAAAACAAAAATGCGCTGAACACATCAATATGTGGAATAATAAGCGTTGGCTTAGGAAGCTCCTGGTGACTACCACTAGTCACAGGTCAAGTTTTAGAGCCTACAGGTCGAAGCCTTGGGCTCTGATACCATAATTGTAACACCCCACTTTGATAACTGGACCGTTACGCGTAATTATGGCGTGTCATCAAAGCATGCAAGGTAATATGTAGTAAAACATACATGACCATAGGGAAAACCGGAATCAAACATTGGTTCCCAAACATAAGCCCAAACATAATAAAGCAAATGAAATGAATGAAAGACTAAACAAGCATAAGTATATGATGGAAAAAGGAGAAGAAGTCTATGGCAGCTTCCATCCTATGCATGTCCTCCAAATGCTCGAGTCTGTCCTTGGGTACCTGCTGTTTTGGGACATGGAAAAGAAAGTAACGGCTGAGCATAACGCTCAGTGTACGAATATAAAAACATGGAATGAATAATATAAGCATGTAAAACATATAGCAGCGGAATTGATTAAGTCCTGGAAAACCTGACATAACTTAGTAACACTGGTTTTATAGTTTGAAAAGCCTTATGTTTATCTTATAAAAACTGTTTAACATGTTTACCATTAGCCAATATAGGTCATGAAATATCAACGTGCATGAATACTTGGAGGGGTGACCTCGTCATGCAATTAGAGGGGCTGCCTCTAATTAATATAACTGTTTGGGTAGGAGGGATCAACTCCTTGTGAAGGATGCAAGGCACACACCACATTCACCTAAATAATCTGCTGAAAACATGTAAACTAGGATGCACCCATACGCCCTAGCTGATAATAATAATATGGCCAAAAGCTGAAGGGATGCCACGAGCTATCACTCCGTCGTGGTGGATTTTCATAACACTGGTGCCTCTATTGTTATGGTTATGGTACCTCCATAACTAGGTGAAACTGGTCATGCATGTATATGGCTTTAGGTATCTAATTAAACATAAGCAATTCAAAAACATATAAAACATATACTGGGGAAAACAGTTGGCTGCATACGGGGAAATCCTAATAAGGAAGAATGTCCATACTGAAAGGACGGAGAATCCGTACCTTGTGTCCAGTGAACGAAGAAGACAAACGGAAGAGAGTCCTACTTCGGTATCACTAATGCTACATAAATAATATACGTGTATAAGTATTCTGATTACTGAGTACGTAACTGGTTTTATATCATGTCTTAGCTTGTTTTATATGTTCATGTCATGTTTTACTGATTTTAGCTTTATACTGTGTTTATCATGTATTATGTCTATTCTGATTAAGTATTACTTGTATTCCTTATATTATTATACTTGTTGTTTAATAATAAGTAACTTTATAATAATAGCAGGTTTCCTAAAATAGAAAGTTTCCAAAGATAGAAAGTTTCCAAAAATAGATTAACTGCTTAAAATAGATGAGTTTCTAAAAATAGAAAGTTTCTAAAAATAATAAGCTTCCATATTTAGAATTACCTAGACTTTCGCCATTAAAGAAAGTTGAATTTGGTATTGATTATATTCCCGATGCTGCACCTGTGGCATGTGCACTATACGTCAGCACCATCTGAATCGAGAGTATTACAGTACAACTGAGAGAGTTGTCGGAGAAAGATTTTATTATACCGAGCTCGTCATCATTAAGAGCTATGGTGTTATCATTCCTTGTATTTATGGATTACCGTGAACTGAGTAAATTGACGAACAAAATCTATATCCACTACCCAAGATGATAGATTTGTTCGATCATTTACAAGGTTCTAGCGTATATTCAAAAATTTGATCCACGGCATGGTTATCATCAACTTCACGTTCGCGAAAAAAGATTATCTATTCCAATCACTACATCCAGAACTTGTAATGAACATTATGAGTGTAACACCCCACTTTGATAAGTGGACCGTTACACGTAATTATGGCGTGTCATCATGTCACACCCCACCATGGTGGAATATGGGACGCGACGTATGGATATCATCACAACATGGCGTGTCTATAGAGATAACTATATGAAATAAGAAATGTCATAAAATGGTAACACAAAAGTCATGACAATATCTCATCAAATGCAGGATTCTAGGTAAGTAGGTAACAGTCCTACCACTTACGCAAGACAAACGATAAACATAAACCAAACAAACATATAGGTGCCAACATGTATCACTTATAAAAAAAACATAAAGGTAAACTAAGAAGGAACGAGGATCTCCTTCTATATGCAATCCTAAGGCATCCAAGTCTAGCCACTTCTATCCTCAAGCTTAAACACATTCACACCTGAAAGAGATACTAAAACACGTCAACATAAAGTTGGTGAGAGTCATAGGTTTAGACTCCAACGCTAAATCAGTTACAAGCTGTGAATAACGAACGCAAATACAATAACATATGGACAATGTGCTACAATTATGTATTAACGACTAGCATTCAAGATCAATCATTCCAAACCAAAATCCAAGGCTCCTACCTTGCCAAACAACATGGTACCATAGATGATCACACTATGTACCTATCCCAAGGCCACTACCTTGTCAAACCACAAGGCCACTACCTTGTCAAACCACAAGGCCACTACCTTGTCAAACCACAATAACTGAGACGGCACGTGTCCCCTGATCTAATACATACACAATCAAAAATCACATAGCAGTTAATCACATAATATACACACAAGTCCATCTCAAATCACAAACACACTCACAACATTTTTTAGAAAATAACTCAACACAGTGTCTCTTCCATCCAATCTGGAAGTCAAAATCAGTATTAAACATGGGACTATGAAACTCACCTGATTGAGCTTCCCCAAACATCCGCGCACTAGCAAAAAGCTAATCAACCAAAAACACGCAATCAATACACGAACCAATCACTAAGATGGCTCATCAACCTATGATGGACATCTAGTCTATCCCATAACATTACCTTATTGATAAGCTCTAATCACCCCATTACCCTTCCTTAACAAGTCCCTAACTTGGTTAAGTTCAATAGCTATCCCGTTCATAATTTTACACAAAACAGTCCAGTTTTAGGTCTCAAAACTTTAAGTCAAACGTCCACTTAAATATACCCATGGTTTCTGTAAAAGGAATATTCAAACTTTTATACATGTTAGCTAAAACCTCCCACTTGCCCCAACCTTAAAGCTACTGTTAAGGCCCCGATATATGTGTATATATTGCTACCTATCCAGAATTTACTGATTTTAAACGTATGAAAAGTTTGTTACCATTAGAGGGTCTTATCCTAAACCACAATCTTAGCCCAAGTGAAGATACTTACTACAATATATAAACCATCTCTCATGTTCGTGAGAAGATCCCAATGCAACCCTAAGTACCCCAAACAATCCAAAACTTAAAAAGAAAACAGGCTGAATTCAAAACTGATTTGACCTCCGACTGTTGTAACCTGTTTTTGACCCACTTCCCGACCTCCAATTTAGTTCTAGTTTCTTGCATTGGAAAGCCACTTCAAATACCTTTTCAGGGGTATGTGGATCGTAAGATAAGAGTTTGTAGAACTCCCAATATGATCAAAACAATTGACTCAAAATCTGCCCAGTTTTTTAAAGACGGGTTTAAACAAATTGAACAAATTAATTACCCATAACCCCATCTAATACAAGCCCTAGATTATATGATCATCATATTATGATTATCACATCATTATTTTAGTGTTTTTAAATTAACCCTAACCTAATGCCATCATAGATGATTAAAGAAAACATAAAGAAACAATTTAATTAAAAAGGGTTAGGAAGGTTTTACCTTTAATTTAATGGAAGATGAAAAAACCTATGAAAACCCTAAAAACACTCCCAAACCGTCGACCTTTATTTTTTTCTCCAGGGATTATGATGGATTTGATCTACTTAAAATCCTTATATAGTTTTTTTTTTCAAGAATCCTAGCCCAATACAACCCACTTTCCTTTTTCTCTTTTTTCCCTTTTTTTTTTCTTTCTTGCGTCCAAACCGACTAACACCCCCTTAATTTTCGTTTTTTTCTTTTTATTATTAATATATGTATTAATAATATTACCTTAATTTTCCTTAATTTATTTCAGCTCCTAAAGCCTCCAAAACCCCAAAACCCCAAAACCGTAAAACTAGTCAGTTTTTACGCGTTTTACCGTAAAAGACGTAAAATATACACTTTTATAAAAAATCTCAAATTTTGAAATAAACTTTATAACTAAGTCCTAAATGACTTAAAACCATCCCGAAAAATATCCATATGCCTAATTGCCTCATCCGAGACCTCCAAATGCTAAACCGTAAATCGTAAAAAAAATACTATTACTATAATACTTGTATGTATACGTAAACATCAAAATATCACCATTTTCATTTCATAGTCACCATTTGTGAGCTCATGAACATGAAATAACCGTTCCTCGATTTACTTATGAGTACTTCTATACTCATAAACGATAACCACACCAACCTCAATCACACAAAATAAACATGTAATCACACAATCAAGTAAGCACACATAAAATAACCTAAAAGTAAGACCAAGTGACAAATCCAAAACCTAGGGTTGTCACATCACTCCCTCCTAATAGTAATCTCGTCCCGAGATTTACTCCCAAACTCAAACTTATTCTCAGCAAACAAACGAGGATACATATCCTTGATAAAACCTTCACGTTCAAACGTGAACTCAGTTTATACTAAAATAATCTCAACCAACAACACATGAGCCATAACCGTCCGCGAGGAAACTTATTAAAACCATAAAGTTATGTAACCAACCTAACTAAATCTCGCAACTCATCAAACAAGAACTGTCTTGAAATCAAGTTAGGAGCCATTACATAACTCGACGAGTTTAAAACTATCACCCCGATTTCGGTCTTACTCATAAATACCATAAATCAAAACTCATCAAATATAACCACGTATTATAAGGTCTAAAGAACTCTCAAATTCCATCCCAACTCATCTCTATGTTAACCCTCCAAGTGTTCATTACCCCAAAATACCTAAAACACAAGTTTAAACCATGTTGTCCGAAAATTAACCTTGAACTCGACACTTGTACAATTAATTCGACCAAGATACTTACTTCCAATTACCAAACTTCCTGAATATTTGAAAATTACGTTCCGAGTACATAATTTTAGGCTTTTGAATCACTCAAAAAGCTTTAAAAACGAATATGTTTTGACCAAAACGATTTTAAACCCAAAAAAAACCCGTTATTAATTACAAAATTCAAGGTCTAATTTATTTTAATTCCAGAAAATTTAAATTCTCACCCATCATATGATTAATACATGATTTTAACATATTTAAGTTAATAAGAACAAAATTTCTAAATAAAGAACAATAACTTTAGGTGATCAAAACCAAAATATTTTAAAATAAACTAGTCATGCTTATATGTTAAAAAAAATTATATTCCACCTTATTTCAAACACGTTTTCGACACTTTACCCTCATTTTATCGACTACCAACAACTATTTTTATTTTACTATTTGCAAGTTTTATTTTTTTACCATGTAAGACTCAAAACAAAAGATATCGTTATTCCAAAAAGAAATCTCCACCCTCTCAATAGCTTCTACACCAAAAGTACCGTACAAACAAACACGTGAAATGAGGACTCGATAAATGCGCTACTACTGAAGTTGAACATCCCAAAGAGAAAAGAGCTAGAAAACCATCCTAAGAATACAACTGATAAGTAGAAGGGATATATACATATATAGGCATAGGCATACATACACTCAAATCCATCCAGCATATACTATAAACAAGCATGTATTAACCCTCTTTCATGTAACCATATTTAGGAATCCATTGATGTCTTGGTACTTGTATAACTATATTGGCCACCATACTTATACAAGTCCCCTTTCACCAATGCACTCCCTCCTATGATGACACTTATAAGAAATTAATACTACACATAGGGGGTGTTTGGATGTGAAGTTTCACCACAAATAATCTCCGAATCCCAGTTTCAAACTGGAGAAAAACTAGAAAAAGGTGTTTGGGTAAAAAAAGGCCAAAACGGCGTTTAGTTATTCAAAAATGGAGTAAAACAGCGTTTCGTAAAAGTTGGTTAGGAGGTCCAGCTGCGAAAATGGAGTTTTCAAAAATGGAGTTTTAAAAAATGGAGTTTTCAAAAATGGAGTTTTCAAAAATGGAGTTTTCAAAACGAAAATGGAATCCCAAACACCCCCATAACACATAATACAACAACTCACAAGCACATAACCACACAAGATAAGATCCAAAACCCCATGTATTAAAATAACATAGCCAATGCATGAAACTCATAAACTCGTAGTCCAGTTCAACCAGCGCAAACAAAATTCAAAATGTATAAAGAACATGAAAACATAATAAGTTATAAGTCATGTCGCCCGTAAGAGTGGAAACATTTTAAAACCCTTCCTATCCACCTACTCTTAGTAACTCGAACCACCACACGATTCTTAGGGAACATGACTTAAACATCAAAAGAAAAATAACATACCTCAGGTATGTAAAATAACTCGATAAAAGATAGAAACTACCTTGTACTAAATTATGTACTATAATGTACAATTTAAGCAAAATACAACAGTGACTAGCGTGGACGATTATGGTTCAACCCACACGAGTCACAAACCCGAAAAGAAAATAACATGTGGCTAAGTATGAACTTACTACTGTTCAATTCATACTAGTCAAAACATCACAATAAATAACATCCAAACACATCAAATAATATAAAATGCACACATACTCCTATGACGCCTATATGTAGGGACCCTTAAGCTATAGACTAGGCTACACGACTAGGCAACCTAATTCTCTATAACCATTGTCTCTGATACCATTCTGTCACACCCCACCATGGCGGAATATGGGGCGCGACGTATGGATATCATCACAACATGGCGTGTCTATAGAGATAACTATATGAAATAAGAAATGTCATAAAATGGTAACACAAAAGTCATGACAATATCTCATCAAATGCAGGAGTCTAGGTAAGTATGTAACAGTCCTACCCCTTACCCAAGACAAACGATAAACATAAACCAAACAAACATATAGGTGCCAACATGTATCACTTATAAAAAAAACATAAAGGTAAACTAAGAAGGAACGAGGATCTCCTTCTATATGCAATCCTAAGGCATCCAAGTCTAGCCACTTCTATCCTCAAGCTTAAACACATTCACACCTGAAAGAGACACTAAAACACGTCAACATAAAGTTGGTGAGAGTCATAGGTTTAGACTCCAACGCTAAATCAGTTACAAGCTGTGAATAACGAACACAAATACAATAACATATGGACAATGTGCTACAATTATGTATTAACGACTAGCATTCAATATCAATCATTCCAAACCAAAATCCAAGGCTCCTACCTTGCCAAACAACATGGTACCACAGATGATCACACTATGTACCTATCCCAAGGCCACTACCTTGTCAAACCACAAGGCCACTACCTTGTCAAACCACAATAACTGAGACGGCACGTGTCCCCCGATCCAATTCATACACAATCAAAAATCACATAGCAATTAATCACATAATGTACACACAAGTCCATCTCAAATCACAAACACACTCACAACATTTTTTAGAAAATAACTCAACACAGTGTCTCTTCCATCCCATCTGGAAGTCAAAATCAATATTAAACATGGGACTACGAAACTCACCTGATTGAGCTTCCCCAAACATCCGCGCACTAGCAAAAAGCTAATCAACCAAAAACACGCAATCAATACACGAACCAATCACTAAGATGGCTCATCAACCTATGATGGACATCTAGTCTATCCCATAACATTACCTTATTGATAAGCTCTAATCACCCCATTACCCTTCCTTAACAAGTCTCTAACTTGGTTAAGTTCAATAGTTATCCCGTTCATAATTTTACACAAAACAGTCCCAGTTTTAGGTCTCAAAACTTTAAGTCAAACGTCCACTTAAATATACCCATGGTTTCTGTAAAAGGAATATTCAAACTTTTATACATGTTAGCTAAAACCACTTGCCCCAACCTTAAAGCTACTGTTAAGGCCCCAATATATGTGTATATATTGCTACCTATCCAGAATTTACTGATTATAAACGTGTGAAACGTTTGTTACCATTAGAGGGTCTTACCCTAAACCAAAATCTTAGCCCAAGTGCAGATACTTACTACAATATATAAACCATCTCTCATGTTCGTGAGAAGATCCCAATGCAACCCTAAGTACCCCAAATAACCCAAAACTTAAAAAGAAAGCAGGCTGAATTCAAAACTGATTTGACCTCCGACTGTTGTAACCTGTTTTTGACCTACTTCCCGACCTCCAATTTAGTTCTAGTTTCTTGCATTGAAAAGCCACTTCAAATACCTTTTCAGGGGTATGTGGATCGTAAGATAAGAGTTTGTAGAACTCCCAATATGATCAAAACAATTGACTTAAAATCTGCCCAGTTTTTTAAAGACGGGTTTAAACAAATTGAACAAATTAATTACCCATAACCCCATCTAATACAAGCCCTAGATTATATGATCATCATATTATGATTATCACATCATTATTTTACTGTTTTTAAATTAACCCTAACCTAAATCCATCATAGATGATTAAAGAAAACATAAAGAAACAATTTAATTAAAAAGGGTTAGAAAGATTTTACCTTTAATTTAATGGAAGATGAAAAAACCTATGAAAACCCTAAAACCACTCCCAAACCGTCGACCTTTATTTTTTTTTTCCAGGGATTATGATGGATTTGATCTACTTAAAATCCTTATATAGTTTTTTTTTCAAGAATCCTAGCCCAATACAACCCACTTTCCTTTTTCTCTTTTTTTCCCTTTTTTTCTTTCTTTCTTGCATCCAAACCGACTAACACCCCCTTAATTTTCGTTTTTTTTCTTTTTATTATTAATATATGTATTAATAATATTACCTTAATTTTCCTTAATTTATTTCAGCTCCGAAAGCCTCCAAAACCCCAAAACCGTAAAACTAGTCAGTTTTTACGCGTTTTACCGTAAAAGACGTAAAATATACACTTTTATAAAAAATCTCAAATTTTGAAATAAACTTTATAACTAAGTCCTAAATGACTTAAAACCATCCCGAAAAATATCCATATGCCTAATTGCCTCATCCGAGACCTCCAAATGCTAAACCGTAAATCGTAAAAAAAAATACTATTACTATAATACTTTATGTATACGTAAACATCAAAATATCACCATTTTCATTTCATAGTCACAACTTGTGAGCTCATGAACATGAAATACCGTTCCTCGATTTACTTATGAGTACTTCTATACTCATAAACGATAACCACACCAACCTCAGTCACACAAAATAAACATGTAATCACACAATCAAGTAAGCACACATAAAATAACCTAAAAGTAAGACCAAGTGACAAATCCAAAACCTAGGGTTGTCACACATCAAAGCATGCAAGGTAATATGTAGTAAAACATACATGACCATAGAGAAAACCGAAATCAAACATCTGATCCCAAACATAAGCCCAAACATAATAAAGCAAATGAAATGAATGAAAGACTAAACAAGCATAAGTATATGTAGGAAAAAGGAGAAGAAGTCTATGGCAACTTCCATCCTATGCATGTCCTCCAAATGCTCGAGTCTGTCCTTGGGTACCTGCCGTTTTGGGACATGGAAAGGAAAGTAACGGCTGAGCATAACGGTCAATGCACGGATATACAAACATGGAATGAATAATATAAGCATGTAAAACATATAGCAACGGAATTTATTAAGTCCTGGAAAACCTGACATAACTTAGAAAAACTGGTTTTATAGTTTGAAAAGCCTTATGTTTATCTTATAAAAACTGTTTAACATGTTTACCATTAGCCAATATAGGTCATGAAATATAGACGTGCATGAATACTTAATAGGGGTGACCTCGCCATGCAATTAGAGGGTCTGCCTCTAATTAATATAACTGTTTGGGTAGGAGGGATCAGCTCCTTGTGAAGGATGGAAGGCACACACACCACATTCACCTGAATAATCTGCTGAAAACATGTAAACTAGGATGCACCCATACGCCCCACCTGATAATAATAATATGGCCAAAAGCTAAAGGGACGCCACGAGCTATCACTCCGTCATGGTGGAGTCATAACACTAGTGCCTCCAGTGTTATGGTTATGGTACCTCCATAACTAGGTGAAACTGGTCATGCATGTATATGGCTTTAGGTATCTAATTAAACATAAGCAATTCAAAAACATATAAAACATATACTGGGGAAAACAGTTGGCTGCATACGGGGAAATCCTAATAAGGAAGAATGTCCATACTGAAAGGACGGAGAATCCGTACCTTATGTCCAGTGAACGAAGAAGACAAACGGAAGAGAGTCCTACTTCGGTATCACTAATGCTTCATAAATAATATACGTGCATAAGTATTCTGATTACTGAGTACGTAACTGGTTTTATATCATGTCTTAGCTTGTTTTATATGTTCATGTCATGTTTTACTGATTTTAGCTTTATACTGTGTTTATCATGTATTCTGTCTATTCTGATTAAGTATTACTTGTATTCCTTATATTATTATACATGTTGTTTAATAATAAGTAACTTTCTAATAACTGCAGGTTTCCTAAAATAGAAAGTTTCCAAAAATAGAAAGTTTCCAAAAATAGAAAGTTTCCAAAAAATAGTTTAACTGCTTAAAATAGATGAGTTTCTAAAAATAGAAAGTTTCCAAAAATAATAAGTTTCCATATTTAGAGTTAACCTGGATTAATAAGCTAAATAATATAAGCTTAGCTTTACTGATAAATATTCTAAGTCATGTGATATATAGTATAGTTTATTAATTATTGCATGTAAATTTAATAAACTATATGCTATATGATTTAATTAAATACAAGCATAATTAATTAAATTAAAGTGTATAAAATACTTAGGTTAAAACATGTATTAATCTTGTATTAATATAACCTAAGTCATGGTTATTAATTAATTATATTTCATGTTTAATAATTAATAAATAGTATAGTGTAAACTAAATAATTAAATACTTAGGTTAAAACCATGTATTATTAATAATATAATAAATCTAAATCCATGTTTTAATTAAATTAATTATATATCATGCCAAATTAATTTAATTAACTTGTAAAATTATATACTTGTAAAATTAAATAAACTTGTAAAAATAATCATGGATCGAACCGTGTGTTATTAATTTATTAAAACGTGTCCTGAACCGAACCCGTGAAAACCGTGAACCAAACACCCCTAAAACCAGTAGTAAACCGGCGTGAACCGGTTGCCCCTGTTTGTGTAAAGATGCCACCGGCTGAAGCCGGTGGTTCCTTTCTCTCGGCTAGCCGTTGACCACCAGGTTCCGACCGGCAATAGCCGGTGGTTCCCCCTGCCTACCTACGGTTCCCCCTGCCTACCTACGGTTCCCCCTGCTTTCCTAAAATAGCCACCGGCTGAAGCCGGTGGTTGGGGTTGTGTTGCTGCCGAGACCAAACCAACCACAAGACACCCCCGACGCACGTCGGGGTGTCGTGTCCCTGTTGTAGACCGAGCCAAACACCACCAAGACCTAGGTCTTGGTTGGTGGTGAGAACCAAACCGACGCCGAGAGTCTTGGACTCTCGATTCGTGTGGTGGCCGAAACCAACAAACCCGAAAACACCCTAATTAAATTATCCACCATGATTTTACATGTTTTAGTTCATGTTTTAATTAACTCCATGTTTATACATTCATAAAAGCATAAAAAGGAATTAAAAGAATGGTTTTCGGATTACCCAAAACACGTGGAATGGATAAATCTTGATCTCACGAACACATTCCTAATCAGTAATTAAAATCAAACCCCGTCCTTCTTTTGGCTTGTTGCCGGCGGCATAATTAGAACATCACGTTCTCCTTTAGGGTGATTCTGGCGGCATAATCAGAACATCATGTTCTCCTTTTGGGTGCTGCTGGCGGCATAAAGAGAACATCACGTTCTCCTTTTGGGTGCTACTGGCGGCATAAACAGAACTGGCGGCCATCATAGGGTTTGCTAGTGTTTTTACTTTTTTTTGTGAAATCTTGAATAATGAAAAGATATTTTCCCTTTTTTGTTTATTTGGTAAAATCAGATGGGCTTGGCCCTTCTTGGTTCTTGTGTCCGCGGGTATGTGGGGCCCACAAGGGAACCCAAAGTTTTCCCGTGCCTAATATTATACGTGTTCTCGTGTTCGTGTTAACGTGACTTTATTATTAATTGTTCGTGTTATCTTATCTACTTGTACGTAGTCGTAATAATAATTACGTAAATACTATTTAATATGTTCGTGATTATTTAAGTTCATGATTTCATGTTCGTAATTATAATTATTATTGTTAATAATTATCGTGTACTAACACGTATATAATACTTATCGTGTAAGAACACGTACGTAATTCTTGTAATTAATATTCGTGATACTTGTTCATGTTATAAAAGGAAAGTTTTAATCTTGTACGTACGATTACAAGTGTACTGTTCATGGTAAAAGCATGCGGGTTTTACAGTGAGTTTCATGTTATGTCGTTTGGATTGACCAATGCATATGTAGCATCCATAAATTCTGTGAATCACGTGTGTAGGCTGTAATTTGATAAATTAATGCTTGTGATGATTAAGGACCTTATGTTTGTTTCTATGAATAGGAAGGAGTTAATAATAATTTATAGACTGCCCTGAGTTGGCCGAGCAATGAAAACATGTACCTTGAGTATTTAACATGTGATTAAAGGCTTAATCCTTTATATTATTTGACCGTGTGACTAATAGATAATGGAATCTATATTGACTCTTCAAAGATTAGAGCCAGTAAGATTTGGGTTATACCAAAAAGAAAGCACAAATATGTTTTCACAAATGTTTTATCACAGGAATTTTTAAGGGATTATTCCCTCATACCCAGATCATTTAACTAAACTCCCTTAGGAGTAGATGTTTGTGTATACCTCAAGACAACCTAAGAGGAATTGAGGAAACCATTTAAACCATGACTTGAAATTTGAAATGACAATTTTTGCTTTTCAACTAAGAAAATTTTGACCAAAGTATATACAAAGATTTTTCGAACATTTACGGATCTTATTAATTATTTTCGATAAATCAACGAAAATCGTGTTAACTAAATTCAAATTTATTTTTCTTAAATATTTTTCTATAATTGGACGAACTGAGAAAAATTAATTTTTTTTCTTTACGTTTACGTTTTATAAAAATCAAATATTTATTATTTAATTATTTGTGATAATTATCGACGCTTTAAACGTCGGATTGAGGAAAACTAATAAAGATGATAGTTGAGACGAAACTAAAACTTAGAAAATATGAAGAAAGAATTTATGAGTGAATTGTGGTCATAATATTTATTTCATCGGGGAAGGTGAATGTAGTTGTTGACATATTAGGTAGAAAGGATAAAAGGACCAATTAAGATGTGTCCCTTAGTATTGACTGTGCAAAATAATTTGCCCGAGCAATTTAGAAATAATTGATGCTTGTAAGAAGGATAATATAGATAATAAAAGGGGGTTCACGGCTAATGTGAACCAGTAGAAATAAGAGCCGATGGCGTTAAATGTTTAAAAGGCCGCTTATGGTTGCCTTAATATGGAGGGTTTCGAGATTTAGTCATGTTGGAATCTCATAAGTTTAAGTATTCTATTCATGCCATTTCTGATTTAATGTATCTTTATCTAAAGAAGTTGTACTGATGGCAAATTATGAAGACATACATCGCCTCGTACATTAGTAAACGTCTAACTATTGCAAAGGTCATCATCTGAATTTGATTCGATTTGGGTCATCGTCGACAGACTGACCAAATCTACTAATATCATTCTCGTTAATGATAGATTCTCGATGAAGAATTTGACTCTTTGTATTTAAAGGAGTTGTGTAAACATAGTGTGCCTGTATCGATCATGTCTATCAAGATCCTTGCTTCGCATCAAATTTCTAGAGATTTGCTCAGAAGTCATTGGGAACGAACCTTGATGAGAGTACTGTTTACCACCCCAATCGAAGGGACGAGGTAAAGTAACGATACAAAACACTAGAAGTGTTGTTTTATGCTTGAATAATTGACCTTTGATAATAAACTGTATAATCGTTTTCCTTTGGAGAGATTATCATTGATAATTATCGTATTAGGATCGAGATCGAATCTTGTGAGGATCTAAATATAAGAGCATCTGTAGGTAGGAGTTGGGATGAAGATACCCGACATACACCCATTGTGAGTTGGACATGTCTTTAAGGTTTAAGGTTGCCTATGATGTCAAACCTAACCTTACAAGATACCCGACCGTGAAACCTGAAATGATTGTTGAAATTAGGATCTTATTATTGACTGCCGGTAGTGGGCAGGAGGTTATGTGAATATGAAATGTAGATCTTGAAGTGCAGGATATGTAGCGAAGGTATGCAAAAAATTTTCACCTTGGAAAAAAAATAAAAAAATAAAAGAATTGATGATCTGAAAGATCATGGGAAATAAGTCCCCGTTGTATGGGACCATTGAGATAATGTAAAAGTTGGTTTGAAAGGCATATAAGCTGGATCTACCCTAGGACTTCCAGGGCTGCATGAATTATGTTTCGTATATCGAACTTGATAAAATGTCTATCAAGTGAAAATCTGATTACTTCTTGATGAAGTTTAGATCGGCGAAAAGTT
Source organism: Glebionis coronaria (assembly GCA_025667525.1). NCBI lineage: Eukaryota > Viridiplantae > Streptophyta > Magnoliopsida > Asterales > Asteraceae > Glebionis > Glebionis coronaria. Next base: position 106,033,669 of record CM046879.1, read on the forward strand.
GCATTCATCAAAAACCCGTGAACATCATGGATAGAGAAAGTAAGTCAACATTAAGCCTGATCGTATTCCCGGAGTTATGTTTGATGAAACTCGCGTATTGTAATGAATTACACTTGAGAGAAAAGACCGAATGTGGAGGAAATACCCATATGGCTCTAACTCTATAAGAAGCGAGTAGTAAGATAAATCGATCTTTGAGGACAAAGATCCTCTTTAGGGGTAAATGCTGTGACAATCCATCAATTTATGGTCGATATTTTATTCTCAGTTATTATTTAAAACCATTATTTTAATGTTATAGTATGAACTCACTCATTTTTGGGAAGAAATTGGGTTTACATCTTAAAGTTGCATCGACTACGTCTTAACCTTAGAACTCTACGTTACGTGCTTACGTTTACATACACCGTTTTTGGTGACAGTCTGACATTCAGAAAATAAATTTATTCTCGAATATTATTTTGGGATTTTAATTTGTGTTGGTTCATAAACTCACAAATTTACGAGAAGAAATTAGAGCTTACGTGAATAATTTAACGTCTTTTACGATTAAACCGGAAACCCTAGGTTTACGTATTTATGTTTTTGAACTCCGTTTTTGATGAGACAATTTTTATTAGATTCGTTTTGTGTCGTTGATTCATAATTTATAAAAACGTTTTTCGGAAAACGACCCGAGGGCACGCAAATCGAGGAACTAGAATCGAGGAGTACCCGTAATTAAAAGGGGATGAGACAAGATAAACTTGCCCCACCCCCACATATGGGACGGCTAGCTTAAGACAACACATCAAAGATGTGTCAAGTTTACATGATAAACTTAGACACTTGTCCTAGTTTACTTCTCAAAACCATATGCACCACAAAACCACTAGCAACTAAACCATTTAACTCATTTCATACATGCAAATCTCACACATAACTCTCTCCCTCACTCACCCTTACAGTCCACTCTCTACCAAAAACACCCCCATTTGATCTTGATTCAACCATAAATCTTATGTTATTCATACATAAGATGATGTCCTTTTGAAGCTTTATTGAGTGGAGGTGATTATAACATCCAAAAATAAGTTTCCTTGGTGTCTTGAGGCTGATTTTCCACATGGAGTTTATAAAGTTTGGTGATCTTGAAGTTGATATTGGTTTACCACAAGATTTGTCATCAAAAGTCAAGCCTTGATCTTAACTTTCATTATCTTGCTTGGTAACAAGATCATTCCTTCCATTTCCTTGTTATTTTGTAAATGTAAATTTGTATTTTTTTCTTAATGTATATGTATATGATGATCAAAGTATTATGTGGGGATCTTGTGTTGATAAATTTGGTTAAGATGATTAAAAACTACATGAAAAGATGTTAAAATCATGTCTAAAATAGTAGGCTGTATAAAATAGTAAAGAACATTATGATAACTTGTTAAAATGACTTTGATAATTTAATATACAGTAAGGTATGTGACTTGTACATATGTGAGAGTTGGCGACTCAATGGAATCCATAAAATGAGTGAGATATGATCAAAACAATATTGAAGTTCAAATCTGTATAGTCTGTTTTGGACGAACTGTTAGAGACATTTAGAGGTTGATTGAGCAATAGCTAAACGGGAGTTAATTGTAGCACATATTATGTAGTTTGTGCTTCCCAAAAATGAGCTTCTTTATCCTTGTAGAACTCAAGATATGGTAAAAATGGTGAAAGTGAAATTCATAATGAAGGCCTACTTGTTCTAAGGATTTGGTAATGGATGGATTAGATCTATGGATTTGGTGGAAGAGATGGGGAAGAAGGAGATTAGGTGTAGAGAGAGAAAGGAGAGGGAAGAAAAGTAGAGAGAGAAAGTGATTAGATTAAATGAAAGTGTTAATGAATGAACTAACCAACCCCCTCCTAACATGCTAGGAGGGGTATATATATAGCCCACCCTACATGTGAGCTATATGGACTATACACTTACAAGTGGATCACGAGCCCATTACATAATTATCATTGGAGCGACCGATCCTTCATAAATACGTAAAACGTATTTCCAACAATCTCCCCCTAAGGGAGGTCGCTCCAAGTTACAAAGTTCTAAATATTCTATAGCTCGTGATCTATGCTAATAATGATGTGACCGAGACTTCCTTTGGGAAAACATATTTCCAACAATCTCCCCCTAAGGGAGGTCACACCATTTTACAAAATCTTAAACCTAGCATACTATGCTTGAGTCTTCGATCTTGTTCTTGTGAATATGCTTGATGTGATCTTTGACTTTAGTCTTGAGCATGTTTCCTTGCCTTGACCTTGTGCATTCATCACTTGTGAAATTTGCCTCTTCGTGACTTCATGTTCCACATACTTATACCTTTAAATTCTTGAAAGCTTCAGAGTTTGATACAGCGGAAGACTTGACCTTCAGACTTTCTTGAATTTGTTGAAGTACTAAGTGTATGTAGTACAAGCATGTGGTGACGACTTCTTCTGGATTATACACCGCAATGCCACCTTTTTGTTACGCTGCATAAGACAGTTAGCAACAAACAATATACACGGATGAAATGGCCTTGAACATTTCATTCTAATTCGGTAGCATTTTACCTCCGGTCGGCGAAGACCGTTGGACGATATTAAAATATCGTACTTGTGACAGGTAGTTTCAATAAAGAACCTCCTTGACAAGATTTCGCGGGTAAACCCGTTCTCTTTACTCGACCGTCCAAAGCTGACTGCGAACGTAAAGAGTGAATCATTTGGATAATATTATCCGCATGATTTGAAGCCGTCAATTCATGTTCCTGGAACAAGTGAAATTCAATTAAGAACCGCACCATCGTTGCTTTCCAGTTGTCACTAGCTTGATTCATAAAGAATCTTGCAAGTTACCTACCAAGTGCTGTTTGATGTTAACACTAGAAGGATTTCCACTCGTCACTGTGATCAATAAAGAGTCACTCTGAGTGTTCTGGCAAGATCATATGATAATGCGTAGAGGCCTGGAACGTGTTTAAATTCATTTAAGAATTAAACTACTGTTGCTTTCCAGTTATCACAAGTTTGATTCATAAAGAATCGCACAAGTCACCTACCATGAGCTTTTTGATATTCGCTCAAGAAGGATTTCCATCTTCATTGTAAATACTTTCGTATTACTCGGATGTTCAGGCAAGATCATGAAGATTTTGCGTAGGACTCTTAAGGACTTTCTTACTTTTCACAGTGTGTGAAGAAGTAAGTAAATATGAAAGTTTGTCCTAATGAGATATTTGATGATCTCAAATGGCTCTAGACTCGATCGTGCATTTTGGATTTTTAGTGATCGGAGGCTGGAGAGGAGTGCCACCTTTTCAATACCAATTTATTCGGAGTGAATAAATCAATAGATAATGTGTTGTCTCCGTGTGATTAAAACAAATATCTTTTAAGAGATATCTGAGTTAGCTGGGATGGGTTGTGCCTTGCATCACTGGGTCCATGATGTCTATCTTCAATATCAAGAATCATTAAAATGATCTCAATAGCATATGAATTGACCCGGTTTCTGCCTAAAGTTGTAAGGAGGGCTTCTTTCTTTACACCCTTTATCTTTACAATTCTTTTTCATTCTTCAACCCCTTCAATGCTTACCAATACGTCATAACTAGCACCTTGTTGTGATTGTTCCAGTGCTAACTTAAGTACTTGGTCGGCATTCAGCTACGTTCACAATCTTTCTCCATCTTTCCTAAGGACTACTATTTCTAGCTATGGAATGTCCTTGGGAAGATTCCTCCGGTTCTAGAGAAATCATTGGACTTTAACCTATCCTACCATCCTTATGTCACCACAATCTTCACCGTCGTGAATAGAGATGTTTTGGGTAAGTGTATGTCACCATGAAATCCATTTTGAAGTGCAAATCCATTTTGCTCCCCCTTAACATATGCTACGATATTCGAAAACATTTCGCACATGTCGGGATGAGCTAACACGTTAAGTCAAACCATTTATGATTGATCATATCCCATATTAAATCACATTTTCTCCCCCATATTAAAAATATTAACCCAATCGATGTTTTTAATATCAATTGATTTAATAACATTTTAAGAAAATTTGGGAAGAAAAATGTAAATCCAATTATCTTCATGAATTACATAAGCTCCCCCTCAAATTAATGAGGGTGTACTTGAAACGTAAATTAAATACCTTTTAAACACAAGTGTAAGGTATTTATTACGTGCAAAGATCATATATAATAATGAATTCACAAGATTAGCAATGTACGAGGTTGGACCTGAATAATGGAGAACAGCATATGAAAGAAGCACATGGTTCTTGTTCACGAATGTTGGTCACCTCGTCACGTCCCCGAGAAAATTAATTCCCGTTGTTGAGTCAAAGCTTTCCGGTGAAATGCTTGACTTGATTATGAAAAGCGGGTTGCTATCTGAAATAATAGCAAACCATTTGGAGCATGTTTTAAATGTTTTAAACTTCTGCTCGAACTTTATTTACAACCCCGTGTCATTATTGAATGACATTTCTAGGTTCGTAAATATTATCGATTCCAGAAGACATGCTCTGTTTATCAAAACATTTTTGAACACACAATTTTGAAAGATTTAGAAAAACCTTTTGAGAAATTCTCGAAAAATTGTGTTCAAAGTTTTGAAAACCAATTACTTGAGCTTAAGATGTTGAATATCTGATAAAACGAGCTCAAGTCCGAGAAGTTGTAAACTTCCCGTTGTTAAGGATAAGTTTATCATCGGCGATAAACTTTCCTTTTATCTGAAGAACGAGTCCTAAGCTGACATTTACTTAGAAGTCGTGTTCATGAGCTTGAAAACTTTGACTGTTTTAACGGAAAGCTCATGACCGAGAAAGGTTAATTTCTCGTTACGAGGAAAAGTTCTCTTATTTAAAAGATACACTTTCCTTTCTGAGCTTAAAACTTCGAATGTTTTAATACAAGCTCATGACCGAGAAAGGTGAATTTCTCGTTAAGAGGATAAGTTATCATAAAAGATAATCTTTTCTTTATTTTAAGTTCGAGTTACAGTCTGACATTTAACTGTAAGTCATAGTGCATGAGCTTAAAAACTTTGAATGTTTTTAATATTAGCTCATGCCCGAGAAAACTTAATTTCTCGTTGTTAGGAGAAGTTTATCATCGGCGATAAACTCTCCTTTCTTTGAAGCACAGGTTACCATCTGATATTTAATGATAAACCATTGTGCATGAGCTTAAAAACTTGGAATGTTTTTGATATAAGCTCATGCCCGAGAAAAATGAATTTCTCGTTTTTAGGATAAGTTTATCATCGGCGATAAACTTTCCTTTCTTTGATGATCGAGTTATAGTCTGTGATATGACTATAAGTCCTTGTGCATGAGCTTAAAAACGTGGAATGTTTTTAACATAAGCTCATGCCCGAGAAAAATGAATTTCTCGTTTTTAGGATAAGTCATCATCGGGATGAACTTTCCTGTCTTTTGAGAGCGAGTTACAGTCTGTTATGTGACTGTAAGTCCTTGTGCATGAGCTTAACCATGAATCCCCTGAGACATTTGTTTATCTGATATCTGCTTCTTCAGCAACCAAACTCTAAGAGTGTCCTTAGTTGAACGGTACACAACGATTGGACCGCTTTGTTCTTTTGGAACATCAACTTTGGTACCTGCATTCTCATTAGGAGTTTGTATACTTTTGCATGGGTTAGAGATATCTATTTTTGAAGCACGTGGGGGTTCACAGTTGGCTTTACTTGTGTCAGAGGTGGCCTGAGGGGATGATTCACTTGTCTTAGTTAGCAAACGTTTCCTTTTATAGAAAATCTTAAGTTCAGGCTTAAGTGATGTATCATCCTTTGCAATTTCCTCCCTAGTAGTCTTCGCAGAATCAGAGACTATCCTAGTTAAAGGGCACTCGTTTCCTACAAGAGTAAAAGTTCTACCAGTGGGGCGCCAAACTTTACCAAAGGGTTTTATTTTAGCTATCCACTGGGACTTAATTCTAGCACGGGAGTTCACCTCATCAAGTAATTTCTTGACACAAGCATCATGATTTGCCGTAAAGACACATTTTCTACATGTTTTACAAGTAGCATATTTAATGTCTGAATAATTCCTAGATGATTGATCGATGCTCCTAGAAGATGGCATGCTACGGTTAGCAGTGTTGGGTAATCTAGAAGGCATCTGACTAGGTTGGACATTGCTATCTCTTACATGTGTCTTTTGAATAGCTTCCCTTTGACCAGATTTATGGCAAACGTCATTTGAATTAGTTCTAGACGTGGTCTTGGTGTTTTTAGGGAAACTAGAGGCAATCATATGATTTGGTCTTGCTAAAGCTGGAGTGATCACATTGGGCCTAGTTGCTGGAGTGACTGGTCTAATAAGATGAACCAAATCAACTTGGGAGGCAAACCGCGGTCTCGAGGATTGTGGTCGCTCGGATCTAAATGCAGTAGGTTGTCTGACAATCGGTTGTCTGACGAACTGATTTGTAGGCGGTTTCCCCAAGATTGATGGTTTTTCAAGCTTAGTGTCCACACTAGGTCCTCTATTTTTCCTTAACTCGTTTTTCAACGCGGCTATAGCAAAGACCTTTTCCTGTACTTGGGCTTTTAAATTCTCATTCTCTTTGAGCACGTTATCTTGGGATGCCAACTTAGATTCAAGCAGTTGAATTTGTTTCAAAAGATTATCCTTTTCAGCTTTAGAATCTAAAACAGTTTGATCCAATTTTCTTTCAAGAACAACGTTTGATTTTTCAAGTTTTTCAAAGTATGTTTCAAATTTGACCGTTTTCTTAGAAAATTCAAGTTTGGCATCCTCAAGATCTTTTGATTGTTGAGCTACAATCGTTTCGAGCTCTCTAATCTTGGAATCAGAAGCAATCAATGAAGTATTTATAGGACAATTATCATGATGTTTAGCATTCTGAACAATCTCTCCCCCATTATGACTTACATCGGATGAATCAGAAGTGGTATTGCTATCACTCTTTTCCATCCCATGTTTGTCATAATTAGGTTTAGAATGGTCAATATGCGGCATATCATCAACATATACATCATAAACAACATTACATTGTACCATGTTTGCCGGCTCTTCGTCATAAACGGGTACGGTGTCAGCAAAAGAGATCTCGTGAACAGTTCCTGACATGCCACTGGTATCATGTTGTCCTCCTGATTCCGTGCTCTTGGCATTGATAGGCTCCAATTTTTCAACCGTATGACAATTCTCCTCTTGCATCTGCGGCATTGATTCTTGCACTCCATTATCATACGTTTGCTGAAGTCGAGATCTTTCATAAATCGAAGACGAGACTGATGTCATGAGTTTCAGAATTGTATCACGGAAGACTCGAAGTTCAGTATGTGTATCTCGAAGAAATGATTGGCAAATCATTGAACTTTCAGACTTGATGATATTGAACTGGAGGAAAGGCGTGAGTTGTGTCACAAGAGCCTTATAAGCAAGTGCCGATGCAGAGTGATTAAAGCTTTTATTGTTAAGTTCCTCGGCGAGTTGGGTCAACGCGGTAAAAATGGAGTCGATGAATATATGACGATCTTGTCCAAAGATTGTCACAAATTCGCTCCCTCCTTGAATCCCCGAAAGAGTGACAAGATGAGACTGGAGTAGGTGAAAGGAGGTGATGCCACTTTTCTTAACTTCGTTTTGCCTTAAATACAACTCTCCCTTTTGACATGTCGAATCGAACGAATCCATTAAAGATCGATTAAAACGAAAGACCCGTAAATAATACTTAAAATTCCTCGATGGATGATATAAATGAAGCTCGTCACTCGTCACGTGTTTCTTGAAATCCGGCCACAATAACGTTTATCCCGACAAATATGTTTTCACGATTTGCCAAAAATTAACTTAATTTAAAAAAATTTGATTAAAAAGAAATTTTCTATCAAAAATATTTTTGTAAGATAATAAAAGATAATAAAAAATTTTCTAGTAAAAATATTTTTGTAAAATAATATTTTCGAATAAAAGATAATAACAAAATGTCTTACTTTAAAAAAAAACTACAAAAAAAAAACGTAAGGTTTTATAAAAAAAAAAAAAAAAAAAAAAAAAAAAAAAAAAAAACGTGTCTAATCTACTTAAAATAAAAAAAATGCTTTCTTGTACTAATCTACTCAAATAATAAAAAAAATTGCTTTCTTGTAATCTCCGTCAAATTAAAATAATAAAACTCCATTTGCTTTACTTAGGAAACTCCGTCTAACACGTGGCCTCCAAAGATACCTTGAACACTCCGCCCACTTAATCCTTATAACTGTCCACTTTCGTTTATCTCTCTCTCTCCTCACAAGTTACAAACGAAAAGCACTCTTCTTTCTCAAAATAACCAGATTCAATCTCTCTAAAAAACAAACGCAGCCCAATCTCACACAATACAAATCTGATGCTCAATTATCTCTCACCAATCTCTCTCATAAATCATGAGTCCTCTAACCAATGATCCTATCTTTTACTCAATCACGAATCCTCCGTCTTCATCGAAAAGTAAAGTCTTTCTCCGGCTTCAAGATCTCCTAACAGGGGTCTCAGGTAGGTGTGTTTCTGTTTTTGTTTTAATGTTGTTTTGAGTCTCTCTCTCTACTGTAGAGTCTTTCTGTCGAGTTGGTTTTGGGGATATTGATGTCGAGTCTGTGTGAGGGTCAGGGTTTTGGTTTTTGATTAAATGAGTGTTGGAGTCTGTAGACGGGTCTTGAGGGAGTCGGGGTGAGAATGGATGTTCGAGGGTGTATGTTGTGAGGGAGTGTATGTGATTGATTTGATGTTGAGGTCTAGGGTTGGTCGAGAGTTGAGTTGAGAACTAGCGAGTCTTGTGTGTGTCTTGTGTTGGGATTAGTTGATGGTCGAGCGAGGGTGGGGTTGAGTGTGGATTTTTTTGTGTCACAACTGAAAAAATGGGTTTGATGTCGAGAGTGTTGTGGGTTTTTTGTTTCGAGGTCTGTTTTGAATGTGGGTGTGAGGGAGGGGTTTAGACGAGAGGTGTGTGTTGAAGATGGTGTGAGAGTCGGTTGAGTGTGGAGTCTGTGTGAGATGTGAGACGAGGGTGGGTAAATGAGTCACTGTTTTGGGTCGAGTCGAGAGGTGTTGGTGAGGGGAGGGTGTGTGTGTTGAGTAGTTGCTTGAGTCGAAGTCGGTTTTTGTGAGGTGTGAGTGGAGGGTTTCGAGGGTGTTGGTTTGAGAGGGTGGGGAGGTGTCGAAGTATGTTTTTGTGACGAGTCCTATTCGGAACTTTTTCTATGCGGAACTTCTATTCGGAACTTTTTCTATGCGGAACTTCTATTCGGAACTTTTTCTATGCGGAATTTTTTGTCTATTCGGAAAGTTTTCTATGCGGAATTTTTTGTCTATGCGGAAAGTTGTCAATTCGGAAAGTTTTGTTTATTCGGAAAGTATGTCTATTCGGAACAAATGACCATTCGGAAAATATATGTCTATTCGGAAAAAATGACCATTCGGAAAACCTGTGTCTATGCGGAAAACTGTTAACTTGAGCTAAAGGACAGATGCCACTTTTTGGACTGAAAACGGGATAGAACAGGACTGTATTGGACAAAAAAATTGAATCTGGACAGTAGTGGACAATTTTTGGACAGTTTTGGACCGATGGACTTATATGAAAAAGAAGGAAAAAAGAAAAAAGAAAAAAGAAACTACTGATTAAAAAAATTATTAAAAAGTGACTGAATAAAAAAAGATTAAAAAAAAAATGTGATAATAAAAAACTTATTATTGAAAAAGAAAAACTGATTATTTTTAAAAAAATTGATGAAATGATACTAAAAAACTGATAATCAAAAACTGATGGTAAAAAACATACGAAAAAACTGATTATAAAAAAAACGTAAAAAATAAAACTGATAAAAAATGAAAATTGATAAAATTTATAAAAAAAATTGATAAAAAATTAGAAAAGAAAGGATTGTTACCACCAAATCAAAAGATAGAAAAATAAGCAAATCCTAAGATTCAACCATGGCTCTGATACCAATTGAAGGCCTACTTGTTCTAAGGATTTGGTAATGGATGGATTAGATCTATGGATTTGGTGGAAGAGATGGGGAAGAAGGAGATTAGGTGTAGAGAGAGAAAGGAGAGGGAAGAAAAGTAGAGAGAGAAAGTGATTAGATTAAATGAAAGTGTTAATGAATGAACTAACCAACCCCCTCCTAACATGCTAGGAGGGGTATATATATAGCCCACCCTACATGTGGGCTATATGGACTATACACTTACAAGTGGATCACGAGCCCATTACATAATTATCATTGGAGCGACCGATCCTTCATAAATACGTAAAACGTATTTCCAACACATAATCAGATTTGTAAAATAAAAGTATATATTATAAAATTAGCACTCAAGTAAAACTAATATAAATGTATACCTAAAACCCACTAACTTATATATTACTTATAAATAATTATATACTTGATAAGTAAATGGGACATTTTATAAAAATGGCAATTTGATATGTTTTATAAGTTATAAAACTATATACATAAGTTTTACGTCTTTTCGACTAAACCGAAGGATTAACGTTTTCGTCAATTAAAACTTAGACGGTCGGATCCGTCTAATGTAAACTTTTTATAACTCATCTACTGATGTATAAGTACATATGACAAGTGAAAACCGATAAAACCTGAGCTTTATAACTTATGGACATTAACGGGCCAAAGTAGCCTTATTGGACTATTAGCCCAACTAGATTGGCTAAACACTAATGGACTTACTCATGGGCTTAACCCACTTGGGCCCAACATATGAGTATAGGCCTGGTATTAAAAGTATAAAATGGGCTAATATAATTTATTGGACTTTTAACGGGCTTATTGGGCCTTAATATAAATAAGTTGAAACTAGTGTAACTAGTAAAAAATTTGACTAACACATAACACTATAATGTGTATGAGATAAAATCCCACTTGATCATCATCATACTTATAATGTCATCATATATACATAGCCGTTTGTTAATGCAATAATGTCTAAAAACATTACTTGCATTTTTCGGTCTCGCTTAGTTTTGATTACGACAATATGTAAAAACAAGCATTTACGAAAACAACGAAAAACGAATTCTTGTGTTCAAGTATTTTTCATTTTACCCATTTTCACTTAAGGTATGGATAAACAAGTACTAACCTTAATCAAGTGATCAAGTAATTTAATCTTTTCTTAAAACTCACTTTTTATTAAGTGTGACAAGTTTTTATTAAACTTTCTTTTTAAGAAAATGTTTTATTAAATTAATTATTTGAAAATTTGAAAATGGCATATTCTTATTTGGTTAGGAATATTCTATCAGGATATTTTTTAAACCAGATATGACCTCCACCACTAAAGGACAAAAAGGGAGCGGATTCTAGTCCAGCGGTACCTTAGCTCCTAGGTGGTTCCTTATCGATAAGGTACCGCGGGCTAAGATAAGGTACCGCGGGCACATATAGCCGTTGGCCCTTTGTCCTATAAATAGTGGACCATTCTCAGCTTTTCAGTTCACCTCTTTTGCACATCTATTTCCAGATTCAAACTCTCTTCTTTAATCACTCAAATCTTTGATCATTTGTTTGATTACTACTTGTTTAAGAAGTGAATCTTGTTCTTTCATCCCTTCCTCTCCAAGTGCAAAGAGAAGAACACTATCCTTGTGAAGTGTTGAGTCCACCACAAAAGATCCATTGAAGATCTAATTTTATACACTTGTAGTTGTGTCATAGTTGTGAAGATCCAAGTAGTTGTGTCTATTTGGAAGTTGTGTATGTAGTAAGTATAGTTGTGTAGATTGTTCCTAGCTACGATTAGGGCTCGACTTTTAGCTTAGAGTAGGAAATTGGTTAAGCGACGTGTACGGTTCTCTCCACCATAAGGAGCTTGTTGTGTAGTGAACTCTCGAGTAAGGAGTACTCGAGGAGTGGAGTAGGAACGAGGAGTGAGCTTCGTTGCCGAACCACTATAAATCCTTGGCGTTCGGTTTGATCTTTCTTTACCCTTAACTCTTTACATTCTTTATTCTTTGTGCATATATTTTTTTTAGTATTAGTTTAGTTACACTATCATTGTTCATATTGTGCATAAGAAGATTTCACATATTTCCTCAAGCCTAAGTTTTTGAAAAAGGATTTTTGAAAACCACCTTTTAACAAGTAAATTATAAGAAACTATTCAACCCCCCCCCCCCCCCCCCCTTCTAGTTTCTACAATTGGTATCAGAGCGGGTTGCTCAAGAATTTTTAAAGTATATTGTATTTTAAAACTTGAATCTATCTATGGATTCCAACAAATACCTAGAAGGGCAATCTATGCAAAGACCACCACTTTTTGAAACCGATAGTTTTATATATTGGAAAAATAGATTTGAAACTTATGTGAAATCAAAAGATTTAGATCTTTGGCATGTTATTACTAATGGTGATTTTTTACCTTATCAATTTAATGAAGTTTCTAAAACAAAAGAATTGGTCACTTTTGACAAAGCTAATGACGATACTAAAAAGAAACTTTCAAAAAATAATGAGGCTAAAATGGTGATTTATAATGCTTTACCTAAGAAAGAGTATGAAAGGATTTTTATGTGTGAAACCTCTAAAGATATTTGGAACACTCTTTTAGTAACCCACCAAGGTAATAGCCAAGTCAAAGAAAGCAAAATTGATCTTCTTGTCCAACAATATGAACAATTTGTCATCTTAGAAGATAAAACTATTGATAGTGCATTTGCTAGGTTTAACACCATTATTACTAGTCTAAAAGCACTTGATGAAGGTTTTTCTAACAAGAACAATGTTAGGAAGTTCCTAAGGGCTCTACATCCAAAGTGGAGAGCAAACGTCACGGCGATTGAAGAATCGAAAGATCTCTCAACTTTATCACTCGATGAACTCATAGGCAACTTAAAGGTTCATGAGATGATAATTTTGAAGGACTCGAAATTAGTGAAAACCAAGAGTGAAAGAAAATCTCTTGCACTTAAAGCCAAGAAGGCACAAAGTAACCATGATAGTTCCTCGGATAGCGATGACGAGGAGTATGCATTGGCGGTGAGAGATTTCAAGAAGTTCTTCAAGAGACGAGGTCAACACGTTAGGCAACCCAACAATGACAAGAAACCATTCTCAAAGAATCGGTTTGCCAAGAACGAAAAAGGTGATAGGAATTGCTTTAGATGTGGTGATCCAAATCACTTCATTGGTGATTGTTCAAAGCCCGCTCGCGATAAGAACCACACGACGTTCGTTAGTGGCGCTTGGAGCGATAGCGGTGAAGATGACGATGACGTCCCCAAAGAGGAGAAATGTCTTATGGCTCACACTTCTAAAGAGGTACATTCCGAAACAGAATATTATAGCAATGATAGCTCCACTTTTGATGATATTGAATTTGAAGGCAAATATGATAGTTTACACAAACTTAGTCTTAAATTCATAGAAAAGAATAAAACCTTAAAATCAACAAAAACTAAGCTTGAAAATGAGATCAATGAACTTAGGGAGAAATTGGCAATACTTGAGAAAAATAAAGAAGTGGATTTAGGTTGCTTAAGTTGTGAGAAACTTAGATTAGAGAATGAAGATCTCAAGAGCATCTCCATTAAATTGGAAAAGTTCATGAAAGGTACTAGTGCTCTTGATGATATGTTAAACAAACAAGTTCATTCTAAGGAAAGACTTGGTCTAGGTTTTAACTCAAATGAAGCATCAACTAGTGAACCTAAACAAGTCAGATTTTCACAAAAATCATCCACTGTACGCGGTCCCAGATTGTATGGGGCGGTTCCTTATCACTATGGAAACACCGCCATAGATAAGGTACCGCGGGCAGAGGATGATTTTGGTGAAAATCCTGAACTTTCTGAAAAGTCTAAGTTAGATGAAAAACCAAAGCATCTTATTGTTAATAAAGTAAAATTACACATACTTGACGAAGATGCTATTGATAAGTTATACAAGCCATTAAGTAAACCTCTCATGGGAAATAGAAGTTTATCAAGACCATCTTCTACTCCACCTAGAATACTGAATGAGTCTAAGATTAGAAGTAGAACGACAACGCCTAGAAGAGATAATCAAAACAATTCACGATCTAGAAGTAAAACCCCAACACCTAGAAGAAATGATCATAACTCTAAACCTAGATCAAATACACCTAGGATAAATAATGAACAACAAAATGGTTACATGAATTACTACCATCCTCCATTTTGTTCTCCATGGGGAACCCCTCCTTCATTCATGCATCCCAACCAAATGCAAGGGATGTTTGGAACTAACAATTTTGGACCCATGAGATATTGGGGACCAAATGTTTGATCTTGTGTGTTGTTACCTAGATATGCTTGGGAATTGATTTGGAGCCCGACGAGTGGATTAAGGATAGTGGATGTTCTAAACACATGACGGGTAATCGAAGTTTGTTCTCGCACTACAAAGCATATGATGGAGGTAACGTCACATTTGCAAGTAGTCTACGTGGTAATATCATTGGCAAAGGTACGGTTTCTCTTGACTCTATGACCATTGAAAATGTTGAGCACGTAGATAACTTAGGGTTTAACCTTTTAAGTATAGGTCAAATTTGTGATAATAAGTGTAAGGTCATCTTTTCGGAACATGACAGTGAAATCGTAAAAGATGGAAAAGTCATTGGAAAAGGTGTTAGAAAGCATGGGCTTTATGTCATGAAGGTTAATAAGAAGTCGAATGACAACATATGTCTTGCGACTATAGATGATAGTTATACTCTTTGGCATAGGAGATTAGGTCACGCTAATATGCGTTTAATTCAATCTTTAGTCTCTAAGGAGTTGGTAAGACACCTCCCCAAGATGAAGTTTGATAGTCACTTTTGTGATTCTTGCAAAGTTGGAAAGCAAGTTCACTCAAGTCACAAAGCCAAGAATTTGGTTTCGACCTCTCGGTGGTTAGAGCTCCTACATATGGATCTTTTTGGACCTTCCGCCATACGGAGTTATGGAGGTAACCTTTATACCCTAGTTATAGTTGATGACTATTCTAGATTCACTTGGACTAGATTTTTGGCATCTAAGAATGAATCTTTCGATCATTTCGAAATCTTTAGTCGAAGAAGTCAAAATCAACTAGGATGTCCAATTGTCTCTATTACGATGGATCATGGTAGGGAATTTGATAATGAAGTGCAATTTGGTGCCTTTTGTGAAGCTCATGGTATTACCCATAACTTCTCGGCTCCTCGCACTCCACAATCAAATGGGGTAGTTGAAAGGAAGAATATGACTCTCCAAGAGATGAGTAGGACGATGTTAAACGAGCAATCTTTGCCTGAAAAGTTTTGGTGCAATGCCGTGGACACATCGACTTATATTCTCAACCGAATTATTATTCGACCTTTCCTAGGAAAGACCTGTTGGGTCTACTAGATGTAGATCTTGCAGCCTGTCAGGACCGGTGAATGACTTCTGTAATCACAAGTCAAATCACAAGGAGACTCTATACACAATATGAATGTAGAATATAAATATAATCAAGAGAAACAGAATAACTATAAAGACTTGATCCTTTCTAAGGATTTCTAATATTAATAATGACTAGAACTACGTTTTGTGAAGGTGTGTCTAACCCTTCTGCCTAAGGTTCCTTTTATACTACAAGGAAACCCTAATACATCATTAAAGAAAACGTGTAAAACTGATATGCATATCCTTTCCTAACATATCTCATGCATATCCTAACAGAATATTAAGTAAATAATAAAGTTTGACTTCGACTAGGACCAGGAGCAGGACTTGCTCCTACTACGACTAGGACCAGGAGGAACTACATACCTCCTAGTCTACCTATTACATATAACTATTACAATGGTCCTAACAATCCTCCCCTAAACTTGAATTTGACCTGTTGAGTTCAAGTTTCCTGGAAAACGTGCAAAGAAAGCCCGAGGATTGTAGCAGCAAAACAAATAACAGCATCAACAAGATAAGAACCAGAAGAACAGACGCATGAAACACTAGAAGCTTCTCCAAAGCTTGTAACAAATCAGCATCAGGTTGAATCTTTTCAGCAACATGAGCAGATTTGAGGAGCCTTTACCAAGTAGCTGCCCGCTCTTGGGCTAGCTAGTCATTCTGGTGGAATAAGCATCACCCTGGGAGACTAGAACCCAGCCCAACTCTTAGAACGTGAATCAATGGTGAGTGGGAGTACCCTGATGATTTTAGGCAAACCATCACAGCCGTCAACGGATTTGATGTGTCTTTACCAGAAGCCGTACCCCTCTGGACTCGCCAACTCTTAGCAATGAAGCATCGGTGAGTTGAACACCCTATAGCTTTAAGCAAGCTATTACAGCTATCAACGGATTTGATAAGATCTTTACCAAGAGCCGTACCCCCTTGGATTAGCCACTTTTCAGTCCAAGACTATGGCAAGTGAAAACCATCCAGTTTTGGGTAACCTGGAAACCATCAACGGATTTGAGAATTGCACCAGGAGCCGTACCCTCAAGGTGAATCAACTTTTTCTTGTCGATTAGACATGGTAAGTTGAGAACCATTTGTTGTGTGGACCACGTCCAACACCAGGTGAAACCAAGTACCAGAACAAACTCAAACCAGGAACCACATTGTGAAACAGCCAAGGGATATTATGTACAAGTATAAAAGCTAAACTGTGTTTAAAGTATAAGCAGATATTATATAAAAAGTATATTTTTTTTAACTATAAAGAATAAAATTCACCAATCACTGTACATATTGGTGAAAAGAATAAAAATAAGAACAAAAATCCAAAGTATAAACACTTACAACCCAATCACCTTACATACCAGAAGCTGCCTTCTTAGCCGCTAGCAACCGTGCCTGAATACCCTCTACCAAAGCCGTAGCCATACTCGACTCATTCCCAGAAGGAGCAGTAGAAATCTGCAAGTGACTTGCCAACATTGCTTCCATGGAAGAAATAGTCAGAGGATACTCAACATCCGTCAGCATAAACACCACATGACCAGATTCTAATTCCAACACATGAACTCCACATCCAGCATATAGCTTCCATCGCAGAATCTCCCATTGGAATTGATCCTTCCATATGCCCAAAACAGTAGCAGTTGGAGGAGGATCCAACATCAGCTTGAGATCGGCCCAGAGACGGATACCAGGCCAGGAAGACACCGCCATGGGGTTAAACGGCATACTAGAATCAACAAGCCCAAACAACGCCATAAGATCCATACGGTCAGCCCACGATAACACACCCTGCAAACCCGTTACCAATCGCACAGTCCCATCACTCAAAGTAATCTGATGGGAGACACCACCAGGAAGTGTTGTAGACCTCTCAACTGTATAACCCGTAATGCTTCCATTGCCCAAAGGTAAGTCAGAATCGCTATCCGAAGCTGCATCAATTAAGTTCTCAGGATCACGCTTCTCAAAAGGAACTGATTTACCACGGCGAACACGACGAGCAAGTTTCTGGCGAGTGGAACGTCGAGGCGTGGGAGCCGAAGGAGTTGATTCAACCTTCACCTTAACTTCAGCAACAGCAGGGGAAGCAGTAGAAGTAGACTCATGAACATGCCCACCCAAAGAACCACTAGGAGCTGCATCAGAAGTAGGATTAGGTTGTGTTGCAGGAACTTGTGGTGACGGAGATGGCACATCAGATGTAGCAGCAGTAGGTATGGTGGGATCAACAAAATTGCTTGCAGGAACATGGGTGGTGGTAGTAGTAACAGGTGTGGTGGTGGAAGCATGAGTGGTGGTGGTAGTAACAAAGATGGTAGTAGCAGGACCAGCAGTGAATAACCAATAGGAGCAACCAAGGGTGTAGTAGAAGGACCAACAGAAGGAGCAATAGAACCAGAAGGACTACCATCAGAACCAGGAGCGGGTACAGACGAAGGACCAGTAGAATCAGCAGGCATAGAAGCAGTCACACCACGAGGATGGTAAATAAAACTTTCTGGAATGGGTTGGCTCTGACGCTTCACCATCTTCTCATAAAGGACCTTAAGCTCATCAAATGTCAGAGCTCTCACCCGAGCCCATGACCACGGAGCATTGAAATGAGCAGCTGATTGATATTTTACATAACGTTGCATCTGCTAGCGCTGCTCAGTCTAAGATAGAGGTCTGTTCCTTCGCTGTTTCTTTAGTTCTTCAGCAAGAGCCAACTGGTGCTTACGCATCATCACCATAACACGCGGAATACAATTGTGTTCATCAACATCATCACCCAACAGATCTTTAAACTGAGCATAATCCCGAGTGAGACAGTCAACACTTGCATCCATTCACCATCAGTCCAGTGCATAGCATCATGCTGAATTTGCGCACGCCTTCGCTCACGAAGCTCTTCCTCAGCAGCCCTATCCTCCTCATCAATCTCAGCCTGAACTCGACGAGCAGCCTCTTCACCAAGCCGTTCTTCTTCAATCTGTCGACGAGTACGCTTGCGAGTTAGAGATGGAGAATCAGTCATTGGGGCTTTTCCCTTCGGATCATGAGAGGGACCAGCATGAGAACCATCAGCAGCATCAGAAGCACCACCCATAGAAGGGGGAATAGCACTAGGAGAAGGAACATTGGAGGACATTGTAGGACCCGGCAAATCATCATAAACTTTATCAGCAAAGGCAGCCTTTGCCAGCAACGTCAAGCCATCCTCAACATTCTCCGCACCCTCATCCTCAGAATCTGAAAGAACCACATGCTTCTTACGACGACGTTGTTGATTCTCCAACACCTTTATGCGATCAGCCAGAGGAAGAACAAACTCCCTTGTAAGATTCCGATGTTGGTTTAAGTCAGCTTCCAAACAAATCATCCTCTCATGGTACCTGTGCATAAGATCGAGCAAAGATGTCAGTGTAGTAGGCTCCTCCGCCTGCCCACCAAGAGAACTTGGATCAGGGAAAGCATCACGGGAGCCCGAAGCAACATGTGGGTCAACCTGTGGAGAACTAACATCAACCGGGATATCAGTCGAGTGTGGAGCAGGACTAGGAGGTGGAGTCTCCACAAATGGAGACTGGTGTGGAGCGGAGGAAGGACCAGCCTTGGAAGGGGATGGTTTTTCAACCACCACTTCCTCAACTAGCTCCTCCTCTACCACAGGAGTGGCACCAACAGTAGGAGCCTCCTCCTCTTCCATGGGGTCATCATCGATCACAACAAACTCAGGAGCCTCCTCCTCCTGACCCATAGGACCCTGAGCCAACCCCATCATGGCTTCAGTCAGGGGCCTCCAATCCCCAGTAAACCCATTCATCATATTGTAATACACTTTAGCGGTAAGTTTAGATGGCACATGCTCTGTCCTATCACGTGGAATGCACACAAGAATTTGTTGAAGAAACCTAGGGTACATAAGAAATTTCTTCCTCGAACCAGCAGTCGACAAATTACTAGCCATCCCCTCAAACAGATAATGAGGAAAATTAAACACTCTACCCTGGGCTAAACATATAAGACTAGTAGCCAAAGGAGTAGGGAACGCATCCCAACTCCCCGACTTGGGACTCATACAATGGATTAAATAGTGAACCAGAAGCTTCCACTGAGGGGAAAACCTATTCTTTTGGAAGTTAAACTTCCCCCCATGTTCATAACCTATGGCAGCCATACCCTCTAATACTTCCGAATTGGGAAGTGATACAACACCCCCCTCATCCTGAAGATGAAGAGAAGAGCGAATAGACGCTTCAGTTACCACATAAGCACGTCCATCTATGGTAGCATGGAGTGCTCGTGGACGTCCAGCCACATTCACAAGCTCAGCAGACGCCCAAAATTGACGTACCACACTATCATATATGGTAGGACAAACAGTAAATGCAAACCTTAAGTTAGAAACTTCAATGAAATCCAAGATGTCAGTAAAGTGTTCACGATTTGGACCATCACCCAGATAAGCAACACGATTATGAGCAGGTTGGTAAGCAAGAGCAGCCATGGATCTTGATGAATTGATGGATTGGGATTGGGATGTAGAGAGTAGAAGCGGTTTTTGTGTGTGTGTTAATTGTAATGAGTGAGTCAAGGGTGCATGTTGACCATATAAGAAGAAAGTAGTAACTGTTCATTGACCCCTATTAATGGGGGGTTGCCCTTTCAAATTAAACCATAATGGCATAATAACCACTTGCCCTTTTTAACATAATAACCAACCCCCAATTTACTTGCTGAATTCAAATTTGTAAATACCAGTATTGGGAGCGTTGACCAAAAGTCAAAGCACACAATGGTCAGACCAGGAGCAAAACGTGATTAACAAAGGACAAAAGGAATGAACAGTAGCCAGACCAGTACCAGTACCAATAGTCAAACACCACTAGACATGGAAGGATTTTAAACCACCTGAAGGCAACCAAGTATAACTAGAAGCTGACCAAGGAGGACCAGAAGCCAGTCATATAAGGCCATATCCACCAGAAGAGAGCAAAAATCCTCCACCAGAAGCATCACACACCTTCATAACCAAGAAATTATGTTGTTAAATACTATGAATACGTTAGACTAACCTAATATGTACACAAAGCCTCCCCTTAGGCTTTGCCTCCCCTCAATCCTAGACCTCAAGGATTGACCATCCCAATATGAACCACCAAGTGGTTAAACCGAGGACCATCAAACGCTTTAGTCAGCAAATCAGCAACATTGTCATCCGTCTGTACATTAAGAACCTGTATCAGCTTCTTCTCATTGGCATCACGTATAAAATGATGCCGAATCTCAATATGCTTCGTCCGTTGATGAAATACAGGATTCTTCACAATGCAGATAGTGCTTTGATTGTCAATAAAAATTTTGGTATTCATAAAATTGAAACCATAGTCCAACATCTGATTTTGGATCCATAAAACTTGACCACAACAACTAGCAGCCGCAACGTATTCAACTTCTGTTGAAGAAGTAGCTACGATTGTCTGTTTCTTACATTGCCATGAAATAAGCCGACGACCCAAAAATTGACAACCACCAGTAGTAGACTTCCTATCATTATTAGCACCAGCATAATCACTATCACTATAGGCTTCAAGAACAAAGGGAGATTCTCTAGGATACCATAGACCCAATTTAGGTTGAGCCTTGATATACTTGAAAATCTTTTTTATTGCATTTAAGTTCGAAACCGTTGGAGTCACCTGGTGTCTAGAACAAGCACTTACTGCAAACATAATGTCCGGACGTGATGCAGTCAAATACATGAGAGAGCCAATCATAGACCTATACATGTGAACATTTACCGGTGGATCTGGCTCATTCTTAAGTTTGATTTTAGCAACTTCATAAGGAGTTGCTGCTGGTCTAAGAGGATCCATGTCAAACTTCTGAAGAATCTCATGAACATATTTATCTTGACTGATGAAAATCCCATCCGATTGTTGCTTGACCTGAAGACCAAGGAAAATGACAGTTCTCCCATGGCACTCATCTGAAATTCGCCTTTCATCAAGTGTTCAAACTCATCACACCACTCCTTCCTTGTAGAACCAAAGATAATGTCGTCCACATAAACCTGAACAAGGATAATATCCTTGGAATTCCTCCGAAGAAATAGTGTTTTGTCAATAGTACCTCTTCTATAGCCATTCTTTAACAAGAAAGTGGAGAGACGCTCATACCAAGCTCTAGGATCCTGATGTAACCCATAAAGAGCCTTGACCACCTTGTATACTTTCTTGGGATGAAGTGGATCAACAAACCCCTTAGGTTGAGTAACATACACTTCCTCGTCAATTTTTCCATAGAGAAATGCACTCTTGACATCCATCTGGAACACCGTAAAGCCAACATACGAAGCAAAGGCTAAAAACAGACGAATGGCCTCGATCCTGGCAACAGGCGCAAAGACTTCAGTATAGTCAATGCCCTCAATTTGAGTGTGTCCTTGTGCGACAAGTCTAGCTTTATTCCTGACAACAATTCCCCGTGCATCCTTCTTGTTTTTGAGAATCCATTTGGTATTGATAGCTGTCTTCCCATTTGGTAAGTCAACCAGAACCCAAACATTCTGAAACAAGAATTGCTGCATTTCCTCCTGCATAGCCTCCACCCAACTTTGATCCTCAAGAGCATGAGAAACAGACCTAGGTTCCACCTGTGAAAGAAAACAAGCAAACAAACAGTGTTGAAATTCCGAATGATTATTACGCTTTTGATCCTCAATATAGCCCACAAGAGCATGATGATCAGACGAGGCCTTCTGCTGCATTCTGCGTGTCTTGACGGTAGAACCAGGATCTCCAATAATTTGAGTGGTAGGATGATCTTTATGTGATTGCAAGACTGGATTGGAAGAAACCTCCACTTCTGGTGCCATGTTATTGAGATCACCAACGAAATCAGCATCATATGAAGCATTTTGGAAAATCCCGTCTACCGGTTGTTTATGTATATCATCCAGCTTGGTAGAAGACTTCTTTTCATGGTTCCCCAAATCAGAAGGACTGGAGAAACGTGTATTAGAAGCAGACTCACTAGCCGGTGTACCAGTAGTTGAGAGGCTAGCACTAGGAGCAGAAGCTGGAGTACCAGGAGCAACTTTGTCAGTAGGCTCAACCAAGGGAAACTCAAAACTACCTTGAGCAGCTGCTTTAGTAGCTTCTTGTTGTTGCTTGAGAAGAGTGTCAAGAGCTGCTTGGGAATCCTGTACATCCAATGGAGTTGCATCACTAGGAGGAGTAGGAGAGACCGTGGTGGAATAGGATGGAACCACAAAAATGTCATCCTCATCATCTGAATCAGAAAGACTAGAAGGAACACCAGTACTAGAAGTTGCAAACACTTGTGGTCCTGCATCATGGTTAGTTTTGAAACGAAAATATCCTAACGAATCACTAAGATAATCAAGATCAAAATACCATTCTGGACCTTTTCCTTGTATGTTTGTCTTCTCCTCAAAATACCTGAGATTAATAGTTTCCATTACCCGTTTGGCTTGAAGATTGTAGACACGATACGCCCGAGAATGAGCTGAATATCCCACAATGTATCCTTCATTAGCCTTGCCATCAAACTTCCCCAAATAGTCACTAGTATTCAGAATGGTGACTGGACACCCAAAAGGCTTCAAATGAGCAATATTTGGAACTTTGCCCGTGAGCAGCTCATAAGGTGTTTTCTTGTGTGGATTGGTAATAGAAACCCTATTCAAAACATAACTTGCAGTATTAACAGCTTCTGTCCAGAACATGGTCGGAAGCTTGGAATCGGCAAGCATAGTTCTTGTTGCTTCTATTAGTGTCTGGTTCTTTCTTTCTGCCACACCATTCTGTTGAGGAGTCCTAGCAGCACTATAATCTCTTTTGATGCCCTTAGCATTGCAAAGTGCGATGAGGTCTCTATTTTTAAACTCGGTTCCATTGTCGCATCGAATACCTTTAACTTTCTTGGACAACTGATTCTCTATCAAGGTAAGAAAATCTCGAAGAATTAAGTAGGTCTCACTTTTGGCAGCCATGAAGAACACCCACGCAAACCTGCTATAACCATCAGTCACCACCAAACAAAATTGCTTGTGGTCAATGCTTCTGATGGAAGTAGGACCAAATAAGTCCATGTGGAGAAGCTGCAATGGTGCAGTAATAAGACTTAAAGCAGTAATGGCCTTGAAGGATGCTTTGTGTTGTTTGCCTTTGCTGCAGGCAATACAATTTATATCATTTCTAAACGTCTTGGGAGGTAAACCAGAGACCAGATTCATATTGGCAAGTTTGTGAATGGTCTTGAAGTTCACATGTCCCATCCTTCGGTGCCATTTAGTGGCTTCATCTTCTGAGGCTTTTGCAACCAGACATGCTAGTTGACCAGTAGGGTTGACTTCATTCAACTTGATACTATATAGATTGTGTCTTCTAGGGATTCTGAGTAAAACTTGTGAGTCATCCGGAAGCTGAAAATCTTTGGAAAGCACAAGTGCATCAGTATCGGTGAAGAGTACAAACTGCTTCTTGTCACAAATCTGAGAGACCGATATCAAGTTGAAGTGTTGAAGTGCTTCCACATAGTAGACCTGCTCAAAATTTAGATTTAGAGTCTTTATCGTTCCTTTGCCAGTGATTCTGCCTTCACCTCCACCAAAATAGACCTTGCCTCCATGAAATGGTACAAAGTTAGAGAGAAGACTTTTATTGCCAGTCATGCTCCTGGAGCAACCACTATCAACAATGCCTAGATTAGGATCCTGGTATGGAGTAACCTACAACAACAAGATAATAACAATGCAAAAGTTAGTGTCTTAAGGGGACCCAAACCTTTTCAGGTTTGAGCCTGCCTTGTGGATCATTTGAAGAATGCCAAGAAGATTGATGAGATCCACTATTGTTCCTTGGTTGCCTATGCATCATATGGGTATTATTATTTGACCAAGAACAACCTGCTGAGGGCTTAACAGCAGTTCCCAAAGTGCCCAAACCAAAATACGTATGGTCTAAATTATGCGGATAGATTGGATTAAAATTTGGAAAATAATTACTGGTTGGTTGGAATCCACTATCTCTCCAATAATCAGACGCGAAAGGAGAGGATACTCTAGAAGTATTAAACATTGGAGCACTGGGATTAAGTCTTCTAGAAGCATATGAGGCAGCTCCTGGTGAACCAGGAGCAAGAAAAGCATGATTTACAGATGCATGTGTGTCATAATAATCACAATCTTTAATTAAATGAAAGGAACTGCCACAAACAAAACATGTTTTGAAAGACCTTTTATTAGAATGAGATTGTTTCATACTGCCTACTTTATTACACACTTTTCTAGGAAAAACATTCTTCCTAGGACTCAATAAACAAGGACCAGACACACTTGACTTGACAGCAACTTTTTCTTCACACTTCCTAGCACCAGTAGCAGCATGTTCATTCGACTTGGAAGTTGTAGGTCTTGACTCTTCACTTGAACCATTAGATGCAGAGTCACCGGCTTTGTCACTGAAATTACATGAGACAAAGTCATTAGTATTAGTAGAACTTGTTGGGGACTCAAGCATCTGGGATCCATCCGAGTCATTATGCCATGAGGTGGGCATAAAAGTTCCAGTAAGAGGAGGAGGGACAGCATGCATTTCTGCTGCTGGTTTAAACCTATTGTAACTAGGTTTGCCCTCATCCTCTTTGTCGGCATCAAAGACACTTGAGAAAGATAAATCAAATACATCTTCAGAATCAATATATTTTTCAAATCCTAAGCCTCTTTTAGTTCTGCCAGACATGCTACTATCAATTAGTTTTGAAAGATTTTTAGGTGCCTTTTGCCATTTGTTAAATCTTAACATTGTATCATCTAATTTAGCTTGCATCTCCTCTTTTTCTTTGATACTAGCATCTCTTTCAGTTTCTGTATATTTAAGCATATTTGTAGTGTTTTCTAAATCAATGCTTAGTATCCTGATTTTATCCTCATATGCACGTTGAGTATCTTGTAACCACTTCTTTTGTTGTTCCAATGTGTTTAATGAAGCCTTATAGGCTTGAACCTCTAAAAAATACTTATCATTTTGATCATTTACTTCATTAAATTGAGACAACAATTCCGTGTAATTATTATGACAACCAAGAGGACAATGTTGTACCTGAGGTGAGATGCCCATAAGAGCAAACTCTTCTGCTTCTTCTGCATCAGAGAGATTCCCAGCAATCATTGCCAACACATCAGTCGAGGATTCAGCTGATTCCAGAGTAGAAGCCTGATGATCATTCCAGTTGACCATAGCGTCAACAGATACCAACGCCTTCCTGTCATCTTTAACCTCCTGAACCTTGAAAGCGGAGTACCTGCTCTTCTCCTGATCATTCTTGCTAGGGCACTCCCTTGCAAAGTGACCCTGTTGCTGGCAGTTATAGCACCGTACCTTGGTTCTATCGAATCTTGCTGGCTCCCGAGGTTTGTAATTAAATTTCCTTCCTGCTTTCTTCTCGAACTTGTGAACCCTAAGAGTAAGCATGGCCATCTGCCATTTAAGATCTATTTCATCCAGGTCAAGTTTATCGATCTGTTTGAAGTCATCAAAAGCAAGTTGTTGTTCAGCAGTAACATCAGCCACAAAAGAATGAAGAACAGCTTCTACCATACTACCAGACTTGGCAGCAGGATCAGGAGCAGAAGACATGGGACTAGATGCATATGACATGGGACTAGTATGCTGAATGGTATGCTGGTGGGAGGCAGTATTGCTTGGGCTACTTGCATATGACATGGGACTAGATGCCACAGAGCTCACAAAGGCCGAATTAGCAGGAGTGGGAAAAGAGTCACTAGGATATCCTCTCACATGAGGTTCGAATGTTCTGAGCCTATGAAACAAATCATCAAAGGTGAGATAGTCAAGCCCACCTTTGGCTTTGAGAGAGATCACCACCTGGTTCCATGAGTAGGGTAAGGCTTTAAGAAACCTTGCATTAATGTCACCATCATCAGGTTTTGACCGAAGTTGATTCAATTGGCTCAAGATCTTCTGGAACCTATCATACCCTTGATTTAGACCTTCAGTTTCTGAGATTTTGAATTCGGTAAATTCATCTCTCAGCATGGACCTTCGCATTTTCTTAGACTCCTCATTCCCGCTGAACCTTGCTTTTATGCCATTCCAGATCTCTCTGGCATCATCCAAATGGTAGAAGTCACCCATGTGATCTTCAGGAAGAGATTGAAGCAAAATTGTTTTTGCTTTTACCTCCTTCTGAATAGCGATGATTTCCTCATGAGATTTAGGGTCAAGAAGAGTAATATTACCGTTCTTGTCTCGTCCAGTAAGCTTCCTGCTGTTTCCATTCAGAATGATCTTCCAAAGACCTTGATCAGTGTTGGTTATCCACCATTCCATCTTCATTGCCCAGTTATCATATTCACCCTTTTTCAGAAGAGGGAATTTTCCATTCGTGTTGGAGACCGTAGCCAGGATCTGCTGAGGTTGCACAATTTTAGGAGTGCTTTCTTCTCCTGTTTGAGTAGAAGTTGAGGCAGACATGATAAACAGATTGTTAGTAATAAGAGAACTTGATTCTGCTTGTATAGAGACCCTCCCAGGCTCTGATACCACTTGTTGGGTCTACTAGATGTAGATCTTGCAGCCTGTCAGGACCGGTGAATGACTTCTGTAATCACAAGTCAAATCACAAAGAGACTCTATACACAATATGAATGTAGAATATAAATATAATCAAGAGAAACAGAATAACTATAAAGACTTGATCCTTTCTAAGGATTTCTAATATTAATAATGACTAGAACTACGTTTTGTGAAGGTGTGTCTAACCCTTCTGCCTAAGGTTCCTTTTATACTACAAGGAAACCCTAATACATCATTAAAGAAATCGTGTAAAACTGATATGCATATCCTTTCCTAACATATCTCATGCATATCCTAACAGAATATTCAGTAAATAATAAAGTTTGACTTCGACTAGGACCAGGAGCAGGACTTGCTCCTACTACGACTAGGACCAGGAGGAACTACATACCTCCTAGTCTACCTATTACTTATAACTATTACAATGGTCCTAACAAGACCCCATATGAGATTCTTAAAGGTAAGAAACCCTCATTGGAATACTTTAGGGTGTTTGGAAGCAAGTGCTTTATCCTCAACACCAAAGACTACCTTACCAAGTTTGACCCAAAGTCTTACGAAGGTATCCTTTTAGGTTATTCCCAAACTAGCAAAGCCTACATAGTCCTAAATAGAACCTCGGGGGTTATTGAAGAATCACTCAACGTAACCTTTGATGAAACCCCTCCTTCACCCAAGACACCACCAGTGGTTGATGATGACTTGGATGAATTAGAAGTAGTTAAAGCCAAAGAGGTTAGAAAAATAGGAGTTGAAGACCTTAGTGTTGAAAAGGAAGTAAACATTAAGGAGTCTAGGGATCATACTCTCAATAATGTCATTGGTGACTTAAATCAAAGGACCCTAAGATCTCAAGTCCAAAACCAAAGCAACTTCTTTTGTTTCGTCTCCTTGATTGAACCAAAGAATGTTAAAGAAGCTTTGATGGACGAGAGTTGGGTCATTGCGATGCAAGAAGAATTAAATCAATTCGTTGCCAATGATGTTTGGGAATTTGTTCCTCCACCTAGAAGTTCTACCATTATAGGAACCAACTGGGTATATAGGAATAAGTTCGATGAGAATGGCGTTGTGTCTCGTAACAAGGCTAGACTTGTAGCTCAAGGCTATAATCAACAAGAAGGGATTGATTATGACGAGACATATGCACCGGTAGCTAGATTAGAATCCATTAGAATCCTCTTAGCCTACGCTTGTGCCTTAGATTTTAAGCTTCAACAAATGGATGTAAAGAGTGCATTTCTTAACGGTTTGATCAATGAGGAGGTATATGTGGCTCAACCTCCCGGCTTCATTGATTTTGAGAAACCAGATCATGTTTAAAAGCTTAAGAAGGCACTTTATGGTCTCAAACAAGCACCCAAAGCTTGGTATGATAGACTTAAAGCGTTTCTTGTTAAACATGAGTATACCATGGGAATGATAGACAATACACTCTTTACAAAGAAGAAAGGTCCTCACCTCATAATCGTACAAATATATGTTGATGACATTATATTTGGCTCAACTTATCAAGAATTGTGTGATGACTTTGCCAAAATCATGCATGATGAGTTTGAAATGAGTATGATGGGAGAACTTAACTTCTTTTTAGGACTCCAAATTAAACAAATGGACGATGGTATTTTCTTTAGTCAATCTTAGTACGCTAAAGAAATGCTAAAGAAATTTGGATTAGAAGAATCTAGACCAATGAAGATCCCAATGGCCTCGGATACTAAACTCACCGTAGATGATGATTGTGAGTCGGTAGACAACACCAAATATAGAGGTAGGATTGGTAGTTTGTTGTACCTAACGGCAAGTCGACCGGATATCATGTTTAGTGTTTGCATTTGTGCTCGCTTCCAAGAGGCTCCCAAAACCTCTCACCTTGAAGCGGTTAAGCGTATCTTCCGAAACATTAAAGGCACTATACATTTAGGATTATGGTATCCTAAAGGGACCGGCGTAGAAACCATTGTCTACGCGGACTCGGATCATGCGGGAGACTATGTGGACCGGAAAAGTACTAGTGGAGTTTGTACCTTCATGGGTTGTTGTTTAACTTCTTGGTTCTACAAGAAACAAACCGCTCTTGCAATATCCACCACGGAAGCCGAGTATGTGAGTGCCGGAAAAGCATGCCAACAAGCTTTATGGATGAAGCAAGCGCTTGTTGATTACGAGATTTCTCTTGATGATGTTCCCATCATGTGCGATAATAAAGTCGCTATAGACCTTAGCAAGAATCCCGTGCAACATTCGCGAACCAAACACATAGAAATTCGACACCATTTCCTTAGGGATAATGTTCAAAAGGGGAACATTTCTATTGAGAAGGTACCCTCCGAAGACAACTTAGCCGACATCTTCACTAAGCCACTTAAGAGGGAACCTTTTAATTACTTGCGTCTAGGTCTAGGATTAACGGAACATCTACCTTAATTTCTTTTATTTTTGTGTGTCTTCTTGTACCACTTTGAGTCATTGAGTCTTCCAAACTCTTTTTGAAAAACATTCTCTTCTCCTTTTCAAAATTCTCAAAGTCTCTTTCGAAAATGGTTGAGAAATTCGTTTGACATTGTTAATTCAATCTAAAAAAGATTTTTCATAGATTCTCGCTATTAATCTAGAGCTTACATAATTCATATGTATGATTCTCTCAAACATAGCAAGAACAAGATAGAATCATGGAGGATCATTGTGTCATGACTTAAGGTCTTGTCTCACACACCTCCTACATCGATTTTTTAAATCCATGTATTTTGGTCAAATCTCTATTTGGTAAGTTTGCATATGTTTTCTTTGTCTATCTTTGATCTTAAGCATATCCCTATGATAAGTTAGACTAGAAAAATAAGATTTGCTGAAAAATCTTCCTCCAAACACCAAACACTGCCTCTGCAGGCGGTTCCATATGAGAACCACGGTGCCTTATCGATAAGGTACCGCCAGCCTTGCTAAGGAACCGCCTACAGTGCCTTCCTTTTTCGGGTTTTTGTTTGAAACTCCATATTTGCTCCAACATTTTTGAGAATCTTTGTTTCAAACCCTTTGACCACCCCAAAAATACCCTAAGCCTTCCCTATTTAAACCTTAAGCATTTTGCCATACTTCACATCCCAAAATGTCTTATTCTCCCAATGAAAGCCTTGAATCTCCCCCATTTTCTCCAATTTCTTTCAATCCCAACTCACCCAAAAACCATTACAATCTAAACCTACCCAAGAACACTCTTAATCACATATCTCCTACCAAGAATGTTGATTGTGGAACATCTTTTCTTCCACCACCACCCTTTAGTGTTCTTCCTCCTTCTCATGATAATGTCATGCACCATGGAACATATTTTCATTGTTGTCAATATCAACATCTTGCTATGGCACACATCTATGAGGAGTTGAGCTACATCAAGAGTCTCTTAATCAAGCCTCCTCTTCACTATGATTATGAGATCTCCAACAAGCCACCACCACCACCCTCCGCCATTACCTTGTCTTTCATATAAGCATTGGTTGCTTATCCACAAGACACCAAATTCAAGCAAATCTTAGAATTCTAGAATAAATAGGATTAGATTTATGCTTTTGGCTTGTTTCTTTTTCCATACTTCTTTGTATGATGTTCTTTTAGTAACCTATCTTGGATCTTTGTCTTTGTGTTTTCTTCTCTTTTTTTGTGACCTATTGCTATATATTGTTGGTTGTTTCTTTTGTTCAACTAACCCTTCTATGTAGCTTGTCACCATATCTCGATTCCTCGGTGCCCCAAGCTAGGGGGAGAAGCACCAAAGGGGAGTCTTTGCTAAGTCCGTTTCTTCAACACCGACTTGTGTAACCTTTTTGCTTTGACAAAGGGGGAGAAATGAATAAACTCGTCTTCGAAAATCTTGTTTTTTGTGTGATTGAGTTTATGTATTGTCGGAATCAAAAAGGGGGGGATTGTTAATGCAATAATGCCTAAAAACGTTACTTGTATTTTTCGGTCTCGCTTAGTTTTGATTACGACAATATGTAAAAACAAGCATTTACGAAAACAACGAAAAACGATTTCTTGAGTTCAAGTATTTTTCATTTTACCCATTTTCACTTAAGGTATGGATAAACAAGTACTAACCTTAATCAAGTGATCAAGTGATTTAATCTTTTCTTAAAACTCACTTTTTATTAAGTGTGACAAGTTTTTATTAAACTTTCTTTTTAAGAAAATGTTTTATTAAATTAATTATTACAAAATTTTAAAATGGCATATTCTTATTTGGTTAGGAATATTCTATCAGGATATTTTTTAAACCAGATATGACCTCCACCACTAAAGGACAAAAAGGGAGCGGAGTCTAGTCCAGCGGTACCTTAGCTCCTAGGCGGTTCCTTATCGATAAGGTACCGCAGGCTAAGATAAGGTACCGTGGGCAGATATAGCCGTTGGCCCTTTGTCCTATAAATAGTGGACCATTCCCAGCTTTTCAATTCACTTCTTTTGCACATCTATTTCCAGATTCAAACTCTCTTCTTTAATCACTCAAATCTTTGATCATTTGTTTGATTACTACTTGTTTAAGAAGTTAATCTTGTTCTTCCATCCCTTCCTCTCCAAGTGCAAAGAGAAGAACACTATCCTTGTGAATTGTTGAGTCCACCACCAAAGATCCATTGAAGATCTAATTTTATACACTTGTAGTTGTGTCATAGTTGTGAAGATCCAAGTAGTTGTGTCTATTTGGAAGTTGTGTATGTATTAAGTATAGTTGTGTAGATTGGTCCTAGCTACGATTAGGGCTCGACTTTTAGCTTAGAGTCGGAAATTTGTTAAGCGACGTGTACGGTTCTCTCCACCATAAAGAGCTTGTTGTGTAGTGAACTCTCGAGTAAGGAGTACTCGAGGAGTGGAGTAGGAACGAGGAGTGAGCTTCGTTGCCGAACCACTATAAATCCTTGGCATTCGGTTTGATCTTTCTTTACCCTTAACTCTTTACATTCTTTATTCTTTGTGCATATATTTTTGTTAGTATTAGTTTAGTTACACAATCATTGTTCATATTGTGCATAAGAAGATTTCACATATTTCCTCAAGCCTAAGTTTTTGAAAAAGGATTTTTGAAAACCACCTTTTAACAAGTAAATTATAAGAAACTATTCAACCTCCCCCCCTTCTAGTTTCTACACCATTGTTTTTATAAAGTCATTGGACAAGAGTCTAAGACGAGTATTATTTGTCTAGGTTTCCGTGATTGAAGCACGTACCGTACATCCAAATCGCCGATAACCGCCTTTCCCAATCAACGTGAGTTCATACCCTCACACTCTTTTAAATGTTTTTATGAAATGTTTTATAAACCCGCGAGGGAGATAACATGTTAGTTTTAATAAAATAGGACACCAGTTGTCCCGATTGTTTGCTTATTGATATGGACCTGAATGATTCTTAGACCCGATGAATGATTATATGAATTGATGAATGAAATGAAATGGATTATTATAGTTAGGTTATGTCACTAAAAGTCCCATTAGCATGAATTGTGATCTACCGGGATTTGGTAGACGCTTGTGCATATAATAGTACTATTTGGGGAAGATCACCCCAGTTCGCGCCTTGAAGGTTGATCCCCGTCGTGCCACATTGATTGGTAAGCGAATTTATGTATGAGAAGATTTAAATAAACGTGATTATTGTGACGACACGCTGTTTTAGATGGGCAAAGGAATTTTCAGGTTAGCTACCCGTTGTTTGTTATAGTAAGTTAGCAATGTCATGCGGCTTATAATAATCCAATAACGAAAATACGCTTGACTAGCAATACGGGGTCTTATTACTGATATTATGTTCGTGTTTTGGATTTATATAACGGTTTTTATTAAACTCTATACAACGTTATAAAACGTATAGTATGATGTTTTTACGACATTGGTTCGTATAATGGTTTTGAAGGCGAAAACCTATATTATGATTTACAACAAAGATTTGTACAAAATGATTTTCGGTAATAATTATATACCGATGATATACTAATGGTTTTTATTAAACTCTATGAATTCACTCGGCATTTTCGCTGACCTTTTCTTTTAAGATGTTTTATCTCAGGTACTTGAAGGTAATTCTCAGGAAGACGACAAGAATTTATGGCCCGCACTTAAATAACAATTTCCATTCAAATGTTTTGTAAAATTGTATGAAGTACTATGACTTGGGACCTTTGTAATTTGATATTTATGAATGGAAAATGCTTTATTGTTAAACGACGCGATTTTTAAGCGTTGTCTATGATTTGAGTAATGTGTTATCCCGTAACACCAACGACTCTTCCGCTGAACTAAAGTATGAATATTTGGGGGTGTTACAATATTAATTTTCATGAATAATTAATAATATAATTATATCCTAAGTTCAACTTAATTAACCAAAATTTATAACCAGCACACCCTTGTGTGTGTTTCGTGTACCCGAGCCCGAACCAAGGCCTCACCGAGACACCACTGTCTCGACAGCACCAACATCACCACTACAGCTACCGGGCTGTGGTTTTCTGCTACTAGCCGACCAAACAGCCACCGGCTGGCCTATACCCGCTGCTCGACCAAAGATCCCACCGAGAGATATAAGCTCTCGGTTGCCACTGCTAAGCCAAACACCCCCTGCGGGTGTTGTTTGTGTTGTGGCTGCCCGAACAACACAGCCACCGAGACACCAAATTCTGGGCTGACCGGCTGTTAAACCCACAGAGACCCTTGTGGTCTCGGTTCCCGTGACATACCAAACCAAACCCGAATTAATCCCGATATTTTACATGTTTTTAATCATTGTCATGTTCATATGATTCTAAATAAATAACCATAAGAAAAGAGAAAAATGGTGATACCGAATGTGATATCCTTTAGAAAAGAATGACCCGAACACACACTTGTAATTACTTGAAGATCAAAAGGCTTTTCCTCTTCTTCTTCTTTTGTAGATCCGGCGGCCAAAGATAAACAAGGGCTAGGGTTTCTTTAATTTTTGTGAAAACTTGTTAATGAAATTCCCTGGAATGTTTTTAGTTACACGTAATTGGTTAATGGGTCGGGCTTGGGCCCTTTCTTGTTCTTTTCTCTATATGGCCAGCTAAACACCCTTTTTCATATAGTATTTCGTTTTCATGTTTTATTTAATCTCGTGTATTAATATTCATGGCATACGTTCGTGTTTTAAACTCGTGTTAATTCTTGTCGTGCTTTAATTATTATACGTAAATACTTATTATAAGGTAAATGATATACATAATACTTGTCGTGCATTAATTAATATAAAGTTTTAATTAATCCGTATTTTCATGTAATTAATGTCTTTATGTATTTTATGCGGGTGTTACAACTCTTCCCCTTTAAAAAGAATAATTTTTCCTCGAATTAGAGATACAATAAGCTGAAAAGGACATACCCGAATCATAGACGAAAATGAGGGTAAGAAGTCCGGATAGACTCCTCCGTTTCCCAAGTGACTTCCCGCTCGGGATGGTCCCTCCAAAGGATCTTGACAAATGGAATCGTCTTTCGCCTCATAACCCGATCCTGGCGATTGAGAACTGCCTCGGGTTCCTCAACATAAGATAGATCCTCACGAATCTGATCGAGTGGATAAGTGACAATGTGCAGATGATGATAATTGTAGCCTCTGAGTAGGGACACGTGGAACACATTGTGAACGTGAGATAACTGAGGAGGTAACACCAAGCAATACGATACCTCACCGACACGTTCGAGGATCTGAACGGTCAGATGAAACAAGGACTGGGCTTGACCTTAATAACAAAACGCTTGACTCCACGTGCTGGTGATACTTTTAAGAAAACATGATCACCAGACTAAAATTCTAATGATCTGTGATGTTTGTCAGCATAGCTCTTCTGATGAGCACGAGCTTCCTGAAGCTTCGCCTTGGCAATGACGACCTTCTCATTGGTTACCTCAATCATCTCTAGACCCTCAATGATTCGTTCACCAACCTGATCCCAACAGATTGGAGCACGACACTTTCTGCCATACAACATCTCGAATGGTGCACACTTGATACTTGTGTGCCAACTGTTGTTGTAAGCAAACTCAACGAAACAGATGTAGTCGTCCCAATTTCCTTTCCATTCTAAGGCACAAGCACGTAACATGTCTTTTAAATTCTGAATAGTACGCTGTGACTGACCGTGTGTCTGAGGATGGAAGGCTGTGCTAAGCTTGAGTCTAGTGCCCTAAGCTTTCTGAAAACCTCTTTAGAAATGAGATGTAAACCGTGGATCTCTATCTGATATGATATCTGATGGAGTACCATGTAGTCGCATGATTTCCTGCTGGAATATTTCTGCCAATCTGCTAACTGGGTAATCCTTGCGGATTGGAAGGAAATGTGCAGATTTGGTCAAACGATCGACAATGACCCAAATAACATCATGCTTCTTCTAAGTCTGCGGTAATCCGGTAACAAAATCCATGGAGATCTTGTCTCACTTCCATTCGGGAATTTCTAATGATTGTAGTAAACTACTAGCTCGCTGATGTTCTATCTTAACTTGCTGGTAGGTCAGACATTTAGAAACAAAAGTAGCAACATCTTGTTTCATGCCGCTCCACCAAAAATGTTGTTTTAGATCATGATACATTTTGGTAGAACTTGGATGAATGGAGAATGAAGAGCTGTGAGCCTCAGTCAATAAGGCTTCTCTGAGTGTAGAGTCTTATGGGACACATAACTTGGTACCTTGCCATACAATGCCATCGTCATCTATACGGAACTCTGTATGCTGATCGATATTCTGAATAATCGACCATATCTCACCGTCGTCCTTTTGAGCTGCCTTGATCCGAGAGATTAAGTCTAGGTCAACTCTCAGATTAGCCCAGTAGCCATGTTGTCCACGTACAAAAAACTTAATGTCTAAACGTTCTAAATCACGAATAATTTCCTCTTCAACCTTGATGCCAACAATCATGCCTGATTTCCTTCTTAAAGCATCAACCACCACATTAGCTTTACCAGGATGGTACTGAATATTGGTGTTGTAACCCTTTAGTAGCTCTAACCACCGTCTCTGTCTCATGTTTAGTTCTCGCTGAGTGAATATGCATTCTAGGCTCTTGTGATTAGTGAAGATGTCACATGACTCGCCATAAAGATAATGCCTCCAGATTTTGAGTGCAAAAATAACTGCTGCTAGTTCCAGATCATGAGTAGGATAATTGTCTTCATATGGCTTAAGCTGTTGTGATGCATAGGCAATCACCTTCCCATGTTGCATGAGTACACAGCCAAGTCCTTTTCCTGAAGCATCGCTATAAATCTGAAATCCACTTGTGCCAGATGGGAGAGTAAGAATAGGTGCAAAAACTAAACGCTACTTAAGTTCTTCGAAGCTATTCTCCCGCTCATCATTCCATACGAATTTCTCTCCCTTACGCATCAGCTTAGTCAAAGGCAAGTCTAACCGTAAAAAGTTCTCCACAAACCTGCGATAATATCCAGCTAAACCCAAAAAACTACGTACCTCTGTTGCAGACTTCGGTCTTGGCCATTTTATGATAGCCTCAACCTTTGCAGAATCCATGGTTATCCCTTCGACGGAAACAACGTAGCCCAGAAATGCCACCTTATTTAACCAGAATTCACACATGGAAAATTTTGCATACAATTGCTTCTGACGAAGAATTTGTAGTACCGTGGGAAGATGCTCCTCGTGTTCTTCCTTAGATTTCGAGAAGATCAGAATGTCATCGATGAATATAATGATGAACTTGTCCAAAAACTCATGAAAAACGCGGTTCATCAAGTCCATGAATACCGCTGAAGCGTTTGTGAGTCCGAAAGGCATGACTACGAACTCATAGTGACCATAACGTGTGCGAAAAGTAGTCTTAGAAATATCTTGCTCCTTCACTCGCAGCTGATGGTAGCCTGATCGTAGATCAATCTTGGAAAAGTGCTTGGCACCTTGTAGTTGGTCAAATAAATCATCGATACGTGGTAATGGATAACGGTTTCGGATCATGATCTTGTTCAGCTCACGGTAGTCAATACACAGTCGCATGCTACCGCCCTTCTTCTTAACGAATAGCACCGGTGCACCCCATGGTGATACAATCGGGCGAATAAAACCTCGCTCCAGTAACTTCTACAACTGCTCTTTCAACTCATTGAGCTCTATGGGAGCCATGCGATAAGGAGCCTTGGAGATAGGTTCAGCTCCTGGAATGAGCTCAATGCTAAACTCCACTTCACGGATAGGTGGTATACCCGGAAATTCTTCTGGAAACACATATGGGAATTCTAAAACAATCGGCTGATCATGAATAGATGGAGCTTCAGCAGTCGTGTCATGAATGATAGCCAAGAAACCTTTACAGCCATGAGCTAATAAGGCACGTGCTTGTAAGGCAGAAATGATTTATACAGACTTTCCTGGTACAAAACCATTATGAATGTATTCTAGAGCTTGAATAATGCCAAAAATGACTCGATATGTGTGGCAAATCAATCATGGCGTGGTGTTTTGCTAACCGGTCCATGCCTAAAATCAAATAAAATTTGCACATGTCTAAAGGAAGTGCGTCGACAGGACGAATCTTGTCATCAAATTCTAAGGGAAGATTTCTGTACACATGGGTAATGCGAACAGAGTCTCTTATGGGCGTGGATATATTTAACACATTATCAAGTGGTGTAGGTGTCTTATTGATACGAGCAACATAAGTAGTGGATATAACTGAATGGTTACAAATAGAACGCAAGCAGCATGTCCATACATAAATAAGATACCAGTAATGGTACCTGAAGACTTGTGGGCCTGGTCCCTAGTATTAGTGAACACACGGTCGGATGCTGCTGGTTTCTGAGGGGCATGTCCTGATGTACTAACGGTTTCCCCTTTCTTGCAGTCTTTCATGAGATGGCCTGCTTGCCCACACTTGAAACAAAAACCTGCAGCACCACGGCATGGTCTAGGATGCCTTCGTCTGCAGGTGGTGCTGATGGGATAGGAATACCCTCCAGTGGGTACCCTTGCTAGCTGGGAGCCTGATTCAGAAGATATGCGTGAGACATGATTGTTGGAACATAAACATGACTACACTGAAAGTTTAGGTATAATACCAGATTGAGCTAAGCGGTTAGGGTGCTGACCCTTGTTGTCCTGGTCACGCCCATTACCAGAGTTCCTGTTATAATGCTGAGATGTTAGAATTTATGTCATACAACATCTTAACATGGAAGAGTTTAAATTTTAGGGACCTGTTGTTGTTAGAGTGGTTAGCATTGTTACAGTAGTTATCACTATCGCCACGCTTGTCTGATCCATAACGGTCGTTAGTCTGACTGTGTCCCTTGTTGTTGTTCTGCTGAGTGGCCGGTTGGGACCGGTCTCCACCCTTCTGCCTAAAAGATACAATTTAATAAAGCATGATATATAATTGAAAGTACTGATTTGAATGAGATGGTAACGCTTGATGACTGAAATATACCTTTTCTCAGGTCGATCCGACTCCTCATACTCATCCCTCTCCTGGAGCATCTCCAGACTACGTGCTACATCCGCAACTTGTGCCACACTGGTGAATGTAGCACACAACAGACGATCAGTAATCGAGGTGCGAAGAGCCCAATGTAAATGCTTCGCTTGATCCTATGTCGTGCCAGCGATTGCACCCAGGAAACCAGCTAGCCCGAGGAAACAATGCATGAATTTTATGCTGTTCTCACCTGCCTTTTGACGGATAGCATGATAATCCCTCTTCAGTCGTTCTTGCTAAGCTCTAGGGAAGAACTGATGGTAGAACAACTCCATGAACTGCGCCCATGTCAATGTGGTAAGCCACGCCTCACCTCCATTGGTTTACTTGTAAGCCCTACACCATGCTAAGACATCACCCTTAAACTTGTAGCATGCCAACCTCTCCTTGGATACCCCATCGCAACCCATCGCGTCAAAGATCTTTTCCATATGCGATATCTCGTTCTCAACATCTGACAGGACATCGGCCTTCTCGAATGATCGAGGCTTCTGCTTGTTGAAACGTTCCAGCCATGTGTGGAGTGTGACTGGTAGAGGAGGAGGAGGATAGCATGATTCTGTAAAGCCTGATATTCTGCCCGAATCTGATTTCGGATTTGGGGAAGCATAGCCTGTAAAGCTGCATTGACAGCTGTAGCGAGTTCCGCGTCTGTGCGTGTGTTAACCATCTGACAGTTTTAAAGAAAAGTAAATGATTAATCGGTTATAAACATGAGATATTACTGAAGGAACATGAAATGAATATGACTGTATTGAAATAAAATCTAAAAATCGCTGGTGTGAACGACTATGGTTCAACCCACAAAATTGAAAGAAAGACATGTGAATGAGTATGGACGACTATGGTTCAACCCACACCAGTCTAAATTCACAAGAAAACATGTGACTAAGTATGAACGACTATGGTTCAATGCATACTAGTCAATACTTAGCATAAAACAATGATACATGAAATAAAATCAACTGTCAGTTTAGGAAGATCCTGGTGACTACCCACTAGTCATAGGTCAAGTTTTAGAGCCTACAGGTCGAAACCTTGGGCTCTTATACCATAATTTTAACACCTCACTTTGATAAGTAGACCGTTACACGTAATTATGGCGTATCATCAAAGCATGCAAGGTAAATGTCTTAAAACATAAATGACCATAAAGGATAACCGAAATCAAACATCGGTCCCCAAACATAAGCTTAAACATGCATAAAGTAAAGAATGTAGAAAAGGACTAAACAATGTCCAAGCAAGCATAAGTATATGAAATGCAAAAGGAAAAGAAGTCTAGGGTAGCTTCCATCCTATGCACGTACTCTTAGTTGCTCAAGTTCGTCCATGTGTACCTGCCGTATGGGAACATGGAAAGAAAATACGGCTGAGCAATACGCTCACTGAACAGATATAATGACATGATATGAATAACTGAAACATAAGTAAAGTATGAAATGCAGCGGAATATGTGTAAGTCCGAAAAACCTGGAACATGTTTTATAAACTGGTTTATATCTGAAAAATCATATGTTTATTCATGAAAATGTAATTTAAATGCCAAAGAGCTCATATAGGTCATAAAGGTATCAACGTGCATGAATACATAGATGGGTGACATCGTCATGTAATTAGAGGGATGTCCTCTAATTATATTAGTCTAGGTGGAGGGATCAACTCTAATGTGACGGATGTAGAGCACACACCACAATCACCTTGTAAATCTGTAAAACATGTACTAGGATGTACCCATACGCCTCACATGATAATAATAATAATGGCCAAATAACTGAAAGGGACGCCGCGAGAAATCACACTCGTAGTGGAAGAGTCATAACCCCAGTGCCTCAAGTGTCATGGTGATGGTACCTCCATAACTAGGTGGACATGGTCATGCATGTATATAGCTCAGGCAATTTAAAATGATACCATGGTAATTACTGAAAAGTTCTTATGACATGTAAACTATTGGGGAAAACAGATGGCAGCAAACGGGGAATCTTAATCATGCATAGAAAGAGAATGTCCTTACTAAAGGACGGAATACCCGTACCTTATGTCCAGTAACG
The DNA here is from genome assembly GCA_025667525.1 of Glebionis coronaria. Taxonomy (NCBI): domain Eukaryota; kingdom Viridiplantae; phylum Streptophyta; class Magnoliopsida; order Asterales; family Asteraceae; genus Glebionis; species Glebionis coronaria. Next base: position 106,074,299 of record CM046879.1, read on the forward strand.
ATGAAAGATGAAAGACCGAAAGTAACTACTCCGACTTCACGAGTGCTACATAAAAAAGGACGTGAATGAGTTGTATGTTCATGTATAACTAAATGGTTATTAGTTTACATCACTTGTTCTTGACTTGTGTTACTTGTTCATGTCTTGTTTTACTGTTCATGTATTGTTTTAGTTGTTTCATTTTTTATCATGTATTTCTTAGTGTTTCATGTATTCTTGATTAACGTATTTCGTGTTTCGTGTGGTATTATACTTGATATTTCAAAATGAGTAACTTTCTAAAAATAGCATGTTTCTATATATAGTAACTTTCCAAAAATAACAGGTTTCCATATATAGCAACTTTCCAAAAATAGTAAGTTTCCATAAATAGTAAGTTTACAAAAATAAAAAGTTTCCATAATTAGTAAGTTTCCAAAAATAAAAAGTTTCCATAATTAGTATGTTTCCATAAATAGTATGTTTTCATAAATAGTAATAAGCTTGTTTAATAAGCATATGATATAAGCGAAAGCTTAATGAACATATTTTATAAGTCATGATTAATTAAATGTCATATAGTAAAGTTTATTTAATAAATAAATACTTTAGTCTAACATAATAATTATTAATTAATAATATAACAGGATTTTATAAGTGATATTAATTAATAATATAACATGATTTTATATTAATAGAACTTTACTGTAACTTGGTAATTATATAACTAAACTGAGAGTTTTGATTAATTTAATTATACCATAGATAAAATATAATTAAATGATTAGACTAAGTCCTTAATTAGATTAATTAAATGTGCCATGCTAATTTCATGAATAATTATATCAAATAATTATTATAAGTGTATGGTTAATTCAATTAAATGTACCATGTTAATTTTCATGAATAATTAATAATATAATTATATCTAAGTTCAACTTATTAACCAAAATTTATAATCAGCACACCCTTGTGTGTGTTTCGTGTACCCGAGCCCGAACCAAGGCCTCACCAAGACACCCCTGTCTCAGCAACACCAACATCACCACCACAACCACCAGGATGTGGTTTTCTGCCACCGGCCGGCCAAAGCAGCCACCGGCTGTTGGCCGATACCCGCTGCTCGACCAAAGATCCCACCGAGAGCTATAAGCTCTCGGTTGCCACTGCTAAGCCAAACACTCCCCTGCCGGTGTTGTTTGTGTTGCGGCTGCCCGAACAACACATCCATCGAGACACCAAAGTCTCGGCTGGCCGGCTGTAAAACCCACCGAGACCCTTGTGGTCTCGGTTCCCGTGACATACCAAACCAAACCCGAATTAATCCTGATCTTTTACATGTTTTTAATCATTAAGTCATGTTCATATGATTTTAAATAAATGGATTCATGTTTAAATAATAATAACCATAAGAAAAGAGAAAAATGGTGATACCGAATGTGATATCCTTTAGAAAAGAATGACCCAAACACACACTTTTAATTACTTGAAGATCAAAAGGCTTTTCCTCTTCCTTTTCTTTTGTGGATCCAGCGACCAAAGAGAAACAAGGGCTAGGGTTTGTTTAATTTTGGTGAAAACTTGTTAATAAAATTCCCTGGAATGTTTTTAGTTACAAGTAATTGGTTAATGGGCTGGGCTTGGGCCCTTTCTTGTTCTCTTCACTATATGGCCGGCCAAACACCCCTTTTCTTATAGTATTTCATTTTTGTGTTTTATTTAATCTCGTGTATTAATATTCATGGTATACGTTTGTGTTTTAAACTCGTGTTAATTATTGTCGTGCTTTAATTATTATACTTAAATACTTGTTATAAGGTAAATGATATACGTAATACTTGTCGTGCATTAATTAATATAAAGTTTTAATTAATCCGTATTTTTATGTAATTATTGTCTTCATGTATTTTATGTGGGTTTTACAGGAAATGTCACCTTTGGAGGAGTACATGGTGGTAAAATATATGGTTAAAGTACATTTAAGAATGGTAGTATTGATTTTGAAGATGTTATCTATGTGAAGGAGCTCTAGTTTAACCTTTTAGCATATCTGAGATATGTAACAAAAGGACTTATGTACTTTTCACTAAAAAAGAATGTGTTGTTCTTTCCCTAGACTTTAAGTTGCCTGATGATAGTCAGGTGTTACTTAAAGTCCCAAGAAAGTAAAACATGTACTGTGTAGACATGATTCCTCAAGAAGGTTTTGTTGGGAATTATTGTTTTAAGAGTTAGTACCGTTAGTTATGTTAGTTAGTACTGCTAGTGTACTTAGTACCGGTAGTAAAACTATAATAGTTAGTACCGTTAGTAGAAATAATTAGTACCGTATGGGGATATGCATGAGTTATTCTTGTAAGAGATACGCATATAACTTAACACAATTTGTGTAAAGCCCAGTAGGGTTTTAGGCTTTACCTTGTGTGTAAAAGTAACCCTACGGCTAGATGAGAGATATAACTCTCACAAACAATTCATATCAACATTATTCACAATTAGTAATTTGTTCATTGTTCATTTAAGTTCTTCTTAGCAGTTGTAAGCTATATTCTGCATAGCTTATATTGTTCGAGTAATTGTTTCTCTAGTAATTAGTTTGATATCATTCAAACTAGTTACAATCCTTAACTGGCTGAAGATCTATTCAATGGGATCAACAAATGGTATCAAAGCTTGTTGAGAAACTTTGAATAGGAAGAACATTTAGCATATCTCTCATAAACTTTCACTCCACAAAAACAAACCTTTCAAAGGCTATAGAAGATTATGTTGTTATTAACAAGCAAGATGAAGAAGTCTCAGAACCAGAGAATGAAGCAAAAGAAGAACAAGAAAATAAAGATGAAAACCCTCCACCCCGACACAAATTTCACACACGATCTCTTCTGTCAAACTTCCTATCTTACAAAGGAATATTATGGTACATGGGCCATGAAAATTGCTAGTATCTATGTCATACAGATTATTCTATATGGGAGATTATAACGAAGGGGAATGGAAAGGTAAAGGTGTCAACTGATTGTAATAGAACAGTTAAAATTTTGCCTGCTAAAACAACTTCTAAAATTCAGGCAAGATAAAAGGTGAGAAAAGTAGGTCTACACTGTTAATGGCCTTACTAGAAGACCATTATTTAAGCTTTCATAAAATGGATGATGCTAAGCTTATGTGGGAGGCTATCAATACAAGATTTAGTACCATGCTCAATCCAAGAAAATGCAGAAATCCATTCTGAAGCAATAATATGAAATCTAATAAATATCTAGTTCGAAAGGAATCCGCAAGGGATATGATAAGTGTAAAAAACCTAAATCAATTAGAAAATCATGGTGTTGGTATCTTAACTGAGGATGCCACCTAAAGTTTCATAGGTTTGTACCTGAGTCCTGGAAACAAATCTCACTCATCATAATCAACAAACCAATGATTGAGACTCCCTCATTTTATGATTTGTATAACAGTATGAGAGTATTTGAAATTGATGTGAAAGGAGCTTCTAGACCATCCATCATCAAGTACACAAAATGTAGCTTTTGTGTCTAACATTTCTAACAGTACTAATCATTTTAGTGCAGCTAGTGGTGCTTCATCTTATTATGGTTCCAACTCTCACATAAAGAAGTCAACATTATATACTGATGATGTTTTGTATTCTTTCTTTGCAAACCAATCAAATGGACCACAAGTAGACTGTGATGATCTTGATCAGATAGAAAATGCTGACTTGGAAGAGATGGACCTAAAATGGTAGGTGGCCATGATATCTGTTAGGTTGAATATGTTGTATAAGAAAACTAGAAAGAGGCCACAGTTTGACTCAAGGGAACCAATTTGTTTTGATAAAACCAAGGTAGAATGCTAAAACTGTCATAAAAATGGGCATTTTGCTAGAGAATGCAAGTCTAAGAAAGTTGAGGGTAGAAAAGGTTTATCGAATGTGTTGGGTACAAGAATAAGGAAAGTGGGAAGTCTTCAAATCAAGATGACTCCAAGGCTTTGATGACTCTTGATGGAGAAGTTGTTGATTGGAGTACAAAATTAGACTTAGAGAACCATGCATTTATGTCTCTCACTTACCACAGCCATGGGTCAGACAATGAGGTACAATCTTGTTCTAAAATATGTTTGGAAAAATATAATAATCTTAAAAAATTGTTTGATGAACAAAGAGAGAAAATAGGTGTTGATAGTATTGAAATTATTGCATATGAAAAAGCTATAAAAAAAGGTAGAAGTTAGGTTAGGCTGTCATCAAAAGAGTCAATTAGCCTATGAAGAGAAAAAATCATATTCTTATCTCTTGACTTAGATGAGAAAAAGAAAGAGCTTAGAATCACTAAGAAACAGTTAGCTACTACCTTGAAAGAAGAAGAAGATTTAAGCACCAAAATTAAACTGAGAAAGAAGTTTTTATCTCTTGGAAAAAATCTTCTAAAGGTCTAGGTAAGCTAGTGAATTCTCAAATGAGCTTTTATGATAAATCTAGACTAGGTTATGGTGAAAAGGAACCTAAAGGTGGTTTGAGTTATAAAAAAAAGAAATGTCTCAGAGTGTCTTAAAGTGCACAAATAGTGATTTAGAGGACAATCCTGTATACAATAGGTTTGTTAATGTTGAAGGGATGTATGTTGTACCCTTCCTATAATAGGAAGATTCATGCCTCTTAAACCAGATGTAGAGATAGATGAGTCTAAATTTACATATGGTATGAAAGTTAACCACTAGTGAATGTGAATCTAAAACAAGTGACTATTCCTCTTACAATCTAGCATCTAAACTAGTTGTTGCTCAACCAAAATTTGTATGTGAACCTAAGATTTGGAATGATGCTCCTCTTATTGAGGAATATGTATTAGACAATGATGAGGAGCTTGTGTTGAGAGACCTGGAACAGGATATAATTTTGGTATAAAATCTTGCTTTGTGTGTGGAAGTTTTAGCCATTTAATCAGAGATTGTACCTTTCATGAACAAAGAATGGCTAGACAGTTTGATATGAACAAGTTTATTAAGGGTACCGGTCAAAGGGAGTCAAGACCAGTATGGGGCAATTCTCAAAGGGTAAACAAGCAAAACTTTTCTAATAGAATTACATACCCTAATGTCAAAAGAAACTTTTTTTTTTCCAACAGCGGTACTAACAATATCTGGAAAAGTACCTCTTAGACCAAATCTTGTAAATACCGCTAGATAAGTTGAAAGTACCTTTAAGTTAAGTATTACTGTGAGTGTTGATAAACAGAAAAATTTGTTGTCAAAACCTTACTCACCAACTAGAAGGACCTTTTATAACAATACCATAACCAACAACGAGAATTGGGTACCTAAGGTTAATACCTCTAAGGTAAAATCTAAAAGTACTGCTAAGACACAAGTAGTGGTCAATTTTTTTAGAACAGAAAATTTTAGTGGGTCGAGTCGTGCAATGACATCCAAGCGGAAGAATGTCTTCTTCGAACCCTCGCCTAGTTATATTAAACTCCTTATCCGCTTCGCATGATTAGAAAAGCCCTTGGCAGGTCTTGAACCTAAGACCTCCAGGGAACCTCCCCCAAGGAAACCAGTTATTGGAACCTTGGTGGCCAACTGAGCTAAGCCAGTTAGTTAAGTAGTGGTCAAAAATATTGTGTCAAACAAGGGGAATGATGTTAAACCCAAATCTCCTTGGACTCGAAATTTGATGAATATAATCTGTCACATATTAGTCCAAGAGAAGTAGTGGCCAATGCTCATACAAGACATATAACTCTGTTGACCCTACCATACTCAAGCCAAGTGTGGCTTGGGTCCCTAAAGAAAACTAATGTTGTTTAATGTGCGGGATTATTCACACAATAATTTAAAGGATAAAGGTATTGTGGATAGTGGATGCTCTAGGCACATGACTGGAAACAAGGAATACCTTGAAGAGTATGAAGACTTTAGAGTTGTCCCTATTGCATTTGGTGGAAGTAAAGGTCACATCAGTGTCAAAGGAATGATAAGCAGTAGCACGTTGGACTTTAAAGATGTATACTTTATGAAGGAGTTGAATCACTTCAACCTCTTCTGTGTGATAGGAAGAAAAAGGTCTTATTCACATACACAAATTGCATGGTGCTGACACCTGATTTTGAAATGCATAAAGGAGAATCAAGTCTTGCTAAAAAATCCACAGACAACATAATATGTACACTTTCAATCTTCATAATGTAGTTCCTCTAGGAGGTTTGGCTTGTCTGATAGCCAAGGCCTTTGATGATGAGTCCAATAACAGGAACAGGAGGTTAGGTCATGTTAATTTCAAAAATCTAAACAAACTTGTAAAGGGAAACCTTGTAAGAGGACTACCTCCAAATATTTTTCAAATGAGCTCACATGTGTTGTTTGTCATAAAGGTAAGCAACACAAGGCATCTTGTAAGACCAAAACAGTTAGTACAATGACTCAGCCCTTATAGATATTACATATGGACTTGTTTGGACCCACATTGGTAAGGATCATTAATCATAAGACGTATTGCCTTGTTATCACTGATGAGTTCAACAAGTTTAGTTTGGTTTATTTTTAGATTCTAAGGATGAGACCAGTCCTATCCTAAAAGGCTTTATAAGACAAATTTAAAACCAGTCGACCAAACATGTTAACATTATAAGGAGTGACAATGGGACAAAATTCAAGAATAGGGATTTGGATGAATTCTGTAGGTCCAAAGGGATCAAAAGACAATTTAGAAACCGTAGAACTCCAAAAAAATGGAATTGGTAAAACAAAAGAACATGGCCCTTACTAAGGCTGCTAGGACTATGCTACCTAAGTCTCTTTTACCTAAGACCTTAATAGGGTATTAGTGAGCAAGCCTCATAACAAGACCCATTATGAGCTTTTAATTGATTAACATCCTATTATTATCTATATAAGACCTTTTGGTGCCATGTGAAACTATCTTAAATACTATTGATTATTTGGGCAAGTTTGATGGGAAGTGTGAATCAGGCTTTTGGGTTGGATATTCACTCAGCAACAAAGCTTACAGGGTATATAATCTAGAAACAAGGAAAGTTGAAGAGAATTTTAATGTCGTTTTTCTAGAAAATAAACCCAATGTTGCAGGGAAAGGTTATGCTTAGATGTTTGGCCTTGATTATCTATCAAATTCTATGAATTATAAGCCTATTACAGTAGTCAATCAAGCTAACGAAAATGTAGGTTCAAAAGAAGCTAACTGTTAGTACCTTGTAATTAGGCTTATAATTATCTGTATTAAATATAAGACTACCTATGGTAAAGTAATGGTTAAAACAATATAAGCGTAATAATTAAAGACACAAAGGTTTTCAACGTTTAACTCTTATTACTTAAAGAATTATATCCTATTGTATGTGAAACTACAATAAGGATTGAATAGACAATGTGTGTATTTTGATCTCTTTACTAACGAATAATATCAATCCTAATGATTTGATATAATTGACGATTAAGACATTAGTGAATTTAGAGCTTAAGTGCTTTTGACTGTTTTTTGAAAGAGATAATTCGTTTGTGAATGTTCTAACATTAAGTGCACAAACTTAATTCTCTCCTTTACATTGGTCCTATTTATAGACTTAGGCTAGGAATGGATAAGGAACTGAAATGTGTAATTCCTCTGGCATAGTTAAAGGTACAAGGTATACCTTTTTCTATACCTATTCTGAGTATTAGGACAGAGTACTTTCTAATACCCAGTACCATTGTCTATCCTAAAAGGGTAAGTTACAATAAGCGTGATGTACTATGATCTTATCATCTTCAAACTTATCCCACCCATTTTTTAGTCTTCAGGACATCATCATTTGTTGAGGAGATCGTATGGGGCTTAGTGAGTCTATTGCCACAACTCACTGAACCCATCACGCATTTTTCCGTCTTAAGTACATCATTCACTAAATGTCGCCTCACTGAATACTCGAGTCTTTCTTGTGGACATAGGTTGATAATTTGAAGGCAACTCACTGAGTGACTGTTCATTCAGTGACCTCTTAGTGTTCAAGGTTTATATATACAACTAGACTTATTGTTATCAAATATATTAATGAGACCATTAGGCATTGAATTGACCTAACACTAACCATAGTGCAGGTACATAAGACAACGATGATGTAGGTGCCTATACTAAGGAGAGTGTGTCTTTTGATGAGTGTATTGTACTACCTATCTAGTCTTGTATCTCAAGAACTGTCAAAAGCCTAAAGAAGAAGTCTGTGAAGGAACTTAAGAAGCCACTTGATGATCAAGACTATCTGGATGAACTTAAGAGGCTTATGGATCAAGAAAAGGCAGTTGAGGAAGCAGTTGAGGCACTTAGAAAATATTTTGCACAAGATACAGAGAATTTGCTTCATCAGACATTAACTTTGTTGGAAATTCACTTTATGTGACGACATTTCAGAATTCACATAAGTTATCATAGTCACATACGCAGGGACCAGACTAGGCAAATATGTATAGTTTAGGCATGTATGTGACTATATATACCCCTCCAACGCTTCCAATGAGGGTTGAGCTCTTTGTGTTTTACTTCATTTCATATATTTACTTTCTCTCACTAAACACAAGTCTTTCTCTACTCTCTCTCTCTCTCTAAACATAGCAATCTTATACTTTGATCTTCCAAGACCACCGAATCATAGTTTATAGTAAACCCTTAATTGGTATCAAAACCGACGATTCAATCCTTGGATTAGGAGTTTTTTTATTGATTTGGTGTATTTTTGTCACAATAATCTCGATGTCTCGTTTTTTTGTCATGTTGTTCTTGGTTATGGTAACATAGTTTCGCGTATGATTGTCAAGTTTTTGAAACTTGTTTTAAAAAAACAGTTTTCTTTATCTGTGTCCTTATTTTAATCACTTTTGTGGGTCTCATCTGCTTTCTTTTTGGTGTTCGTTCCAACAAGCCATCAGTCAAAGCGATAGTTTATATTTTATATCATTTTTTCAGGGTTTCCATCAATATTAAATCAGATTTTTTTTGTATCTATTCTGGGTTTTTTTGCTGTTGTTTGTTCTTGATATAAACAGCTAAGGAAATCCAGATAAAGATGATCAGATGTAAAAACAAGATCCGAAAAATGGAGAAAAGGAGAAAAGGATAAGACTGATTTTTGAATCCTTATTCCGGTTTTTATAAACCCTAAAAAACCGAGATAACAAGTCTTCCAAGTACCAGGAATATGAATTTTTGAGGAACCGGGATTATGATTTTTTTGGAACCGAGAATATGATTCTTTTGGAACCGAGAATATGATTTTTTGAGGAACCAGGATTATGATTTTTTGGTAATCGAGAATATGAATTTTGAGGAACCGGGATTATGATTTTTCGGAACCGAGAATATGATTTTTTAGAACCGGGATTATGATTCTTTTGGAGCGGAGAATATGAATTGTTTTTTTCAGAACCGGGATAAGTAGTTTGTTTCAGAATAGACCAATCGAGTCAACTCGGTAATTACCGAGTTGACTCAGTCAAACTCAATAAGTCATAAAAATTGAGTCTTGACCATATAACATCAACCTTAACTCCTCAAACATCAAATCCGCAATCATCAAAACCTAAATCCCATCGTCACCTATCCCATCTACTAATCACAACATCAAGACTTGTAAACGTATACCAAGATATCATATTAAGTTTAGTTCCATATCTTTTTAAGATAATTAAAGACCTTTACAGATCTTTAGAACTCGAAACTTTAATCATCATCAATCTCAGATTAATATTCGAATCGAAAGATCAACTATTAACACATATGTTATAGCCCATATTTGTTTTGATCCGTTAAACAAAAACAACATGGAATCACATCTTCAATACCTACCTGAGACCCTTAACGGATGTTGAAGATTTCGGTCTTCTCTTTACTAATCGGCCAAGAAAGTAACTAAAATCAATGATGTATATTGATCTTCAGTTCATGGTTTTTGTGGTTTGGATAAAGATATTGATCGTTATGAATTTTTAGAGGTGTTAGGTCGAGAGGATTTAGAGATTTTATATGGTGTTGATTGTGTTTGATATGGAAATAAGAGGATTACGGTTGTGAAAGTTTAGTGGCTGATTTGTTTAGAGATGTTGCAGGCGGATGGAACGAGGTGTGAAGATTAGGTTTAGGTATACTATGAGTTTTATTAGGGTATTAACTATGGACCCGGGTAGGAGATATAGAATATGATATGGACCAAGTTGCAACTGATTTCGTGGGCTGAATTACCATGGTTGATATCAAGACATGTGTGAGTAAAAAATGTGATAACACATGACCGAATTTTATCACTTTAAAAAGTGGTTAAACTTTTGTCTATGTTTGTTTTTAAAATAATAGTTGGACATATGAAGACATGGTTTAACAATGATATACTTTCCAAACTTTATTTCAAAATTTATTGTTTTGGACTAAATTTTGGTTTGATATTAAGTTGGATTAAGTGTTATACGTGCGACATTTTTAATGAGAAAGCGACATGACAAAGCGACGAGACAAAGGGACGATATTATTTGACAAGACCGAGATCAATGGTTTTATAAGAATCGACAAAGATTGTCCGAGAGAGTTTTTGAGTAGTGTATTTTGATCAGTAGTCGATTCTCACAAAATATATCTACGCTAATTTATTATTCTCACGATATTTCAAGTAGATGTGCGTACGATTTATTGATGGTTCCGAGGTTTCGAAACCATCAAGGGGGAAGAAGAATACATATTCCGTGAAAGATAATATATCTGAACGCCCAACGAGTAAACGTGATGAACTTCATACCTTCTTTTTATTTGAAGTAGGGATGGCAACGGGTCGGGTTTGGGTTGGGTTTTAGTGAACCCGTACCCGTACCCGTTTATAATATCCGTACCCGCATCCGCTCCATCACCCGACGGGTACCCGATTAGAATTACCCATCGGGTTTTCGGATTTTACCCGCGGGTATCGGGTATCCATAATTAAATTTTTGTTGGACATTATTGTGCGTATAATGTTAAGAAAAACCACTCGAAAATGACCATAATACCCTCATATATTTTTTAAGTGTTTAGAAGATAAAATAAATACTTTCTAATATTATTCACGCGATTTAACATATCGAATAAATCATACTTTTTTATTTTAAATTTATAGATTCTAAATATACGTGATCACAAACATGTTAATACACACAAAATGTAACTAATATGATTATTCAATTCGTTCAATGATCTTTGTCTATTATTTCACAAAAATTTAGAACTTATATAAAATAACAACAAAAGCGGGTATGGATTCGGGTAAACGGGTACGGATTCAGATACGGGTAAACGGGGCGGGTATTAGTAAGACCCGTACCCGAACCCGTACCCGCGAAAAAAAGAATATTAAAACCCGAACCCGTATCCAAACCCGCCAACCCGACTCCGAACCCGACCCAACCGGTGTGGGTTTCGGTTTTCCCCATCGGTTTCGGGCGCTTTTGCCATCCCTAATTTGAAGACATTCCAGGAAGACATATGTCATACCCGCAAAGAAAATCAGTGTTTTAACTCGTGGTGTTTGGTGTATTTTTTCTATTTACATGGGAGAAGAAATGAAAGAAACAGTCTCTGATAGTTAAAAGAGGTACACTATTGTTCGATGATTCATCTAAGTACTCAATTTCCTTAGTTTATTTTATCGTGCTTTATAATATATGCCGAAAGTATGTCCGCAGAGATGGTCAGTGCTTTGACTTGTTACATTGGTACATACATTTTGACTACATATAGGTATTAATTGTATACATTCGGGACTTGATTGTCTTTTGTGTTGCAATTATATATTATCATTATCCTATATGGAGATATATGCATTTCCAGGACTTAATTGACTCTAGTGCATCTCCGGAAGAAGATATGTGCATTTTCGGGACTTAATTAACTATGGTGTTACGATGTCGACTTTATGAATGAGATAAAGTGTGTACTTCAGGTTTTTGGGCTTCTTACATGGGATTGTTTTCATTTCTTTAACTTCATTGGGGAAGAAATTTCTTGATTCTTTCTAGTATGTATAACTTGAACTCTTAAGGGGAAGAAAATTTAGAAGAATTATTCAAGCATGAGAAGAGACGTTGCTGATCTACTTGATGTTCTCTAAACGATCAATCACTCATAGCAACATTATCATTTAATGTGGTTTGGTACTAATTCCGCGATGCACCTGATTATTCTAAGTTTTATTAAAAGGTTTGAAACCACTCATAAGGATTGTCGGTTTAGGGAGAAGCTATTACAGCTTCTACATTAAGAATATGTGACATGAATTGGGGGGAAGCTAATTCAGAAGCTTCTCATTAACCATTAGCGTATGGGTTACTTATTTCGTGCCTATTAAAGTATTTCTTCTACAAGATATTTCAACGATGATTCAATGTGGAGTGCAGACTTGAAGTCAAAGGACACAAAAGACATCATCAACATTGGAAGCTTAATGGAAGCTCTTGTTCTTAATCATTATGTACTTGTTATGAAAAATATTGTAAGAAATTCTTCATGTCGTCCCATGGGGGAAGATTGTCGAAAATTCACTTTATGTGATGACATTTTGGAATTCCCATAAGTTATCACAATCACATACGCAGGAACTAGACTAGGCACCTATGTAAAGTTTAGGAACCATTTTATTAGAGATTGCAATGAGAAAAGATTAATTTAGGTGCTAAAAATTGAAACAGAAAAGAATTTTGCAGATCTTTTTGCAAAAAGTTTTGATGTGGGTAGGAATCAGTACTTGGTGGCAAGTATTTGAATACTTAACTTATAAAATACTTACTCTATTTGTTTTGCTATGTGTTGTATAGTTTTGTAAGGTTTAACACTGTTATTGGTCAAACTGGTCAAATTAATACTGCTTGTGCAAAAACTAATACCTTTAGTGCAAAAATATGTTGTTGGTCATGTTCTTAAACTATCATAAGAAATTATTTTTGGAAAGTATTTTCTTGGTTTTGGACTAACATTTGCAGGATAAGAAAGTGTATAGATGCTATTTGGCTAGTGAATTGTATGTACTTGGTTGCATTGGTGGTTCTTAGCTAGTTAGTCTATGGTGGTTGACTCACTCTTTACGATTCCATTTACGGTGAGTTAGTCTTAGAACATCTCGCCTAGAGAATAGCTTTATGCTGGAAATCTTGTTAATAAGGCTCCTATAATGAGTCTATTTGATCACATGCAGTACTTCACTGAAAATGGTTTTCACAAACCAAAGGTTAATGCAACCTATGTGGATGTCTGTAGTATTGTTCTCTTTGAGCATACTTTTAGATCAAGGTCTGATAAATTTATATGAGTGAGGAACTGTACAGGATTCGATGTCTATCTGATGTATTTGAGTGTGTATTGAAGACTTTGATGACTTGCTTAAATCTTGAAATTAGTTCTAGCCTAAACGTGTGTGGGTTCATGCTGATGTGTGTATAAAATCAAAAAATAAAAAGGAAAAGAAAATGTTGTATATAGTTTGTACTATTTGATGTATAATAGTCTATATTGTGACTGATGCTAATGGATAAGGCTACAAATGATGGGTAAAAAGTTTTGTATCAGTGGAAGATTAATATTGATAATATTACGTTTAATGAGGGGTAGTGTTATTGGTACTGGTAATATAGCCGTTAGAACTGGTAGGTATGGAATACTATACTATTACCGTTGAGATATTTGCGCAAATTACTTTGCCTCAAGGTTATCTTTTTAAAGTAGTTTTACTCAATCGTTTCTACATTACAATCATTTCCTTGAGCTACCCTGTTGAAAATACGTTTTTACGTATTTAGAAAGGATCGATCACTCCAACAATATATTAGTGATAGCTCGTAATCTAGCAATATTAAGTTAAGTAAACAAAGGAAAGCCCAACCTATTCTATGTAGGCCGATGATGTAGTATTTTTGTATATACTTTATTTTAGTAGAAAACAAAGCAACACAAAAGTCGTCGGTAAGTATTAATCGATACGTTTTAGGAAAAACGTAAAGACGAATAATCGAGTTCGTTCTCGAGGAGGTGTAGTTGTTTAGCCAAGAAATATAGACGTATTTAATCGAGTGATTACGTTTTTGGAAAGAAGGAAAGAAAAGAAAACGTGATCGGACTACGCTCAAAACGGACGAAAACGCGCGAACGTAAAAACGCGACCCAACGAAAATTTCACCTAAAAAAATAATTACAAATTACTAAAAAGTCCTAAAAAGCCCAATTAAGAAAAATATTAAAACCAAAAAATTTTTGAAAACTTTTTAATTAATTTATATTAATTTTAAAATAAATCAAATAACCTAAAAAAAATAAAATAACAAAGAAAAGGACAAAATTTAAAATCTTTCTAATAAAAACCTAAAGTATATTATTTAAAAACTAAAAAAAATATTTTTTTGAAAATTTTTTAACTTCTAAACACTATTATTTTTTTACTTTTCTCAAATTTAAGACTAAAATAATCCTAATAATTAATTTAATAAACGAAAAATTATGAAACTAATTTCTACAAATATAAAAAGTAACAAGGAACACAAGAAAAATGAAAAAAAAAACTAAAAGTGTACTTGAAATAAGCTGGAATAGTGGTGAAAAGCTACGGCTATTATATAAAACAAAACAAAACAAAACAAAACAAGAAGCCTATAGATAGAAAACAAAAGAGATTGGTAACAAAGAAGAATAAGGAGCGCAGATGGTGAAGGAGTGGGTTGCTGTGTTTGATGTTGCTGCGATGGTCAGGGGTTCGAATCCCCCTGCTGCTACTTTTTCTGTTCTTTTTTTTTTATAATCTGAATAATGAAACAATGTATAAGAGAAAAATGAAAGGTATTTCAAACACGAATCCACAATAGAGCAGATGGTTAGATAATGTTATGTTGCGTCTGCTGTTAGTTTGTGCAGGGGTTATGGGTTCAATACCCACTGCATCACTCTCTGACAGATTACCTTTTTTGGGCAGATTTTGTTGCTTATTGGACAGCAAGCCCCCATAAGCAGTGGGCTTGTGAGGGTTTAATAAGCAGGCAGTTGGCCAAGTTTACTACACCAAATTAGCACAAAAACTAGAACAGGGATAAGCTAAAAATAAAGAGACTTGAGTACAAATTGAGCTTAAACAAGGGAACAAAATGAATCACTCTTACTCATACATACATACAGAAACATTAATCACTTGCATACACCTTAACAGTGAGAAAATCTACAAATCATATAAGTCCAAACTCTTAATTCTTTTTGGTGTCTCTTAGGTTTGCTGTTGTATTTAATACAAAGAACACAAATAGCACCAATAACACAAAGGCAACAACAACAACCTCAAATCAAGTAGAAACTCAACAAGATTCAGCAAAGCAAAAATCCTAGGTACTATAGCAGCTAGTAATAGGCAGGAACTTAGGTAGGCCACAATTATGAAACAAACTAATCTTACTACAATTCAATGCCATTCAGAACTTGGTAAGACCTAAATCCAACAACTTCGCAAAGGGCGACGTTCTAAAATCAGCAGCCTAAGAAGAAATATGGGTCTGATTGTATTGGGGGTATATTGGCAGCAAGTTCAAATAGCTAAGCACATAAAGGTGTGCACTAGGCAACCTAGACATCTCACACCACATGCACACACAATCACAATCAGCAGATAACCCTGATAAAAAAAAAACAAAATGGACAGAAACCTACGCAACGACTGTCTGAAGGTGGACAGATTCACAGGACACAAAAGCAAACAACTTGCTGATCTTTTTGGCTCTTTTATCACACCTTTTAATAAGATGAGCTAGAATAAGCGCTGAGCTGACAAACACCTAACAGTTAACCCTAAAGCAGTATGTTAATTACTTGAGTAACCAGTTTGGGGCTATAATCCACAAAATCCAAATCCCAAATCCAAATCACCAACTGATGGTATTGGTATGGCTATGACACCAAATGCAGCAGCCTAAAGTAAACTTATGGATGATTTCTTCATGAGAGATAAACTTACAGAACTACTTGAAACTTGGACTAATTATCTAAAAACTTATAAATCAACATAAATCGTAAAAGAACAAACGTTCAACCCCTATGCTACACTTGACAGCAATCAAAACACAACATCATAATCACACAAATTCCAAAAAAATATGCAAAAGAGGGTTCGCGATTTTATACCATCGCTCAATCTTGTTCAGATTGAGCTGTGGGTGAATTCCAGCAGCTTTTGAAGATTCCCTAGGTTTGTGGCTTATGGAAGGCTTTGTGCAAGACCTTGTTGATGGACTACTGCAGTCCCAAGGGCAAAATAAGAAAGAGTGGTGATGGAGGACTTGTTTTGAGATTTGTAACCTGCACAAACAAAACAACACACTTCAAATGCTTCAAAAGCTTATCACAAGCTTGACTGTGAGTCAAGCTTGTATGAGCTTTTGGCATAGTGAAAATAAACAGAACATAAAGATGAGATTTAACTTTTCTTGGGAACCACTTTCTGGGAACTAAACTTTGCAAGAAATTTTGAATCAATCAAAACTTAACAAAAACGTCATAAACCTTACATGCTTATGGCTTTTCAAACCAAAAACTTGTAATCAGCTTATGATTTTTTTTTATCTCAAAAAAGCTTTCAAATTTCTCAAAACCTTCTTGATATACAGAAAAGTAAAATGCAAATAATTTAAACACTGGTATCACAAACACCTTATAAGATGACTTTTCAAATCAAGCTTGTAAGGTAGCTTATGCTACAGTGGTTCTTCCAAAAAAACAAAACTGAGTTAAGGCTTAATTTTATTTTTGAAATAGACATGAAAAGTAAAATTGCAACGAATTAAAAACAACTGAAATGTAAATGGTGCATGTATTAAAAAGCTGTAAGGTAAAAAATGGAACTAAAAAATACTTTCAATTAACTTATATCAATATTACAAGAAAATTTAAGTAAATTTGGAACAAAAGAAGAGACACATACGCCTCTCTCTTTTATACTAGTCTAGGATACAAGTAAATGAACAAAACCCTAACTATGATATCCCAAAAATGCCCTGGTAGATTCTCAGAATATGCCTTTGATTCGAATAGGTCTTGGTCAAAATGGTTACCATGTGATGATGTTGATGTTGTCTCCTTATCTTGGTCATTTGATGCGAATTGGTGACCAACGAATCCTTGAGAGCCATTGATTATGGCTTTTTCTCCAAAAATGTCCCTTTTATGGGGCAGGGGTGAGTTGTATGAGGGGACCAAGGTCACGGGGTGGCTGTTTATGAGGTGGGAAAGGATTAGGGGAGGGTTGATTAATGATCTGGAGAACCATTACCCAAACCCCTTTGTTTAGATTTGTGAATTGAGGTTAGGGTTAGGAGTGATAAGAACAGGTTACAGGGATAGGTTTGATGTGTTTTTTTGGATTAAATTTATGTTAACTTTAGTAATAATAAAACATTTTTTTTAAAAACGTTTTTATTAATAATAATGTTGCATAGTGGAGTATGATGTGGCATGGATGACTGGCTGGATGTGGTGAGGTGGTGAATAATGATTGGTGGGGTGGGTTTGGATGTTTGGCAAATATGGCGCCTGAGCTTCAATATTGTGTGCATATAAGTTTGACTAGCAACAAACTCAGTTCCCCTTTGTAATCAAGTTTTGATATTCCCATTTTTGCCACAAAGACTTTTCAAAAAGTATTCTTAGGGTATAATAATTACTTTCTTAAATCTTCAAGGGCTGATCTTGACTTAACTTGAAACTTTAAGGTCCTTTCTTGTATGCTTGATATTTAGGAGGACTAAAAGTGACAAGTCTTCATTTTTTGAGGAACTAAAGTTGGCAAATCTTCATTCTTTAAGGACATTCTTGGAAAATCAACATCCGGGTCCGGTTCATTGTGCGGCTTCGTTTCCCGTGTTCGTTTTTGCTTCATTCTTGTGATCTTTTGTTGATTTCACGATATCCGTACCTAAAATACGCAAGACACAAATACAAGCATATATAGGGGTATTTTGATGATATTTTAAGCGTTTTAAGCCCGATTTGGACGATGAGACTATGTATAATTGCAGTCTCATCACTCCCACATACTAAACCATTGTCGTGCCCTCACGCAATGCTAGAATAAAGTATCGTAGCACCTCCAAAATTCATTTTTATTCACTTTTATTGAATGATAAACTAGCTACACTACTACTATTACTTCTACTACTTGCGTTTTAGACATAATGTATGATTTTTATCGCAAAATGGGACGTTTAGGTTCATAGAACAAGAACACGTGAATGCTTCGTTAGAAATAATTTCATCGTCCTCGATTTTCACCCCAATTCCATGCTAAGCGTGCAACAAGATCATTGTTATTAAAAGTTAGCAACACAATCATATCTCATGAGTGTTAATTACGAACCTAAACTCCCTTATTCCTAATTGGTATCTCTTATATTTTATTTTGTCTTAATGATCACGAGGATACATCATTGACTTATGCGTGAATAGAGATTAGGTCTAAAAATAGAGTCTTAACGGTGTAACCAAAATCATTAAATTAATAATTCACCCTAATAAACAACGATGTCAAAAAATTAAGTCAACAAGAAGGATCGATAAACACGGTTTTATAACGGTTTTGAACATGAGACTTATTACCAAGAATTTTATACGCCCCCTAACGGAAGGGCCTTATTATCTTTGGTTTACCTCCATCTTTTATTCAACTTCGCCATGAAGCTTTTATTATGACTCGGTCTTGCCTTGCCTTTTATTATCCGCCTCATCGGTGGTTTTATTAGCCAAAGACGTATATCCTCACGCTAAGGAGAATTTTGGATCTTTAAAGCTTCGAAGATTAATGCTTGATTCACTTTCAATTTGGGCATAGATTTTTCGGCCTTGTGAGCTTCAAATTTTTGCTTAATTTAGGTGAGCACTTGAAATCTTATTATTAGTTGAAGCTTTCGATTATTCGGGTGCCAATACTTCAAAACCGTGACGCTGACGATACCTTAATGTTTTCCCAATTTAATTACATGGAAGCTACTAAAACGAATTAGAAACCAACAATAGTGACTAAACCGCTAAATCAATATTTATTAACAATTTATTATGCAAAAGCGTGGGGAGAATAAGCTAATAATTACTACACATGAGATCGTGACGATTACGAGACTTATAAATAACTCTATCATTTCTCGTCCTCATTTAAGAGAATTAGCCTAAAAAGTTAAGGAATCGAAGCTAAGTGCTCAACACGCACGGTCGAGTCAAAAATTACTCTTATTCTCACCATCGGAAAACCTACACTCGTGTCTTAAACACTTATGAAAAATTAGAAAAAATTTAAAATTTGGCCATTTTTAGCCTTATTTCTCAACAAAACGATAAACAAAAAGATGAAATTTTGGATTGCGTGTTGACGTAAGCAAGGTGAAGTATTTACTCACCCCCATACTAAAACTAAACATTGTCCTCAATGTTTCGAGTCTAGGGGTGAAACACCCCCATACTAGAGACGTAGTCGAATGCTTAATCTCGAGCATGGAAAGGGTAAAACGAATAACCTAAAAGCCGTTTATGAATTATGCTAATAAGATAAACGTTAGAACATAAAAGGATATCATCGGATATCGGAATCTCCAAAGGCAACGATCGAAGCTCGAGTGCTACGTAAAACGAACACGAGAGGCTTCAATGGTGACGATGTACCTAATGAATCACAATCACAAACAACCACGGAACAAAGGTTGGAAGAGCACAAGTCCCCACATTACACTACATTAGAAAGCGATAATATGTACATGGATAATCATGGGAATCCCCCACGAGGCACCTTGTTTTTTATAACCGAGTCAAAAGCTCGACTCGAATCCCCATAAATGTGATCATTTAGGGATAATCATGGTTCGGTCATTTTTGGGGGGACTTACATGTAATCAAGGCCCAAAAGCAACCGATAATAAAGGCAAAGCCTTTATACCGGGATCAAAGATCGTGTCTTCATTTTCGGATGATAAACGAAACAACACGACTTCAAGTAACAACGTCCCAATGGGACACAAGAAAATAGAATGAGAAGAGAAGGGTGGGACATTGGGTGGGCAAACAAATCGAGTTACTCGAGGTAAACTCATACCGTAAGTGTAGACGTATCTTCTAGTGACTACTTCGGTAAAAGACCGAGATTTTATCTTAAACGTGATACCGGGGTCAAAAATCTCGTCCTCGGTGGAGAAGTGTGAGGAAACAAATGGGGCTTCCCCCACACTAGATCCACACAAAACGTCGTCAAAAGAAGTAGACGCGTTTGAAGCAAGCTCAATTAAGCGAGGTGATGACGGAGCTATATTTGGAAAATCTTTAAAATCAATTTTAAAATCATTCCCTTTTTCATTTTTTAACTCTTTGTTACGAAAACCCAAGTTGATTAAATTGAAAATATTTGGTGTTTCTAAAACAATTCTAGGCACACTTAAAATTTCCACATTTATCTTGAAGGCGGGAGGAGGATTCAAATTTTTAAAACGTGAATCGATTAATAAATCATCCCCCTCCGGGCTAACGCAACGGTCCTCATCAAACTCGAAAATAGAAGGTGGATCATCAAGAATACGTTTGATCTCGAAAAAATCACCATCGGGATCAAAAACTTCTTCTCTTCCTCGTGGAAAAGGTTGAGCAATAAAATCGTCGATAATCGAGTCGCTAGCTTCAACCGTCGTGAAACTAGGAAAAGAAGGCTCTTCGATTGAAGATTTTGCCTTTGTCGTTTCGACCTCGATATCGAAAAACGTATCGATGTGAGCAAGGCCATCGGCGCACTTCTCACATGATAAATCCAAAATCTCACTCGGTGTGGGATTAGGAGTAAAAGGCTCGTCTCGTGACGATTTTTCCTTGACGGTTTCAACTTTGTCCTTCGAAGGGATCGAACTTGGGTTTTCAAACATTTTAGCAAAACTACTAACACGTCCCTTCGGAATTATTTTTCGCTCATCTTGTAAAAACGAGGGTTCAACGATTTCCTTTTAAACCTTTTCACATTTTTCTTTTTTAAAATCATTTAATAGAATTTCTTCGTCAAAATTGAGTGTATATTGATTTAGAAAATCTTCAATAATTTCATCCTCATTAGAAAAATTAGGTTTACAAGGTATTAGATTTAATACTCCTAAGTATCCTACGAGTTTTTCCTTTGGTTTATTTTCACAAACATTTTTCAAAACTTCGTTGGATGACTTTTCCATTTCCTCTACGTTTTAGCAAGACGACGAAGGTTGCACGACTCTAAAATTCGAGAGATATGGATCAATACGAGACGTACGAGTCTTAGGAGTCGATAAGGCTTTAACCTCTCCCTCGGAATTAGGATTGGTGTTATTCGATGAAGAACTCGACTCGTATGAAGCTACTTTTTTCTCTAAGGTCTCAATCGTTGAAAAAAGTTCATTTCGCTCATTAGTGTAAGCCTCCACAACTTTATCAACAAGTTTATCCCATCTCTCGTCAATTAGGTCAAATAAACGTTCTTGTTCTTTAGAAGCGGCATCATATTCGTTTTCCAACTCGGTTCTCATGGAGGCCATTTCCTTTAAGTAAAATTCCTTTTGAGTTTCCAATTGTTTTTCGTAATGTTCCTTAAGATTCGTAACTTGTTCTTGAATCATCGTTAAGTTTTTATTATTACGTCTCACATAGTCACAAAAGGAGTTTTGATTCATTTCATCATTTTGATTTTGATCATAATTAAAAGACGAATCATATGACGAGTAGAACGAAGACGATGGGTGATCTTGGTCCTAAGATCGAAAATTATCACCATGATCACGTGGAGCGAAGTTATAGATATAACCCTCTCGACCTCCAATAACCTCACAATTAAAACAACTTGCACCATCGGGCGGGCCTCCACAATATTGACACGAATAATATCCACCATCACTCGACATGATGCAACGAGAAAGTCGATTCGAGAATTAAACGTTATAGAGGGTGAAAGAAGAGAATTATGAAAATAGAAGAAAAAATCGAAGAATCTTTTTGTGTTTTTGGTTTTTTTTAATTTTTTTTTGGAATTTTGGTGTATTACGTAGAAATTAATCTACAAAAACTATCCACTAATCAAAGGTCTCGATTAATCAATCCAAGAAGAATGAAGGGAATTACGTGAAGTAAAAACCCTCGTCGACTTTGAAACGTTGGCGGAACGCCAAAACGTTTCGAGGTTCAATAATTAAAACTCATAAAAATAGATTAATAATACTTGATTTGGAAAACCCCTAATTAATCGTCACTTTCAAAACACGCACAAGCGAGCGGAGAAAACGAGGCGGCGCGAAGCACTTAAGAGCCTTTTTTCCTTAGGTCGTGAAATACAACCGCCTTATACCCACCTTATAGTTTGTATTTTTCGAGATTAAACCAATTAAGAGTATTTATCTATTTTGCCTTCGATTTTTGTTTGAATTCGATGCAACAATAGTGACCGGAACGCTCAACTATTGAGGTGCGATTCTCGCGTATTTGGATAATTATTGTGTATTAGTTGTTCTACGTAAATACAATATATTATGCACAATAAAAACAAGAAAACGATTTTGTGTTAATAGAGTTCTATTTAACACTATTTATTTGTATGGCTAATTGTATAGAAAAATAAAAAGAAGTATTTACGATAAAACGTAAACACTCAAATAAACACGATAAATAAATATGGCTAAACACACCTCCCCGGCAGCGGCGCCATTTAGTGATGTAGTATTTTTGTATATACTTTATTTTAGTAGAAAACAAAGCAACACAAAAGTCGTCGGTAAGTATCAATCCGTTTTTGAAAAAACGTAAAGACGAATAATCGAGTTCGTTCTCGAGGAGGTGTAGTTGTTTAGCCAAGAAATATAGACGTATTTAATTGAGTGATTACGTTTTTGGAAAGAAGGAAAGAAAAGACAACGTGATCGGACTACGCTCAAAACGGACGAAAACGCGCGAACGTACGAACGTAAAAACGCGACCCAACGAAAATTTCACCTAAAAAAATAATTACAAATTACTAAAAAGTCCTAAAAAGCCCAATTAAGAAAAATATTAAAACCAAAAAAAATTTGAAAACTTTTTAATTAATTTATATTAATTTTTAAAATAAATCAAATAACCTAAAAAAATAAAATAACAAAGAAAAGGACAAAATTTAAAATTTTTCTAATAAAAACCTAAAGTATATTATTTAAAAACTAAAAAAAAATATTTTTTTGAAAATTTTTTAACTTCTAAACACTATTATTTTTTTTACTTTTCTCAAATTTAAGACTAAAATAATCCTAATAATTAATTTAATAAACGAAAAATTATGAAACTAATTTTTACAAATCTAAAAAGTAACAAGGAACACAAGAAAAATGAAAAAAAAAACTAAAAGTCTACTTGAAATAAGCTGGAATAGTGGTGAAAAGCTACGGCTATTATATAAAACAAAACAAAACAAGAAGCCTATAAGAGATTGGTAACAAAGAAGAATAAGGAGCGCAGATGGTGAAGGAGTGGGTTGATGTGTTTGATGTTACTGCGATGGTCAGGGGTTCGAATCCCCCTGCTGCTACTTTTTCTGTTCTTTTTTTTATTATAATCTGAATAATGAAACAAGTTATAAGAGAAAAATGAAAGGTATTTCAAACACGAATACACAATAGAGCAGATGGTTAGATAATGTTATGCTGCGTCTGCTGTTAGTTTGTGCAGGGGTCATGGGTTCAATACCCACTACATAACTCTCTGACAGATTACCTTTTTTGGGCAGATTTTGTTGCTTATTGGACAGCAAGCCCCCACAAGCAGTGGGCTTGTGAGGGTTTAATAAGCAGGCAGTTGGCCAAGTTTACTACACCAAATTAGCACAAAAACTAGAACAGGGATAAGCTAAAAATAAAGAGACTTGAGTACAAATTGAGCTTAAACAAGGGAACAAAATGAATCACTCTTACTCATACATACATACAGAAACATTAATCACTTGCATACACCTTAACAGTGAGAAAATCTACAAATCATATAAGTCCAAACTCTTAATTCTTTTTGGTGTCTCTTAGGTTTGCTGTTGTATTTAATACAAAGAACACAAATAGCACCAATAACACAAAGGCAACAACAACAACCTCAAATCAAGCAGAAACTCAACAAGATTCAGCAAAGCAAAAATCCTAGGTACTATAGCAGCTAGTAATAGGCAGGAACTTAGGTAGGCCATAATTATGAAACAAACTAATCTTACTACAATTCAATGTCATTCAGAACTTGGTAAGACCTAAATCCAACAACTTTGCAAAGGGAGACGTTCTAAAATCAGCAGCCTAAGAAGAAATATGGGTCTGATTGTATTGGGGGTATATTGGCAGCAAGTTCAAATAGCTAAGCACATAAAGGTGTGCACTAGGCAACCTAGACATCTCACACCACATGCACACACAATCACAATCAGCAGATAACCCTGATAAAAAACAAAATGGACAGAAACCTACGCAACGACTATCTGAAGGTGGACAGATTCACAGGACACAAAAGCAAACAACTTGCTGATCTTTTTGGCTCTTTTATGACACCTTTTAATAAGATGAGCTAGAATAAGCGCTGAGCTGACAAACACCTAACAGTTAACCCTAAAGCAGTATGTTAATTACTTGAGTAACCAGTTTGGGGCTATAATCCACAAAATCCAAATCCCAAATCCAAATCACCAACTGATGGTATTGGTATGGCTATGACACCAAATGCAGCAGCCTAAAGTAAACTTATGGATGATTTCTTCACGAGAGATAAACTTACAGAACTTGAAACTTGGACTAATTATCTAAAACCTTATAAATCAACATAAATCATAAAAGAACAAACGTTCAACCCCTATGCTACACTTGACAGCAATCAAAACACAACATCATAATCACACAAATTCCAAAAAAATATGAAAAAAAGAGGGTTCGCGATTTTATACCATCGCTCAATCTTGTTCAGATTGAGCTGTGGGTGGATTCCAGCAGCTTTTGAAGATTCCCTAGGTTTGTGGTTTATGGAAGGCTTTGTGCAAGACCTTGTTGATGGACTACTACAGTCCCAAGGGCAAAATATGAAAGAGTGGTGATGGAGGACTTGTTTTGAGATTTGTAACATGCACAAACAAAACAACACACTTCAAATGCTTCAAAAGCTTATCACAAGCTTGACTGTGAGTCAAGCTTGTATGAGCTTTTGGTATAGTGAAAATAAACAGAACATAAAGATGAGATTTAACTTTTCTTAGAAACCACTTTCTGGGAACTAAACTTTGCAAGAAATTTTGAATCAATCAAAACTTAACAAAAACGTCATAAACCTTACAAGCTTATGGCTTTTCAAACCAAAAACTTGTAATCAGCTTATGATTTTTTTTATCTCAAAAAAGCTTTCAAATTTTTCAAAACCTTCTTGATATACAGAAAAGTAAAATGCAAATAATTTAAACACTGGTATCACAAACACCTTATAAGATGAGTTGTCAAATCAAGCTTGTAAGGTAGCTTATGCAACAGTGGTTCTTCCAAAAAACAAAACTCAGTTAAGGCTTAATTTTATTTTTGAAATAGACATGAAAAGTAAAATTGCAACGAATTAAAAACAACTGAAATGTAAATGGTGCATGTATTAAAAAGCTGTAAGGTAAAAAATGGAACTCAAAAATACTTTCAATTAACTTATATCAATATTACAAGAAAATTCAAGTAAATTTGGAACAAAAGAAGAGACACATACGCCTCTCTCTTTTATACTAGTCTAGGATACAAGTAAATGAACAAAACCCTAACTATGATATCCCGAAAATGCCCTGGTAGATTCTCAGAATATGCCTTTAATTTGAATAGGTCTTGGTCAAAATGGTTACCATGTGATGATGTTGATGCTGTCTCCTTATCTTGGTCGTTTGATGCGAATTGGTGACCAAGGAATCCTTGAGAGCCGTTGATTATGGCTTTTTCTCCAAAAACGTCCCTTTTGTGGGGCAGGGGTGAGTTGTATGAGGGGACCAAGGTCACGGGGTGGCTGTTTATAAGGTGGGAAAGGATTAGGGGATGGTTGATTAATGATCTAGAGAACCATTACCCAAACCCCTTTGTTTAGATTTG